>OY740717.1:178204203-178858732 GCA_963513945.1 Hydrotaea diabolus
AGGAAAAGCTGTGGTCACGACTTGTTATCTCCTAGGGTAATTTGGGAGTGCAAAACATTTTAACTCCGCCACTGGTAAAAATATTCAGATGACATAGTAAACACTTCAGTTTATCCTGAAACTTTAAAAATACATAAAGTGATTCCAATACCTAAATATAGAATTTCTACAACTGTTGATAAATTTAGGACCAATTTCGATATTGCCTATTATAGATAACATTTTTGAAAGAATAATCTATGGTAGACTCTTATCATACTTTCAGGAAACCCGTTTGCTCTAACGATTATCAATTTGATTTTAGGAATGGTTGTGGTACAGAGGAGGCTACACTCAATGTTCAAAACTATATATGCAAGGACTAGATCATGGTAATAGTGGTGTCGCTGGATCTTCTACGATCTAAGCAAAGTGTTTGATCTAATAGATCATAAAATATTAACTCAAAAACTGCAATATTTTGGCGTGGGTGGTAGCGAACTTTTACTAATAAATAACTATTTAGACAATAGGAAACAATTTGTTCAGATTAATCAACCATAAAAGTATATTTGGTTCTGTAAAACATGGAGTTCCACAGGGCAGTGTTCTGGGCCCGCTATTGTTCTCTATTATATTAATGATTTGAAAAGTCTTGATTTGTATGGAAAGCTGTTTATATATGCTGATGAATATGCATTTTTGTATCCGTATAAACATGAAACATCAGCTTAGCCATATATCGAAAGAGATGCATCTTTAATACTGGAGTATGAGCGCATAAACAAACTTTTTATAAGTCCACAAAAAACCAAGCTAATAAGGATTAGGCCGCATTTCGTTTTCATAACACGTTTAGCATATATCTTGATGGTAAGCAGATAATAGAAGTAGGTACTATAAAGTACTTGGGACTATTGTTTCAAACTAATCTTGCTTGGGACCAACATATACAGCATGTTAAATGAAAAATCGCCCCTGCTGTTGGATTGCTTTATAAATTTAAAAACAAATTTGATCAATGTACAAACCTTCTTATTTATCAGGCTTTAATTCAAAGCCATTGCAATTACTTGGCTATTATCTATGGACATAAAAAGTGTACAGAGCTCGGCACACTTCAAAGACCAACACAGTTTTTGTCTTAAAATGTGTTTCCAGCTGTTTTGCCGATACACGCAACGTATAAAAAACAATTATTTTTGTACGTCTTTAAATGTCTGCATGGCATAGGACGCCATACCATTTCATTTTCTCGTAATCATCATCCATTTAATACACGGAATAATAATCAATTGAATATAATTTTTAGCAGAACAGAAACCACAAAACAACGCATTGAACATTCTGGCAGTAGGGAATTTAACAACTTGCCTCATGAAATAAAATCCATTACAAGCCTTCTCTTTTAACTCAAGATTAAAAACATTTTTGGTACAGAATATGGATGAGCTCCTGATATATTTTAATATACCTTACCCAGTTTTATTTTATTTTTTTTCTTTCTTAATATAATATAATCTGATATATGTATTACCAATACTTTTTCACATTTAAAATTAAATTTTAAGTTAAAAAAATGTGTGCCAACTTGCCTCTAAAATGCCTTACGGCGCTAAGGCCTTTGTAATTTTATGAATTAAAATATTATAACATTTTAAAATAAATAAATTTAATAAAAAAAGATCGTTCATCGACAATTTTTGTTTAAAATCACAGATGGTTTATTTAATTCACTCGGTTTCGCTCGACATATGAAACACGTTTGAGAAGAAGATGTTACAGATGATAGCGCGGTACAAATATTACCGTCTATCATAGTGAGAATAAAAGTAGACTCAACAAGAAAACTTTGTTCGCCAATTGTGTTTTGAGTTGGAGGCAAATCTTTAATTTCTTGCTGTACTAAATTAACTTCTTGAGAAATTAACTCAGCGGACTCTTTGGCAAAAACAAACTTGATTGGACGGCAGTATCTTGTAGATGAAGGAGCAGGATTATGCCATACAATTACTTTTCTTGTGAAGAACTAAAATCATTTAAATAGGAACCATTGAAATACTAAAACAAACTTTCATCTATATGGCCCTCCTCGAAGAAAATTTCTGTTTATAATGATTTTGCTGAGCCCCATCGCATCCCCATTTTATCACATATTAAGACGATTTTTTCAGTTTTCAGTTCATCCATACCGAGTAAAAAGTGTTTTTGAACCAAATAAAGCCTTTCATTGGTATGATTCACTAATGACTTGAGTGAACTTTTTGCATGCATTTCACTGAATTCTGTTTCAGCTGGATAAGAGTTTTTTAAGCTATTTGAACATTAGTATAGAACGCATTTTGCGTTCACTTTTAGCCGAATAACATTGTATCGATGTTTCGATAAATTAGCATCAACCATTAAAGATAATACTTAATCGGGAGAAAGGCTTCCTATTAGGCACAGGCTCAGAACTGAATCTCATACACATTTTTTTCACTTCCATACCATTACTGGATGAAGCTTCCGACTGATTTTTCACATGAAAAAATTTAACAAGCAAAATGAAAGAGTGTATGCGCGGTCATCTAAGGAAGCATCTGAACTGATCCCAAGGGTGGAAAAGGGTCATCACCCTGTTTCAGTCACGGTTTGGTGGGGTGTCACTTACGATGGGGTCCTGCAATTCTGCTGACTTGCATTTCTGCTAACAAGAAGTCAAAACATCTGCCAAAAATTACCAAGAAACAGTTTTAGAATCTGCTGTGAAGCCTTTTACAATTCCCTGTTCCAAAACCAGCCATGGACTTTCCAGCAAAATTCTGCTCCGGCCCAAAAGGCTAAAAACGTCCCAGGCCTGGCTTCGAAACAGTTTGCCAGCATTCATTTCCTCTGAAGAATGGCCCTCTGGTAGTCCAGATTTGAACCCATTGGATTACAAATTGTGTACAGTTTTAGAGGACAAGGTTTGTCACAAAAGATACCCCAACATTGGATATCTTAAGACTTCTTTGGTTTGAGCTGTGGCCAATTTCCCAATGGACGAGCTGTTGACGATTGACCAGAGCGACTTAAGGCGTGTGTAAAGACAAAAGCCGGACATTTCGAATAAGTAGAATCTTTTTGGATACAATCAATCAATTAATAAATATATTAAAAAATATTGGTCCAAAAAAATTCAGTACTTTTTATTTTACAGCATAAAACGTGTGAAACAGTATATATGTCCCTACTAAGTAAATTTCTTTTTTTCGTTTTTTCACTACAGCCATCAAAGTTTTTCGGTTTTCTTTCAGATTTCCCAGAACTTTTCGGTTATACACTTTCAGGCAATGTATAAGGCCAAACTGAATTTGATCTTAAAAAACGGCCACGATGTCTTCACTTTTTGTCCATTTTTCGGCTAGCTTAAAACAAATAATATTTACATGTGCCTTACGATTTTTTTCACGTCATCTGGTATATCTTGAAGACCATATCTAACCATTATTAATGTCAATAAGGCCTCTCTGCGATGTATTTTGGGAGTTTTTAACCTTTCTTCAAAACTTTCCTTTCGCGAAAATGTGGAGGTCGTACTTGAAAAGTAAAAATAAGGGGTGTTTTTATTGGGGTATAGAACTTTAAGTTGGCATCACTTTTTTAACTGGCGGCCATTTTGTCAGCTGTCAAGTGATTAATATTTAGTTTGGTTTGCCATTTCATTATGAACAGGTTGACAAAAGAACAACGCTTGCAAAATGGGCCGAAAATGAGATTCATCTCGATGCTGATTTTCATCACAAAATTTTGTTCAGTGATGAGGCTCATTTTTGGTTGAATGGCTACGTCAACAAGCAAAATTGCCGCATTTGGAGTGAAGAGAATCCACATGAGACCCTTGAGACGCCATTACATCCACAAAAACTGACTGTTTGGTGTGCTCTATGGGCTGGTGGAGTCATTGGGCCATACTTCTTCCGAAATAATGCTGGAGAGTCAGTTACCGTTAATGGAGACCGGTATAGAGCCATGATAACCGACTATTTTGTTCCCGAATTGGATGGCATGAATGTGGATGAGTTGTGGTTCCAACAAGACGGCGCTACATGCCACACAGCGCACGTCACAATCGAATTATTGAAGGAAACATTCGATGAGCGCATAATTTCGCGGAAAGGACCTGTCAATTGGCCACCAAGATCGTGTGATTTGACACCATTGGATTATTTTCTTTGGGGATATGTGAAGTCGCTCGTCTACGCCAACAAACCAGAAACGTTAGGGGACTTGGAAGCCAACATTCGTGGCGTTATTGCCAACATACGGCCCCATATGCTCGAAAAAGTGGTTGAAAATTGGACCTGTAGAATTGGCTTTATTCGAGCCAGCCGCGGCGGCCACATGCCCGAAATCATATTTAAACATTAATGGCATAAAATTATCCTTCCAATAAAGCCAAATTGATGGACATTAAAACGATTTTCTTGTGTTTTATTTCAATTCGAAGTTCTATAACTCAATAAAAAACACCCTTTATAAGTATGTCGGTCGCAAAAATTCGCAAGATGTTTCTAATTTACCTTAAAGTGAACACTTAAAAGATTAACTCAAATATAGTTTTACACCGGAACTATGCGAAAAAAAACAGGTTTAACTCTACTTGGAAAAAGGAAATATCTTATTTTTGCAATTTTTGAACTTCTCACAAAAAAAAATTGTTTAGTACTTACTATGGAAATATTTAAAATAAATTTATAATGTACGAGGGCGACCGCAAATCTAACTGGCCTGGCACATTTTCTGTTTTACTAGCAATTTTTTGTTTTGTTTTTTAAAAGCAATCTTTTATAAGCCATCTGTCAAAATTTCCGAAATATTTAATGATTATTTTCTTTGTTACAGGTGATTGAAGTAAACAAGTTTTATAATTTTTGAAAAATGGAAAACAAAGAGTTTCGTGCGGTAATTAAACACTTTTATATGAAAGGTTATACGCCACAATTAATCAAAGATGAATTGAATTATGTTCATGGTGATAATGCACCATCATACTCCACCGTGAAATCCTGGGTTCAACAATTTAAAATGGGTCGTTCAAGTACGGAAGATGAACAACGCTCTAGAAGACCGAAAACTGCTACTACTATTGAAAACATTAGAAAAATATTTAATGAAGTGACTAAAGATAGATGAATAAAGATCAGAGAACTTGCTGATATTGTTAAAATACACGAAAAACAAGTTTGGAGTATTTTACATAATGAACTCCACATGAAAAAGCTATCCGCAAGATGGGTGCCGCGTTTGTTGACTTTGCCCCAAAAAATCGTCCGTTGGACCAGTTCCGAGGAGCTTTTAGCTATTTATCAGCGTAATCCAATAGAGTTCTTGCGCCGATTTATAACTGTTGATGCAACATGAATCCATCACTACATCCCAGAATGCAAAGAACAGTCAAAACAATGGATAGAAGCTGGTAAAAGTGGTCCCAAGAAGGCGAAAACTGTTAAGTCAGCAGGAAAAGTAATGGTCACAGTATTATGGGATGCAAGGGGTATAATATTTATTGATTATCTTGAGAAAGGAAAAACTATAAGTAGTGAATATTATTGTGCATTATTGGATCGGTTAAGTGAAGAAATCAAGATTAAACGACTGCATTTAGAAAAAAAAGTTCTTTTTCATCAAGATAATGCTCCTTCACACACTGCATTTTTAACTCAACAAAAACTGGCCGAATTACGATTTGAAATTGCTCCGCATCCACCATATAGTCCAGATTTAGCTCCTTCTGATTATTTCTTGTTTCCAAATTTAAAAAAATTTCTCGGTGGCAAAAAATTTTCGGCCAATAGCGAGGTTATTGCTGAAACTAAGGCATATTTTGAAGGTCTGGAAAAATCTTATTTTTCGGATAGAATTAAAAAACTAGAAAAACGTTTGATGAAGTGTATTGAGTTGGAAGGAGATTATGTTGAAAAATAAATAATAATAATTCCAAAAAACGGTTCTTTTTATGTTAGGCCAGTTACTTTTGCGGTCGCCTTCGTATTTCCTTGAAATAGAGCTAAATTACACAAAGAACACGCTTCTCTTTGAAACCTGAATGCACTTGTTGACAAAAACTGAATTTGGAGCTTACTTTTTCCTAATCAGAACTAACAACAAAAACAAAAAACATAAATTGCAGCTTTCTATAGTATTGAGAAGCTCATTAAATGAACAAAAAAAAATGGGCGGACTTTTTATTTCTTTAATTTTGTCCACCTAGATTTGTGATTTACCACAGTGGGTGGCGGCTCACGATTAATTACTGCACAGATTGCTTGCCCACTAGGCCGCTATTAAAGGGACCAAGTTTTTTTTTGCAAGTTAATTTCCACGATTTGGAATCGTTGTTCTGGCTTAAAATAATTCATAATAGTTTGTCAAACCTCACTGAAGAGAAATGTTAGCACCGTTTGAAGTTATCAGTCAAACCGTAGCTATCGATACCGACTGTTCTCATGCAGCATAAAAAACAATCATTTCTTTGATGGTTGATCTAGTTTTCCGGTTTGTCCACTTAGCAGCATTGCCAAAGATAGCAGCATTCTTGGTCGATCCAAAAAGAGTTGTCTTTTACTATAGTTCTCATTAATCTACCTGATTATGCTCTTTTTGTCCCTTCTAAATCTGCCATACCAAATGTAGAGACAATATGTCAATGAGTTGCTTTTACCACAAACCCGCAACAAATTTCGCGATTGTTATTATGGAATCGGTAATACATAGACATGCATACATATGTGACGCGCAAAATAGAATGGGACCTAAGGGTAAAAAACAGTTTTGTTCAGGAGAGCCATTTTAAAGATTTAAATACGTGTATCTTTGGTGTACCATCACTTTCATAAAACGCGCATATCTCTGGGAGGGAACACTTGTGGTGCACGGGATCGGCCTTATTCGATGCTCAGATGTTGTCCACATCAAAAAAAGTGAAAATTGATTTTTTTACCCTTAGTCCCTTTCTCTATGTGCTGTCACATATTGAGTCCTTACCGCAAAAAAGAGGTAAGCGCCACAAGCTTTTTAATGAAATTCGATAGAAAATTGTACAAGGCTCTTAAGCTTAAATATAAAATTAAATAATTATATTTAAAACTATATAACAAATTCAATTGTGTCGGAATCCTCCAGATGAATAAGATATGGAACAAAAACACACCCTCTCGTGTAAAATTTTCTTTTTAACGCTTACGTCGATTTCGCGGTTAGGACTCGATATATAGGGTAATCAATCCAAAGGGTTTTCTATAAGGGTTATTTTTATAGATTACTAGTGACTTGTGTTAAACTTTATTCGTTTTCTTTAGCTCTTTTGTTTTATTTCGGTCTGTTGTTTTTACACATTGAACAGGGATTAAACCGGCTCAAGACCTCTTGCTTCTATATTTAAATAGAAGACAAGTAATTTAACAAAATGGCAAAGTCACATTGATTTTCGTGGCTGCACACTACTTTTATCATGATTTCGGGTCCGTGACAACCCTTTTCAGAAAGCCTTGGTGCAATTGTTGAAAGTACAACCGAACTCTATAAGGCCAGGCTCTCCCCAAACGAATGAGAACTACTGTTGTAAAACTTACTTTTCAAGTTTTCTTCACACGATTGCCCACGAAAATACAACTCACTCTTGCCAGCTGTTCGTTTTATTTTCGGTATTGTTTGCCATTTCATCATGGAAACACTAACACCGCGAAAACCACGGTTTGGTGCGGTTTATGGACCGGTGGAATCATCGGTCCATATTTTTTCAAATTTGTACCAGGTGATCAGTCTAGAGGTATTTTTAATAATGTCAATAGGCTTTGTTTCATAGACTTTTAAGCTTTATTTTTTTCTCAGTATTGTTTGCCATTTTATCTTACTTATACCGAGAAACCACGGTCGGCCGGTACGGCGTAATGCTCGAACGAGTCATCCAAAATTGGACCCCTAGAATATACACTCTAAGGCGTAGTTGCGGCCAACATTTGAAGGAAATTATATTTAAAAAGAAAATGTCTAGAATGTCCTTTTGAATAACCAATACTGATTCCACAATTGATTTGAATTTTTTTATTTTGAAAAAACCTCTAGATTAATTACCCGATTTGCTGCAGTTATTTGTTATGAATAAGCCTTATCCTGCCCATTGTAGCTTCTAGATGCCAGGCTTACATTTCTCGTCTCTAACAGTTAAGTAGTCCGTTTTAACTCTATTATTTAGCGTTTGTTTTGAAATCTTAAGCGTTTGTTGAGATGACCAAATAATTATAAGATTAATTTGAAAGTTTCATTTAACCGCCCAACACGAGTTTTGACAACTTTTTTTTCCGTTGTTAATTACAGGTTGAATCCTATTTCGGAGTACATTTTACCAACAGTCGTTGCTATGGCGGCCTTGGAAAGCCCGATTGTGGCCCAGGGCCTCCCGAAAAATACAAATTACTTAAAACTAAGACAAGTTCGTAGAATTTATGAACACCTGCTTCTTGAGTAGACTTAAAATGTTGCAATTTTAAATAACAATGAATTCCAAAAATATGTGGGCGTCAATGTGGTTGCTCGATGGCTTGTGTTTCCATTTCATGGCGTTGTTTATTTTATCTAAGAGTAGATGATATTCGAAATTATTCATGATAAAAATAATAATCAGTCATTCATCGATTCGATTCACTGTGCTCGCTCATATTGTATCGAGGTGTATAATTTAACACTTTAAATTCATTTGAGCAATTTCTATGAAGCATAAAGAGGGATGGGTTATCAAAAGAATACAAATGTTTAAATTTAAACCGCAAACAAAAAGAATTTTGTCCGAATTTATAACCACCAGAAAAGTGTGCTGCTGAAAGGTAATTTTTTAGTGTGATCATAATCAACTTCATCGGCGTGATGATAATGATGATGGGGAAACGTGTGGATGTTATGACATAACCTAAAGTAGCCAATAATTCTGTTGAAATCTATATTTTCCAAATCAATGAACAATTTAATTTGTTTTTATATTCCGGCATACATCGCAGTGGTTCTCGTTCGTTTGTGGCTCAAAAGCAGAATCCGTAAGTTTATGGCTCAGCGTCTTCCGCTTGGCACACAATGAATGTCTGAATGTGCAAACGTACGTAAGTTTTTCCTTTCATATTTTCAATGAATGCCGCATAACACAGTTATCATTGAAAAGTTCAGTGAAAGCAACCAAAAAAAAACAAAAAACACAAAACTCAAGTTAAAAGAAGAAAAGATGAAAATGCTGTATAATATGAAAAATGTTTGTAGGTAGGTTTGTCTATATACGAGTATGTTGGGAGTATTTTTCATATACTATAATCATATATATAATCGATTTATTTTAAGAATTCCTGGACAGCGTACGTTGGCATACCCACCAACGACCAATCGCATCCGTGTCTTGTTTCCGCCTCCTCGTCTTCGGTTCATTGGCGCACTGAGTTCAAAATGATATTATCGCTTTTTCTTGCCTCATGCTATGACATGTTCTTATCCCCCTTAAACAGAAGAATGTGAAATTTGTTGTTCGTAGCTGGTGTAGAAAACCAACACAAAAAAATTCGGCGAAATTGCTGTCGCTCCAAAAAAAAAAAAACTTAACTTAAAACTGTGGTCCATACCTCATTCGCCCTTTTCTTCAATTCAATTATTTTGATACAAATTGAGGTGGTAGTCTGTGTTTGTCTTCCAAGTTGTAACATTTTCGGCGATGCCAAGGTAAAGCAGGTGGTCAAATTAAGTTTTTCTGGGCGAAGCTTATGTACCCCTCAATTATGGTTTGCAGTCTAATATGGAAATTTGTCAAGGGGCAGGACACCGACCTCTTTTCTATCAAGATGTGTTTCTTTCAATAACAAAATCATATAAACCATAGCGGTTTTAATTCACGAAATATAACCTTTCAAAGTTCAGGGCAATGTTCAAGAGGAGATCCATAATTCCGTGACTTTTCGAATAAAACAAAGTTTTTTTTTGCAAAAAAAAATATTTTTCAACATAATCTCCTTTTAGATCAATACACTTAGTTCAACGTTTCGTCAATTTTTTGTATTCCTTCTAAAAGATAGGATTTTTCAAGGTCCATAAAAAGGCGTTTGTTTGATCAATAATTTCATCGTTAGAGCTGAATCTCTTCCCACCGAGCCATTTCCTTAGGTTTGAATATAGGAAATAGTCACTGGGGGCCGGAGAATATGACGGATGAAGGACCAATTTGTAACTTAACTCATGCAATTTTGCCATTGATACTGCACAAGTGTGAACCCGTGCATTATCCTGATGAAATGGTAATCGCGGCACTCATCTTGGAGACAGCTTTTTTAGACCCAACTGATCATGTAAAATCGAAGCCACACTGCCATATGAACTGCGTATGGCATCAACAATCTCACGCACTTTTACTCTTTGATCTGCCAACACCATATCATGGATTTTTTCGACATTTTCGGGTGTATTGACCTCAACTGGCCGTCCGGAACGTTCAGCGTCATTTGTACTAGGGCGACCACAACGAAAATCAGTAAACCACTTTTTTACCATTAAAATCGATGGACCAGAGTCCCCATAGTTTTTATCAAGCTTTTCCTTGGTTTGATTGAGGGTTTTTGCCGCAAACAATAATGTTTAATTAGCATTTGAAATTTACTTTTTCCCATTTTTAACAAAATCCAGGAGGTTGTATGTTTTGAACAGCGGTTAAACACAAACTAAAGGACGGAACTCTCTCAAAATTTGACAGTAGTCTATTAACAGATGGTACTTATTGATCTGCCCTCGTAGCCTATAATAAAGTGATAATCAAAGATTTCATTCTGTTAAAATTTCATGAGAATCAGTCCATTGCTTTCGCCATAAAAACGATTATTCTAATAAAAGCAATTTTTTCCAGGATGTGTTTCCATCCAGGCCGACATCATATGTTCCAAATATCATAGTCGAGATATTGTCTCTTAGACTTCAGGGTTGGTTGGGCAGTGCCACGCCCCCTTATCAAATTTTACCGTAACATAGTCTATAATAATTTGCTAAATATAGAACGATCGGTCCATTAGTTAGGCCCTAAATGCGATTTTAAAAAAGTGTGTTTTATCTGGGATGTCTTTTTTTCGGGGGTCTGTTTCCTCTGGGATTTGTTTCAATTGCCACCATCATATATATGTTCCAAATATCAGCCTCATATCTCTAGAATTTCATGTACTATTGTTTTTTGAATTTAGAATTGTTGATTTTTTCAAAGGTTGACGCAGTTAGAGAGAGGTGGAAAATATTTCCCCGTGACCGATCTGACCCATTTTCAATGCCAATCGTTTTAGTCCATTAGCATATGATTCTGCAAAATTTCGGCTATCTTTCTTCAATAGTACCAATCGATCATCCCAGAATTGTTCGACAATTCAGAATATATATATACTTTATAGTGTCTTCGATCAGTATTTCGAGGTGTGGCTTACGAAATGACAACTCAATTCTATGATCAATTTTGAAATTGATGAAATTTTCGACGAAAATTCGACGACGATCAAATTTTCTATGAAAATTTGATGACGATCAAATTTTCTATGAAAATTCGATGCAGATCAAATTTTCTAAGAAAATTCGATGACGATTAAATTTTCTATGAACATTCGATAACGATCAAATTTTCTATGAACATTCGATGCCGATAAAATTTTCTATGAAAATTCGATGACGATCAAATTTTCTATGAAAATGCGATGACGATCAAATTTTCTATGAAAATGCGATGACGATCAAATTTTCTATGAAAATTCGATGACGATCAAATTTTCTATGAAAATTCGATGACGATCAAATTTTTTATGAAAATTCGATGACGATCAAATTTTCTATGAAAATTCGATGACGATCAAATTTTCTATGAAAATTCGATGACGATCAAATTTTTTATGAAAATTCGATGACGATCAAATTTTCTATGAAAATTCGATGACGATCAAATTTTCTATGAAAATTCGATGACGATCAAATTTTCTATGAAAATTCGATGGCGATCAAATTTTCTATGAAAATTCGATGACGATCAAATTTTCTATGAAAATTCTATGACGATCAAATTTTCTATGAAAATTCAATGACGATCAAATTTTCTATGAAAATTCAATGACGATCAAATTTTCTATGAAAATTCGATGACGATGAAATTTTCTATGAAAATTCGATGACGATGAAATTTTCTATGAAAATTCGATGACGATCAAATTTATTGTTAGCATTTTTAACTAATGGTATAGGAGAAAATAATAATAGAAGAAACAAGCAAAAACGTCATTAACTTCGGCCGGGCCGAACCTTATATACCCTTCACCGAACCTACGCTACAAAAGCGAAAAAAGCTCGTTGTTGGGTCTTTTTGGAAATGAGTAATTCATTTACCTCTGCCAAAATTACTCTCTATTTTTGATTCGAAGCTAAATTTGCTTTAATATTTAACATGTGCCCATAATGACTATTGATCGCCCGCTTTGACCATGCGGGTCGTTTTTTGGAACACATGAGCCAAAACGACCAGCAAATGTATTCTTTTTTGAGAGGTATTAAGAGCGTAGCATGTATTTTGACTAGTGTACGTCCACGAAACATTATGATTTGTTAAGAAAATATTCAAAAAAAAAAATTTACTTTTTAAAAGGTGCCTTTAGTCCCTTAAAGGAAAACTTTTTGCCCCCTGCGCCGATTTTGCCGATTTACCATCCCAAATAGTTTACAACCATAAGCCATCAATACGCAAAATGGATGGATCCTACGACGATATGGACGAAGGGACATGTCTTAGAATTTTATGACTTGTAGGGTCTCCGATCAATATTTCATGGTGGAGATTTTACCCTGGCCCCTGTGTAAAAACAGTTTTAGCTGACAAGACAACACAAACCTCCAAAATACAAATTCCAATTATAATTCATGACCTTCAAGCCGATATATAAAAATGAATTCAGTCTTGCGATTTCTCATCATAAAGGGTGGGTAAATTTTACGGGCCGATGTTGAATGTGAACCACTCCTAAATGTCAAGTATTTTTCCACATTTCATTTGACATTTCTCAATTTCAGACTAACTCAATTTGAACCAATGAAAGATACTCAAGCGTCACTAACGTCATCAATGATCAGAATGGTGGCAAGGAATGGCAACAGTTGATAATCAATTTTCATAGAAAATCATCTCTTGTAATAAGGCACATTTTCACCTCAGTGGATTCGTCAATAAGCAGAATTGCCGAATGATAATCCATGAGTGATTGTCGAAAAAACAATGCACCCACAAAGAGTGACTGATTGGTGCGGTTTACGGGCTTTCGGCATCATCGAGTCGTATTTTTCCAAAATAAGGCCGGTCAGGCAGTTACTGTGAATGGTGTTCGATATCGTAACCTCCTCAGCGTCAACGAAAATTTGAACCATCAGATGAAGGTGTGCCGCCGAGGTCGCGGCGGCCATTTGGCCGATATTTTGTTCCATACATAATGGAATCATACCAATATTATCATTATAAAATGAAATGACAATAGTTTCCTAAATAATTTATGTTTCATTCAAAATCAACATCGGCCCTTTCAAATTTAACCACCCTTTATAATGTGCCTGGCATTCGTTTAGGCCAACTATTTACACTTGAGAGTTTCGCTTTTATTATTCGCTTTCTTTTGAGTTGTAAAAATTTATGAAGTTTTCCTCTTTGGTTTTGGCTTTCCGTTCCCAAGGATCTGGCGTTTGTTGCTTTTTTCGTTTTCCCCCTCTTTTTTTATTATCATTGCTGTCTTTCCTGTAACAGATTCTTTTATTGACTATTAATACGCAATTGGCTGTTTGGTTTGCTACGGCATGGTTGACTTGGTTAGTTGGCGCTGGTGCTGCTGGTGGCGCAGCCGTTGCTCCCCCAGTTTCTGACCTAGATGCCAAGGCTGCTGTTGCCCGAGTTTACCATGTCCATACGAATACTTCGTGCCACATAGATCTGATGGAGTAGTAGTTTTCCCTCCATTCCCTAGGAGTGTTGCCTGCTTCTTTTAGATTTCTTTCGTTCGTTTATTCGCTTTTCGTTTAGTGGTCATGTTGTGCTGACGTTTGAATTGAAACGAAAATTACCACAATCGAATATTAGACATAGAAACTCGCACACACATACACACGCTCATCGACGTATTTATGTATATTGATAGGATATCTCCTGAATCGCTTGAATGGACATTCGATATTCTGCCTTTTTAAAAAAAGGGAAGAAATGGTTAGCTCGTTAATCCCTGTTTAATATGTAAAAGGAAGAAAACTAAAAAAAATATACAATTTGAAATGTACTCTTTTGTGCTCATGTACTCATTATTCTCATTTAAAATGGCATTAAATTGGTGTTAGCCCTTGATGGGAACTTGTATAAAAATATTGACAAATACTGTCTGCTTCATGGTATTTTCTACTTTTGGATCATACATGATTCGCTCTATGGTTGGTGGATATCAGGAGGCATGTTCGTCTTTAACTTAGTCAGCTCATCTTTTGTGTCTACAGTAGTGCTCCCCAGAATCATTTCAGGCCCTACGAGGGCGACCGCAATAGTAACTGGCCTATCATAAAAAGAACCGTTTTTTTTTGAATTATTATTATTTATTTTTCAACATAATCTCCTTCCAACTCAATACACTTCATCAAACGTTTTTCAAGTTTTTTAATTCCATCCGAAAAATAAGATTTTTCAAGACCTTCAAAATATGCCTCAGTTTCAGCAATAACCTCGCTATTGGACGAACATTTTTTGCCACCGAGAAAGTTTTTTAAATTTGGAAACAAGAAATAATCAGAAGGAGCTTAAGCTGGAATATATGGTGGATGCGGAGCAATTTCAAATCGTAATTCGGATAGTTTTTGTTGAGTTAAAAATGCAGTGTGTGAAGGAGCATTATCTTGATGAAATATAACTTTTTTTTTCTAAATGCGGTCGTTTTATCTTGATTTCTTCACTCAACCGATCCAATAATGCACAATAATATTCACTATTTATAGTTTTTCCTTTCTCAAGATAATCAATAAATATTATACCCCTTGCATCCCAAAATACTGTGGCCATTACTTTTCCTGCTGACTTAACAGTTTTCGCCTTCTTGGGTCCACTTTTACCAGCTTCTATCCATTGTTTTGACCGTTCTTTGCATTCTGGGATGTAGTGATGGATCCATGTTTCATCAACAGTTATGAATCGGCGCAAGAACTCTATTGGATTACGCTGATAAATAGCTAAAAGCTCCTCGGAACTGGTCCAACGGACGATTTTTCGGGGCAAAGTCAACAAACGCGGCACCCATCTTGCGGATAGCTTTTTCAAGTGGAGTTCATCATGTAAAATACTCCAAACTTGTTTTCGTGTATTTTAACAATATCAGCAAGTTCTCTGAGCTTTATTCGTCTATCTTTAGTCACTTCATTAAATATTTTTCTAATGTTTTCAATAGAAGTAGTAGTTTTCGGTCTTCCAGAGCGTTGTACATCTTCCGTACTTGAACGACCCATTTTAAATTGTTGAACCCAGGATGTCACGGTGGAGTTCGATGGTGCATTATCACCATGGACAGAATCCATTTCATATTTGATTAATTGTGGCGTATAACCTTTCATATAAAAGTGTTTAATTACCGCACGAAACTCTTTATTTTCCATTATTCAAAAATTATAAAACTTGTTTACTTCAATCACCTGTTACAAAGAAAATAATCATTAAATATTTCGGAAATTTTGACAGATGGCTTATAAAAGATTGCTTTTAAAAAACAAAAACAAAAAAGTTGCTAGTAAAACAGAAAATGTGCCAGGCCAGTTAGTTTTGCGGTCGCCCTCGTACAAAATCACTCGAGCTAACTCATAAAACTATTTCGACCTTAGCACAAAGTTGGAAAGTACCCGCTTTTATATAGCCTTTCTCAATTATTCACTTTCGGCCATTCCGTTTGCTGCATCTAGAAATAATGATGAAAATCATTTATAAATTCAATCGTCGCTAATGCTAACAAAATGTATAGGGTGATCCATTTCAGAACAAAAAAAAAAAATATAAAAATTCTAATCTAGTGTGGAATCTTTATTGGTAATTTGAAAGGACATTTTATGGCATTTATTTTTTGAAAATAATTATATAATAATAATATTTAAAGATAATTATGTATATTTTACTTTTACAGTAGGTAAAAGCGAAACTCGTACACCAAGAAATTTTACAAATATCTCAATATTTGGGGTATTCTATCAATTATTTATTCAAAGTCTTTTTGGGAAATGTTTAGGCTTATTTAAGCCTTTATTAAAAATAAAAGTCAAAATTAAAATATTTAGCTTCGGTAAGATTAAACAAAGGGCTCAAGTAAATAATGCATGTAAAAGCCAAACTCGTACAGTTAGTGATTTCATATATATTAATACTCTTTAAGACTATTTAGTATTTTGTATGCAAACCTTCAGCTTGTATTACCAATTCTAATCTCCTAGGGATACTTTCCACTAGATTTTGGCAAAAGCTAGTTTCAATCTGTTCCCATTCCTCTAAAAGAATGCGCTTCAACTCAGATTTGGAGGAAATGTGATGTTGCCTTACTTTATTATCCAGATAATTCCAAAGATTCTCGATAGGATTCAAATCCGGGCTCTGGGAAGGTGTTTCCCTTACATGTGGGCAGTTGTATAACAACCATGACCTTACACTGTGAGCTTTGTGCTTAGGATCGTTGTCCTGGTAAAATTGGTAGTTATTGGTAAGAAGCAACTACTCCTTCGATATTGGCAAATTGGCTTTCAAAATTTCTAAATATGCTTTCTGATCCATTATTCCTTCGATAAAATGTAGAGATCCGGGTCCAGCTGCGGAAAAGGACCCCCAAACCATTACGGACCCCCACCATGTTTCACAGTTGGTTGAACGTGCTTGGACAGAAGCTCTTCGTTTGGTTTTCGCCATACATAAGGTTTCCCATCCGATCCAAAAATATTGAATTTGCTTTCGTCCGTGAAAAGCACATCCTTCCAAAACGAAAAATCGTTGTCTTTGTGGGCTTTTGCGAAATCTAACCTCACTTTCTTGTTTTTGTCCGTTATCAATGGCATCTTTCTAGCTCGTCTACCATTCAAATCTGCTCTGTGAAGAACATTTCTGATTGTTTGTGGGCTGACTTGGTATCAAATTGAGTTTTCCACGAAAACTGTCAGTTTAGGGGCACTGAGGAAGGGGGTTTCTTTCGAAGATCTGATAATATATCGCTCTTCAGCTGCAGAAAATATTTTGTTATGTGCAGTATTGACCTTATTTTCTATTTGATTTAAACTTTTATAGCGTTTTAGAATATATTGAATTGTAGACGGACTTCTGTCCAATATTTTGGAAATATCTCGAATGGTTTATCCCTCCGCGGAAAGCTTTATTGCAAGTTTTCTGCATTCAACACTTGTTTGCCCATTTTGGCGGCTCCGGGCGACAAATTTTATTGAAAATCTTTTCCACGACTGTTTGTCACTGATTACGAAGTGAAATGACAACAAATCTGACATTTAAATCAGAGTTTGCTAGGATTAAAAAAAGATTATTTAAAGAAAGTCTGTGTGTACGAGTTTGGCTTTTGCTGTAAATTTCCACCCTTTTTTGTTTAATCTAACTCAAATTTACCAATACACATTAAATCAATATTTATAAGCGGGGCTTCATTAAAGTAATGAAGAAGCTACCAAATATGGGGGAAAAAATATTTTTGTACCATTTCATAGTCAGCAGATATTTACGAAAAGAAAAAAAAAATACTTGATGTACGAGTTTGGCTTTTATCCACTGTATTTATTAAGTATATAAGAACTTTGAGATGTTTTCTTAGAATTTCCGAATCTGATTTTGTTGTCAACACAAAATTCATTGGGTATTTAATTGAGTTAATCTCTTTATATGATGACGACTTGTTTTCTTTTTTTTTCGCCAACTATAAGATTCTAAGATACCAAAGGACTATAACCCAAATTCACCGAGCAACAACAGCATCTGTTATCGAGCACAATTAAAGGATATGCCGCTTCATTTCCTATGGCCATGTATTTTGTTTGGAGCACCTTTTCTTTTCGTCTCTCTCAGATGGTGGCCCATATGATTGTCTAAACTGTCATACGTACCATTTGTTGTGTCATTTGTCGTTCTACTTTTGATTATGCCACCAGACTATGTTTATTGTCCTTTTTTTAGTCACACAGACAGCAGACGATTATACAGAATTCCAAAATGTTCAATAGCAGATTTATCGGGCTGAAATGCAAAACATATGTGAAACATTCATATTTCACTGATTTTTGTTTTGTTATGGGATACCGTAGAGTAGCTGCAGTTACTGTGCCAGCTTTTTTTCCTATTCTCTCTATTAGAATGGGGAATTGTCAGTTAAATGTCAATTATGTTTAATACTTTTATGCTGCTGTTTCTGGATAACTCGTACAGTGATTGAAAGGGATTTCTATCCGCTCGTTTGTTGGGAGCCACACTAGTAGTTTTATTTGTTTGCTGCGACACATAAATAACAAAGTGATGGCATTTTAGTTGTGCATTGTTAGTTGTCAGCTGATTTTTTGACACATGCGTGACGGGCAAATTTAGCGTATGACGGCTGACAATTTGTGTAATTGATTTTGAAATATTTAGGCGTCGTGCGGTTTGATTTTTGCATCTATTCTGAAATGGCATAACTAGAGTAATTTGGCATTAAATTGACAATAGAAAATTTGATAAATACGAAGTGATATGTAAATGGGCAATGTGATTTTTGGGTCCAAATATGTGGATTGGACGGTATGGGAATGTGTAAAGCCCTCCAGCATTTTCGAAATTATTTTAATCACAATAGAGTGATAACACTGTGGAACATTTTTGGGGTTATTGTCTGGGGGGTGAGAAATTCCAAGTCAGGGTGATGGTACTAGTGAAGTTACTTAATTTTGAATAAAAGCAGAACGCGTTAATCGATTTCTATGATCTATGTCGCATTTTGTTTATAGGTTATGTGACTTTACGTGAAAGTTATAAGACTCTACACGTTTTTCCGTTTGGGATTTACATATATGTTTTAAAAAAAAAAAATTTGGAAAAATTTTCTTCATAAATTTATTTCTAATTGCAAAAATGTTGATTTGGTAGAGAAACAGTATATTAATGGATTAAAGAAAATTTAATTATTAATTTTTCTCAATTTATTTCAGCAAAATCGAACTAGTCGTTCTCGAGTTATGTCAAACTACGTTTTTTCCAACATTTTACAACTAAGCGAAAAAACATCAAGATAAGGAAAAAATGTAAAAGGTCATAAAAAAAACTGGCACATACGAACGCAAAACCCTTTGAGGGTTTTAATATACTGACCTAGTACCATCACCCTGACTTGGAATTTCTCACCCCCCAGATTGGCTGTTGTACTGTGTAATCGGTATACAATTTCTTATAAAAACATGTGTACAATTCATGAATTCGCACGGCCTAAGCATAAATACTCTCCACAAGGATTGCTTTTTAGTATGGAAATAGCATTATTGGGGCATAGGGTTTAGTATGAAATTAGCATTATTGGGGGATAGGGTTGTAAGTGTTGCGTATAGAGTATCCAAAACCGAAATTCGGATTTTTATGTCTAAATCCGAGAATCAGTTTCTCAAAAAGAGCTTAAACCGAAATGTCGGTTTATTCGGTATTTTGCTATCGTTTTTTTTTTTTGGTTTTCATAATTTTCACGTATGGTATACCTTTCTTGATACATTGCAACAATCTGTGCAACCGAGTATTAAATGTTAATCTCATAGAAATTGTTGGCAACTGCAAACAATATTTAATGTTGACCAACTTTTAAACATACCGATTGACTCAAGATTTCGATTTAATGTAGTTTGTGTGTTTAAAACTTGAAATCAAACTTTTGGTCACAATTGTTGTCCAATCTTCGTGAAAGTAAGTTTCTTGGACCAAGAACCGACGCTTATGAAATTCGCTCTTAAAAGAAAATAGCAGATAAAAATGGGTCAAACCGGTCCACGTTTTGGAATAGCTCCTGTAAAAAGGTATTACCCGATTTTACATACAACAGCTCTGGAATAAGCATATTGATTCCGATTTTGATCAAATTTGGTGCAACTATGGACAAACACCTAATCTTGGTCCATATATGCTTATTGATTCCGATTTTGATCAAATTTGGTGCAACTATGGACAAACACCTAATCTTTGTCCATATATACTTATTTAGTATATAGGTTCCTTACAAACGATCTGGAGACCCATTAAATGGCCTCTAAAGAACATACGGATATCAAAAACCTACCAATCCATATATAAAATTGACTAAATTTGGGTGACGGACCCAAGGCCAAAAATGCTTCCAATTTAAATATGGATACCAAAAAAACAATGGAATTTTCTCACAAATTCAAACGAAAATTATTTTGGGTTCATATCCTCACGGGCCTTAGTTAGTTTATTTTTGATCAAAAATAAACCACTTTTCGTCGCAATAGATTCTAGGGTTTAAACATGGGGGAATCACTTCATCTATGAATTGGAAATTTATTCTATTCTTAGGAAAAAGACTGAAAGCCGAAGGTCCGTCAATGCTGTTTTTTTACTTTAAAAAAAACCGACAATCGATATACCGGTTTATTCAAAACTCCGGGTTTTTTGGACACTCTGGTGGGTAAATGTTTGACAGAACCTATTTTACGAGGCTCTAGACCATTGGACGAGAAGTAAGGTCTCCAAATGTGCCAAGTCTTTCAATTAAGGTCATATTCAGATTCGAAAGGAAATTATATGTTTTTGATTGCCTATATATCAATTGTTAAATGGGTCAGATTATAGGATATCGTTCATCCTTAAAAATTTAGTGCATGCTTACATTAGCAATGAAATCCTACAGTTTCTTGGAATCCACATGTCCATGTTTGGATGAAGTTATTTTTCGGCGCCTAAGCCTCAAATTTTGTTTTAATTTAATCCAAATTTTTGCTGTTTTTACCCTTACCCTACTGGATAAGAGTGTATATATCATTTTGTATGGACAACAACTGTAACGAATCAAAAAAAAAAAACATTTTAGACCCTACATATGTTTTGACCAAATACCTTTCATGAGTACTTAAGACATGCCGAACCGTTTGTGCGGCTGGTAGCTCAAAGGAAGCTACCAATCTTTTTTTAATTTCCAACACTGCCGATACAATTAAAAATCGGCCATATTGCCACACTCCTTTAAGTACCTCCAACACAAATGTACCAAAACTATCATTTTTAATATCCTAGAAATATCTGTAATGCTCTTTACACGATCTAGCCCACTATCAAAACTTAAGAACATACTTAGTAGGACTTATTCGAAATGTCCGCCTTTTGCCTTTTCAGACGTCTTAAGTCGCACTGGCCAATCGTCAATAGCTGCACGAACCTCGTCCATTGGAAAATTGGCCACAGCTCGAACCAAAGCAGTCTTCAGAGATCCAATGTTGGAGTATCTTTTGTGACAAACCTTGTCCTCTAAACCCGTCTACAATTTGTAATCCAATGGGTTCAAATCTGGACTGCCTGAGGGCCATTCTTCAGAGGAAATGAACGCTGGCATACTGTTTCGAAGCCAGGCCTGGGACGTTTTAGCCTAATGGGCCGGCGCAGAATCCTGCTGGAAAGTCCATGGCTGGTTTTGGAACAGGGAATTGTTAAGAGGCTTCACAACAGCTTCCAAAACGGTTTCTTGGTAAACTTTGGCCGATGTTTTGACTTCTTGTTTGCAGAAATGCAGGTCAGTGACCCCATCGTAAAAGACACCCCACCAAACCATGACTGAAGCTGGCTGATGACCCTTTTCCACCCTTGGGATCAGTTCAGATGCGTACTTAGATGACCGCGCATACACTCTATCATTTTGCTTGGTAAATTTTTCCTGAACGGTAAACATTTTTTCATCGGTGAACAAAATTTTTCTGTGCTAGTTACACTGTGGGACATTTTTGGGGTTATTGTCTGGGGGTGAGAAATTCCAAGTCAGGGTGATGGTACTAGGTCAGTATATTAAAACCCTCAAAGGGTTTTGCGTTCGTATGTGCCAGTTTTTTTTATGACCTTTTACATTTTTTCCTTATCTTGATGTTTTTTCGCTTAGTTGTAAAATGTTGGCAAAAACGTAGTTTGACATAACTCGAGAACGACTAGTTCGATTCTGCTGAAATAAATTGAGAAAAATTAATAATTACATTTTCTTTAATCCATTAATATACTGTTTCTCTACCAAATCAACATTTTTGCAATTAGAAATAAATTTATGAAGAAAATTTTGCAAAAAATAAAATTTTTTTTTTTAAAACATATAAATCCCAAACGGAAAAACGTGTAGAGTCTTATAACTTTCACGTAAAGTCACATAACCTATAAACAAAATGCGACATAGATCATAGAAATCGATTAACGCGTTCTGCTTTTATTTACAATTAAGTGAAGTTACTAAAACTGGCACATACGAACGCAAAACCCTTTGATGGTTTTAATATTCTGACCTAGTACCATCACCCTGACTTGGAATTTCTCACCCCCCAGATTGGCTGTTGTACTGTGTTATCAGCGTGCTTCACCAAAAGACGTTTGCATTTTTCAATGCTATTTTTTTTAAAGCTGCAGTCAATAAATGTCCGGTACGTCGCTTGAAAGTCCCAAGTATTTTTTAATGATTCCTCCCATAGACTTTAGCGTGATATTCATCTCACGGGCCATGATTTTCTGTTTTCGGAGCGGATTTCTGTGAATTCTTGATTTAACGGCATTGATGACATGCGGTGTTCGAACAGAGCGTGGGCGGCCCGACGGTCTTTTACATCTCCAGTCTTTTTAAACATTTTTATGCATCGGTAGACGAACATGCGGCTAATCCATAGTGGCCGGACCGTTTTGAAAATATCGCTTTTTGACAGTTCACACTTGAAAGGCGCTATTACAGCGATACGGTTCTCATTATCTGACCACTCCATGATGAAAGTTGAAACAATTGTAAAATCCCGTTACAGACTAACACTAGTGAGGTTAGCTTCCAAAACCCATATGACATTAACGGGGTATGTTCAGTTCTACTATTGAAATGGGTGTATTTTTGTCTCTACTAAGTATATAGCAACCTCATAAAAAATAAACCTCATATAAAATAAAAAAATTGCCGTTGTAGATTCTCCGGAAGCTTACAAAGTACTCCAGGACTACCAGTCAGTTCTTCTGCTTTGATTTGCCCTACATTACATAGCCCTTGTTTGATATTTTGAGTTGTTACAAACACCATGACAATCTTGGTATGCATTTCAGCTTATAACAGATGACTTACCGCTAAAAAAAGGGACATTGGCTAATGCTTCTGCGCTTCTCTGCTTGGAAGGGTAATAAAAATGTCGCATTTCATTAGATTTGTTTTTAAAATTTTTACAACATTGCCTTTGCTGGCATTAACTGACATTGGCTTACAAAGGACAATGAAGCCATAATATATTGTTTCAATAACCTCATCCTGCTGCAAGCGTCGCAAATTTTCAAATGCTGTTTATTTTTTTTCGCTATTGCTAAATCTATCGCCCGCTTTCACATTATCACATTTCATTTAACCTCATTAAATCTTGACCCTTTTGTTATTTCTGCAGCACTTAAAATATGTGAAACGCTTGGCGGCGTAAAACCTTGTCCAGAACTGTAATGCACTAACACACACACACGCATATGAAGTCATGTTCCCACTTAAATATGACCTGCTTTTCGACCCTCCATTTTATTCCGTTTACAAAAGGTGAAGTGAAAAAGGACCCCGTCAGACCTGATGTTTATTAAAGGGTAATAAAATTTATATTTAATTAAATGAAGCGCACACAATTAACGGCAAATGTAAACAATTAAAAAAATACAATTCGCTGAAACAGGCAAAATAATTAAATATTTATAGGGTTAATTTTTTGTAATCACATTTGTTATTTTTTTTTGTTTTGTTTTTTTTGTCGACGCAAATATCTCGATACACGAGTATCTATCGAATGCGTGTAGAAATGTGCAGACATTCGAATGGCGCGGTGTTAAACAAATGACCATAAGGTCGTCGAGAGTTCAACACAATATGATTTGACGCATTGATTAACCAAAAATATAAATAAAATTACATTTATTCGCTAGGCAGGACATTTTGTTTGTCAGCGCTACAGCAAATCGGTGGATGATATTGGCTTGTTCATAAGCATCCTGATAAAGGGGTTTCCGAATCAAATGGCATGTAATTCGCAAAAGCATAACACAGTGCAACACGAAAAAGTATAACCAAATAACGACATCACTACGTGCTAAAAGACCAAAAAAACAGTTTTGCCCAAAGTCATGAATATTTTCTATGGGCCCCTAAAGATTTGGGGCCTCGGTGTCATTTTTGCCAAGAAGTGATCATTTTCTCAGGCTCATATCTTGCAAACCGTTCGGAACTTTGATTTACTCTCTGAGGAAAAGTTGCAGCTCTAGTCGCAGTTGGAGATGAAGTTTTTTTTTTAATTTACATGTTTACAATCATTGTTCTTTACGACCAGAGCCACAACTTTGCCTAAGTTAAGAAATCACACAGTGTAAATAAGGAAAATTCAAGTGCAATGAACTGTAGTGCAGATGACAGTCAACATTTTGACAAATGAATTTAGTACACTATTTTTAAAATTTTTTCAAAATTGAAAATATCTTCCACAGATAGTTAAATAGGGTGATCCACTTAGAGGTATTTTTCAGAACAAAAAAAATATATAAAAATTCAAATCAAGTGTGGAATTTTTGTTGGTAATTTGAAAGGACATTTAAAGGCATTTATTTTTTGAAAATAATTACCTTCGAATGTATTATGGAAATATTCCTAGCGAATCAGGAAGTCTGCTGCCTTCAGTTTGTTGGCCATTAAAACATTTTATATGGGAATAAGTCCTTTGTGCATAATTGATTGCAATGAATGACTGCTTTTACCCATTTAAGCAGATAAGCTTCTTGTCGAAACTATTGAATTTTTTTGTATGGCAGCAGCTACAGCAGCGATTGTTTCCTCGATCCGAACTAAAGGTCTTCGATGGTAAGGTCTTCGGTTGACTATCCCATGCTCTGCAAAATCCATCTCCATCTTCTCGGAGGATTGTCGCCAAACGTGCGCCCATAGTCTCTTTGAACAAAGACTACGGTCTCCAGCGCGTGATAGCGGCGGACAATCCAAATTTTTGTTTCAGTTTCCACTGTTGTTAAACCTAAAAATCATGCTGCAAAATAAAAAAAAAAAATTACCAAATGCATTAACTAGAATAATTTTTTTTTTCAGTGATGAGGCCCATTTCTGGCTCCAGAGCAACAAGAGGGGGTTCAAGAGGTGGCATTATACCCAGAGAAAACCACGGTTCGGTGCGATTTATAAGCTGGTGTACTCATGCCTGCATATTTTTTCAAAAATGAACGTAACCGTGACTGGTGCTCGCTATCGCGCCATGATATCGATCTTTATGCTACCTGAAATTGAAGCCCGTAATCTTGACGACACTTGGTTTCAACAGGACGGTGCCACTTGCCATAACAATGGATCTATTGAGAGGTAATTTCGAAAAGGAGCTAATTTCACGCTTTGGACCGGTGAGTTGACCGCCTAGATTGAGTGATATCACACCTTTAGATATTTTTCTTTGGGGTTACGCAAAGTCCAAAGTCTATGCTGACAAACCAGCTACGATTCAGGTCTTGGAAGCCAACATTACGCGTGTCATTAAAGCCATACCGGCCGAAATGCTCGA
Organism: Hydrotaea diabolus; assembly: GCA_963513945.1. NCBI lineage: Eukaryota > Metazoa > Arthropoda > Insecta > Diptera > Muscidae > Hydrotaea > Hydrotaea diabolus. The sequence continues at coordinate 178,230,007 of OY740717.1, forward strand.
ACGAGTCGTCCAAAATTGGACCCTCAGTATGGAAACCCTAAGGCTTAGTTGTGGCCAAGATTTGAAGGAAATTTTATTCAAAAAATAAATGTCATAAAATGTCCGTTCAAATTACCAATAAAGATTCCACACTTGATTTGAATTTTTATACGGTTTTTTTGTTCTGAAAAAATACCTCTAGTTGGATCACCCTATATGTTTAATCGATTTTATGTCTTTAGCTCTAGAAGCCACTTAGTACATCCAATATTGGTCAAGTTTGACACAGTTCATTATGATCGATCAGTAATCATCTCAGTAAAAAGTGGGTCTTACTGGTCCACGTTTTGATATAGCCCCAGTGCAATGATCTTTCCCGACATAACATAAAACCGCTCTAGATCGCCCATTTTAGTTCTGATTTCAATCAAATTTGAATTGGTATATTTCGATTGATAAACAACAAATTTTAGAACGAATTGAGCCATATAGGCAATTATTTTGATATAAAGTAGTCCCCGTAAAAATTACATGGTGGCCCAAAAAATGCTTCATATTTAAATAGACATTTGTCTTATAAATATCTATACAATTTTTTTGTTTAGCTAAAAATAAAATTGTTTTTGCAGTTTGGTGACGAATCCTATGTCCGAAAATCTGACTCATTGAGCGCAAAACAATTTTTTTGACATGACAAAAGAATGCAATTTTCACATAGACCGTATTTGTAACAACTACACGCAGAAAAAAGTATGGTTGTGGTGACAATATTCGAAGAGGAAAATACTATTGTTGGGTATATGGTTGTGGTACAACAATATTATGATCCTCAAAACTATAGTATGATTCAAATACAACCATACTATCATCCTCACAACAAAAGTATGATACACACATAACCATACTATGATCCCCACAACCATAGTATGATTCACACTCAACCATACTATAATCTCCACAACCATAGTATGTTCCTCACAACCATAGTATGTTTCACATATAACCATAGTATGATCCTCACAGCCATAGTATGATTCACACGCAACCATGTTATGATCTTTACAACCATATTATGATCACACACAATTTTACTATGATCCCCAATATAATTTATTAGAATTTGTTTAAGTTGTCAACAATAGATTTGAGCTATGAAAATTATTCAAAAATACATTAAATTTAAAATAATAGGAGTGATTTATGTTTAGCTCGTTTGTTTTATTTTGGTCTGTTGCGTTTACACATTGAATAGAGATTAACTGGCTCAAGACCTCTTGCTTCTATATTTAAATAGAAAACAAGTTTTCTTACACAATTGCCCACGAAAATACAACTCACTCTTGCCACCTCTAAAGGACACCACATGTAAGTGAGTTGTATTTTCGTGGGCAATTGTGTAAGGAAACTTGAAAAGTAAGGTTTACAACAGTAGTTCTCATTCGTTTGGGGAGAGCCTGGCCTTATAGAGAGAGTTCGGTTTTACTTTCAACAATTGCAGCAAGGGTTTCTAAAGAGGGTTGTCACGGACCCGAAATCATGATAGAAGTATTGTGCAGCCACGAAAATTAATGTCACTTTGCCATTTTGTTAAAAACTTGTCTTCTATTTAAATATAGAAGCAAGAGGTCTTGAGCCGATTTATTTCAAAAAATAAGTTTAAATAAACGTAATTATTTTTGTTAAAAATATTTTAGTTAAATATAGCCAAAGCAGCTTGTTTAAAAAAATTTAATTTCGATAAATAGAAGTACTATTATTGCATTAGATCCGTACCAATAACGTTTGTTCTAAAAAGCATATTTAAATGAAGAAAAATTACAATCATACAGTATGATTGCCGTAATCATATCATTGTTAGCATTAAACGCAAAACACAATACTTTTGTCGCACCAACCATATTTATATTGTTGCTATAACCATATTTTCATTTTTAAATTTAGCAATAATAATATTGTTACATTTCAACAATATTAATATTGCAACAACTATACTAATGTCAAAACTAAATTCAGTTAACAATGATATGGTTGCGACAAACATACTTTTATTGCGGAGAACATATTATTATTGCCGTGACCATGTAGTAGCCCTGTTTTTTCTCTGTGTGTGGTTAAATTTAGATCCTGTTTAAGGACAAAAGTCAACGAGTATTAATTTTATAAGGAAATAGTCTAAGAGGACCCGCTAGGACAGTCATTATATCAAAATGGGCCAATATTCAAAACAACAGCATATGTGACAACGCATTGACAAAGGGACCTAAGGGTAAAAAAATCAATTTTCACTTTTTTTGATGTGGACAACATCTGAGCATCGAATGAGACCGATCCCATGCCCCAAAAGTGTTCCCTCTCAGAGATATGCGCGTTTTATGAAAGTGATGGTACACCAAAGATACACGTATTTAAATCTTTAAAATGGGTCTCCTGAACAAAACTGGTTTTTACCCTTAGGTCCCTTTCTATTTTGCCCTTTCTTTCTATTTGGATTATTGAGGACATTTTACTGTTTTTAAGTTCCCATATATTTTTAAGAGTTGCAGCTGGTAAATCGTCCCTGCCTACGGATCTGTAACTAAATGACATATATCTGGTTATTCAGACAGCCAGGCAGACTGGCATCGCTTGATCGACATAACAACGAACAACAAAAGAGGGCACACATTTAAGCCTTTTTCCTGATTAGATTAGCAAGGATTTATAAGAGATGTAACAATGACAAAGCTTCGTTTTTGTTCACAATTGAAGATTAAGGTACAGAAGCTCCGCAAACCTCTCTGGATGCTGTAAATGTGCTGCCTGTTTCCCATTTTAGTAAGCCTAATATAAACTGCAAAAACAGTCATCTAGCACTTAATTGCTTAAACTTTCCTTTCATTGTGTTCAATTTTACTTATCATCTATGCGGTTAATGCGTATTTATTTAAACCAAGATAAAAGCATTGGCAAATCCATCCATGCCGAGCATTAGCTACCACTCTATTTACCACTCAGTTAGTTTGTAATTATAATAAATTGTCATGAAAAAATATATAGTATACGTATATCTGCTCAAATGCAAATATCGAGAACAAAAAAGAAAAAGAAGAAAAAAATGCGAAAAAACACACAAAGTGCTATTAATTAAATGCCATTAATAGATAAAACAAATAAAAATTACAGCCAAAGTATCACCATACGTATATGTTCATACACACGCATACACTCAATTATAGACACACACATGCAAATAATGCATATGCGTTCAACGTATGTGTAATATCATTATACTTATAGATGTAGTATGAAGATTAGGGTGTACTGAATTACCCAATTTTCGAGATACTAAGTCTAAAATGGTGTAATGTACCAGACCATAATTGGTATAGGGATACAAGCTTAAAATGACTTTCTGAGCACCTTGGAATTCAGAGAGATTTAGGACTGCGGGAGCCTTCGTTACGCTAGCAAACAGTCGGGAGGGGGTTCGTGTCCTTCCCTCTCTAAACCATTTTCCCATTACATGAATTATTATTACAGACTCCCTTTTTATTTAAAAAAAAACATAGAAATTTATTATGGGCCGGAATGACTAGAGTATGCAATAAAAATTAAATTGAAGCTAACCCGCTCTAAGTCATGTATGAACATTCTAATAATTGCAAAAAAAAGTGTATTTTGTCGATGATCTGCAGAAGAGATATTTTCTCTCAGGTATTGTTGAGAGATTTTGCCTCTTAACCCTCTCCAGCCAATGTTCTGGAAACGAAAGCAATAACTAGTTGAGAAACGTTCTGTGGGTGCTAAACTATGAGAGAGATCACAAGAGCGTAAGAGAACATTGTGGAATGTAAGTCTAGCTTACAGTTTTTGTGATGATATTAGAAAAAACAAAAAAAACACGATACGCTCCAATGCAGTATCTCACTATTTTAGAACACTCTTTAAAAAGAACCAAAAGAAAAGAAAAAACCAATGCAAGTTTTGAATAACAGAGTATGTACAAACAAACATACCTACATAAACATAGTATGATAGATTTTGTGAAACTTACCAACATATCGATGATCATGATGAAGGCCTTCCTCACGTGTCGATGCTGTTGTCAACTGAGCTAGAGATGGTGTTGAAAAAATGTTATATGTATAGGGATAACTTGCAGTGATTTTGTGACTTTTGGCATGATGGATAATGAAGTTTGAAAATTAACTTAAAACTATCTGTAAAACGAAAAGTAGTTAGTTAAGAATTTAAACTTAGATTTTTTAGAATAAAGAATTAATATCATCGTGGATATTATGTTTTTTTTACATAATTTGTAGAATAGTTACAAAAGTCGAAAATAATTTCACTGATGGTCTTCAAAGGGTATTACAAACAATTCGGGTAAGCTTGGTGATAACTGCATCCGTTGAGAGTTGTTGGATCTTAACCAGTAGCGTTTTCTTAACAGGTCTTCATCGATTTATTCCTGAGGCTGGTATATTCCTAATAAGTAGTCTTGCTTTACCGAATGTCTTGCCTCTTGCGCACAATTCAGGAATATGTTTTGAGGTTATATACTCAATAAATGATATGCGGTACGCAAACGGTTGGAGAGATAATATGGTTTACATCATTTTCACCGTTTACATCCTTCTAAGTCAAATTCAGCCGAAACGGGAGTTTTTTTTTAGATCAGGAAATTTGATTATCTTATGCTAGGTCACAACTACCCTATGGGTAGTGTGCCACTTTGTATAAGCCTCACCCAGAATATGGGGTTTTTTGTGGTTACGTTTAATATAGATTCGGTTGTAATTGTGCTTTGCTGTTTAGCGACGCACAGCTCTTTCACTCAAAACGAGACGTTTGTATGAGATCACTTTAATACTTCTTTTAGATTTTATTTCTTTTTTGGTAGTCTTTAGAATAGGAAGATGTTGTCCGTTCAAGGTTTCGCAGAAAAAGAAAGTTAATCCAACTTTTCCGCACTGACTGGACTAGAGTTTTCTGTCACAAAAGACGACTCAAAAAAGAAATGTCAAACTGACTGGAATATTGAAAAATGTTGCCACTTTAATGACTTCACAATAGTAATAAAGAAAGAAAGATACTATAGACAGCAACCGTACAGTTGGAAAGACATTGAGAAGATCAAAGCAAAAATAGAATAGAATGTCAAATCTACTGGAGAAGGAAAACATGTGAAAACATAAAAAGAGAACATGTAAATTTGGAGCAGTAATATTTACTGATTTCTATTTTTAGACATACGCAAAATTTCTTTCTTTGACAAGATTAACACTTGAGCATAAAAGTATGCCACTGTGTAATAAAAATTGGGAGTACCTATCTTACGAATATTTATGTATATATTTATTTTTTTTATAAATAAGTTAATGTATTTTTTCTTTGAAGATGATATAGGTTGCAGCAGAAAAAAATGTTTTCTGCCTATCGTTTGTATCAAAATGTTTCTTGAGGTAGAATACGTGTGTTACAATGGACATCACTAAAAATACTACATTGAACTTCCTGGCAGGAAAAATTCAACGTCAAAAAAACGTCCATTAAACTCCTTGCATTGATGTAAAACTGCGGTACATACTTTAAGGAAAATATAAAGTTGACAAAAGCTTGAAATCGAAAGGAAACTCCCAATTAAGTATGAACAACCCTGCAGACGATCGACAAAGTTAATCGAAATATTGAAAAAACAAATCACAAACAAACAAAAGTTAGTTTTTCTTGGTTGTTGGAAAAATACATAAGGCCAGAAGACTTCAATACCCTATATTCCTAATAGAAAATTAACATTCCTTGACTTACTTATTTATAACTGCTCAGTTCATACCCTATATTCCTAATAGAAAATTAACATTCCAAACTTATTTATAACTGCTCAGTTCATAGTCAGATATAAAACCATGTTTTTAACGAAAATTGTCATTCAATGGAAAATATGATTCAAAAGTCAGAGCAAAATAATTTAAGTTTTCTTCAGAAATAACTTTTATCAAATTTTCTTTTTCACTTGCAACAAAGACGATAAATTGTGTGATAGGTTGCAATTTATATTTCGGGTCCACTAATAAAAAACACAATTTATGATTGAAATTGTATTTTTTTCAAAATATTCTTCTTTAAGATCAATACACTTTTGCATGCGCTCAAACCAATTGTCGAAGCACTTTTTCCACTCCGATTGGGACACCTCCAAGACATGATTTTTGAACGCTTCAACAGCTTCTTTGAAAATCGTTGTCCACGCATTTTTTTCTTGATGTGCGGGAATAAAAAGAAGTCATTGGGTGCCAAGTCTGGGATGAACGACGGATGACCCATCAATTCGACGTTTTGGTAGGTCAAAAAGACGCTGGTTCGAGCCGATGTGTGAGAGCTCGCATTGTCATGATGTACAATGATTTGTCTTCTCTTGTTCGTGTTTCGAAAAAACTTCAGGCAAACAAATTGTGGTGTACCACTTAGAATTGGCAGTCCTACGTTGCTCAAGCGGAACAGTCGCCACAATACCAGTTTTGCCGTAGAAACTGGTGGCGACCATTTGCTTCGAAGTGCTTCTTCCACGCACAACTGTCGTTGGATTGGGCTCGTCTTCGAAGACCCACACGGTCGAGTGCTGTTTTGTTTCGGGATTATACGCATAGATCCATGATTCGTCACCTGTGACGATCTTAAAAACGTGTTTTAAACGTCTGTTTTGTTTCGGGCTCATACGCATAGATCCATGATTCATCACCTGTGACGATCCTATAAAAGTCTTTTGAAGCACCGCGATCGTATTTTTTCAAAATATCTTTGCACCAATCGACACGGGCCTTTTTTTGAGCGATTGTCAAATTGTGCGGCATCCAACGAGAACAAACCTTTTTACGGCTAGGTGTTCATGCAATATCGAATGTAGGCTGGTGGAAGAAATGCCCAAGAATGCCTCTATCTCACGGTATGTCACATGAAGATCTTGCATTATCAGTGCACGCACGGCATCAATGTTCTCTGGAACAACGGCCGTTTTTGGACAACCTTTACCGTGCTATAGGATGGTACTTGATCGCCATTTTAGTTCATCGATGCACTCTTGTCGTGATAATCCACGTCGAAAATTGTGAAAAATGATCGCACGAAAATGTTCATGAGTTAATTCCATTTTTATGTCAATTTGATTTTTTTTAAGTCGCTGTAAACAACACAAATGATGGCCGTACGTCAAAGCGTTCTGAGTACGTTTATGCTAAAAAATGTCAAACTTTCCAATGGAAATGTTAGATGGCGCCAGGCATCACTTAGTTTAAGAAATATAATATGGAAATATGGGTACTCAGTACTCGGCTGAAATTGCTTCTCGACTCATAACCTTTTTAGCAACAAACGTGCTGGGGGCTCAAAAATCTGCAGCATTTCTCAACTAAATGACCTGAAATTAACGTCTGAGTAGGAGCACTCAAATTTAAACTTTTTAAATTTGAACTAGAACCCAGACAGCCTAGAATTTCATACCTGGGCGTTATTGTTAAAATAAACGACAACAGACACTATAGGCGTATTAAGTGTTAGCTCGTTTGTTTATTTTTGGGTATTAACCGGATCAATAAAAGACAATTTTTTAACAAAATGTGAAAGTGACATTGATTTTCGTGGCTACCCACTGCTTTTATGGCGATTTAGGATCTGTGGCGACCTTCATTAGAAGGCTTCGCAGCAATAGTTGAAAGGAAAACTGATCTATTAAGGGCCAAGCTCTCACCAAACGTATAAAAACTACAGTTGTAAATCTCAATTTTCAAGGGGAATTGTTTGAAGAAAACTTGGTCTTTAAGAGTTCAGTCTTCCTTTCAACAATTGCTGCAAAGCTTTCTGATGAGGGTCGCCACGAACCCGAAATCGCGATAATAGCAATGTGCAGCCACGAAAATCAGTGTCATTTTACCATGTTGTTTAAAAATTGTCTTCTATTAAAATGTAGATGCAAAAGGTCTCGAGCCAGTTAATCCCTATTCAGAGTTTTAAGATCTTTGTAAAGTTGGATCTCAGACTTATGGTAGCATCTCATAAAACCAAAAAGAATGTATTTTTTTCTATCTTACAATTCCACAAAAATTACTAGATACACCCCAATGTACATTATATCCTATGCGTATGTTTTCCTGTCTCTCTACACATTAATATTATGGATCCATTGAAAATTTGTTAAACAGCATTTATAATTACCACAAATTGTCTGAATATAATGGGGCAGCAGAAAATGCCGACCGACAAAGAGTAAAAGGAACTGCAGCTAAAACCCACTTAAACACTTTTGGAGTGCCGGGGTCCGTTCTGGGATTTATACAAATCCAAAACAATAGTCGATTATGCAATGGACATACAGTATCGTGATGGCAGCATAATAATCAGTTACTTAAGAAGATGGGCATGTCAATAATGGAGAAAAAGTCGTTTGAAATCTAGCCAAACTAAAGGGTGGTCCAACCATAATGCACGATGTTTATTGTAAGTTACACCTTAACATCAGGCTTTTTTCTCATCTTAACTTGACATTTCTTTATTTTAGTGTTTGAAAAATTTAACCATGGAGAGTTACATAATTGATCGACGCATTAGGAGTGTTGAAGCCTTTTACAAAAAATTGGCGTTTAAATCAAAATGCATTTCGTGCACTTCGAGATTTTTTTGTCAGCCTAACTGACCAAATTTGTCTACAGTGGAGTCATTAAGAAGCACAATTTCCATATTCGGGACAATGAGAATACATGAGTGATTGTGTAAAAGGAGAAAGAGTGACCGTTTGGTGCAGTTTATGGGCAGACGTCGTCATCGGGCCGTACTTCTTCAAAAATGAGGTCGGCCAAGCAGTTACCGTGAATGGTGTTAGCTATCGCGAAAAGATAATGGACTTCCTGTGGCCAGAATTTGAATATGGTCCTGGACGATATGTGATTCGAACAGTATGTTGCCACTTGCCACACAGACAACGAAACAATGGCTCCTTTGCGCGAGAAATTCAATGGCCAATTAACATCGCACCGATATTAGAAAAATCGGTGCGATGTTAATTGATTCGACTCCGTTGGACTTCTTTCTTTGGGGATATTTAAAAGAAAAAATCTACCTCACTAAGCCATGAACAATTCAAGAGTTAAAAAAAAAGATAATTCGGCACAAAAACGACATTGAACCTCAATTATTTCTTAGAGTCATTGAAAATGTGGACCCTCGGATAGAGGTATGCCACCCCGAAGCCGTGGCTGGCATTTGGTCAATATTTTATTTCACAGATAATTGCCAATGATCCTTCTATCATTTATATTTACAATAGAAAGAAAATTCTTTGACAATTTTTTGTTTATTTACAATTAACATCGTGCGTTTCAATTCGACAACCCAGAACAAAAATTCTAGCGAAGGAGAAGACTTCCTTCCTATTGCGATCTCCAAATGTAAATAATCTTGATAGCAGTTAAGTTTGGCTTGCAATCAAATTATTGAAAACGCTTGGAGTTATTCTGACTCTCTACGAGATTCTATCGACTTTCAAGAGATTACGAAAATTCAGTTGGACGAGAAGATTTTCCGTTGCAATCAACAAATGATTATAAGAATGATAAACGATTGATTCGACTTACCGTACGATGAAAGCTGAAAATTTAATATGATTTATACACTTACAATATCGCTTATATCCTTACAACACAGTCAAATTGTTGGTTACCATAACTGTCATTAGTGAGTTGGTACCCCCTAATTGGTGATGTCAACAAAGAATTCGGAATAACCCAAAAAAAGTTCGATTTTTGTCCCTATTTCTTTTGTCGAAAATAGGCATAATTAAGAAATATTACTCGATTTATTAAAACCAACTGAATAGTCTCATTAGTTCAGGCATGGAAATCTGGTTCACAATAATCAGACCTCATACTGTGAACATATGATTTTTGTCATACATATGTATGTATGCCTGCTTATATTCGAACATACTTAATTGAGTCTACATGAGAGTAACATTTACACGTACTTGAATATTTGCTTGTTTCTATTGGAAGAGTTTACAATTTTTTTATGCGGTATTGGAGTGAATTGATTATGGCAACATTGTTCCATAATTGTAATGCAATTTTGCAGAATTATGAGGAAATGTCAGAGACGTTACCGAAATAGTTTCACGAGAGATCTAACATCAGCAGTGGTGGTTAATCTAGAAATAATCTAGAATCATATCCGATTAGGGATATACAATATTTTTTTAAGGTCGGTTAAATATCCTTGCTTTTTTGCTTAAAGTGTATAGTCACTTTGTCGATCCGTTTGCTAACTTTGAATTAACAATCGAGACCCTATCAAGTACAGGTTGGGCCAAAAGTTACTATGGGGCTAAAAACTTTAATAACTTTTTCGTTAAATAATTTTTCTTTTCTCAGATTATATAACATACCAAATGGAATTTTTTTTACAATAAGTATGAAAAATAATGTCACTTAAATTACCCCCGTTTTGAGTTTCGCTATGATGGGTTCGTTTTAGAGCATTTTCCGTATCATCTTTTAAAATTTGTGGCTGTAGCGTTCGAATTTCTGCAACAATGCCCGCCTTGAGTTGAAGAATTGTCTGGGGCTTGTTCACATACACTAACTCCTTCAAATAACCCCAAAGAACATAATCCATAATACAGGGAAATGAGCGTTCGGTGAGAAACGGAAAGATCCGCAGTTTTCGACCAAAATTTTGTTCAGTGATGAGGCCCATTTCTGACTCAACGACAAAGTCAATAAATAAAATTGCCTCATTTGGGCTGAAGAGCAACAGGAAGAGGTTCAAGAGGTGCCACTATACCCAGAGAATACCACGGTTTGGTGCGATTTGTAAGCTGGTGGAATCATCGGTGCATATTTTTTTAAAAATGATGATGGCAGAAACGTAACCGTGAATGGTGCTCGCTATTGCGCCATGATATCGATCTTTATGCTACCTAAAATTGGTTTCAACAGGACGTTGCCACTTGCCATACAGCTGCTCAAACAATGGATCTATTGAGAGATCATTTAGAAAAGCAGCTAATTTCACGTTTTGGACAGGTCGAGTGATATCACACCTTTAGACAATTTTCTTTGGTGTTACGTAAAGTCCAAAGCCATACCGGTCGAAATGCTCGAACGAGTCATCCAAAATTGGACCCTCAGAAGGGAAACCCTAAGGCGTAGTTGCGGCCAACATTTGAAGGAAATTATATTCAAAAAATAAATGCCATAAAATGTCCTTTCAAATTACCAATAAAGATTCCACATTTTATTTGAATTTTTATATTTTTTTTGTTCTGAAAAAATACCCCCTTTATAATCGGAAAAAAATAAAAAATATGAATAAACGAAAATGTTAATAAACTATTAAAGTAGTTATATATAGTAGGGTTGGTCGATTTATCAATCGATATTGTGCCATCAATTTTTCGATTGTTTTTTGGCATGAGGAAAAAAAGTTCCAAATCATTTTCGAGGCGTCCAACTTTAAATTTTTTTTTAGTTTTTCTTAACTTTAATTTGCAGGTTTTTAGTAGGTATTAAAAAAATATTTTTTTTTAATATAACTTTTCCACGGTGGCATACAATACATACAAATATACATTTCCATAAACGTATACAATACCATATAACGTATGAGCGCATGAGAATATAAATACGACTGAGAGAATCGAAATCGACCCACCCTAATATATAGTCAATATATGTAACGCGCAAAATTGAAAGGGACCTTAGGTTAAAAAACAGTTTTGTTCAGGAGAGCCATTTTAAAGATTAGGTCCCTTTCGTCGACTTCATTTTCATAAAACGCGCATATCTCTGGAAAGGGAAACACTTTTGGGGCATGGGATGCTCAGATGTTGTCCACATTAAAAAAAAATGAAAATTGATTTCTTTACCCTTAGGTTCCTTTCTCTATGCGCTGTCACATATAGTCAATGTAGCTCCTGAAACTAAATAACTATCCACGTTTTTATCTCGTTTATATGAACCACTGTAGAATGTCATGGATGCAAATGGTTACCTCTTAACCAAATGGGCCGATTTTTTCTTTTACACACAGAGAACCAATTATTTGGAAGTCGGTTGAAACTAAAAAATTTCGCTGCACAAGAAGAATTTTGTTTAAATAACGACCGTCCTTTGTGAACAATACTTTCTTATGCCAAATTTCATTAAGATTGGATGTAATATGTCATTAACCTAAAAAATAAAATCGGTTGAACATATGTGTAGGATGTAGGTACAATTTCAATACTGACCCTCCTCGTTCCAAAAAATGCACTCGTGTAAAATGTCATCGAGATTGGATGATTAATATTGATATTTGAGCTAAAACTATCAAATTTGGGTTAGCATAAGCGGAGGAGCTGTATCTAAATCTGAAACGGTTTTATTTGTTTTCAATATCTTCTGTTCTTGGTCCTTCTGCCAAATTTCACGAAGATCGGACAACTACTATGACCTGTTGTTTAATTAGAAGCGTTAAATAAACAGACGGGCAGAAAAACATCGTTAAATGCAATCAGCTAGTGATTATATCGTACGTATGTCGATCGGTATACTTAATGGTGGGTTTTATGTCAAATATTTTTGGTAATTACAAACTTTAGTCATGGCACTTACTTATAATTCTCTGTTCCACGGAATAGTGCAGGGTATAATTAGTAGTTCGTCTGATCCAAGTCATTTGTACACTCCACCATGGATTGCGTTCCAGTATTATATTGGTATGATTGGGGAATATTGTTGTAAATGGAGGGTCCACGTTTACAGGACCTTATTGTCGAGGCTTCTTTGGCAACAAGTCAAGGGTTATAATTCAGAAATCGTAACGAGGTCATATCAATAATTCCTTGACTTTTCCAAACACTACTCCAATAGCAGTGTGAAAAACTGGTTTAATGAATTCAATCGTGGCCGACGCTCGCTCAAAGACGAAGGTCGTCCAAAAGCGGCCGTTGTAACAGAGACCATTGATACCGTGCGTGAACTGATAATGCAAGATCGTCATGTGACACATTTTGAGATAGAGGCATCTATGGGCATTTCTTCCACCAACACACATTCGATATTGCATGAAAACCTGGCCGTAAAAAAGTTTTGTTCTCATTGGATCCCGCACAATTTGACAATTGCTTAAAAAAGGCTCGTGTCGATTGGTGCAAAGAAATTTTCAAAAAATACGATCGCGGTACTTCAAAAGACGAATCATGTATCCATGCTTATGATCCCGAAACATAACAGCAATCGACCGTGTGGGTCTTCGAAGTCGAGCCAAATCCAACGAAAATTGTTCGTGGAAGAAGCACTTCGAAGCAAATGGTCGCCTGTTTCTTCGCAAAACTGGTCATGGTGCGACTGTTCCGCTTGAGCAACGTGGGACGATCAATTCTGAGTGGTACAACACAATTTGTTTTCCTGAAGTCTTCGGAAAAATTCGAAAAACGAACAAGAGAGGACGAATCATTGTACACCATGGCAATGCGAGCTTTCACACATCGGCTCAAACCAGCGCCTTTTTGACCGCCCAAAACGTCGAATTGATGGGTCATCTACCGTACAGCCCTAACTTGGCGCCCAATGACTTCTTTTTATTCCCGCACATCAAGAAAAGAATGCGTGGTTAACGATTTTCGTCGCCAGAAGATGCTGTTGAAGCATTCAAAATCAATGTTTTGGAGGTGTCTCAATCGGAGTGGAAAAAGTGCTTCGACACTTGGTTTGAGCGCACGCAAAAGTGTGTAAATCATGCTGGAGAATACTTTGAAAAACAAGAAAACCATTTTTGATGATAAATATTCGCATTTTAATTATTAGGCCAGAAATATATATAGCAGCCCTCGTACCATCTGTTATTAGGCAACTGCCAACTTTTGAGAGAGTTTCGCCATTTAGTTTGTGTTTAACAGCTGTTCAAAACAGACAACCTCGTGGAGTTTGTTAAAAATGGAAAAGAGTGAATTTCGAGTGCTCATTAAATATACCAAGAAAAAGCTTGATAAATACTATGGAGTCTCTGCACCATCGATTTCAGTGGTAAAAAAGTGGTTTACTAACTTTCGTTGTGGTCGCACAAGTACAAATGACGCTAAACGTTCTGGACGGCCAACTGGCACCAGAAAATCAGCCAGGACTTTTTGAGATTAAGTTCTTCCTATTTTTCCCGATTTAAATTTTAATCCGAGATACATCTATGAAATATATATCAGGAAAACTATTAGACTCTACTTGTTCGTGCTTTCACCAGACAGGCAGACATGGCTAGATAATATTAGAAGTTATGAGATCAATATTATATATACTCTATAGGGTCTCCGATAAGTATTTCGAGATGAAAGGAGATAGACCACATCGTTTTTATAACTAAATGATGTTTGATTCGGCGATGTCCTTTTTATTTGAAATGTCCGTCCGTTTTACATTAATTTATTTTAAAGGTGACCAGTGTTCTACACCCAAAAATTGTGTAGAATATCATTAAGACTGTCCTGTCCGATTGTAGTCCTTCTTCTTGATTTTATTAAAATCTAGTCCATTAAAACGGGTGATCAACATAGAGGTATTTTTCAAAATTAAAGAAAATACAAAACTCTAATCAAATTTGTAATCTTTATTGTTCATTGAATATGAAATTGAATGCCATGTATTTGTTGAATATAATTTTGGATGACTTGTTTGAGAATTTCGCCCGGTATGGCGTTAACAACACCCGTAATGTTAACATCCAAAATCTTAATCGTAGCTTTTTGTAGCCCCAAAGAAGATAGTCTAAAGGTGTGATATCACACGATCTAAGAGGCCAACTCACCTGTCCAAAACGAGAAATTAGCTGCTCTTCGAAATGACCTCGCAATAGAACCTTTGTTAGAGCAGTTGTTTTGCAATTGGCACCGTCCTGTTTCAGGTAGCAAAAAGTCCGATTCGGGATCATTTTTGAAAAAATATAGACCGATGATTCCACCAGCCCATAAACCGAACCAAAACGTAGTTTCGCGTTGTAAGTTTTTCCATGATAAAATGGCAAACAATTCTGAAAAGAAAATAAATAAAGTTTAACACAACTTACGCATAGTTTGAGAAAAAATCCCTATTGAAAAAAAAATACTCTAGATTGATCAACTGTTAAAATTTTAAAGGATATGGACTGATGGTTTCGCCAGCGCAAAAAACGCGATGCAAGTCTTTTCATGCAAAAAAACTGAAAAGAAAACAAAAATATAGTTTAACAGAACTCAAGTATAATCTGTGAAATATACCCTTTTGAAAAAAATACCTCTAAATTGATTAATTTTAAACGTCGCCATTTATATTTTCTTCAGCTGCGGTAATATTGGCATTAGACGCTGAAAATTTTAAGACGACTTGAACCTCTGGAACCTAGTTGTTTATTATAAACATATATATGTTATTAATAAAAATACTAAAGTTTTCGATTGAATTTTCTAATAAGACAATAGCACAAAAGCCGCCGATCTATATGCACAAGTTTATGCTATTAACTAAATTATCACTTTTCCAATATAATCTTACGCTCTACACGGTATTTAGCGAAAAAAATATTACGTCTACACCATCGGGTTGAAAATAAAGCTGCCCACTTAAAACCATGTAAAGTTAAATTGATTTATCTGCTCCATGATATAAAGTATCACCACAGACAAATTTGAAAACGCCACTGCACGCGGAACTTGCACGCGCTACTCTAATCGCATCCAAAAAGTACATTCACACATTGGCATTCATTCATCCGCTGCCGGGGCACGATTTATTCGTTCAGATGCCATGGCATGAGCGCAGATTCGCTAGCATCCATGTGAAAGCGAGTAAAATATAATTATGATTAGCATTTTAAGCCGCAAATACGTGACTAAAAATACGTTATTAGCTCAGAAACGAGAGAGAGAAAAAAAACGTATCTTGTAAAATTGTTTTATGCATTCACACAGAATAACGTGGGAGGGAGGAGTGGCGTATCCGCCGCCGCCGCCTGTCTGTCTCTATGGACTGTAACCAAGTGCTGGTGCCGCTGCCGCTGCCACAGCCCGACTATGATGGTAAGAGCAACAAAATGGCAAAATTAACTCTGCTGCTCTGCTCTAAACTTTAATTATGTTTAATGGAGTTCATTCAAAACAAAAATGATGGCAGCAATCGCGCGCGCAAAAAAATCCCTGAGACTCAGGATACTTTAAATTGCATCAATTTATTAAGCATTGTAAATGGTAACGGGAAAAATAGTAACAACAAAATCAATTTAATCTTTTAGAATATTCCCAAATACAAAAAAAACAACACAGCACACACACACAGAAGAAAAAGAAAAAATATTAAACAATTTCCATAAGCTTTATCAAGATTAATTTATCTTCGTCTCGCTGAGCAAAGAGGGACGACCAAGGAAACAACGACGAAAAAAGTTCAACGAATTGTGGCAAAAATTTGGCATTAGAGGGTGGAAAATCCAGAAAGAGCTGTATAGTCGGCATAGCTACTAGAAGACATTTTCAAAAACAATGTCTGGATCTCATTATTTTTTACCTAAGCTAATCTAAATACAAATAAGCGGAATGTTTCATTTCATCGCCTATCACTTCAGTATGCAAAATATGAATAATTTTCAGGTAGGATCAAATTTCCAGTAGAATAATCAGTTCAACTATACAAACTAATTTAAGTAATTTTGTATACCTTTACATAACAGGATGTATTACAATCAACACCATATTAAATTTAGCTAAGATAACCAAAAAACCGGCGATATTAAAAATTCGATTGAAACTCAATTCAAATTGGTTTAAACTGGTAACATAGAATTGAAACTGGTGGTACAGCATAACTCAGTCTCAAATCTACTTAGTAGGGACATAAATACTGTTACAACATTGAACACACCCATTTCAAAAGTAGAACTGAACATACCCCGTTAATGTCATATGGGTTTTGAAAGCTTACCTCAATAACGTTATCTGTAACGGGATTTAAAAATTGTTTCAGCTTTCATCATGGAGTGGTCAGATAATGAGAACCGTATCGCTGTAATAGCGCTTTTTAAATGTGAAATGAAAAAAGCGATATTTTCAAAACGCTCCGGCCACTAGGGATTAGCCGCATGTTCGTCTACCGATGCATAAAACTATTCGAGGCGACTGAAGATGTAAAAGACCGCCACCGGTCGGGCAGCCCACGATTTTTTCGAACACCAAAACACCGAATTCACAGAAATCCGCTCCGAAAACAGAAAATCATGGCCCGTGAGATAAATATCACGCAAAAGTCCATGAGTCGAATCATTAAAAAAGACTTAGGACTTGGGGCTTTTAAACGACGTACAGGACATTGATTGACTGCAGCATTAAAAGAAATAGGATTGAGAAATGCAAACGTCTTTTGGTGAAGCACGCCGATAACTTGCAAAGAAAAATTTTGTTCGCCAATGAAAAAATTTTTACGTTCAGGAAACATTTAACAAGCAAAATGATAGAGTGTATGCGCGGTCATCTAAGGAAGCATCTGAACTGATCCCAAGGGTGGAAAAGGGTCATCACCCAGTTTCAGTCATGGTTTGGTGCGGTGTCTCTTACGATGGGTTCACTGACCTGCATTTCTGCGAACAAGGAGTCAAAACATCGGCCAAAGTTTACCAAGAAACCGTTTTGTTAAGCCTCTTAACAATTCCCTGTTGTTAAGCCACTTAACAATTCCCTGTTCCAAAACCAGCCATGGACTTTCCAGCAGTATTCTGCGCCGGCCCATAAGGCTAAACCGTACCAGGCCTGGCTTCGAAACAATTTGCCAGCGTTTATTTCCTCTGAGGGTTGGCCCTCAGGCGGTCTAGATTTGAACCCATTGGATTGCAAATTGTGAACGGTTTTAGGGGACAAGGTTTGTCACAAAAGATACCCCAACATTGGATCTCTTAAGACCGCTTTGGTTCTAGATGTGACCAATTTTCCAATGGACGAAGTTCGTGCAGCTATGGACGATTCGCCAGTGCGACTTAAGGCGTGTGTAAAGGCAAAAGGCGGACATTTAAAATAAGTAAATTCTTTTTGGATCCAATATACATCAATAAATTTATTAAACAATATTTGGTCCAAAAACATTCAGTCCTTTTTTTTACAGCATAAAACGTTTGTAACAGTACGAGGACGGTTCTTAGCCTAGGACAAAAAGCGCGGTATGAACAGAAAAAAGTTAAGTGTTTTGGAAACTTCCATCTCAGCTATGAACACATGTTAAATTTTGATTCGATTCCTTCATGTAGATACAGGTGTTCACAAAATACGCATCCGCGATTTTTTTACAATGGAAAAATTAGAAATGCGTGGTGTCATTAAATATTTACATAAAAAAGGTTTATCGGGACAAGAAATTTATAATGATATGGTGAATGTGTTAGGTGAAAGCGCTCGTGGTCGTACAAGCATTGGAGATGAACCACGTAGTCGACGTCCAAAAACAGCAACAACAACAGAAGTTGTAGCCAAAGTGCATGATATGGTATTAAATGATCGACGAATAAAGTGCGTGAAATAGCTATTATCATGGGCATCTCAAATGATCGAGTCCATTTAATTTTGCATGAAGAACTACAGATGAAAAAGCTTTCTGCAAGATGGGTGCCGCACTTGTTAACAGTCGACCAAAAACGCACAAGAATGAACATTTCTCAAGCTTGTTTGGATCGTTTTCAGCGAAATAAAATGGATTTTAAGCGTCGTTTCATAACTGTTGATGAGACATGGATCCACCACTATACTACAGAGACAAAAGAACAATCCAAACAATGGACTGAAGCTGGAGAAAGTGCCCCAAAGAAGGCAAAAACAATTCAATCGGCTGGTAAGGTTATGGCAACGGTTTTTTGGGACTTCAAAGTTATTTTATTGATTGACTATCTGCAAAAGGGTAAAACAATAAATTCAGAGTACTATTGCAACCTTTTAGATCAATTAAATGTACAAATTCGAGAAAAACGTCCTGGCTTACAACAAAAAAAATAATTTTTCATCAAGACAACGCACCAGCGCACAAGAGTGTTTTAACAATGGCTAAAATCAACGAAATAAAGTACGAGTAGCTGGACCACCCACCTTATTCTCCTGATTTAGCTCCCAGTGGCTTTTACCTGTTCCCAAATCTAAAAAAATCCTTCCTGAAGTTTCAGGAGATTATATTGAAAAATAAAAATATTTTTGAAAAACTAACTATTCTCTTTCATTGATAGGCTAAGAACTTTCCGAACCGCCCTCGTATTTGTGTCCCTACTAAGTATAAAATTGCTTTTGAGTAATCATATGCCATGGTTGACAAACCGGCTAACCAACTCAGGGTCCAGCCCCATATTTGTTTAGTCTGAAAAATAATGGCATATATAAAGTCATAAGATACTCGTACTAGGGCTGCTTTATATATTTCTGGCCTAATAATGAAAATGCGAATATTTATCATCAACAGCGGTTTTATTGTTTTTCAAAGTATTCTCCAGCATGATTAATACGCTTTTGCATGCGCCCAAACCAATTGTCGAATCACTTTTTCCACTCCGATTGAGATACCTCTAAAAAATGATTTTTGAACGCCTCAACAGCATTTTGTGACGAAAAAAATCGTTGACCACTCATTTTTTTCTTCATGTTCGGGAATAAAAAGAAGTCATGGCTGTACTGCGGATGGTTTGAGCCGATGTGTGAGAGCTCGCATTTTCATGTTGCACAATGGTTCGTCTTCTCTTGTTCGTTTTTCAAATTTCTCCGAAGACTTCAGACAAACAAATTGTGGTGCACCACCCAGAAGTGCCCGTCCTACGTTGCTCAAGCGGAACAGTCGCCACATGACCAGTTTTGCCGAAGAAACAGGCGACCATTTGCCTCGAAGTGCTTCTTCCACGAACAACTGTCGTTGGATTTGGCTCGTCTTTGAAGACCCACACTATCGATTGCGGTTTTGTTTCGGGCTCATACGCATAGATCCATGATTCCTCACCTGTGACGATCTTAAAAAAGTCTTTTGAAGCACCGTGATCGTGTTTTTTTTTAAAATTTCTTTGTAAAATCGACACGAGCCATTTTTTGAACGATTGTCAAATTGTGCGGGATCCAACGAAAATAAACCACTTTTACGGCCAGGTGTTCATGCAATATCGAATGCATGCTGGTAAAAGAAATGCCCAAGAATGCCTCTATCTCAGGGTATTTCACATGATGATCTTGCATTATCAGTTCAGGCACGGCATCAATGTTCTCTGGTACAACGGCTATTTTTGGACGACTTTCACGACCTTCGTCTCTGAGCAAACGTCGGCCACGATTGAGTTCATTAAAGCAGTTTTTCACAGTGCTATAGGATGGTGCTTCATCGCCATACAAAGATTTACGTTCATCGATGCACTCTTGTCGTGATAATCCATGTCGAAAGTTGTGAAAAATGATCGCACGAAAATGTTCACGAGTTAATTCCATTTTTTGCCGCAATGATTTTTTCAAGTCACTGTAAACAACACAAATGATGGTGGTACGTCAAAACGTTCTGAGTACGTTTATGCTAAAAAATTTCAAACTTTCCAATGGAAATGTCAGATGGCGCCAGGCAAAACTAAGTGTCGCCCAAGCCAGAAATATATATAGCAACCCCCGTAGATTTTTGCATCCCCTTGCAATTTTTGGTTTATGACCCAACTGTACCCAAATAATAGCAGACAAGTGCATATATGACGCGCAAAATAGAAAGGGACCTAAGGTTAAAAACCAGTTTTGTTCAGAAGAGTCATTTTAAAGATTAGGTCCCTTTCTATTTGCGCTTAGAATCGTCGACTTCACTTTCATAAAACGCGCATATCTCTGGGAGGGAACACTTTTGGGGCATGGAAGCGGTCTCATACGATGCTCAGATGTTGTCCACATCAAAAAAAAATGAAAAGTTGATGAAAAGTTTTGTTAAGGAGAGCCGTTTTAAAGATTAGGTCCCTTTCTATTTTCGCTTAGAATTGTCGACTTCACTTTCATAAAACGCGCATATCGCTGGGAGGGAACACTTTTGGGGCATGGGATCGGTCTCATTCGATGCTCAGATGTTGTCCACATCAAAAAAAGAAAGAAAAAACATGAAAATTGATTTTTTACCCTAAGGTCCCTTTCTATATGCGCTGTCACATATTTGCATTTCTAAAAACAGTTTGGAAAGTCGTAAGTCGAGCGAGGCCGACTTTATGATTCCTTTACCATACGCTTTTGCTTTGTTAAAAATAACGTAACATACTAAATTACATTAAAATCTAATAAAATTTAACGCTATTGGGTCTGTTAGACCTAAAATCAGGAGGTACAGGGTGAGCAATTTCACATTTCAGATTTGAATTTGCTGTAGAAGGAAGTACTGATATTTTTTTCACGTTTATGGTTTTATTGGAAAGGTTGAACTTTGTTATTTAATATTGGAACACAAAATCATTCATATGACTACCACAACTGACACGTCAGTACCTCATCCGATCAAACCAATTTTTATGTACATTTTATTTATTTCGAGTAAAATCTCTTCAATGACAACTTCGATTTCATGTTTTAACGCTTCAATTGTCGCTGTATGCCTTAGATTACATTTATCCTACATGGCTCCCCACAGAAAAGAAAGTAATTCAAAGGACTCAAATCAAAGCTCCGAAAAGGCCAATTGACATCACAATTTCGATTTTCAAAACAGGGTGTAAAATATAGATGATTGTGTTGGCTGTGTGACATGTGACCCCTTTTCGTTGAAAGGAAATGTCCCGCATGCCATTCTTTTGAATTTTTGGAAACAAAAATTGGTTGAGCTTAGCGCGGTAATGTTCACCGTTGACGTTAACGGCGGGTCCTTGCTTATTTTCGAAGAAAAATGACCCGGTGATGCCGCCAGCACAAAATACACACCAAACAGTGACTCCGTTTGGATGCATTAGCTTCTCATTGGTAACGTGTGGGTTCTCTGAACCCCATTTACGACAATTTTGCTTATTGAGATAGCCGAGTTAAAAGGAGCTTCATCTGAAAACAGGATTTTTCGGTAAAATTATTCATCTCCTGGCAAACAATCAATCAAAAACGTATTGGATGGCGTTCCATTATTAAATGACAAAGTTGACCTCTCGAATAAAACCAGAAATTTATAAAAATTATCAGTATTTCTTATTCACTGATTCAAATTTAAAACTTTAATTGACCCATCCAACACATATGTATAAAAGCTATATCAATGTTAGGACTAACCTGGTCTATATTCAGTAATGTTTATCTTGTGTGCAAAATTATGGCTAGAAACAAAATTTCGTTGAAATCTGATTAAATTTGCCGCTGTTAGGTCGATTAAGAGGCCGATTGATACATATACGAGTATATGGGGACAGTCAAGTTTTACACCGATCTGGTTTTTTTTCAGCAATGTTTACCATGTAATAACACCAGCAACCAAATTTCGTTGAAATTTTACGACAATTTACGCTGTTGCGCTGGTGAGTCCCCAAATCGGGACGCAGTCCCCATACTATACGAGTATCAGAACTTAAGCCGATATTTCCAGCAACTACTATTGTCATACTGGTATTGGTTCCGATAAAGCCTTTCAAAGTACAAGGTGGTTTTGACGGGGCCACGCCCTTTTGTCTAATTTTTACACATTATAGTCTATAATAGTATAATAACTAATCATTGTGTTTATTCTGTTACATTTCTACTGGGTGATCCAAGTAGAGATACTTTTTTTAGTAGCCTTTTTTGACAGATCAAGTGTGAGTCGCCTCATGCTGTCATGTTATTTTTGTTTAGTATTGTTCGGCATTTCATCATGGAAAGACTTCCGCCTGAACAACGTTTTCAAATCGTTCAACTTTATTACGAAAATTCATGTTCGGTGAGGAATGTGTTTCGTGCGTTTCCGAGCCAAATTTTGTTCAGCGATGAGACTCATTTCTGGCTCAATGGGTATGAAAACAAGCGAAATTGCCGCATTTAGGACGAAGATCAACCAGAAGTGGTTCAAGAGCTGCCACTTCATCCGGAAAAAACAACGACTTGGTGTGGTTTGTGGGCCGGTGGAAGAATCATCGTTCCATATTTCCTTAAAAAATGATGCCGGTGAGACCGTAATCGTCAATGGCGACTGTTATCGTGCCATGATAACCGGCTATTTGATGCCTGAAATTGAATCTCGTGATTTCGGCGACATTTGGTCTCAACAAGACGACGCCACTTCCCATACATCGCATCAATCAATGGATTTATTGAGAAAACACCTCGGTGAGCAGATAATTTCACGTTTTGGTCTGGTCGATTGGCCACCAAGACCGTGTGATATCACACCGTTAGACTTTTTCCTGTGGGATATGTAAAGTCTGAAGTTTATGCGGACAAACTAAGAGTTGCCTGGCGCCATCTGATATTTCCATTGGAAAGTTTTATATATTTTTTTTTAGCATAAACGTACTCAGAACGTTTTGACGTACGACCATCATTTGTGTTGTTTACAGTGTCATGAAAAAATAACTCGTGAACATTTTCGTGCGAAAATTTTTTACAACGTTCGACGTGGACTATCACGGCAAGAGTGCATCGATGAACTGAAATTTTTGTACGGCGATGAAGCACCATCCTATAGCATTGTGAAAAAAGTGGTTCAATGAATTCAATCGTGGCCGACGCTCGCTCAAAGACAAAGGTCGTGAAGGTCGTCCAAAAACAGCCGCTGTGCCAGAGAATATTGATGCCGTGCGTGAACCTATATGTCATAAACACCTGGCCGTAAAAAAGGTTTGTTCTCGTTGGATCCCGCACAATTTGACAATCGCTCCAAAAAAGGCTCGTGTCGATTGGTCCAAAGAAATTCTGAAAAAATACGATCGCGGTACTTCATAAGACGTTTATAAGATCGTCACAGGTGACGAATCACGGATCTATGCGTATGAGCCCGAAACAAAACAACAATCGACCGTATGGGTCTTCGAAGACGAGCCAAATCCAACGAAAGTTGTTCGTGGAAGAAGCACTTTGAAGCAAATGGTGACCTGTTTCTTCGTCAAAACTGGTCATGTGGCGACTGTTCGGCTTGAGCAACGTAAGGCGTTCAATTATGAGTGGTACACCACAATTTGTTTGCCTAAAGTCTTTCGAGAAATTCAAAAAACGAACAAGAGACGACGAATCATTATGCACCATGGCAATGCGAGCTCTCATATATCGGCTCAAACCAGCGTCTTTTTGACCGGCCAAAACGTCGAATTAATGGGTCATCCACCGTACAGCCCTGACGTGGCACCCAATGACGACTTTTTATTCCCTCACATCAAGAAAAAAATGCGTGGTCAATGATTTTCGTCGCCAGAAGATCGGAGTGGAAAAAGTGCTTCGACAATTGGTTTGAGCGCATGCAAAAGTGTATAAATCATGCTGGGAAATACTTTGAAAAACAGTTAAACCATTTTTGATAATGAATATTCGCATTTTTATTACTAGGCCAGAATTATATATAGCAGCCCTCGTAATACCTGAATTACGTGTATGGAATCATATTCGGATCGATCACCACTATGTCTTCCCTTTTTTGAGTTACAAGCCATTAAGTCGTAATACCCTTTAAAAGGGGTAAATAAGGGTCTACTACTACTAAGTATATTTGACTGTCCTCCATGACATTCCATTGCTGTTACAAATGCATAGCTCAACTTAACATGGATCCTACCCAATCCATTGGTCTAGTATATCAACATTTAAGAACTTTTTGGCCAAGAAGGAAAATGTTACCTTATGAACTTTTCCCCCAGCTGCTCGAAACGAAAAGGAAACGCGCCAAACGATACAAAACTACAAAGTTTTGATCTTCTCCTACTCCACCACCGTCTGTGTCCGCACAGCTTTCGAAGAGATTTTATTCGTTACATTCAGAGTTACCCTCCACAAAACGAAACGAAACGTTGTTAGCAAATATCCACCATAAGGCAGTATTACCATTACGCAAAAGTTCAAGATTATAGTTCCGTTAAAAGCGACAGACAGCCGGGACAGACGCAAAGGACAGACCATCAAACCGAACGAAAGCACAGGAAGAAGCAACATGAAGCAGCAGAAGACGACGAAGACGACGACAACGACTACGATGACGTCGAATAAGAAAGTTATAATAGTTAATTATTAATTTACACTTTATTTACGTGCAGATATTAAATAAATTTTATTTTCCTTCTTCGTCTTCGTCTGCTTCTTCTTTATTCGCTTTTATATTACAATCTCTTTGTCTCTGTCTCTCGGTTTCCTAGACGTACAACGGGTGGTTTTTGGGTTTCCGCTTAAGATGGGATACCGTTTAAGCGTAAGAGATGCAAAGAAGACGGCAAAAAGTGTAGCAAAGCGGAAACTTTTCGGTAGTAAATCTAAAAATAAACCATTACAGGACATAATTTGACACCGAACGGGAAGTATTGTTGTTCATAATAAATTTTTGTGCTTTTTCCTCAATTTGGCATAAGAAATTAAAAGAATCTCAGGTTGGCGAGGTTCAAGTGCACGTTTCATTATAATCACTTAGGTCCAAAGTTTCTTTCTAATAAGCAACTTGAGAAATGTATCGTTGATACACTTGAGGTGTCCCCACTTTTTTGGCGTAACACACCAGAAAAGGTATGCAGGCAAATTAAATGTTAGTTAAAACTGTATTTATAATGGGGCTTAACATTCCAGAAGGTGTGTGTGTGTGCGTGTTTGGGTTTATTGCGTCCCGGTGAATTCTGAGCAAAATTCGAAGCTGACACGTGGGTGTTAGTTGGATTTTCCTTCTATTAAAGCAAAGAAGATTATGTATTGTAAACTCTTTTCTTAAGTATTTTGTGTCAATTTGATTTTATTTTACAGTAGTTTTGTGTAAAAATAATACATAAAGTTTTCAAATAATTGCCTCCATATATTTTATTATGCTAGAAGAATCTATGACAGAAGAATTGCGTGTGATTACTGAAAAGCCGATGCATCAACGAAGAGTGACTGTTTGGTGCTATTTATTGCCTGGCGCACGCAGAAAAAAAAGTAACATAGTACAATAGTATAATTCATACATAACCATACTATGATCCCCACAACAATAATATGATTCACACTCAACCATACTATGATCTCCACAACCATACTATGATCCTCACAACAGTAGTATGATTCACACTCAACCATACTATTATCTCCACAACCATAGTATGATCCTCACAACCATAATATGACTAGCACGCAACCAT
The DNA here is from genome assembly GCA_963513945.1 of Hydrotaea diabolus. NCBI lineage: Eukaryota > Metazoa > Arthropoda > Insecta > Diptera > Muscidae > Hydrotaea > Hydrotaea diabolus. Next base: position 178,256,233 of record OY740717.1, read on the forward strand.
ACTATGATCCCCACAACCATAGTATGATTTACACTCAACCATACTATTATACCTACAACCATAATATGATTCACTCAACCACACTATGATCCCCAAAATTATTTATTAGGATTGGGTAATGTTATTCAAAAATAGAGATTTTTATCAAGCAAGCTATTTAAAATCTCATTACACTTAGTTTCATAGCCAGATTTGAGGCCATGTTTTTATTGAACATTTCAATCAAGAAACAAAAATGTATATTCCAGCGGCAGTCGAAAATACTTGTAGGATGGTGAAGTAGCATTCACTGCCAGCAGGGGTGAATGCTACTTCACCATCCGTAGACGCCAAGTACCGAATGTGATTAAACCACGATCAATGGCTATATACTTAAGTGCAGGCAGATTTTTAAGAAACGAGAACCAGTCGGAAGAAGAATATTTCATCGAACAAAGCAAACACAATACAAATCCCTCGAACTGCCTCCCGATTGTTGTTGTTTTTTATAATGGATAACAAACATGCACTGTATCGTGTGTATGTGTTTTTTTGTATATCAAAAAAAACATACGCACACACATACATGTGTGCTCTACAAAACCTGTTTTGTTATGTTCATAGTCACAACCATACTGTATGATTGCCGTAATCATATTTTTGTTAAGGTAAATTTTAAACAACAATACTTTTGTTGCACCAACCATGTTTATATGGTTGCTACAACCATATTTTCATTTCTAAATTTGGCAATAATACTATTGTTACCTTTCAACAATAGCAATATTGTCGTAATCATACTATTGTCAAAATGAAATTAAAAAAACAATACTATGGTTGCGACGAACATGCTTTTATTGGAGAGAACATATTATTGTTGCGGTGACCATAGTGTAACCATATCTTTTCTCTGCGTGTGTGGACGGTTTAGAGGACAAGCCGATGCATCAACGAAGAGTGACTGTGTGGTACGATTTATTGCCTGGCGGCACCCATTCATATGAGTATACGAGTATAAGGTGGCCAGGTGAATGAAATTTTCCATAGTTTGTTTTTTGCGGTTGGAAAGAATAAAAACCAAGTTTTGGACCAAATGACACGCCTACTTCCCATATATGCTTAAATGAAAATATTGTTCTTTTTTTTGATATTTTCTTCGAAATAGGTCAAAATTCGGCACAATGTACCTCCAATTTGTAAATTACTGTGGTGCTGAATTTTATAAACATATTTTAAAGGACACGCCTACCATGGTATAGTTTTTGGATTTTTAAATCACCCATATCACATTTTTCATAAGGTTTTTTGACTGTGCATAAAACTCAACTGGTTGGATAAAAAGATTCGCTATTAAGTCCTTATTACAATCAACCAACCATACCTTGTTTTCCGCGTGTATTAAACGTGCATTTTTTATAATTTTGTGGCTTTATCTAAAAGCTTCATCTGACAACATTCCAATTGGAATGGTCGAATATTTGACAAAATCCATACCATGTATTACAATTTTGTGTACTTCTGCAAGGTTGCAATTCGAAGTATAAAGAATCGTCGCAACAAACGGCTTATAGAGCCTGGCTCTTTCGCCACTTTACTTTACACCTAATAAAAATAGATAAAATTGATTTAAAAAAATCTTACAGAAACCCATAACGGACTCACAAAACAAACGACTTCTGTAAGTACTTAAGTATCCAGGCAATCACTCAATTCATGTTCGAATCCAATTCTCTTCCGGTAGTATTTTGCCCAATAACGGGTAAATTTTAGAAGGAGAAAATTAAGTTTCTTTTCTTCTGTATCCGGCAATGCTGTTTCCAATCTTTTTTCACAAATTCTTTAACATGATACACTATAGACTTGGCTTTATTTTGCTTCAACTCCAACCATATGTTAAAACTATCACGAATTTGCAGTGCGTTTGACACTAAAAAAAGATTCACCAATAAAATTTGTGCAGAGCTGTGCAGCTGAGATTTGTATTGGGTTTAAAACATACTTATCGCAGCAAAATATCAAAAAATTGGATAGATGTTTTTAGATGTTTTTTTTTTAATTGTCTACGCAAGTTTGTGTTTATGGTCAAAACCTGACTTCACAGTACACCTGTCTTCTCGCTAACAGTACATATGCTATCAAAATTTGAAATCAATAACAGCGTTGCTATTGTCATAATATATTCAACTTGATTTCAATAACATTTTATAACGACCGTTTGAATTTAACCCCATATTACTGCATGCGAAATGTCATTGTGTTCCTTAACAATTATCAAGTTGCAAACAAGCCACCACTTTGAGCCGAAGTAACCCAAAAAGTACCTAATATTTTTACACTTTAGCTAGTTGTTGTGTTTTTGTTTAATTGGTGTAAAAAAAAGTCAAAAATTCTGACATTAGGTTTTACCATTTTTGACCACGCTCGTGACACTGTGCGGCATCATCGGGCCGTACTTCTTCGAAAATGAGGTTGACCAAGCAGTTACCGTGAATGGTGTTCGCTATCGCGAGATGATAACTGACTTTTTGTGGCCAGAAATTGAAGACCTGGGAAATATGTGGTTTCAACAGGATGGTGCCACTTGCCACACACCAAACGAAACAATGGATCCTTTCGTGAGAAATTCAAAGGCTGTGTTATCTTACGTCGTACCGATATTCTTTCTTTGGAGATGTATGAAAGAAAAAATGTACGTCGAAAAGCCAAGAACAATTTAAGAGCTAAAGGATGAGATAAATTGCCTTTATTATGTCTCAGAGTCATTGAAATATAGACCATTGGTTACAGCTATGCCACCGAAGCCTTGGCGATCATTTGACCGATATTTAATTTCAGACACTACTGTCATAGTTTCTTCTATCGTAATATGAATTATTAAGATAATTCTTTGAAAACTTTTCGTAGACAAATGATGCCGTAGATGTATTGGCTTCTCAATAGTCATGTGTGGGTTCTCTGAACCCCATATGCTCAATTTTGCAGATTGACATAGCCACCGGGATGAAAATAAGATTAGCTGAAAACACGATTTTGGGTAAAATTCTTCATCACCTGCCAAACAATCGTCAGTCCATTGGGCGAAGCGAAACCGCATCAAATGGTATTTCTTAATTAAATAACAAAGTTCAACCTATCCAATAAAACCAGAAATTTGAAAACAATTATCAGAACTTTTGTTTTACGGCCGATTCAAATTGTAACCCTATAGTACCTTTAGAATGTGAGCAATGGAAGCGTGAACAAATGAAACACACAAAGATGCAAAGTTAAATTTAAAAATAAATAAATAATAAAAACACCAACATCTGTTTTTTGGTTACGATACACGATGAAAATAGTATGGTTGCGGTAACATTATTTGAAGAGTACCAGCCTATTGTTGTGTTTATGGTTGTGACACAACAATATTATCATCCTGACAACCATGGTATTATTTACACATCATTAAACTATGATTCTTACAATTAAATTCACACACAACCATACTATGATCCCCACAACAATATTTTAATGCACACCCAACCATAGTATGTTCCGCACAACTATATTATGGTCCTCACCTATTATGTTTCATATACAGCTATTGTATGAACCCCACAACTATAGTGTGATCCCCACAACCATAGAATGATTCACACGCAACCATACTATTATCGCGGAAATTACTGGTAGGATTTGTTTATGTTGTTATTCAACAATAGATTTGTTATTATCTAAATTTTTGTAAAATACCAGGAAAAATTATAATAATTAATCTATAAGTAGAGGTATTTTTTTAATAGGATTTTTTCACTGACTACGCGTGAGTTTATTTATTTCTTATCGGTATTGTTTGCCATTTCAGGAATTGAAGCCTATAGATGTTTTACTACAATTTTGTTTAGTAAAGAGGCCAATTTCTGGCTAAACATTAACATCAATAAACAAAATTGCCGCATTGGGCTGAAGAGCAACCAGAAGAAGTTCAAGAGGTGTCATTATACTAAGAGAGAACCACACGGTTAAGTGCGATTTATTTGCTGGTGAAATCATTGTTCCCTTTTTTTAAATTTGTAACAGTTGATTAATCTAGAGGTATTTTTTCAATAGGGGTTTTTTTAAATATTACGTCTGATTTGATTTAAACTTTATTTTTGTTCTGTATTGTTGTCATTTCATAACAAAAAGACTTCCACTGCGAAACCACGGTTTGGTGCGGTTTATGGGCTGGTGGAATCATCGGTCCATATTTTTTCACAAATGATGGAACGTAAACTTGTATGGTATGGTCATCTAAAATTGGAACCTCAGAATGGACACACTGAGGAGTACGTAGTTGCAGCCAATATTTGCAGGAAGTTTTGTTCAAAAAATAAACGGCATAAAATGTCATTTCCACTCTTGATTTGAACGTTTGCATTTATTTTATTCAAAATAAACCTCTCGATTGATCACCTGATAGGAGTGATTTATTAAACAATAGAAAAAATGTGGTTCATTTAAAGGGTGGTTTAATTTTTAGGGCCGATGTTGAATGTGAACCACACCTAAACGTCAAGTTTTTTTTGCATTATATTTGATATTTCTCAACTTCTGACTAATTCAATTTGAACAATGGAAAGATACACAAGCGAGCAAAGCGTTAAAGTTATTCAGGCTCATTATGATCAAATATTCGAAGAAAATTATCTTCAGTGATGAGGCACATTTATACCTCAGTGGATTCGTCAATAAGCAGAATTGCCGCATCTGGGGGAATGATTATCCAAGAGTGTTTGTCGAAAAAAGAATGCACCCACAAAGAGTGACTGTTTGTTGCTGTTTATGGTCGGCATCGTCGCCATTTGGCCGATATTTAGTTCCATACATAATTGAACTCTACCAATATTATCTTAATAAAAAGAAATGACAATAATTTCAAAATTAACATCGGCCCTAAAAAGTTAACCACCCTTTATTAAAATTATATCAGTTTTACAAATCGAATGCAGTTTGTTTAAAAAAAAATAAAATTGTTCCCATAAACATATTCAAATTCATACAAGAGTACAATCATACGGTATGATTGCCGAATTTATAATTTTGTTAATATAAAACACAAATAACAATGCTTTTGTCGCATTTACCATTTTTATATTAGTGCTACAACTATATTTTTATTTTTAAATTTGATAATAATAATATTGTTACATTACAACAATATTTCTCGTAATATTGTCGCAATTATACTATTTTGGTTGCGACGAACATACTCTTTTTGCAGAGAACGTTGCCACGACCATATAGTAAACATATATGTATTTTCCCTGCGTGTACATTAGGGCGTACCTCAAAAAAAAAGTTCTCCGTACACCTTCGAATATGAAGTATTATTGAAAGGTAGTTTCAAAAATTTTTTTTTTATTTTTTTATGCCGAACGTAGGGGTCGCGCTTTTACATTTTTCTATATAACTTCTGCATTTATAAACGGATTTTAAAGTGTGATACATCGATGTTTTTGTCTCGACGAGGCCGATTTTTGTCTTTGAAGTCATTGAGCTCAAGCACCCCCTTCTGGTACTTACCCATCATATCTCAGTTGCTACTACCCTAATGTACCACTCTAATATCAGAAAATTAAAACTCGCGCGGGGTGCTTGAGCTCAATGACTTCAAAGACAAAAAAATCGGCCTCGTCGAGACAAAAACATCGATGTATCACACTTTAAAATCCGTTTATAAATGCAGAATTTATATAGAAAAATGTAAAAGCGCGACCCCTACGTTCGGCATAAAAACATAAAATTTTTTTTTTGAAACTACCTTTCAATAATACTTCATATTCGAAGGTGTACGGCGAACTTTTTTTTTTTTACTTGTAACCTGGTACGCTCTAGTGTACATACGATATATAATTCGAACCGATCTCCAACTGACTTTTGTTCTGAGTGTGTTTGTATTTCCACATAGCCTGAACTTATCCAATGAAACAATTATGCCTCAATTGCTATTTCATTTATTTCCATTTGTCACTCAAGATCTGACATTTACAATGAATTTAGTACAAAGTAGGAGCGAACAGTTCGAGATAATTGTGCGTGATGTAAAGTACAATAAATAACGTATCAAAGAATAAATATGTAAATGATAAATCAATAAGAAATTATGTATGTACCTTTCAATAAACACTAACTAAGGGACCTATACTAAATATGGTAAACAAAGGATGATCAATCTAGAGGTAATTTTTTCAAAATAAAAAAAATACAAAAATTCAAATTAAGTATTATGGAATCTTTATTGTTCATTCCAAAGGCAATTTTCTGATATTTAGTTTTTGAAAATAGTAACATTCAAATGTTGTTGGCCGATAGTAGTTTTTTTAACCAAATTATTGGGGAAGATGGATTTTCTGTTTATAACGTCTCCTCTAATGACTTGATACAGGCTTTTATGTCAATCAAGTCTAACGCCTCTGGTTGTGATGAGATATCTCTTAAATTTCTTAAAGTAGTATTTCCGTTTATATCAAATCATATTCTTCATTTGTTACGCGCTAAAAACCGGTATTGTTCAGGAGAGCCATTTTAAAGATTAGGTTCCTTTCTATTTGCGCTTAGAATCGTCGACTTCACTTTCATAAAACACGCAGAGAAAAAACACGCAGAGAAAAAACATGGTTACTACATGGTCACGGCCATAATAATATGTTCTCCACAATAAAAGTATGTTCTTCGCAACCATAGCATTGTTAACTGAATTTAGTTTTGACAATAGTATAATTGCTGCAATATTAATATTGTTGAAATGTAACAATAGTATTATTGGCAAATTTATAAATGAAAATATGGTTATAGCAACAATATAAATATGGTTGGTGCGACAGAAGTATTGTGTTTTGCATTTTATATTAACAATAATATGATTACGGCAATCATACTGTGTGATTGTAATTTTTCTTCATATAAATATGCTTTTAGGAACAAATGTTATTGGTACGGATCTAATGCAATAATAGTACTTTTTTTTATCGAAATTAAAATTTTTTAAAAAAGCTACTTTTACTTTGTTTATCTGAAATATTTTTAATAAAAACGCTTGCGTTTATTTAAACTTATTTTTTTCTACTGTGAAATAAATCACTGCTATTATTTTGAATTTTATGTATTTTTGAATAATTTTCATAATTCACATCTATTGTTGACAACTTAAACCAATTCTAATAAATAATATTGGGGATCAAATCTATTGTCGACAACTTAAACAAATTCTAATATATTATATTGGGGATCATAGTATAATTGTGTGTGATCATACTATGGTTGTAGGGCTCATAACATGGTCATACTATGGTTGTGAGGTTCATACTATGGTTGTATATGAAACATACTATAGTTGTGAGGATCATACTATGGTTGTGGGGATCATAGTATGGTTACGTACGAATCATACTATAGTTGTGAGGATCATAGTATGGTTGTATTTGAATCATACTATTGTTGTGAGGATCATAATATTGTTATAGCACAACCATATACCCAACAATAGTATTATCCTCTTCGCATATTGTCACCACAACCATACTTTTTTTTCTGCGTGTGAAAGGGAACACTTTTGGGGCATGGGATCGGTCTTATTCGATGCTCAGATGTTGTCCACATCAAAAAAAGAAAAAAAAAAATGAAAATTGTTTTTTTTTACCCTTAGGTCCCTTTCTCTATGCGCTGTCACATTTAGTGAACACTATAATAATGACTTCCTGCTTTCCTAATGATTGGAAAGTAGCCATAGTGATACCAATTCAAAAGAAGTCAAGCTCGAATTCTACTGATAACTTAAGACCCATTTCTTTGCTTCCCATTCTGTCAAAAGTTGTGGAAAATATTCTTAAGCGGCAGTTGTTAGAGAGAGTAAATCGCTGCTTAATGAGTGTCAATGTGGTTTCCGGAATGATAGGAGTACCTCTGCTCTTTTAATTGGCCTTACTGACTCAATAAGGAAGAATACTCATGATCAAAAAATGTGTATGGTTTTGTCTGTGGATTTAAAAAAAAGCCTTCGATAGAGTAGATAATGGAATTTTGATAAATAGATTGCATAGAGATTATGGACTTGGGGAAAATGCCTGCAGTTTAATGCTTTCTTATTTATGTGGTAGAAAGCAGTTTGTTCGTGTCAATGGAGTCGCATCGTCTGTTTTGTCTGTTAAGAGTGGGTTCCCTCAGGGCTCAGTTCTTGGTCCAATTTTGTTTGTGCTGTTTATTAATGACCTTTTCAAAAGTCTAGGCGTTTGTTGTACACTATACTCTTTTGCTGATGATGTTCAGCTATTATTTTGCGAAGAAATCCAGTATTTGGATGTTTTACAAGCCAAAACTAATTATGTTTTAAAATTATTGAGCGTATGGATGTCCTCTGACAAGCTTAGTATTAATCCTTCTAAAACAAGGGCAATACTGTTTTCATCATCATCTTCTATCAACCTAGATTTGAAATACAATGGCACGTCTATAGAATTCGTTCAGAGTATTACGTATTTGGGAATAGTACTGGATAACAAATGTTGCTTTGAGCAGCATATTCGCAGTGTTGCTTCACGTATTAGTTTCACACTTCGTCAACTATACAACACCAATTTAGTTTTACCTCGTTGGGTAAAAACAAAACTGGTTCATGGCTTAATTATGCCAAATATTTTGTACTGCCTAGAGGTATATACAGGAACTACTCAAAGTAATATGAATATTATAAAGACAGTGCTTCATAGAGTTAGACGCTATGTATATTCTATTCTGTTTTATCCGTATGCTCACATATCGCCGTTTGTGAATGACTTTTTAGGCTGTTCCTTTATGGAATTTGTGCACCTTCGGTTGCTATATTTTTTACGATATATACAAACTTCAATCTCCTTTGTTCCTAGCAAATTCATTTGTCTTCAGTCGCTCAATTCGCAACAGACAGATAATTATTCCAAGGGTAACACCGCTTATGGATCGATCATTCCTCGTAAGAGTAGCCCGACTACGAGGGCGGCTCGGAAACTTCTTAGCCTAGCACAAAAAGCGCGGTATAAACAGAAAAAAGTTAAGTGTTTTGGAAACCTCCATCTCTCCTATGCACACATGTTAAATTTTGTTTCGATCTGGCTTCATATAGAAACAGGTGTTCACAAAAGACGCATCCGCGATTTTTTTACAATGGAAAAATTAGAAATGCGTGGTGTCATTAAATATTTACATAAAAAAGGTTTATCGGGACAAGAAATTCATAATGATATGGTCAATGTGTTAGGTGAAAGTGCTCCTTCATATGCAACAGTAAAAAATTGGGTTGCTGAATTTAAACGTGGTCGTACAAGCATTGAAGATGAACCACGTAGAGGACGTCCAAAAACAGCAACAACAACAGAAATTGTAGCCAAAGTGCATGATATGGTATTAAATGATCGACGAATAAAAGTGCGTGAAATAGCTAATATCATGGGCATCTCAAATGATCGAGTCCATTTAATTTTGCATGAAGAACTACAGATGAAAAAACTTTCTGCAAGATGGGTGCCGCACTTGTTAACAGTCGACCAAAAACGCATAGGAATGAACATTTCTCAAGCTTGTTTGGATCGTTTTCAGCGAAATAAAATGGATTTTAAACGTCGTTTCATAACTGTTGATGAGACATGGATCCACCACCAATGGACTGAAGCTGGAGGAAGTGCCCCAAAGAAGGCAAAAACAATTCAATCGGCTGGTAAGGTTATGGCAACGGTTTTTTGGGACTTCAAAGGTATTTTATTGATTGACTATCTGCAAAAGGGTAAAACAATAAATTCAGAGTACTATTGAAACCTTTTAGATCAATTAAATGTACAAATTCGAGTAAAACGTCCTGGCTTACAACACAAAAAAATATTTTTTCATCAAGACAACGCACCAGCGCACAAGAGTGTTTTAACAATGGCTAAAATCAACGAATTAAAGTACGAGTTGCTTGACCACCCAACTTATTCTCCTGATTTAGCTCCCAGTGACTTTTACCTGTTCCCAAATACTTGCTGGCAAGCGTTTTACCTCAAATGAAGATGCAATTACAGTTGTAAACCACTATTTTGAAGACCTTGAGGAAAACTATTTTAATCAAGGGATAGAATTGCTAGTTAAGCGTTGGACTAAATGTATTGAAGTTTCAGGAGATTATATTGAAAAATAAAAATATTTTTGAAAAACTAACTATTCTCTTTCATAGATAGGCTAAGAACTTTCCGATCAGCCCTCGTATTTAACATTTGGCCAAGCAGTTTAAAAAGGTTTAATTTGTCTTCCATGACATTTCGTAATCATTTAATGGAAAGAGTAATGCTTTTTATATGCTTTTTTCTTTGGTTTCTTGATTATCACTTATATGCTTTTATCAGGTTTTTTTTTCTCTTTTATTAGGAAAAATTAGGATTATTTCAATTTATATAATTTTTTGGATTTTATACTGAATTTTTTTTTAGTAGTTTATGATGTTCGTATTTAACATTTCACGTAGAGAAAAAACATGGTTACTACATGGTCACCGCAATAATAATATGCTATCCGCAATAAAAGTATGTTCGTCGCAACCATAGCATTGTTAACTGAATTTAGTTTTGACAATAGTATAATTGCTGCAATATTAATATTGTTGAAATGTAACAATAGTATTATTGCCAAATTTAAAAATGAAAATATGGTTATAGCAACAATATAAATATTGTTGGTGCGACAGAAGTATTGTGTTTTGCATTTTATATTAACAATAATATGATTACGGCAATCATACTATTATTTTGAATTTAATTTTTATTTTTGAATAATTTTCAAAATTCAAATCTATTGTCGACAACTTAAACAAGTTCTAATAAATTTTATTGGGGATCATAGTATAATTGTGTGTGACCATACTATGGTTGTAGGGATCATAACATGGTTGCGTGTGAATCATACTATGGTTGCGATGGTTGTATGTGAAACATACTATGGTTGTTAGGATCATACAATGGTTGAGAGATCATAGTATGGTTGAGTGTGAATCATACTATGGTTGTGGGGATCATATTATGGTTATGTGTGAATAATACTATTGTTGTGCGGATCATAGTATGGTTGCATTTGAATCATACTATTGTTGTAAGGATCATAATATTGTTGTACCACAACCATATACCCAACAATATTATTATCCTCTTCGAATATTGTCACCACAGCCATACTTTTTTTCTGCGTGTTTGATGCATGTTGTAATATAGCTTTAATAGGTCCCAATGGGCTTCGAATTACATGTCATTAAAGAAATGAAATGAAACTACGCCTCAGGGTGTCCATTCTGAGGGTCCAATTTTGAATAACTCGTTTGTGTGTAAGTCTTTCCATGATGAAATAGCAAACAATACTGAAAAAGAAAAAAGGGAATTTGACACAACCCACTCGTAATCTGTGAAAAAAAAACCTCTATTGAAAAAATTCCTCTGGAAGGTAACTCTAGACTCTAGCAAATTTGAAAAAAATATGGACCGATGATTCCAGCCCATGAACCACACCAAACCGTGGTTTTCACGGTGCAAGTAATCTGTGAAAAACTATTGAAAAAAGTACCTCTAGATTAATCACCCTATACTAAACTAAGAATGTAATTTACCTAGTAATTTATGAGAATTTCCAATTTCACCTACTAAAGCAGCAGACATCCACACAGAGGGCAAGATGAGTAGATAAATTAAAGGAAATTCCGCATAAATGCAACAACAGAGCCAAGCTTATTAATGGGGAGCCAACAAACGAAAGCAATATTGTAATAAGTAAATATATATGTATCTCCGAATAATAATATCGATAATAAATATATTCTTTAAGTCCTTTCATGCACACAACAATAAATAAATTATTGCACGTGTACCGTGCATTGTTTCTTGGAATTTCTACACTATTATTATAGGGTTTCACATTTTTCTTCTTCTCAATTTGCCCCTTTTGTTCTGAACGAAGACAATAACTTTTTGCAATAACAGAATTTTGCTGGCAGAAACCAAAAAGAAAACTTTTTAATCTTTAACTTAAACTTTCGGTTTCATTCAAACCAAACAAACCGAATGAACAGAACCGAACAACAAACAGAAAATACGGCAAAAATTGAAAACAAAAGTAAAACCTTAAAAGTCCCATCTACACCAGCAAAAAACGAGAAAAAAACAGCAGCGGCAGCAGCAGCATTTCATTTTCATTGTGTTGCGAATGTAAAACAAACAAAAAGAAAGTAAAGTCGAGAAAAGTGCACACAATTCCAATCGTTTCAGCGCAACAAAAACCTGCTGCAGCCGTTCCATTGGCAACGGCCTCAGCGGCGCCAGCATTTGAGTCAACACAACATCAGCAGCTTGACAATAGTAATATCGCCGGATAAAAGACGCAAGAGGGCTAAAACAACAATGGCAAGCAGCAACCTTGCTTGGGACAATTGTGTTTCTACTCGAAAGCGAATAAAAAAAAATAAAAAAAATGAGGAAACTGGTGCACAGTCCTTTGGTAATAAGTCATACCGGATTTTCGTTCGTTTTTTTTCGATTAGAGGATTTTTTCTATTACAAGCTTATAATTACGAAGATACGATAGGTGAGTTTTGTCGCTCTGCTATGAAATGTAAAATCATTTACTGAACATAACAATCGAAGAATTACTTTTTTAATTCAATTAAAACGAGCTTTTAAAAGGCTTGCGGTTTTATCCCATTGAAAGTAATGGGTTTTCCAATAGGGACATAACAATTTCGTATTTTTATGTCAACGCAGCCTCAAACATTTTTAGTGATCTTTCAGTGTCAAAAAGTTAGTCAAAGTAAACATTTTCATCATAGTAAAGTTAACCTACGAGCAACGTTTGGAAATCATTAAAAATTACTACCGAAATTCAATTTTGGGCCGTAATAATCTTCCCAACCGACAGGCTGTGCGTGCATAGTGGATAAATTTGTAGCCAAAGAGACGCCGCACTGTAGGCAACACAAATGATGGTTGTATGTACGTCAAAACGCTCTGAGTACGTTTATGCTTAAAATGTCAAACTTTCCAATGGAAATATCAGACGGTGCCAGGCAACACTTGGACCCTCGGAATGGACACCCTGAGGTAGTTGCGGCTAACATTTGACGGAAATTATATTCAAGATGTAAATGGCATAAAGTTTACTTTCGAAATATAAAGATTCCATCTGTTGATTTAAATTTTTGTATTTTTTTATAAAAAAAATATCTTTAGATTGATCACCCGATATATGTATGGAAGCTATGGCTAAATCTGTACCGATTTTCTTTAATTTCAATTATATCCTTTCTCGGCCCAAAAAACTTCCCCAAGCTTATTTTTATCAAGATTCGATGTAAACGTGGCTTCTAGAGCTAAAAACATTAAATTCAGATGAACATATACGAGTATGTCGGGCCTATATCTATACCTAAACCGATTTTCTTCATTTTCAACAACCTCCTTCCTTGTGCTAAATTTCATTAAGATTGGCTTTTACGTGTCACTCCTTGAGTTAAAAGTATAAAACTGTATGGAAGCTATAGTGACGCGCAAAATAGAAAGGGAACTAAGGGTAAAAACCAGTTTTGTTCAGGAGAGCCATTTTAAAGATTTAAATACCTGTATATTGGGTGTACCATCACATTCATAAAACGTGAATATCTCTGGGAGGGAACACTTTTGGGGCATGGGATCGGTCTCATTCGATGCTCAGATGTTGTCCACATCAAAAAAAGTGAAAATTGATTTTTTTTACCCTTAGGTCCCTTTCTCTATGCGCCGTCACATATATACTTTTGATCCGATTTTCTTTAAGTCAAATGGCATCCGTCCTTGGTCTAAAAAACTTACTTTTGCCAAATTTCATAAAAATCGGACAACAATTGCGACCTGTAGTTTGATGACAAACATAAGATTTGCGGAAAGACAGACATCGTTTAATGAAAGCAGCAGGTATCGGTATACGAGTACTTAGAGTTTGGTCTAGCTCAAATATTGTTGGTACACGCAGAGAAAAAACATGGTTACTATATGGTCACGGCAATAATAATATGTTCTCCGCAATAAAAGTATGTTCGTCGCAACCATAGTATTGTTTACTGAATTTAATTTTGACAAAAGTATGATTGCCGCAATATTAATATTGTTGAAATGTAACAATAGTATTATTGCCAAATTTTATAATGAAAATATGGTTGTTGCAACAATATAAATATGGTTGGTGCGACAAAAGTATTGTTTTTTGGGCTTTATGTTAACAATAGTATGATTAAGGCAATCATACTTTATGATTGCAATTTTTAGTCATTTAAAAATGATTTGTTGAACAATGTTTTTGTTACGGATCTAACGCAAAAATAGTACTTTTTATATGGAAATTAAAAATTTTCAAACAAACTGCTTTGGGTTTGTTTAACTAAAATATTTTTAATAAAAACGCTTTCGTTTTTTTTAATCTGATTTTTTCTACTGCTAAATAAATCACTTTTATTATTTGAATTTAATGTATTTTTAAATACTTTCATAATTCAAATCTGTTGTTGACAACTTAACCCAATTCTATTAATTAATTTGGGGATCATAGTATAATTGTATGTGATCATACTATGGTTGTAGGGATCATAATATGTTTACGTGTGAATCATACTATGGTTGTGAGGATTATACTATAGTTGTATGTGAAACATACTATGGTTATGGGGATCATAATGTGGATGCGGAGATCATAGTATGGTTGAGTGTGAATCATACTATGGTTTTGGGGATCATAGTATGTTAACGTGTGAATCATACTATTGTTGTAAGGATCAAAGTATGGTTGTGAGGATTATAGTACGGTTGTATTTGAACCATACTATTATTGTGGGAATCATAATATGGTTGTTCCACAACCATACACCCAACAAAAATTTTGTCCTCTTCGAATATTGTTACCACAACCATACTTTTTTTCTGCGTGTAGTCACAAACATTTGTCATGAAACTTACTTATTTTTCAGATAGCCTTTGCTTCTAAAATTGCGATTTTTATCGAATTTTAGAGAATCAAGTAAGGATCCCAGGTTGATTCGTTTGACCGCTATAGTGTTTTTAGCTGCCATATGGACGGACGACATGGCTATTTCGTCCTAGAATTTTTTGACGATCGATAATACGAGTATATTATATATTGTATATTATATACTTAGAAGGGACATAAATACTGTAACACACGTTTTACGCTGTTAAATAAAAAGTACTGAATGTTTTTGGATTCAAAAAGAATCTACTTATTCCAAATGTCCGCCTTTTGCCTTTACATACGCCTTAAGTCATACTGGCCAATCGTCAATAGCTGCACGAACCTCGTCCATTGGAAAACTGGACACAGCTCGAACCAAAGCAGTCTTAAGAGATCCAATGTTGGGGTATCTTTTGTGACAAACCTTGTCCTCTAAAACCGTCCACAATTTGTAATCCAATGGGTTCAAATCTGGACTGTCTGAGGGCCATTCTTCAGAGGAAATGAACGCTGGCAAATTGTTTCGAAGCCAGGCGTGTGACGTTTTAGCCTTATGGGCCGGCGCAGAATCCTGCTGGAAAGTCCATGGCTGGTTTTGGAACAGGGAATTGTTAAGAGGCTTCACAAAACGGTTTCTTGGTAAACTTTAGCCGATGTGTTGACTCCTTGTTCGCAGAAATGCAGGACAGTGACTCTATCGTAAGAGACACCCCACCAAACCATGACTGAAACTGGGTGATGACCCTTTTCTACCCTTGGGAGCAGTTGAGATGCTTCCTTTCTTGCTTGTTAAATTTTTCCTGAACGGTCAAATTTTGTTCATCGGTGAACAAAATTTTTCTGTGCAAGTTATCAGCGTGCTTCACCAAAGGACGTTTGCATTTTTCAATCCTATTATTTTTTAAAGCTCACAGTCTATAAATGTCCGGTACGTCGTTTGAAAGCCCCAAGTACCAAGTCTTTTTTAATGATTCGACTCTTGGACTTTTGCGTGATATTCATCTCACGGGCCATGATTTTCTGTTTTCGGAGCGGATTTCTGTGAATTCTTGATATAACGGCTTTGACGACATGCGGTGTTCGAACAGAGCGTGGGCGGCACAACCGGTGCCGGTCTTTTACGGTAGACGAACTTGTGGCTAATCCCTAGTGGCCGTAGCGTTTTGAAAATATCGCTTTTTTCATTTCACACTTGAAAAGCGCTATTACAGGGATACGGTTCTCATTATCTGAACACTCCATGATGAAAGTTGAAGCAATTTTAAAAACCCGTTACAAACTAACGCTATTGAAGTTAGCTTTCAAAACCCATATGACATTAACTGGGTATGTTCAGTTCTACTGTTGAAATGGGTGTGTTCAATGTTGTAACAGTATTTATGTCCCTACTAACTATAATATATATTTTGTAAAATTACAAGTTATTGCAAACGGCATGTAAAATTTAATATACCATTCACACTTCGGTAGGGCTTTAAAGACAATAAGCTGGAAAGCAAAAACCAAACAGTATTACTAAAAATCTTTGGAAAAATGTAGTTTAATTAGCTCATAATCGGATAGAATGTTAAGCTTTTAGATCTGCAGAGTCTAAACTCGGGTATGATCTTTATGTTATGTTAAACCCTTTACCCGTAGGGCGCATCTTTTCTATTAAAGTTCTAAATTTTTTTTTCGTAAATACATACATATCTTAAATATTTATGAGAAATAATTTAAAGCACTTTTCTTTTCATGTATCAGTTCACCCATTTTGAAAAAGTATACCCATATTTTCTGTCCCTAACGGCATTTAGTTGACTTTCTATTTTATGTTCAGCTAATTTTATCCTTATTTATCAAATGTCAATCATTTTTGATTTTCCCGTCTTCTGCACACACTTTCTCTCCCACGCTCCCTGTCGGCAAGTCGCCCTCGAAACCATTATCATTTAAAATGAACTTCCATTGATTATTAGCGAACCATAACATTGGGAAAGAAAGACGAACAAAACAAAATAAAAAAAGAATTGCAAAGCACAGGAAAAAAGTCTCTTACTGATGTTAAAAAGTATGTTCATTTCATTTTTTTTTTGCTCTGCCATTGTGCTTTGTGCACCATCCTTCGTTGCGTTTCATTAAGTTTCCATTGACTTCGCAGTCACCACAGCCAATCTCATGGCAAGGACATCAAGAACGTCAAAGGACACAGAAGAGCGCGCATTATTCTACTCTTCGTCGTCGTCGTAGCAGTAGTAGTATCCATTCATGCATAAGTATTTTGACGTTTGAATCTGTCAAATGCTTATTATGGTCGCCTGACATTCGCCTTGCGGTTTGGTGGCTGAACAACAGAAAACAAAATCATGTTCCAGGAATTGTGAATCAATTTATTAAATTTCCATCATTTGTAATGGTTTATTTGGTAATACACAGAGAATGAAAATAAAATAAATCCACTTAAGCCATTAAGTGAGAACTCGAACAAAAAAATAAAGTAAAAAGCAAGCAAAACAGTTGCTCCAAACAAAACGCGAAACTTTTGGTTCTCTCAGTCTTTTGCTTTAGATTTTGATAAAACAGACTGTAAAGTTTAGAGTTTGAAAACTCCGTATTAAACTCTTACAGTAATAAGCAATTCAATTAAACACTTTTGAAATTAAATTTGATGTTAAGGAATCCTTGTTTGCCAAAACAAAACAATGATGATGATTTTGGAGCAAAAAATAAGTTTTAACGAAATACGAAACTTCTTAGCCAAGCACAAAAAGCGTGGTATAAACAGAAAAAAGTTAAGTGTTTTGGAAACCTTCATCTCTGCTATGAACACATGTTAAATTTTGTTTCGATCTGGCAACTCCTTCATATAGAAACAGGTGTTCACAAAAGACGCATCCGCGATTTTTTTTACAATGGAAAAATTAGAAATGCGTGGTGTCATTAAATATTTACATAAAAAAGGTTTATCGGGACAAGAAATTCATAATGATATGGTGAATGTGTTAGGTGAAAGTGCTCCTTCATATGCAACAGTAAAAAATTGGGTTGCTGAATTTAAACGTGGTCGTACAAGCATTGAAGATGAACCACGTAGTGGACGTCCAAAAACAGCAACAACAACAGAAATTGTAGCCAAAGTGCATGATATGGTATTAAATGATCGACGAATAAAAGTGCGTAAAATAGCTAATATCATGGGCATCTCAAATGATCGAGTCCATTTAATTTTGCATGAAGAACTACAGATGAAAAAGCTTTCTGCAAGATGGGTGCCGCACTTGTTAACAGTCGACCAAAAACGCATAGGAATGAACATTTCTCAAGCTTGTTTGGATCGTTTTCAGCGAAATAAACTGGATTTTAAGCGTCGTTTCATAACTGTTGATGAGACATGGATCCACCACTATACTCCAGAGACAAAAGAACAGTCCAAACAATGGACTGAAGCTGAAGGAAGTGCCCCAAAGAAGGCAAAAACAATTCAATCGGCTGGTAAGGTTATGACAACGGTTTTTTGGGACTTCAAAGGTATTTTATTGATTGACTATCTGCAAAAGGGTAAAACAATAAATTCAGAGCACTATTGCAACCGTTTAGATCAATTAAATGTACAAATTCGAGAAAAACGTCCTGGCTTACAACACAAAAAAATAATTTTTCATCAAGACAACGCACCAGCGCACAAGAGTGTTTTAACAATGGCTAAAATCAACGAATTAAAGTACGAGTTGCTTGACCACCGACCTTATTCTCCTGATTTAGCTCCCAGTGACTTTTACCTGTTCCTAAATCTAAATAATATCCTTGCTGGCAAGCGTTATACCTCAAATGAAGATGCAATTACAGGAAAACTATTTTAATCAAGGGATAGAATTGCTAGATAAGCGTTGGACTAAGTGTATTGAAGTTTCAAGAGATTATATTGAAAAATAAAAATATTTTTGAAAAGCTTACTATTCTCTTTCATTGATAGGCTAAGAACTTTCCGAATCGCCCTAGTACGTACTGTATTGAAACCCAAATTCCACTCGGATTTCAGCTACAGAACAGAGTCGACCCAATATTTCCGAAGCTTACAGCGGCGGCGAAAGGATGAGCTGCCCCAAATCCACCTAAAGCGAAGTGTAATTTGTAACAATGTAAGTGTTGTCAGGCAAGAATTATCCATATGCTGCATTCCGAATATGGATTGAAAACAAATTTTTGTATGAAGTTCAGTCCAAGAATGTAGTCGTCCCTTTAGTTTCGGCAGCTATGGTGTTTAAAATTAATAAACGCTGAGCTTATTTAAATCGCCCTGAGGCAAAAAATGATTTTTACGAAGTGTAGACAGTATTTCAAACCCTGACGGCATCACATGCACCTCGAGTATTCCATCAGTACAATCGAATGTTGGTTGGTGCTTTGTAATTTTCAGTTATTGAAACTGTAGTAGCAGCGTAATGTACCAAGTATCCGAACCTTCCAGAGATTCATGAATTGAACAAAAAAATTAAACTTTTTTTTAAAAACTGTTTGCCGACACATTACGAGGGTTGCAATATATATCTCTGGCCTAGGCAACACTAAGTGTTGCCTGACGCCATCCGACATTTCCATTGGAAATTTGACATTTTTTAGCACAAACGTACTCAGAACGTTTTGACATACGACCATCATTTGTGTTGTTTACAGTGACTTGAAAAAATCAATTTGCAAAAAAGTGGAATTTACTCGTGAACATTTTCATGCAATCATTTTTCACAACTTTCGACGTGGATTATCACGACAAGAGTGCATCGATGAACTTTAATCTTTGTATGGCGATGAAGCACCATCCTATAGCACTGTGAAAAACTGGTTTAATGAATTTAATCGTGGCCGACGCTCACTCAAAGACGAAGGTCATAAAGGTCGTCCAAAACGGCCGTTGTGCCAGAGAACATTGATGCCGTGCCTGAACTGATAATACAAGATCGTCATGTGACATACCGTGAGATAGAGGCATTCTTGGGCATTTCTTCCGCCAGCATACATTCGATATTGCATAAACACCTGGCCGTAAAAAGGTGTGTTCTCGTTGGATCCCGCACGATTAGACAATCGCTCAAAAAAGGCTCGTGTCGATTGGTGCAAAGAAATTTTGAAAAAATACGATCGCGGTGCTTCAAAAGAAGTTTATAAGATCGTCACAGGTGACGAATCATAAATCTATGCGTATGAGCCCGAAACAAAACAGCAATCGACCAGTTGAGGCTTCGAAGACGAGCCAAGCCCAACGAAAGTTTTTAGTGGAAGCAGCACTTTAAAGCAAATTTTCGCCTGCTTGTTTGGCAAAACTGCTCATATGGCGACCGTTCCGCTTGAGCAACGTAGGACGGTCAGTTGTGAGTGGTACACCACAATTTGTTTGCTTGAAGTTTTCGGAGAAATTCGAAAAAACGAAGAAGATAAGACAAATCATTGTGCACCATGACAATGCGAGCTCTCACATACCGGCTTAAACCAGCGCCTTTCTGACCGGTCAAAACGTCGAATTGATGGATCATCCACCGCGCAGCCCTTACTTGACACCCAATGACTTATTTTTATTCCCGCACATGAAGAAAAAAATGCTTGGTCAACGACTGAATGACGAATGACGGAATGACGAATTAAATATACCATCCACCATTTGGTAAATTATCCACCATTCGTCGCCAGAAGATGCTGTCGAAGCATTCGAAAACCATGTTTTGAAGGTGTCTGAATCGGAGTGGAAAAAGTGCTCCGACAATTGGTTTGAGCGCGTGCAAAAGTGTATAAATCATGCTGGGGAATGCTTTGAAAAGCAATAACACCATTTTTGATAATAAATATTCACATTTTCATTATGAGGCCAGAAATATACAAAAGTACTCATAGCGATGTTCAAGATGAGGAGAATGTAGAATAGATTATGTATGATTTTACTGGAAAAACATTTGGTTAATCGTTTGGCTTAATCCAGTAAAACCCGAATTATTTTATTAAAAAAAACACTTTTTAGCAACCCGTTTTTGGTTTTGATAGTCATTAATATGCCGCTTTTAGCGTTTCATTGGTCTGACTGATCAATAAGTTGTACGAACAGTGCGAAATCTCTACACACAGGGGAAACGCCAGTTGGAAATCGACTCGAACTACAAATTTCCGATTGTATAAACATACTTTCAGTTACAATCACCAACATTCCTTGATATTGGTGATCTACGGCTGTTAACAATCAGCTCAAAGTGTTCTATTTCGTCAACCGTTGTCACTAGCCGTGTTCTTATGAGGTAACTAAGACTAAAAAAAATGTTGGAAATCGGTTCCTATTTCAAATATTCGGTTGTATAAACATACTTTTAGTTTCAATAACCAAATTTCCATGGTGCTGGTGGTAACATGGTTCAACTTACCATTAGAAGGTAGCCACAATAATATTATGATGCTTAAAGACAACAAGTCGTTTATACCAATCAAATTCAGAAAAACTAGGGGTTGCCACATTTGGTGGTTAAGAAAACCAACCAATTATGAAGTTCATATTACTGTATACCAATAATTGGTGGAGACAACTGATGAATTCTTTGTAATAACTAATGTATAGGTAAATATTTTTTCAAAATAAAAACAAATACAAAAATTTTAATCAAGTGTGGAATCTTTATTGTTAATTCGAAAGGATATTTTAAGCCAGTTAGTTTTTCAATATAATTCCCTTTAAATGTTGGCCGAAACTACCACCCTGAGGCTACCATTCTATGAGTCCAATTTTGTATTACTCGGTCAATAATTTCGATCGGTATGGCGTTAATGACACGCGTAACTTTGGCTTTCAAACCCTGAATCGTAGCTGTTTTGTCAGCGTTGACTTTGGACTTTACGTATCCCCTAAGAAAAAAGTCTCAAGTCTAAGTCATGATATAGGTAGCCAACTCACCGGTCCAAAACGTAAAATTACCTGATCTTCGAAGTTACCTCTTAATAGATCCATTGTTTGAGCAGCAGTATGGCAATTGGCACCGTCCTGTTGAAACCAAATGTCTTCAAGATTACCGGCTTTAATTTGAGGTAGCAAAAAGTCCGATATCATGGCGTGATGGTGCCTGATATTCATGGTTACGTTCCGAGCATCATAATTTTTGAAAAAAAGAACTGACGATTCCACCATCCGATGAACCGCACCAAACCGTGGTTTTCTCTGGGTTTGCTTTTGGTTTGCTCTTCAGCCCAAATGCTGGAAAATTGTTTATTGACGATGCCGTTGAGCTAGAAATGAGTCCCATCACTGAAGTACATTTTGGTCAAAAACATCGGATATTCGTCAAACTTTTGAAGACCCCAAACACTGAAATGACGACGCGCAGGAACATCGTTAGGCTTCAATTCCTGCAAATGGCAAACAATACTGAGAAGAAAAAATAAACTCACGCGTTATATGTGAAAAAAACCCTATTGAAAAAATACCCTTAGACTAAACCTTTACTTCTTAACTTATTTCATACAATATAGCGTTGCAAAATAAAAATTTCCTGTCTGAAATTTATTATAATTTTTAATAAAAATAAATATAAGCAAATAAATAAATAAATACAAATTTCCTTGGCCCACAAAAAATAAGTGGGACCTATCGGGTCCGTTCTTTTGCGAATTTTCCTTAATCACCTAATTCTTTCATTTCTAGAAGAAATTATTCACGCACAGAAAAAGTTCGAAATGTTGTTGCATCAGCGAACTAAACAGGGTTTAGTTATTACAAACAATGGATGGTTGTCATAACCACCAATTGTGTATATAGTATATATACAAGTACAAGAAGAATGATATAATAGTAGCTACCATCTCATGGTAAGGCAAACCATTGATACCTTGTAATTTTGGTAATTGAAGGAGAAAAAATGTTTATCCAACCGAATATTTTTTGTCTCTGATCGATTTCCGACTCCTGGTAAGACCATCTAAAACTCTTTCGTAAAAGGCGTCAACAATCTTAACGCGCTGCTCAATTGTGTACCTCTCAATGGTTGAATTTGTCAAACACTGAAACAAAGAAATTTTGAATTAAGTAGGGCAAGAAAAATCGACGTAAACTGTGACTTACAATTAAAATCGTGCATTATGGTTGGACCACCCTTTATATTCGAATACTTGACGGAGGTATGCTTCTACAGGGATACATTTGCAACCTTTTTTTTGCACAAGACAAGTCAAGGCACCCTAATGTTTCTTCGTCCAATATTACAATATTGCTTTCAAATGAAATGGCAAATTTAGATAATTTATATTATGGAGAAGTGTAGAAATAGAATTTGCAACACACACTGCACTTTACAACTAAAGTCCTCTATGCAACTTATTTCATTTCAGAACTAAGCCCATATTTCGGACGACTTAAATATGTAGCACTAAGACGATATGTAAAATTGTTCAAACTCAAATGGTTAGTATCAGCGAAAAAAACTGATTTAGGTAATTTCTTACCTATCTTGTATTTAGAACCGGCCCCTTAAATTCAGTACAACCTAATACAATTTTTGACCTAATGGAAAGAATTTTATTTTTTTTCAGAATTAAAAGAACTCTACTTAATTCTTACTGTCTTTTAAGTAACTTGCAAAGAATTTCGGTTTATTAAATACAAACATTTTAAAATCAAAAATTTTATTTTAAATTGTCAAGCTTCGGATCTATTCACGACTTGTTTCATTTGCATGTAAGCCTTATTTCAAATACCTCTTCTGTTTCCGGTTCAAATTCAAAATCTCCTCGTGTTTACTGTATTGCTGATGGCACTCTATTCTAAATATCGTGTTTATTATTTTCCAATGTGTGCACTTCACTCAATACTCGTAATCTGCGACTAAACAATGCAAGAATTAATAGTTGAATGCCAGTTGAAAATAAAAATAAATAGTTCGAGGAAAAAACGGGAACGAAACCCCAAAAAAAGAGCATTCAACAATAAACAATTGGAAACTGTTTTTGGTTAAAAAACAGATACTTTAAGCCACAACAAATACGCAATCATGCGCATAAATGCAAATCGAAAAAGTTTTGAACCCAAAAAAAAAACGACAAAAAAATAGAAAGGCAAACTACAAAAGTGTCGATTTTTTGTCGATAATTTTTGCAGATTTTGTTTCCATTCGTAGTTTTGCAACTGATATTGTTGAGCAATAAAACCAAGCTGCTGCGGGGATTTCATGTGTGTGCCCCTGTGCTATTAAAAAATCGGTGAGTGAGTAAATGTATGGGTATCTATCTGGATGTGGTAGAGGGAATTTTAAACTCAGAGGCGCCAAGTGCAAGGCCTTCATCAAATTGTACTTTAATTGAAACTTAAGGGAAGGTATTAAAAATCAATATGCTATCTAAATTTTTCTCCTTTACAGTAGGGCTATCTTTTAAGAAAACAAAAAAAATCGAACACTGGTTCAGAACTTAGCAATTTTACCCTAGTACACTCCGACTACCAATCGTCACCTTACATTTTCTGCCATGGTCGTGAATGAACATATTTTCATGAAATGAGCAAAGGAATGGTGATAATACAATGGTGAAATTTGTCCATATGTGACGCGCCAAATAGAAAGGGACCTAAGGGTAAAAACTAGTTTTGTTCAGGAGAACCATTTTAAAAATTTAAATACGTGTCTTTGGTGTACCATTACTTTCATAAAACACGCATATCTCTGGGAGGTAACACTTTTGGGGCATGGGATCGGTCTCATTTGATGCTCAGATGTTGTCCACATCAAAAAAAAGTGAAAATGGATTTTTTTTCACCCTTATGTTCCTTTGCCTATGCGCTGTCACATATTAAAATACAAATTGAATAAAAAAGTAGAGTTAAAAAAACTGAAATAAGAACAAACAAAAAGTCGTGATTAGTTTCTAAATGTATTCATTTAACATGCCTGTTCATCAGAACGGCTCCTACTTGTATTATTCATGAAGATCTGACAATAATTGCGACTTGTAATTTGATTACGGACGATGGGGTGGACGGACGGAGAGACATAGATAAATGAAATCAGCTTATAATTCTCGATCGGTATACTAAAAGGTGGGTCTAGCTTAAATATTTTTGGTATTTGCCATACTACTAATTTATAAAACCCTGTTCCACACACGCAGAGAAAGGATATGGTTACTATATGGTCACGGCAACAATAGTATGTTTTCTGCAATAATAGTATGGTCTTCGCAACCATAGTATTGTTTTTTGAATTTCAATTTGACAATAGTATGATTGCGGCAATATTAATATTGTTAAAATGTAACAATAGTATTGTTGCCAAATTTAAAAATGAAAATATGGTTGTAGCAACAATATAAATATGGTTGGTGGAACAAAAGTATTGTTTTCATGGGTTTTATGTTAACAATAAAATGATTACGGCAATCATACCGGCAAAATTGTATTTTTTTTATTTGACAATGTTATTTTTACGAATTTTATGAAGTAATAGTAAAAATAATTAAATTTTTTCGAAACAAACTACGAGTTAGTATAACTGAAATATTTTTAATAAATACATTTTTTTACCGTTTATTAAATCACTCCTATTATTACGTAACTTACTTAATAAAATTCTCTATTATTAAATAACAACTTAACCCAATCTATAAAAAAAAATTTGGGGATCATAGTATGATTGTGTGTAAGTCATACTATGGTTGTGAGGATCATACTATGGTTGTACGTTAAACATATTATGGTTATGAGGATCATAATATGGTTGTGGGGATCATAGTATGGTTGAATGTAAATAATAATATGGTTGTGAGGATCATAGTATGATTGTGAGTGAATAATTCTATTGTTGTGAGGACCATAATATTGTTATGGGGATCATAGTATGGTTGTGTGTGAACAATACTATTGTTGTGATGATCATAATATTGTTGTGCCACAACCATATAACCAACAATAGTATGGTGCTCTTCGAATATTGTTACCCCAACCATACTTTTTTTCTGCGTGCAGAGTGGTGCAGGGTATACGGTTGATTCTGAGATTATGGGCCACTCTGCTGTCGTTGGTTGTTTCAAGCGGGAAAAATATAACATATTTTATTTTTTTATTTACTATACATAGATCTTTATAGTACCTTTAAAGTCTTTAAGATTGTTTTTTAAAAAATTGTTTGTTCTTCAAAAAATTTCCTACCAAAGTGTTCAAATATCATTACCCTGGTTGTTCCTAACATTACTTTCAATTGAAATTTTGTCAACTTTTTACAAAAATATTAATTATTTATTTAATGAAACCAGTCCATAGTAAAAATAATATTCAATTAATTTTGTTGCTATTAATGATTATAATTTTTTATTTAATCTATATTTTTTGGATGTTTATTTTCTGTACCTGAAAATACACAGTATTCCCCTGTAAAATCTAATATTCGCTAAAGTTAAAATTTCCACACCAATCTTGATTTCAAGCAACTCTAATATTCGCTAAAGTTAAAATTTCCACACCAATCTTGATTTCAAGCAACTCATATATGAGAGAACATTACATGAAGTGACTAAAATGATTAGTCATTCTTAAAACTAAGCCATCTACGTGAATTAAATATTAAATTCTGAAAAAAAATCGAATGCCAAAAGTTATGACGAAATTGGCCCAAAACGTTCATTGCCCAAAACGTTTTTGGGCCACATGAACCAAACCGTCCAGCGACTATGCTGCCTTTTGAGGCATTTAGTGCGTCCCTACTAACTGTACCCAATCACACTACTGTTTGTTCACAACAAATTATGATTTGTAAATAAAATACTCAAAAAGTGTACACTTTTCAATTAAATTCAGTCCCTGGGCCGATTACTCCCATTTACAAACTCAAACAACCTTAAGCCACCAATTTCAGAATTCTGGGCCGATTCTTTTGGCCGTCAGCGGTGGCATAAAAACAGGAGAAAACATTTTTTTTTGTTTTTTATCATTCAAAATAAGTAAATTATTTTGTTAAAGAACATTAAATCCCTTTTCTGCCTTGTCCCCGGAACACGGTATTTTGTTGAAATAATTGGTATGATCTGGAGAATAACAACTACTCGGCATTTTAAGCCCTTATTACTACACACACATACATACTTTATTCGAAGCCTTCCTTTTACCATTGACGTACACTAGGAGTCATAACTCTACGCTCCTCTCTAATTAATAAAAAAAAACTTCGTTAAGATGGTCAAAACTTCGACAAATTGGAAAAACTGTTGAAAGGGCATGGACGTCAGTTTGAACAGTAATACAAAACTTTGAAAAAAAAACAGGAATAATAACCTTCAAGTCTAAATCTGACCGCCCAAGTAAACAGTAAGGGAATCTCAAAGTGTTGTTTGGCTTTGAAAGAAAAACTCAAAATAACAGCTATGGAAATAATGACTAATGTCGATTTAAAGTACATAAAAATATGTATAAGCGTATCCACAGCCAGAAGAATTTTGAGAAAACTGGTAACCATGATTGGGTAGCCAATTATTTCAATAGAGTTCTGGAAAAAAGTAATTTCTTCGGACAAAAGCAATTTTTTGGGATCAAAGGAATACAAATTGTGTGCCGAATGTCGGGAACCGCTCTTACTAAAGAAAACTTGTTGCTCAATGTCAAGCATGGTAGAGGAGTGATATTGTGCGGAAGTATGGCAGCTGGAGGAGTGGCCAATTTTATATTTATTGAGTCAACGATGGGCAAATTCGTTTATAGAGATATCCTAAAAAGAAATCTAAAACAGAGTGCTAACAAATTAAGTATGTATGTGTAGTGAGTAGTACTTCCAACAGGACAACGACCCAAAGCACACTAAGTTGTGTAGGTCTGATTTCTTTATAATGTACAAATAAAGCTGCCTATTCCCCCCAATCATCAGATATGAAGCCCATAGAGCACCTATGGGCTTTGGTAGAAGGGAAAATCCGTAAACACAACCATAACGAGTAAACTAATGCTAAAGCAAGTAATTCAGGAAGAGTGCGAGGAGAATTCGGATACGGAGACTACGAACCTGATTAATTCATTACCAAATAGGCTGAGAGAGATACAATGCTAACAAGGTTTTTATACCATTAACTTTATTTTAATTTATACGAGGGCGACCACAAAACTAACTGGCCAGGCACATTTTCTGATTTACTAGCACCTTTTTTTTTGTTTTTTAAAAGCAATCTTTTATAAGCCATCTGTCAAAATTTCCGAAATATTTAATGATTATTTTCTTTGTTACAGGTGATTGAAGTAAACAAGTTTTATAATTTTTGAAGAATGGAAAATAAAGAGTTTCGTGCGGTAATTAAAAACTTTTACATATATGAAAGGTTATACGCCACAATTAATCAAAGATAAATTGGATTCTGTTCATGGTGATAATGCACCATCATACTCCACCGTGAAATCCTGGGTTCAACAATTTAAAATGGATCGTTAAAGTACGGAAGATGAACAACGCTCTGGAAGACCGAAAACTGCTACTACTATTGAAAACATTAGAAAAAAGTTAATGAAGTGACTAAAAATAGACGAATAAAGCTCAGAGAACTTGCTGATATTGTTAAAATACACGAAAAACAAGTTTGGAGTATTTTACATGATGAACTCCACATGAAAAAGCTATCCGCAAGAAGGGTGCCGCGTTTGTTGAATTTGCCCCAAAAAATCGTCCGTTGGACTAATTCCGAGGAGCTTTTAGCGATTTATCAGCGTAATCCAATAGAGTTCTTGCGTCGATTCATAACTGTTGACGAAACATGGATCCATTACTACATCCCAGAATGCAAAGAACAGTCAAAACAATGGATAGAAGCTGGTAAAAGTGCTCCCAATAATAATAATTCCAAAAAAAACGGTTCTTTTTATGTTAGGCCAGTTACTTTTGCGGTCGCCCTCGTAGTTATGAGCGTATAATTTTATATTTATGAGCGTATGGTGCATACATTTTTAAAATGTGTAACATTTTCTTTGTTTTTATAAAACTATGAATATTTCCGGAAAATTGATCTCTAATAACATTACAAATGAAGTTCAATATTGAATTTAATAAAATTGAATTGAAAACACTAATTTATTGCTGATATTTCAAGTGTTTTTAATAATTCACTATGAGATTGTAGACTTCCCAATAAACATTGACGTAAACTAGTTTATTAACAATTGTTTTCCAAACACTATTTCCAAACTAGTTTACGAAAATTAAAATTCACAAATTTATTGTAATGTATTTATAATAGGTTTGTAAAAGATGTACTAAAATAGACATTTACAATACTTTCGTAAGTATACTGGCCTGCTTGAATTACAATCGTCGCCACATCCGTATTTACAATCGTATTTACATCCAATTTTGAAACAAACAAATATACACATTTACAACAAACATCCACATGATTTATTAAATATTGTTTTTTCAAATTAATTTCCAATCGTTTTCCAAGCATGGATACAATTGTAGAATAAGGGACCCTTTTTGTTTATCCGATAATTGGAAATCAACATGTTACAATGATTACCATAAAGAACTTCCAAGCTTACGTTTACTAATGTAAGTTTATAATAAATTTATAGTAAGTTTATAATGTTTATTGGGTTATGACACTTAGTGTATGTATGTATGTACATACATACGTCAATTGCCTCCTTAAAGATCGGTAGTGTGTGAATGTTAGTGCATGCCTACCTATACGAGAAACACACAAAAATTAAAACGTCAAAACAGAACTAGCAATTTAAAGAGTACCGTCACCCCTTCCCAGCCAACATTTGTACGTAACAATTATCAACTCTAATCTTCACTCACCTTTCTTTATAATCTCCTATGGTCTCTCACGAATGTTTAGTTTTGTTAAAGAGCTCCTTGCGAGAACAGTGGATTGTAAGAACAGTTT
The DNA here is from genome assembly GCA_963513945.1 of Hydrotaea diabolus. Taxonomy (NCBI): domain Eukaryota; kingdom Metazoa; phylum Arthropoda; class Insecta; order Diptera; family Muscidae; genus Hydrotaea; species Hydrotaea diabolus. The sequence goes on from OY740717.1 coordinate 178,286,062, forward strand.
TTGAATTGTTAAAAAAAAACCTTAGAAGTGTAAATAATAGACAATGTCAGGCTTTATTGACGAATTTTTTATTTTCATTGATACTTTTTAAACTGTCGAGGTGTTATTACAAAAATAATATAAAAAACAAATACTATAAAACTCATCGCCGTTGCAGTTAAAGCTCTGCCGACAGAACACTTCAGTGCTGCTCTTGATTTCCAACTCCTTCATTAGTGAAATACCAACAATTGAGATGCTTGACGGTGTACTCGTATGAGTGTGTGCGAGAAATTTAGAGAGTGAGTATGTATACCTACGCATAGAAAAGACCCTAATGTAATAAAGATAATGATTTTCAAGGTAAGCATCATTAACTGCATATGCAAAGAGATATTTTGTGAATGTTTCTCTACTCTCTTCTCTCCTATGGAGCCTTTGTTACTTTAACATTCTGTTAGTCCCCATTCACACTAGGCAAATTTACTCTGTTTGTTAAAGAGTAGTAAGAGGAATGGATTCCCCTGGGGATGGGACCTCAATTGGTAAGCATTCATTGTGGAACATTATTTATTTCAATCAATTAATGTCTTGTTGCGTGATTTTCTTTCAAGCCGTGGATGTATAATAACATTTTAACAAACACCAAAGCAATGGAATTCTTAACATTTTATAAATGAATGAATTTAAAATCAGTCATGTTAAATAGTGCAGTTCTCTCAGTTGCTGTTGTAGCAGCGGGACCCCTGCAAAAAGGCTCGTAAAATATCAATTTATACTTTATTATTCTGTTCTCTTAGTAGAGTTCTTCGCTTCGGTTTTGAGCTGTGTGCGTGTGGAAGTAACTGGAAAACGCGGCGAAATTAATCTTCGCATTTTGAAGAGAGCTGGATAGACAAAAATAGACAAAGAGAGCATTGCATTTATCGGCAAATTGTGGTTGCTGCGTTTTAAAAAAAAAGAGATTTGGCAGACAAATGGAATCATAGTAAAGGTAAGACTAGACTTTGTATTTCTATTATTCTTCAATTCTTACTTCCAAATACTGTCATTTTTCATTAAAAGTGATATAACTCTAAATTTTAGAATGTTAGATTTTCTCAAGAATGTTAGTCTTTTCTTCCCACTGTAAAACGTATACAAACAATGTTTAGACAGATGTCCCTCAAATATCAGCAATACCACCACATTCTATGTTAATGCACTTTTATAAAAAAAATTGGCTGATATGTAAAATTCATAAAAGTTTTTTCTTGCGTAAAATATCCACACATATTTTTTCTTAAGCATCTATGATTTTCGGTGGGCATTCGGTGGAAATGCTCATATATTAATTTTTTGATGTTGATTTTTTTTTGGATGTGTGGTCTAAAAATGGCATACAATGTACATTGGTGGTCAAAACCTAGCATTATAATACTAGGTGAAATTTTTAATGATACACACAACATGAAAATTTCTTCAGTGCAAAACTTTTTATTTTATTTACATATAAATTAAAGAAACACACGCACAGAATAAACATGGTTACTACATGGTCACGACAATAATAATATGTTCTCCGCAATAAAAGCATTGTTAACTGAATTTATTTTTGACAATAGTATAATTGCTGCAACATTAATATTGTTGAAATGTAACAATAGTATTATTGCCAAATTTAAAAATGAAAGTATGGTTATAGCAACAATATAAATATGGTTGATGCGACAAAAGTATTGTGTTTTGTGTTTTATGATAACAATAATATGATTACGGCAATCATACTGTATGATTGTAATTTTTCTTCATTTAAATATGCTTTTAAGAACAAATGTTATTGGTACGGATCTTATGCAATAATAGTACTTTTTTTTATCGAAATTAAAATTTTTTAAACAAGCTGCTTTGGCTTTATTTAAATGAAATATTTTTAATAAAAACGCTTACGTTTATTTCAACTTATTTTTTCTACTGTGAAATAAATCACTCGTATTATTTTGAATTTAATGTATTTTTGAATAATTTTCATAATTTAAATCTATTGTTGACAACTTGAACCAATTCTTATAAATAATATTGAAATTCAAATCTATTGTCGACAACTTAAACAAATTCTAATAAATTATAATGGGGATCATAGTATAATTGTGTGTGATCGTAATATGGTTGTAGGGATCATAACATAGTTGCGTGTGAATCATACTATGGTTGTGAGAATCATACTATGGTTGTATATGAAACATACTATGGTTGTGAGGATCATACTATGGTTGTGGAGATCATAGTATGGTTGAGTGTGAATCATACTATGGTTGTGGGGATCATATTATGGTTATGTATGAATTATACTATTGTTGTGAGGATAATAGTATGGTTGTATTTGAATTATACTATTGTTGTGGGGATCATAATATTGTTGTACCACAACCATATACCCAACAATATTCTTCGAATATTGTCACCACAACCATACTTTTTTTCTGCGTGCAAAAGCAAAATTCAAATTGAAAAAATTCTTTTTTGCTATAAAAAGAACTTTACTCAATTTTTGCTTGGTCAAAACTAAAGCAACTTTTTTATTTATGACCAAAAAATTAGAAAATAATAACAGAAGGCTAGTAGTTAATGGCATATACATTATTTTTGATTACAGCTGCACATCTACGAGGCATTTAATTTATTAGACGGTCAATTTGATCCTTGTGAATGTTGTTCCAAGCATCCTGAATTCGATTGAAATTGTTGTGTCTGTTTGTCTAAGAATCTCTTTTGATTTTTCGATCTAGAACACTCCATAGATATTCGATAGGGTTTAGGTCGGGCGATTGAGCTGGCCACGCTAAAACTCTGATTTTTGACTCATATAACCACTCTTTAACAAATTTCGACGTATGTTTCGGGTCATTGTCGTGTTGGAAACCCCAAAGAAGTGGCATATTTTTCTTCTGCAAAAGGAAGCATTACGTTCTCTAACACAATTTTGTACACAAACCGATCCATTGTTTCTTTTATTTCATGAATGGGTCAAACAGCCCTAGACCATAATCGAGCCTACTCCGTGTTTAACAGTACCTTTGCAATACTGATGCTTAAGTCTCTCATTTCGTTGCCTTCTCACGGTAAATTTTTTCATATCTGAGCCTTTTATATTAAATTTAGATTCAACCGAGAACAATATATTTCTGCAACGAGTAGCATTCCAATATATGTAAGCTTTTGCAAAAGCTAGCCTAGCTTTTCTATTCTTTGCCGAAATCAATGGTTTCTTCGATGGCTTCCGAGCATTTAAACCCGATTTCACAGCCCACCTACGCACAGTTCTTGTCTTTACATCTACGACAAGAACTACGAGTTTTTTTTTCTTGAATTTCATATTTTTTTAAATAATTTAGTTAATACAAATCTCTATTGTTGACAACATGACCCAATATTGGTGGTATGCGAATCATAATTTTGTTGTGAGGATCATAGTATTGTTGTGCCACAACCATATACCCAATTATTGTCTTTACATCTAATGATAACTCCCTCACCAACTCAGTTGAACTTATAAGAGGTTTTTTTTTATCTCCCGTATAATTTTTTGATCGGCACGATGCGAGGTTCCCCTCGGCCTTCCCCCAGAATGAACTGTCACTACTGTCCCAGTTGCACGAAATCGACTTATTATTTGCGAAACCACTGATTTGCTTATTGAATACTTTTCGGAAATGCATTTTTGAGATAAAATTTTTTAAATACAAATAACAACACTTTTTCCAACCAACAGTGTTAGAGAAAAGTTGCTTTTGTTTTGACCAGGCAATAAATGCAAATATTTCATTAATGTTAAAAAATAAATAGATATGGTTTTTTGTTTTTTTTTTGTTTAGCATATCTGTAAAATATTAAATACCACCATATTTGGAAGAATATTTGTCCATAATGTCTTAAAACGAATTGTTACAGCCTATAACTCTGTGATGATTTCCAGTTGCTTTAGTTTTGGCCACCAGTGCATATGGCTTTAAAATAACTATAAAATTTTTTCACGAAGTCAAAATAAAAAAAAAAATAAGCCATTGATATTATATTTCGATCTCTACGATCAATGAAAGATCAACTTTATTAAATTTATTTCTATGTTCATAAATTTTAAGATTTTGAAAAAATCAAGGTTCGTTTTTCCCTTTTGTCAACCAAACGATATTCATTTCTTCCGTAGACAGCTACATTTTTATTTGGCTCATTAGTTTTTCGCAGACATATTTATTTTGCTGAGTCGCATGTCGCCTAACGAACTAAGTACATCAACTTTCTTGTAAATACCAGAAATTGAGTGAAAAAAAAACAACAGCAGAAAGGACAAAATAAAGCAATCCCACGAAGGCCGGTTATATGGACCGGATTGACCAGAAGAGTAGTTCTTCGGCCAAGGGCTGGCACACAGTTGCCACTACAACAACAACAAAATAAAAGAACTCACTTTAAAGAATACTCCTTTTTCCTTTACGGTTATACTGAGCAAAAATTGAGTTACGTGGAAAAAGTCCAAAGCAGTTTTCTAAAACGCTTAGTAAACTATTTTTTTTTTGTGGTGGTAGGAGTTAAATAAATTGCGTTAGAGCATAAACATACATATGTAATATAGTCTGTTTTGCTATTCTGCCTAGGAATTTGTCACCTTCGGTCTATGCGATTTTCCATACTATGATTTTGCCCCTTTGCCGCTTATCTGAAAGCCCTAGTTTTAGCAAGCCAAGAAATACTATGGTTGCTATATGCTCAATGCAACAATGATATATATGTTCTATGCAATAAAAGTTTGTTTATCGCAACCTTAGTATTGTTTTTTGAATTACATTTTGACAATAGATTGCGGCAATATTAGTACAGTAGACGCTACAGTAGACAAATTAGAACCACCCTGTTTTTCGGGTGGTTCTCACTTCCAAAAAGTTCTAAATTCTGGACGTTTTTTTATTTATTACTAAAATAAGGCGAATACACTATTTGTATCCAATTTTGAGTATGTTTTAAGAAAAACAAAAACTTAAATAACATTTCTGTCAAATTATATCACATACGAGGGCTGCTATATATGTTTCTGGCCTAATAATGAAAATGCGAATATTTATCATCAATATGGTTTTATTGTTTTTCAAAGTATTCTCCAGCGTGATTTATACACTTTTGCAGGCGCTCAAACCAATTGTCGAAACACTTTTTCCGCTTCGATTGAGACACCTCCAAAACATGGCTTTTGAACATCTTCTGGCGACGCTCAAAAATTAAAACTCTCAGATATTGGAACTTCCACAAATTATAACCAGCATTTTGATGCATTGAAATTAGAACCAAAAGTTCTAACTACATGTTACGCAAAAACGATCGTCACAGGTGACGAATCATGGATTTATGCATATGAGCCTGAAACAAAACAGAAATCGACCGGTTGGGTCTTCGAAGACGAAAGTTGTTCATGAAAGAAGTACTTTGAAGTAAATGGTCTACTGTTTCTTCGTCAAAACTGGTCATGTGGCGACTGTATTGTTGAAATGTAACAATAGTACTGATATTGCTGAAATGTAACCATAGTATTGTTTCCAAATATAAAAATTAAATTGTGGTTGTAGCAACAATATAAATATGGTTAATAAGACAAAAGTATAGTTTTTTGGGTTTTATGTTAACAATAATAAATAATAACGTCAATCATACTGCATGATTGTAATTTTTCTTAATTTGAATATGGTTTTGAACAATGCAATTGTTAAGTATCACATTCGTTATTACTTATAGTACTTATTATGTGTAAATTAAAGTTTTTAAAACAAACTGATATGCTTATTTTTTTAAATGATTTTTTTCTCCTTTTTTATTTATTTACATATTTATTAGAATTAATATTATACATTGAACAGGGATTAACCGGCTCAAGACCTTTTGCTTCTATATTTAAATAGAAAACAAGTTTTTAACAAAATTTAACAAAAAAATTAATATTATAGTAAACTATGTTAAAGACCGAATTTTCTACTAATTAATCACTCCTTTTATTTTGAATTTTATATATTTTTGAATAATTTACTTAGTACAGATCTCTATTGTTGGCAACATAACCCAATATTGGTGGTATGTGAATCATACTTTTGTTGTGAGGATCATAGTATTGTTGTGCCACAACCATATACCCAACAATAGTATTGTTAACCCAACCATACTTTTTTTCTTCGTATGGACACTCTATTCGTCGATATTTCAAGGACAGAAACCAGCTGAAACTTTTCCTTAAAGACAATGCTTTAAATAAATATGCAACCAAATGATTTCTTCTTTTCGTTTAATCAAGCTATGCCTTGCTGTCTGTCAGGCCTTTCGAATCGCTCGTGTTCCGCCACTGACACATTCATTCGTGCGGGCGTTTGTGTGTTGTGCGGCATTAGAAAACTATCTATTGTTTTATCAGTGCAGTTGAGTAAATAGTGAATTGATTTTGTTGCTGTTGCTTTTTATGTGCGGGTAGATTTAGCATGGAAAACAGCAACAACGGCCGTAACAACAACACAATACCAAAATATCCAACAAAACCGAGGGAAAAAAGAACCGTAGTACAGTGAAATATTGTTTATATATACAAAAGAGTTGCAATATTTTTGTGGCATGTTTCACATTGATTTATCGTTTTTGTGGCTTGTAACATGATTTAGGAAATAAATAAAATACAAGTACCGCCGAACAGTCAAAACTGCAAGTGGATGTTGTCGTCCTCACTGATCCTGCAAATACAAAAAAGAGCGACCCACAAAGAGGCAAGCCAATATGTGTTGGCTCTTTTTTCGTTTTTAGTTTATGTTTTTTTTTTAATTTTTTAGTGGTGCGCGCTCCACTTGAATTTATAAATAATTTCCCTTTTGAAAACTTAAAATGCCGACAACTAACAATTACGAAATATGCACGTAAATAGTTTAAAATGCGATATATACTTTTTTACTATTGAAACTTTTGGTTTTACATACATGCATCATTATTATTGATAACGTCTGCCATTTTGAAGCGTTTTGCATTTTTTTTTGCAAAATCACTTATGGGCAGACATGCTTTTCGGGAATGCTAATATTGCACATAAATATTTTTCATGGGCATCATTAATGTAATATGATGCTTTTCCTCTAGTCAGTGAAGTCAGAAATTTTATTTACGACATGTCGAACTATGGGCTGTTTGATGTTATGCGGAAAAGTGGAAGAATGTAAATAGTTTTCCCATTCAGGTATTTCGATAAGTAAGCTAGATCCTTTAGCTTGATTAAAGAAAAATGTAAAAAGTTAATGATACAAAAAATGTAGTCCTTATTTTTTAAAGGCAGAGGACATAAGCTTTAAGTTGATAACTTATTTCTAACTAGTAAAAAAGCCAGTGACCGACTATATTATACTCTGCAGAGTGATCGACTTTATTATACCCTCTTCTCTTTGAACCCAATTTACTTACATTTCAAAACTAATGTCATACTTAAATTTCTGCGAAAACCCTTTTTTTTGCTAAAATCGGTTAAACACATCGAGCCCTTATCGCCAAAAAGACGTAAACACCACTCGCTTTCCAATAAAATTCGATAGAAAATAGTTCAAAGCTCTTAAGCTTAAATGTTAAGCTTAAACGATTTACCAAATTCTATTGTATCAAAATCCTCCAGATGAATTAGACAAAGATCCAAAAAAAAGCTGTCTTCTATAAGTTTTTTTTGGCGCTTACGTGTTTTTTGCGTTAAGAACTCCATATATGTGGGAACTATATCTTATTCTAAAACGATTTTCTCAAATTTAAACAGCAAAATTATGTGACTCAAAAAATAAAATCGGTTGAAGATATGTTAGTGAGCTATATTCAAATCTCAACCGATTTACTTGAAGGGTAATAGCGTTCATCTTGGCCAAAAAAACTTACTCGTGCCAAATTGTATTAAGATTGGGTGTATATAATATAGAGCTATCCAGTAAACCAAATTTGCCGACAATGTCTGATATCAGACAATTCTTAACAATATCTGAACTCTATCGAGAATCGTTACGGATTCTGTTCGATTTGTCTGAGGATTTTTTTATTAATTATGTTCCGAAATGTCTGAACGAATTCGGTCCGAATTTTGTTAGACTTGTCTGTGGGATTTTTATTAATTTTCAGACTTCTCTTAAAGAACTCGCAACGAATTCTAAAGGATTTATCTAAGTTAGTCTGTTAGTTTAAAATTTTTGTTATTTGCTTTATATTTTCAATTATTGGTATTGTGTTCAGACATGTCGGAACTAACGAATTCTTAACTGTTTACCTGAGGTATTTTTATATATCAAATTCTTGTTTTTTGTTTGTTTACATTCAAAATTTACCAAGACATTATCGCAGAATTCGTTCAGAAATCGGTTCGAAAAGTCGGCAAAAACATTAGAGTTCCTTCAGAGAAGTAGTTCAGAATTCATGTCAACCCTCCAATATGTTTGTCGTAACGAACTCGCTAAGAATTCTGATCCGAAATCGGAACATTTTGCCGATTGTCGTACAGAACTCTGGCCGAATTCTGAAGGTTTGGTTTGCTGGGTAAAAACAGAAATTCGGGTAAATGCATGTGTGGGGGCTACAATATAAAAGTGAACTGATTTTATTTAATTTGTGGGAGCAATATCTAAATCTGAACTTATTATCTTAAATTTAGGCAACATCTTTTCTTGGTTTGCTAAATTTTATCAGGATTGGATGTAAGATGTGGCTTCTAGAGCTGAAGGCATAAAATCTGATGAACATGTGAGAGCTATAGCTGAATCTGAACCGATATTCTTTAATTTCAATAACGTTGTATGAAAACACTAAAATCGGATAAACATAAATGTGGAAGCAATATCTGCACCGATTTTCTTCAGTTTCATTTCCTCCTGTCCTTTGTGCAAATACCTACATCTGTTAAATTTGATGAAATTCGGACAATTGCGACCGGAAGTTTAATTTCAAGCTTTAATTGGACTGACGGACAGCCAAACAATGTTCAAAGAAAACGCTATACTTAAAGGTGGTTCTAGCTCAAATATTTTTGGTTATTGAAAACATTTGCCATTAAACTAACTTATAATACCCTGTACCACAGAGTAGAGCTGCAAAAAAAAGGGTGGAACAAAAGCAAATAAATAACTGGGTACACTGGTTTACTTCCTGTGATGTGAACACTTTCACATTTATAAACTTTTACACAGCATTATGTAAGCTTAAAGTTGTAATTTTCTAAAAAAAAATCTTTGGATATCTTTAATTAGTTATAGATCAAATTTTCGAATGCTATTTTCCGCATCTTTTCGTCCAGATAAATTTAAAATGCCACACACGTATAACAAAAGTATGGTTGGGACAACAATATTCGAAGAGCATCATACTACTGTTGTTCATATGGTTGTGGTACAACAATATTATGATCCTCACTACAATAGTATTGTTGATCCTCACAACCATTGTAGGATTTCCACAACCATATTATTATCCTTACAACCACAGTATGTTTCACATACAACCATAGTATGATCCTCACTGCCATAGTATGATTCACACGCAAACATGTCATAATAGCATGAACACACACAATTATGCTTCGATCCCCAAAATTATTTATACGAATTGGGTTAAGTTGTCAACAATAGTTTTGAATTATAAAATTTATTTTAAAATATATTTAATTCAAAATAATAGCAGTTATTTATTTAATAGTAGAACAAAAAATGCAGTGCGTTTTTATTAAAAATATAACAAAGTCATTTCCATATAAAAATACTTTTATTAGGCTAGATCCGCAACAATAACATTGTTATGAAAAGCATATTTATAGGAAGAAAGGTTACAACCATACATTGTGATTGCCGTTATCATATTATTGTTAACATACCAATAGGCTTACAATATGGTAGAAATTGTTTCAGTGGGTCGCTTGTGTCCTTACTCTTCGATTTAATACTTCGCATATGTGAAGCGCAAAATAGAAAGGGACCTAAGGTTAAAAACCAGTTTTGTTCAGGAGAGCCATTTTAAAGATTAGGTCCCTTTCTATTTGCGCTTAGAATCGTCGACTTTCTTTTCATGAAACACGCATATCTCTGGGAGGGAACACTTTTGGGGCATGGGATCGGTCTCATTCGATGCTCAGATGTTGTTGTCAAAAAAAGAAAAAAAAAATGAAAATTTATTTTTTTACCCTTAGGTCCTTTCCCTATGCGCTGTCACATTTGTATTTTTGTACAACTGTCTAAAGTTATAACATAAGCGACCTCTTTAGCGAGTTGCCAATCAAACACGGCCAGTGCGACATTTTAGATTTTTACACTCCAGAAATCTAGACTTAAAGGGTCTCAGACCATGACTGCAAAGAGATAAAACGGGTAAAACAAAGGAATTATTACTCCAAAGTATGAAGATTTTTTTAAATATAGGGTGATCCATCTAGAGGCTTCTTTCAGAACAACAAAAGATATAAAAAGTCAAATCAAGTGTGGAATCTTTAATGGTAATTTGAAAGGACATTTTATGGCATTATCCACAATTAGGCAATTTTTCGTATATATAGAGATACAGTATCGGACAAAACATATTGGAGTAAATTTAAATTTTCATTAAACCTCATAAACATATAAAATTATTCAAGTTTAAAAACAAATATGCACTGAAATTCAAAATATAACTTTTATTCTTTAAAAACAAATAGGATTTATGCTACATATTTTAAAAAAATTCAACCTTTGTATTAAAAAAACTAAAATATGTCAAAAATTTACGTGACAAAACATATTGAACCAAACAATGCAATCAATATTTTGTGGAAAATCCTTTGTTTTTGAGGACGGCTGCACACCTTCTGGCCATGGAAGCAATAAGGTTGTCTATCGTTGTTTTTTCTATAGCAATCCAAGCATCTTTCAAGGCTTCAAAACGTTTTTTTCTTATCTCCCCCCACACGTTCTCTATTTATCTTTTTATTAACTATTTCCCATAAATTTTCAATCGGAGTTAGGTCCGGAGATTGTGCTGGCCACTTCATTACTTGAATATCTTCCTTTTCAAACCAATCTTTTACAAGTTTTGAGGTGTGTTTCGGATCATTGTCCTGCTGAAATTACCATACCAGTGGCATATTCCATTCTGCATGGGGAAGCATAACTCTTTGGAAGATTTCTTGGTACATGAATCTATTCATAATCCCATTTATTTTGTGTAGTCCATTTCCAGAAAAGCAACCCCAGACCATCACATTACCTCTCCCATGTTTTACAGTGCCTTGGGCAATATCGCGGATCCAACCCCTTATTTATTGGCCTCCGTTGTCTCTTCATTCCCTCAGAACATGTTAAATTCAATTTTGATTCATCCGAAAATAAAACTGTGTTCCACTTCTGTATAGACCAACTAATGTGTTTTCGGCAAATTTTATTCGAGCTTTTCTATTTCTTCCGATATAAATGGTTTTTTGCAGCCCTATAACTTTTAAGTCCAGCAGCACATGCTCTTCTTTGTACGGTTCGACTGCTTATATTTAAGTTGAGAGTTTCTTTCACACGCGGGGCTAATCTATCCCGATATTTTTTGAATTCTTTAACAATTCTTGCATTGTCTTTCGATGTTGTGGCCCTTGGTCGGCCAGCGCGTGAATAGTTTTAAGTATTCCGGTTGTTGTAAACTTTTTTATAATGAAGCTGACGGTTGATTTCGGTAAACCATACTTTTTGCAAATATCTTTTTGTGATAATCCGTCTTGAAAATCTTTAATTATTAATTCTTTGAACTGTGCGTTGTATTTATTTCTCGCCATTTTTACTTTAACGAAATATGTTTTCGTCGTTGACAAAGATTTTGTTGTGACTACAACTGATAAACTATTATGGGGTTTATATGTAGATTTTGGAATGAGCAGTATAATACCAGTTTGGGTACTACAAATTACTTATCTGTTGTCATCACCAATTATTGCTACGAAAATAGCACGTACATCCCAATTGGTTGGTTTCCATAACCTCTAGTTGCCGCAACAACCAGTTAACCCGTTACTGCCTGCCCATAGTTCGGCTCTTACGATTTTTATGAAATTTGGAAATGTATGACCAAAAGACCTGATATATGACATGGGTATTTAAATACCCGTGCAAGATGTTTGTTTGAAGTGCAAGGTGAATTTGCATCCCGCTACTTGCTTCGTAGATTATCACAACGGTGTTGCACCAGATCAGAAAAAAATTGCTAAGGCTATGTGATTTATTTCTTTTACGAGGGCAGTTCGGAAAGTTCTTAGCCTATCAATGAAAGAGAATAGTTAGTTTTGCAAAAATATTTTTATTTTTCAATATAATCTCCTGAAACTTCAATACACTTAGTCCAACGCTTATCTAGCAATTCTATCCCTTGATTAAAATAGTTTTCCTCAAGGTCTTCAAAATAGTGGTTTACAACTGTAATTGCATCTTCATTTGAGGTAAAACGCTTGCTAGCAAGGAATTTTTTTAAATTTGGGAACAGGTAAAAGTCACTGGGAGCTAAATCAGGAGAATTAGGTGGGTGGTCAAGCAACTCGTACTTTAATTGTTGATTTTAGCCATTGTTAAAACACTCTTGTGCGCTGGTGCGTTGTCTTGATGAAAAATTATTATTTTGTGTTGTAAGCCAGGACGTTTTTCTCGAATTTGTACATTTAATTGATCTAAAAGGTTGCAATAGTACTCTGAATTTATTGTTTTACCCTTTTGCAGATAGTCAATCAATAAAATACCTTTGAAGTCCCAAAAAACCGTTGCCATAACCTTACCAGCCGATTGAATTGTTTTTGCCTTCTTTGGGGCACTTCCTCCAGCATCAGTCCATTGTTTGGATTGTTCTTTTGTCTCTGGAGTATAGTGGTGGATCCATGTCTCATCAACAGTTATGAAACGACGCTTAAAATCCATTTTATTTCGCTGAAAATGATCCAAACAAGCTTGAGAAATGTTCATTCTTTTGGTCGACTGTTAACAAGTCCGGCACCCATCTTGCAGAGAGCTTTTTCATCTGTAGTTCTTCATGCAAAATTAAATGGACTCGATCATTTGAGATGCCCATGATATTAGCTATTTCACGCACTTTTATTCGTCGATCATTTAATACCATATCATGTACTTTGGCTACAATTTCTGTTGTTGTTGCTGTTTTTAGATGGCCCACCACGTTTAAATCCAGCAACCCAATTTTTTACTGTTGCATATGAAGGAGCACTTTCGCCTAACACATTCACCATATAATTATGAATTTCTTGTCCCGATAAACCTTTTTTATGTAAATATTTAATGACACCACGCATTTCTAATTTTTCAATTGTAAAAAAATCGCGGATGCGTCTTTTGTGAACACTTGTTTCTATATGAAGGAGTTGCCAGATCGAAACAAAATTTAACATGTGTTCATAGCAGAGATGGAAGTTTCCAAAACACTTAACTTTTTTCTGTTTATACCGCGCTTTTTGTGCTAGGCTAAGAAGTTTCCGAACAGCCCTCGTAAGTACCACGTGTTCTTAATAAAATTACTCATTTGTATTTGACCGGATCTGGGGGCCAGGTGTGTTGACCTATCACTGCCTGATTTTATTCATTACATAGTAGACAACTTAAGCTAAATTTGAAAATTTTAATTTGTACCATTTTCCTATGTTTGACAGCACTTTTTCGAAAAATCGTGCTTAATTCTTTAATTTAGCCCAATCTTTCCACTTTTGTATAAAAAAAAAATACCGCGATATCGCTCACCTGGCCCACGCTAAAATTATGTATGTATCAACACTTTATTAGATAAATACTTATAAATTCCCATTAGGCAGGAATGGGTTAAACTGAATTCGGTTGGTATAACTGTGTTATCTATTTTTATTTATTTTTATTTTATTTATTTTTATTTATTTATTTGTTCTCTACAATTTCATGCTTAAATATTATATTACATAAATTATATATTATATAAAAAAAAATATAATATTTGAAAAAAATAATATTTGTAATAGCATTCTACATAATTGATATTGCAGCCTCAGCGTCTTATAGACATTACAGAGGCAAGTTGGCATTAATTTTTATTTTTTTAAATATTTAGCTACACCTTACTTTCTTTCGAAAAATTCGGCAAAAACATTTTAAATTATTGAGATTGGATCTATTAATTTATAAATTCATCAACATGTTGCAACAAATAAGTTTTTAGATGATTCTTAAATGTGGAAATTCTGTTCATAGTCTTCAAATCATTTGGTAATTTATTAAATTCATTACAGCCCATATAATCAATTCTCTGTTTTTTTAAGCTCAAGCCAACACCTGGCTACCCTCAAGTTTGTGTTATTTCTGGTATTAAATGAACTTTGGTTTATGGCAAAAGAGATTGTATGATGTCCAATGTTGTGAACACATCTAAATACATATGTTAACGGAAGATTCGCAACAGTTTTTAACGCTCTATTTTGGTACCTGAACAGAGATTTGAACTCAACACTTTTTTGTAACCGTACAGTAAAGCTAAGTAATTTAGGTTACTCTGTACTAATGCTTGATAAATCAAAATTTTGGTTTCATAATTGAATTTATTCTTAAACTTATATAAGACTCCTACAGCTCGAGATAATTTGGTTTTCAATTGCTGAATATGTAGTTCCCAGGAGAGATTGCTTTGTATTTGCAATCCCAAGTACTTTAAAGAATGAACTTCTAAAATTTCCTTACAATCAATGTATATGGCAAAGGAATTCCTGTGGTCAATATGGGGTTAAAAACGTATAACTTTAGTTTTATCCGCGTTTAAAAATAATTTGTTTATTCTAGCAAATTCACTTAATAGGGCAGCATCTCGCTCCATATATGCTCTAGCTACTGTTTCGTGGTGGTAAGGATAAATAAGGCAAATATCATCTGCATATAAAAACATTTTACCGGTCAGACCCAGGTTTGTTATATCATTAAGATAAATCTTAAAAAGCAACGGTCCAAGTACACTTCCTTGTGGTACACCATGTTCCACAAATTCATATGAGCTTTTACACCCATTTATTTCTACATATTGTTTCCTGTTCTGTATAACTCTTCAAAATCTTCAATGTGTTTCCACAAATTCCATAAAACTTAATTTTTTGTAATAAAATGTCATGATCAACAAGATCAAAAGCCTTTGAAAAGTCATAAAAAACTCCAGCCACTCCTTTCAGTCCCTCATCTAATCCTTTACAAATATGATTAACCACATTTACGGCAGCCTCTTCAGTGCCACATCCCTTTTTGGCTATGAATACTGTGATATGGTTGTAGCAACCATCAAATGATATCTCGAACCATGTTACCATTGATACTATGGAATGTTGGCCATTGCAACAGAAAGTCGTCTTATGCAAACGAATTTTTGTAGTTCGGACCGATTTCAATCTGACTTTTTCTCTGTGTGTAGAGATTCAGAAACTCAGGTAAAGTAAAGTCCTAGGTATTACAAAATGAAGAATATATTTGCTACGATTTGTAATAGAGCAATTTAAATATGTTAGTCAGCTAGTCCATGTTAATGATTTCCCATGTTTATGCCTTGTTCAAAATAATAACATTTAAGCATTCTCTTAAAGAGGAACCTAATCGGTAAGAGGATGCCGATATATCCTTTCTTTTAAGCTGTGGCTATACTGAAACGGACAGGCTGATATCGGTAGTTGGTATTTTCGTTTACCAAACCTCAAAAACACCCCTTTCCTTAGCCGAGGGTATAATTAGAATTCTTTCATAGAATTTGGCAACTATACGAGTATAATTTCATTCCCATTGCCGAAGAGCACATACAAATGATATATAAACTGTAAAATGTCTTGCGAAACATGAGTAGAATAACTAAGAATAGCCGCTTAGTAGGAACACTTAATACAAGAAGTATTTACGAAACAGAAGCAGAAGCATCGTTTCACCAAAAATAAAGCAGCGTCTACACAGCAGAAAGGCAACAGTATTAAAACAGTCCACAGAACCCAATTTAAAATTGCAACGTGCCAAATGGGCGGAAGAAGAACACAGACCACAGAACTGCTACAAGTATCTGGTGGAGAAATGCATTGCTACAGACGAATATCGGGGTACAATAAAACTGCATTCAACACCATAACAATGGCTTATGAATATTAAGCATGAGCTGTTTCTATTTTTCTACTTCTCTTAAACGTCGGACAGAAACCAAAAGCAACTTACCAAATGTACGTAGATATATATTTTTTCCAAAATTAGAAATTAAGTAAGCGTTTCACAGCCCAAATTAAGATCTAATTTCGAAATAAAATTATTTTAATTTTGCTTTAAGCGCCATCGAAAAGAGAATGCCAAATGAAATGCGTACGAGACTAAATCCAAGCTCATTACTCAAGGTTATGACATAATGTTATGGTCAGTTGGTCGGATGCCATGCTCAGCATTGGCCAAGACGCAAAAACAAAAAACCCAAACGAAATACGAAAATGATAAGGCTCCTCAAAACCCCATCTAGCACGTACGTGAGATTTCCGATGCAGTTCGCTTCTATTTGCCGCCTCACTTAAAACGACTGCCACAAAGTATTCTCGTGCAGTTTCCCCCGTATAATTTCTGTTCCTTTTTCCCCGTTTCTTTGTTTCTACCAGTTGGTGCACTTATGAGATTAAAGTATTATGTTGACGGCAACACATGCACCAACTCTTACTCGTACATATATAAATAAATGCATATGTATGTATATATTAGGGTGAAGTGAAATAAAATATATTTAGCTTAGACGAATTGGGTGGAGTAGAGCAAGGTTGACTATTTTGGCCCGTACTATACATTAAAAAGAAATGTAAATCCTATACGATGTATCTAAACGTGTTTCCAGAAAACATGCTACGATTTTAATGTAATGGGTGATCCAAGTAGAGATACGATTTCAATAGCCTTTTTTTTGACAGATCACGTGTGAGTCGTGTCATGTTGTTTTTGTTTAGTATTGTTTGTCATTTTATCATGGAAAGAATCGTTCAACTGTATTACGAAAATGCACGTTCTGTGAGGAATGTGTTTTGTACGTTTTCGAGCCAAATTTTGTTCAGCGATGAGGCCCATTTCTGGCTCAATGGTTATGTAAACAAGCAAAATTGCCGCATTTGGGACGAAGAGCAATCAGAAGAGGTTCAAGATCTGCCACTTCATCTAGAAAAAACAACGGTTTGGTGTGGTTTGGGGGCCGGTGGAATCATCGGTCCATATTTCTTTAGAAATGATGCCGGTGAGAACGTTACCAAGTTAATGGAGACCGTTGCCGTGCCATGATAACCGACTATTTGATGCCTGAAATTGAAGCTCGTGATCTCGGCGAGATTTGGTTTCAACAAGACCGTTATCGTGCGATGACAACCGACTATTTGATACCTGAAATTAAAGCTCGTGATCTCGGCAACATTTGGTTTCAACAAGACGGCGCCACTTCCCACACATCGCATCAATCAATGGATTTATTGAGAGCACACTTCGGTGAGCAGATAATTTCACGTTTTGGGCCGGTCGATTGGCCACCAAGATCATGTGATATCACACCGTTAGACTTTTTCCTTCGGGAATATGTGAAGTCTTAAGTTTATGCAAACAAACCCGCTTCGATTCAGGCCTTGGAGCAAAACATGACGCGTGTCATTCGCCAGTTACCAGCCGAAATGCTCGAACGAGTCAATCGAAAATTGGACTCAACGGATGGACCATCTGAGACGTAGCCGCCGCCAACATTTGATGGAAATAATCTTCAAAAAATACATGCCAAAGAATGTTCTTTCAAATGATAGTAAACATTTTCCATTTAATTTGAATTTTCTGTGTTTTTTTTTTCTTTAAAAAAGTAGGGAACCTCGAAATGGATCACGCGTTAGTTATATTACACATGGTGAAAATTTTACTATAAAATAGAGAGTACCGCGAGTGTTACCGGTGATCAACTAAAGTGTCAGTTTTGACACTTTTTTGCCTTCTTGAACATTCATTTATGCCACATTTTTAATTTAGATACTACAGGGATGATGAATATTGCTGCATTTAGAAACTCAAATAACTTTTATTTTAGTAATTTATTTTTCTTTTATTCATGTTCATTCAATTTTATTAAATTTAACTTAATTAGTTTTTAAAGTAATGAAATTTAAGTGACCCCACCCCCTGCTCTTTGATGCATCGTACGAAAATGATGTTCAATTCTGCTTAGAGAGTTGAGACTGGAATAGCCGCAGACTGTTTCTCGAATGGCTTGCTTTAGTTCATTCAAATTTGTTGGTTTCGCTTTATAGACTTCCTCTTTCCAATAGCCCCACAAGAAAGAGTTAGGCGCAGTAAGGTCTGGCGATCTAGGGGGCCAACGGATTGTGGAGCTTCTGGATATCAGCTTATTGGGAAATTTTCGTCGCAATTCTGTCACAACAGGCCGGCCTATGTGAGGAGTTGCACCATCTTGCTGAAACCACACAGACAGAGTTGAATGAAATTCTCATTCGGCGTAATTCTGGATAGAGAAACTCTCACAACAATGCTCAAGTGACGGCTTCCAGTAACTGTAACGGTGTGACCGTTTTCTTTGCAGAAGTAGGGCCCGACAATGCAGCGTAATGAAACTGCACACCACACTATGACACGAATTCGATGCAATTCCGACTTATATAGTATCTGTGGGTTGGAAGCACTCCATATTCGACCATTTTGTTTATTTATGTTGCCATTTAAATCGAAATGGGCCTCGTCAGTTATGAAAAGACAATTCAACGTGTTTCCGGCCTCTTTCACTATTTAAAGCATCATCTGGCAAAATTCCAAGCGAATCGGGAAGTCTGCTGCATTCAGTTTGTTAACCTTTTAAATTTTATATGTAAATATCTTCAAATCTCTGTGCTTAATTGACTGCAATGACTGCCTGCTTATACCCATTTGAGCAGATAAGCTTCTTGTCAAAACTCTTGGATTCTTTTGTATGGCAGCAGCTACAACAACGATTGTTTCCTCCGTCCGAGCTGAAGGGTTACGATGGTCATGTCTTCTGTTGACCCATGCTTGGAAAAATTGTTAACAAGTCTCATTATGGTCCATCTGCTCGGAGGATTGTCGCCAAACGTGCGCCTATACTCTCATTGAACCGAAAGTACGGACTCCAGTGCGTGCTAGCGGTGAACAAACCAAATTCTTTTTTCAGTGTCCCAGTTATCCATATTGGTTAAATATAAAAATCTATTAGTATTTGTATAGTTGACCTTTTGTTGTTTATTTTTCAGTTATTGTTAGGCTTGAGTTCATAAGCAAAAAACATATATTGTTTTTATAATTTATTTAATCTTAAATAACCCAATATTTCGAACTGACTTCGTCGTTCATCATCAGGGGTAATCAATTTGAATAATTGTTTTTCTTCTGTCCTGTTGTACTTCTAATATTCAACTTCAAAAATCTATCTAAAAAATAAATTAACCAGATCCATAAAATAGAAAAAAAATTATTAAATTAAATTTTTTTGTAGTGCTTTCATCAGCCACCCTGTATACGAGTATGTGTAACACTTTGTATTTTTGCCACTTTTTGAAAAGCCTTCGTTATTTTTTTTTATCATTTTGTCAAAATTTGTAATGACACCATAAATTATGTACGTGGTATTTTAAGCGATGTGTCCATACAGTTTATATAGCAGTCATTTGTATAAACCATCTAGACGAAGATACGCACAAACGCTCTAATAACCGATTTTTTCTCGAATTACGAATAGTGTCATTTTTATTGAATTACTGCGAAATAAGCGGAATTGGTAGGGTTTTGACAGCGAAAACTATAATAACACTAGTTTACGGCCATTTTGGTGCAGAGTTCTAAATATTTTTTTCCTATAGATTTGGCCTCCTCAAGAAAATGAACTTTAAAAAATTTTTCTCTGATTAGTTTTCAAGATAGAATTTATGGGATTTTTTTTACGATTTTTACGAGATTTCTCAGCATTATGGACCATTACACCCAAATTCTGTTGATGTCAAACGCATTTCATTTGGCAGTGTGAAAATGAACTTTAAAAAATTTTTCTCTGATTAGTTTTCAAGATAGAATTTTTGGGATTTTTTTTACGATTTTTACGAGATTTCTCAGCATTATGGACCATTACACCCAAATGTTGTTGATGCCAAGCGCATTTCATTTGGCAGTGTGGTTTCCTTTTTACATGATCCGTTAGGTTTAAGAAAGCTGTCTGCAAAGTGTCAGCCACGTTTGATCTCAATTGATTTTAAACGTAATTGAGTGACAACTTCAAAGGCTTGTTTGGAGTCTTTTTACCGCAATTCGGATGAGTTTTTGCTTGGTGGAAAGATATTCTGCGCCAAAGATTCAATTTATTGATAAAAGAAATGCCTATTTTTGGACCTCGAAAAATCCTATTTTTGTGAAAGGGATACAAAAGTTGGAGAAACTAATTGTATTAAGCTAAAAGTAGATTATGTTGTAAACTAATTTTTCTTGCTTATAAAACTGTGATTTATTCGAAAAGTCACGGAATTATTGATATGCCCTAGTATCTTTATAGCCATAAAATATTTATAAAAATTTATCATCATACAAAGAAATTCTTATTGTTAAAAAAGTTTTGTCTGCCATTTAAAAACTTGAAGAATTAAAAAATTTCATGCCAAAAAATTCCTTAAACCATGTTTTATTACTTCCCTCTTAATCGGCAAGTAAGTTTTCTTGAAATAAACACTGAAACCCAGTTCAACATCTTAAAAAACAAATCTCACTTTTTTGGAAGAAATCTCCTTTTTGTGAAACTTTTTGCAAATTGTCATCGGTAACACTAAGTACACTAAACCACACAAAAATAATTTTCATGTACTCGTTTTAGAGTATCCTAAAACCGTGGTTTTCAGAAAACTGGCATTTCGGGGTTTTTTCCAAAACCGTATTCAAAAATAGCAGCCAGTCTGTTTTTTTTACAATTTAGTTAAAAGCGGGCATTAACGGACATTCCGGTTTAAGCCTTTTGCGTTGAATGGATAATATGTTCTCCATCAAATCAATTGCTACTAATAGATGTTTGATTTTATTAAAAAAATAAAGAAGTAAATAGTCTGACGTGGCTGACTACGAGGGCGGTTCGGAAACTTCTTAGCCTAGCACAAAAAGCGCGGTATAATCAGAAAAAAGTTAAGTGTTTTGGAAACTTCCATCTCTGCCTCTAACTCCTTCATATAGAAACAGGTGTTCACAAAAGACGCATCCGCGATTTTTTTACACTGGAAAAATTAGAAATGCGTGGTGTCATTAAATATTTACATAAAAAAGGTTTATCGGGACAAGAAATTCATAACGATATGGTGAATGTGTTAGGTGAAAGTGCTCCTTCATATGCAACAGCAAAAAATTAGGTTGCTGAATTTAAACGTGGTCGTACAAGCATTGAAGATGAACCACGTAGTGGACGTCCAAAAATAGCAACAACAACAGAAATTGTAGCCAAAGTGCATGATATGGTATTAACTGATCGACGAATAAAAGTGCGTGAAATAGCTAATATCATGGGCATCTCAAATGACCGAGTCCATTTAATTTTGCATGAAGAACTACAGATGAAAAAGCTTTCTACAAGATGGGTGCCGCACTTGTTAACAGTCGACCAAAAACGCATAAGAATGAACATTTCTCAAGCTTGTTTGGATCGTTTTCAGCGAAATAAAATGGATTTTAAGCGTCGTTTCATAGCTGTTGATGAGACATGGATCCACCACTATACTCCAGAGACAAAAGAACAATCCAAACAATGGACTGAAGCTGGAGGAAGTGCCCCAAAGAAGGCAAAAACAATTCAATCGGCTGGTAAAACAATAAATTCAGAGTACTATTGCAATCTTTTAGATCAATTAAATGTACAAATTCGAGAAAAACGTCCTGGCTTACAACACATTCATCAAGACAACGCACCAGCGCACAAGAGTGTTTTAACAATGGCTAAAATCAACGAATTAAAGTACGAGTTGCTTGACCACCCACCTTTTTCTCCTGATTTAGCTCCCAGTGACTTTTACCTGTTCCCAAATCTAAAAAAATCCTTGCTGACAAGCGTTTTACCTCAAATGAAGATGCAATTACAGTTGTAAACCACTATTTTGAAGACCTTGAGGAAAACTATTTTAATCAAGGGATAGAATTGCTAGATAAGCGTTGGACTAAGTGTATTGAAGTTTCAGGAGATTATATTGAAAAATAAAAATATTTTTGCAAAACTAACTATTCTCTTTCATTGTTAGGCTAAGAACTTTCCGAACCGCCCTCGTATATTCTACCCTTCACTTCTGGATATGCAGAGAATCCAATTAAAATCAGGTTTTTGCAGATCCAGATTTAAAAAAAAAATTTAAATCTGAACATATTTGATTTTTTTTTCGAGAATTTTATTCTATTTTGTACCCATATGTCCATGTTAAAATAGGTCAGATTTTAGGATTAAGGTTCGTTTCACAAATTTTGCCAAGCTGCATTACTTTTAAAGCCACATAATGAGTCCTTATGATTTAAATCGGTCCAAGATTGGTTGTTTGGCCATCTTAATAAAAAGGGGGGACCAACTCAACTTTCAAACTATATGATGGTGGTAGCCAATTAAAATCGCCACGACGTGAGATAACACGGCTATTGAATTTCTCACTCTTAAGAGAAATACACATATATATACATCGTCTAGGTCCATATCCTCGATTTCTGGACACAAGAAGCCCACTATCATCTCTCAGTAGCAAACACCATTCACGGTAACTGCTTGGCCGACCACATTTTTGAAGAAGTACGACTTGATGACACAGGGATGGCAGAGCGAACTGGAAGAGCATGCGTAAGTGTTTCACATTTCTTACAGACCCGGTTTGTTCAAGTTAATCAAAATTCTTAACATTATGGACAGTCAAAAAAATCAAAAAGTGCACGAAATGGATTTTGATTCAACGGCCATCTTCGAAAAAGACTTCAGGAATCTTTTCGCACTGCTCATTTATGTACCTCTTCATGGTTAAAATTGGCAAAAACTGAAACAAATAAATGTCAAATTAGTTTGAGCAAAAAGTTGACGTTAAGGTGGTTGGACCACCCTTTATTAAGATGTACGATCAGAGCGGACTTTGAAAAGCTAAGCCTGGCCGGTTAGTATAAGAAATATATCGCGCACCACTCGCTCATTTCAAAGAATTTCCCCGTTTATTCCGTAGTGTGTGTTGGAGTAAAATACGAAAGTATAGGGTGATCTATGTAGAGGAATTTTTTCAGAACAAAAAGAATATAAAAATTCAAATCAAGTGTGTTAAATTTATTGGCATTTATTTTTTGAAAATAATTTCTTTCAAATGTTGGCTACTATATAATGGAAATGAGCGTTTGGTGAGAAACGAAAGATCCGCTGTTTTCGACCAAAATTTTGTTCAGTAATCAGGCCCATTTCTGGCTCAACGGCAAAGTCAATAAACAAAATTGCCGCATTTGGGCTGAAGAGCAACAAGAAGTGGTTCAAGAGGTGACATTATACCCAGAGCAAACCACGGTTTGGTGCGGTTCATAAGCTGGTGGAATCATAGGTACATAATTTTTCAAACGTAACCGTGAATGGTTTTCGCTATCGCGCCATGATATCGATCTTTATGCTACCTGAAATTGAAGCCCATTATCTCGACGACATTTGGTTTCAACAGAATGGCGATACTTGCCAAACAGCTGCTTAAACAATGGGTCTATTCACAGGTCATTTCGAAAAGCAGCTAATTTTACGTTTTGGACAGGCGGGTTGGCCGCCTAGATCAAGTAATAGCACACCTTTAGACCTTTTTCTTTGGGGTTACGTAAAGTCTACGCTGACAAACCAGCTACGATTCAGGTTTTGGAAGCCAACAATACTCGCTATTTACAAAAACCAATACTTCTTTGAAATGTTGAGTAAAAACTCATTTGTCGTGCGATTTAAGCTACAAACCCTTTTAACTGTCTACCAATACCGTCTGCTGCAACGTAATGGCGCATATAAAATATTTTTATTCCTGTGTTACCAGAAAGCAAAAGCCAACGAGCGAACTAACCCACAGACACACCAACATTCTTTGCGAATCAGAGAAATATTTGATGTTTTTTCCGTGCCAAGTACAACTTTGGATTTCTTATGAAAGATTTGTTTTTCTCCGTGCTGCTCCTTGCCAATCCGTCTGTCCATTGGGTTTTCTGAGTTTGTTTTTTGTGTTCGGTTTGTTCGGTTAGTTTTTTCCAGTGTCGTGAGTGTCCTGTTGATGACTTAACTTGCTTCTGGTTTTAGGTTTATCACTGCTTTGTTGCACATTTTATAATGCCCACTTGTAATAAAGTGATTGCACATAAAAAGTACTTAAGGTGTGGTTTATTCTGTACCTCCGACATGAAGCAAGTGTTTGCCAGACAGCGCCAAACACGAGATGTGCACAAGGAAGAGTTCAAAAGCACCGAACAAATTACAAATCCTTACTAGAGCACGAAGAGCAGTAAATGCTCAAAGGAAAACAAAAGTCACTAAAGTGAAAAATGATGAAGTGAGGAGAAAAGGGGTGGCATGACGGCAAAGGTAAATATTTATTTTAAAGCATTGATGATTTTTTTTTTTTAAAAACTAAATTTAAATTTAAAATAATGTGGAGTTTAACACAAGGAACAGCCGTTTAGCTATGATCTACTGAAATCACCACTAAAACCTGGGCATGTCTTTTTTCAAATTGAAAGTTTTGATTTCAACCAACAGCATTTTCATATGCTGACGTTGAGTTATGAAATTCAAAATTAGAACAAGAAGTCAATACAACTTCCTGTTAAGATTGTTTAGGCCAATGTTTTGATGCGTTCCTACTTAGAATACATTCCGTCAGTCATAAGGTTTTAAAGGAATGTACAACGATTAAACAAACATACAGGATGGCCCAACATTTATTACACTATCGGAATAAGAAAGAGTTGGTTTCATGTTGATACCTATGAAGATAATACGCAAATTTCATTAACGAAGATGGTTGAAAAATCCCAGCGAAACATCGGATGCGAACAATCAAATAAAAAAATTCTTACAGGGTGTCCGTCGGATAGGTATACTACTTTGTTTGGAAGCAATTTTGGTAAACATTAGTATCGACAGTTCATATTTGGCTGTCGTGAAGTAGAGACGTGGCAAATTTATTATAAGAAAGTTACGAAAATGTTTTGTGAGAAACAACGTGCCATCAAAACGCTCTATTTATCGTGTAGTGAATGATTTCGAAGAAAAAGGTTCTGTAGCTAATCGGACCAAGCATAGACCACAACGTACTGCATGATCGGCTGAAAACATTATTGCTGCTCAAGTAAGTGTTTAAAACAATTCATCAATCTCAATTCGACGCTACACAGTGGCTGAAAATTGTTTTTCGTTGGCCTAAATTCTGTAACTTGAACTGATCAAAATATTTTAGTTATTTTTTTAATTGATGGATATTTAGTTCAGTTTGACTCAGTTTTAATTATATTAAAATTGATTGAAGACTTTTTAAGCAATTCTAGGTCAAAGTTAAACTTTAATTTTTTTTAACTTTTAGAGTGCAATATGGGTTTATTATTTTTTTATTTATTAAAAAATTTAATATTTGGATTTTAATAATAATTAAAATCCAAAAAAAACTTGTCTTCTATTTAAATATAGAAGCAAGAGGTCTTGAGCCGGTTTAATCTCTGTTCAATGAATAATTATAAATATTTTTTGTAATAATGAAATTTTATTAATGTTACATTAAAAAAAAAATTTAAGACTCAAAAAAAAATAGTAAAATCAAGTGGAGATTTTGCTATTATTACAGAAAAAATTAAAAATTATTTGCTATCAAATTTGCAAATTTGTTTACACTTAAAGAATATTTACACTTAAAAAAAAAAACGTTAATAATATAATCTAAAAATCTTGCTATTACTACAGAAAAATTTATTATTTTTTGCAGTCAAATTTGATAATTTTAAAAAACATTTTTAAAATAAAAACTGCAATAGATTTTAATTGCATTTGTAACAATGGTAGGTTCTTTTTATTATTGTTTTTTACTAATACTATGTTTTTCGTACTTAAATAACAATGTTTTCTCATATTCATTTTCATAGGCCTGATGTTCTAGCTCTTAGTGAGACTCAGGTCCGTGAGGATTCTGATCCACAGGATTTTCACGTTCCTGGGTACCACACCCCATCTCTTTTTATTTCCCACAGAGGTCTTGTGGTATATGTACGTAATGACATAGTGTTTCAGAGCCAGCAACACTTGAACTCACAAGATCCAGAATTTAACTCCCTTTGGGTTAAGTTCAGGATTGGAACACACGTACTACATTTTGGGTTTATTTATAGAAATCCAAACTCGGAAAGGGAGGCTTCCCTTAACGGCTTTGACGCCCTTTCCGATTCAATATAGAAAGTTTTGGAGAGTTATCCGGACAGTGAAATTGTCGTTGCTGGAGATTTCAATGTCCATAGTGAATGAACCGACACATATTCCGTGTGTAGAAGGGCACCAACATAACATTCTTGACCTTTACTTAACTTCGCACCCTAGTACGAAGTAATGTACTTGCACCTCTTGGTAACTCCGATCACTGCATTGTTTCAGCATCTTTTCCGTATTCCGCTCTTCGTGTCGCTTCGATACCAGCCCCAAAGCGGACAGTATTTTTCTACGAAAAGGCACGTTGGGATGAGCTCAACCACTTTTTCCAGCATTTCAATTGGAAACTTTGCTTTCTTGATAACGACGCAAATGCTGCGGCTGAAATGATCCAAAATATAATTTTATCTGGTGAAAAGACTTTTGTTCCAAATAAAATTATGTCGGCTAAACCAGCCAAAAACAGTTGGTTTAACCAGGCATGCAGGGATGCCGTCAGATCAAAGGAGGAAGCGTTCAGAAATTGGCGTTTGAACAAAAACTCCATTACTGAACTGCTGCGAAAACAGACAAGAGCTTCGTGTGCTAGAGTGCTTAGGCGTGAAAAATTTCTGCACGAACAACGTCTACGTACAAAGGTTCTTACTTCTCCTAGGGGAAGTAAGAGCTTTTGGTCGTTTGTAAGAAGAGTAAAGGATAGTTCTTCATCTATCCCAACTCTTGTTAAAGACGACCAGGCATTCACTGACCCGGTTGATAAAGCTAACCTTTTGGCTGAAATATTTGCAGGAAATTCTTCCTTGCCGGAAAGCAATCAACCACTCCCCGCGGTCGAAAACGTATCAAGTTCCATGCCTCAGATATTTTTTCGAACGCGTGCAGTTAAAAGGGTTCTTGTGAACCTCGATGTAAATAAATCCCCGGGCCCGGATGGTATCTCTGCACTTGTCCTATGTAAGTGCTCGTCGACGCTAGCCCGTCCATTACGCAACCTTTTCAACCTTGCTTACCGTGCGGGAGTTTTCCCAGCGTGTTGGAAGGTTGCGAACGTCCAGCCGATCCCTAAAAAGGGTGAAGCCAATAATCCTGCGAATTACCGGCCAATTGCGATTTGCTCTGCGCTTTCCAAGGTAATGGAGAGCATGGTAAACCACCATCTTGTGAGGTATTTAGAGACCAACGACTTGCTGAGTGATCGACAGTATGACTTCCGTAGAAACCGCTCTACGGGAGACCTGTTGGCGTTCTTGTCGGAGCGTTGGAGTCGGTCTATCCACCAGTTTGGTGAGAGTAAGGTCGTGGCTCTAGATATCTCCAAGGCCTTTGATATAGTCTGGCACGGTGCACTCATATCAAAGCTGATCGCTTTTGGTGTTGGTAATACGTTTGTTCGGTTTATATCGAGCTTTCTTAGAGATCGCACTATTAGAGTTGTTGTAGATGGGTTCTCATCCAACACACATAGGCTGACCGCAGGTGTACCACAGGGCTCTGTCCTTTCTCCCTCTTTGTTTCTTATTTTCATTGACGATCTATTGGGTCAGACCGTGAATCCAATCTACTCTTTCGCAAATGATAGTAACCTCTGTCATTCATATTCATTCGACCGTAGGCCGAGCCTTCAAGATATTGAAGACAAAAGGCGAATTATGGATGAGACACTTGGCCGTGATCTACTGGCCATTTCCGAATGGGGTCGAGTGAATAGAGTAGATTTTAATGCACGTAAGACTCAGTGCTGCTTGTTGTCTCACAAGCGATTCGCTGACCCAACAATATCGTCAATTTCTCTTGATGGTACGGGTATTGAACAATCAGAAGCTCTCGATGTTCTGGGCATGAAAATACAATGTGACGCTCGTTGGGCGAGACATGTATTCGAAGTGTCGAAAGAAGCACTCAAGTGCATAGGCTTTTTAAAGCGGTGCAAGAAATATTTCACTCCTTCGGATCTTTTCAATATCTATACAACTTACATCAGGCCAAAGATGGAATACAACTCCCATATATAGGCAGGTGCTCCAAAATCATCCTTGGAGCTACTTGACCGTGTTCAAAGGAAAGCGATGGTGCTGATAGGTGACAGTAGGGTATCCAACTCTATTGTTTCCCTTGAGCATCGTCGGAATGTGGGTTGCGTGACGCTGTTCTATCGTTACTTTCATGGTGTGTGTTCATCAGACATCCGTCGCCTTATTCCTGACGTGAGGATGTTCGGCAGGGATACGCGACTTTCTAGGAATTCACACCCGTTTGTTATCGATTGGCCAGTTGACCGCACTATACACTACAGATCAAATTCGTTTTTCGCTCGTACAGTCCGTTTGTGGAATCGACTTCCGGCAAATGTATTTCCCACTAATTGCGACATCCAGAAGTTCAAGGCAAGCGTCAACAAACATTACTCCCTCTTTCCCCCCTCCGATCCATTAATTTCCACTCGCCAACGCAATGCACCGCATATAGGGGGCATCCCCTGAGTGTTGGTTATTTAAAAAAAATTAAAGGCAATTATAATTATTATTCATTTGACTCAAATATTGATTGCAAATTTTCCATATTTAGTTCTGTGCTATTTCTGTTCTTTAGTAGTTTTTTAGATTCTTCATCTTAAACCCGACGTTCCACTTTCCATTGATTGCGAATACTGGAGATGAACGGATCTGGCGTTGCGAATAATACTTATATATTAAATAGATCTTCATTTGTGGAATTTCGTGAAATTTGTCTAGTATTGTGCTCTTTATAGAATCTGTAATCCTTGTTCCTTTTTCCCGAGCCACCTCTGATAGTTCTCCAAATGGCACCAAATGATATTTAATGGTATCTTCTCCATGGTAAAGGATTTTGTGAACTGTTGCAGACAAATTTCTCCATGGGTAGTTGGTTGTATTTATTTTTGCATAATCTCCAAATTTTCTAGAGTCAATTTGGTCATTGCACGCAAGTACTACTAGGATTATTTTAAATCTGAAAATAAGGCTTAAGTCCATTCCTGTTATTTCAGATGCTGTTTCTGGATCTGAAAAGAATCTTCTTGCTGTATTGCCATTTCCGATATTCAACTTGAACATGTTTCTTTTTTGAACTTCTTAAATCTTTGTTGGTTTCGTTGTTTCTGATTGATCCCGAAGACCCGAAATACAAATCTGATTTTTAGTATGTGTTCCATATGTCGTATTCTTGCATGTAGTGGTGATAGTCCAAATTCACATGCATCGGTATTATCTAATGATTTTGTCGGGACTTGATTTAATTGGGTTGATGTTGCTTGGCATAAAATGCAGCTGGATGCAGCCTTCTTGTTAGTCAAAGCCTGACCTACTTTTCCATTTATCATTGTCAGCACTAATTGGTAGCTTACTTCAATTTGCTGTACATCTAACTGTAATTGTTATGGCTGCAGTGTTGCAATTTGGGCCTTGATATCACTAACTTTTTTCTTAATGGCATCATGAGTTTCTTTTTTAAATTTGGAGAGTATAAGTATAAAAGCATTGGCCCAGCCGAATTTACGAATTGCCTACTTGTTTAATAAAGGCAAGCTAAAAACTCAAATAAAGACTGAAGCAAAATCTGGAAAATCAAACGCAATCCCATTATTCGATAATTTTAAAGATAATTGCACATATATATTGACTTGGATGAACTTTCTATTTTATTTAAGTTCAAAACAAAAGCTCTTCACCCCTCTAGTCCCCATAAAATTGGGGCTATAATGCGCAGATACCCATGAAACTGCAACCATTGTAAATATACCCTGTTCCACAGAGTGGTTATTGTATTTATTATAAGTTAATTTTATTACATATGTGTCGGCTCAGATTAAGATATACCTCCCATACATTTATGTTCGTCTGATTTTTCAGAATTTAATTCCAGAAGCCACATCTTACATCCATTGCTGGTGAAATTTAGAACGTGAAAGTTTTCTGTGACAAAAAATTACCTTATACAAAATTGAACAAAATCGGTCCAGATTTATATATTGTTCCTACTAATATGTTCATTCTATTTTTCTGTCTTTCCAATCTTGTTGTTCTCGTAATGTGGCACACATTCGTTCTTTCGACCAAGGAAGAACGTTATTAAAATTGAAGAATATCGGTTCAGATTAAGATATATGTCCCACAAATATGTTTATCCGATTATGTCTGTAGTTCCAGTAGCAACATCTTACATCCAATCTTGAGTAAACTTAGCAGGACTAACTTTTTAGAGCAACGGAAGCGCGTAATTGAAATTAAAGAATTTGCACCAATCAACGAAGTTAGAAATTGAAGGAAATCGGTTCAGCTTTAGATAAAGCTGAACCGCACGCATTACATCCAATCGTAATGACATTTGGCACAAGTAAGTTCATTGTCTCAAGGACGAACGATGTTCAATTGAAGAAAATCGGTTCAGATTTAGATGTAGCTCCCACTTATATGTTCAACGAATTTTATAAAAAAAAGAATGCATTTTTCACACAAATTCAAATATGTCATTGGTTTTAAAATCTGGGTAAATTTAGAGCCCGTCCAAGGGGACCAAAATTTTAGGTTGACTTTACTGAACATTCAGAAGTGCAGGGTATAGTATAGTAGGCCACGCCTACTTGTTTTTATTTATTTTGTCAAATAAAAAAAATAGGCGTGGCGTTATGATCTGACTAAACTAGTTGTTGTTGTTGTTTTAACCACAATACCTTTCATTTTGAAGTCCTGTTCATCTTTAGGTGATCTGCTTCGATAGCCAGGTGGAGAAAAAGCGCCATTTGAACTGTATGTGCCCACAGAGACCTGGGAGTCAGTTGACTGAGTTTGGCCGGACAATTGAAGAGGTGCACCATGTCATGTAGTCCCAGATGGCAGGCGGGACAAGTCTCCGGAACGTTAGCATGAATTCGTGCCCAATAATAATTGAAGCTGAGGATGCACCATCCAGATCGTATTTGAACCAGAACAACGCGCGTCTGCCAAGGTAGAACCTTATCTTCAGGGTAAATCTCTAAGGGATCCCCTAGCACTACATTTACACTGTACCTAGATACTGCTGCTGCGACTTCATCAGCGTGACTGTTGTTCAGACCTTCTGATAGTTTCGATGATCTAGATGTTATCTCTTGTACCGCTGGACCTCTCTCTCTCTAGATCATGAGGATCGTACCTGATCTGCCTGGGCAGAGGCATCCTGTCCAAGAGTTGGTAGTTAGGATGACTACTGTGAAAACACCCAAGCAGGTACTGCTTAGACAGCAGGGAATTGTGTTTGCGCACGGTAAGGACCTTCGTCTCCTCATGTAGATGATCCTCAGAAGACATAAGAAACCACCCTGTTGATGTTCTAAGGGCGACATTCTGGCAAGTCTGAATTTTCTTCCACTGCGTCGTCTTACGTTCGCCGACCACACCGCTGCTGCGTAATTCGCTACAGACCGACGTATCGCTTTGTAAGAGGTCAACAAGGTTTCTTTCTCGGCGACCCAAGTACTGCCGGCAAGTGATTTAAGGACCTAATTCCTACTTTTAGGCTTATCTCAGACAGCTGTAGCATGTACAGAGGATCGAAAAAGTCAGTCCAAAGTCTGTTCAATGGTTGGTTATCGGAATGTTGACGTCATCGATGACAACCGCACCTCTGCAGCTCATGCAGTAAACAGTGTGGCTGATGACTTGGAGGAAAATATTTGCATATTCCTCGCAGTGAAAAATTCGTGCTAAGTCAGTTAGTGAGTGTTTCAACTAGTGTAGTTCATTAGAAAAAACCTTTTTTTTTGTAATATCTGAGTTTTCGCAAGTAAAATCCCATCTACTTAGTAGGGACATACGAGTTTTTCGTAGTGAAATTTTCGACGTGAAATTTTCGTAGAAAAATTTTCGGTGTGAAATTTTCTTAGTGAAATTTTCGTGAAGAAAATTCCGTTAGAGAAAGTTTTTGTAGAGAATAGGTCGTTGTGAAATTTTTGTAGAAAAAAGTTTGAGGTGAAATTTTTGTAGAGAAAAGTTCGTTTTCTGGGCCAAAAATAAGGAATTTCATATGAAAACCTAAATCATCGATATCTCCTAAACTAAGCATCTAATCTACAAAAGAGGCTTAGATCGTGATCACTTATTTCCTGCGCCAAAAATATGGAATTTCATATGAAAACTTATATCAGCGGTATCTCCTTAACTAAGCGTCTAATCGACAAAAGAGGCTTATTTCGTGATCACTTATTTTCTGAGCCAAAAATGTGGAATTTCATATGAAAACTTAAATCAGCGGTATCTCCTTAACTAAGCGTCTAATCGACAAAAGAGGCTTATTTCGTGATCACTTGTTTACTAGGCGAAAAATGTGGAATTTTATACGATAACTTAAATCAGCGATATCTCCAAAACTAAGCGTCTAATCGACAAATAAAGCTTAATTCGTGATTTGTTATTTTCTGGGCTAATAATATGGAATTTTATATGAAAACTTAAATCAGCGTTATCTCCCAAACTAAGCGTCTAATCGACAAAAGAAGCTTAATTCGTGTGGTTTTTAACGAAACCCAATGCGAAACAGAATTGGTGGACATGATATTGTTCTATGAAAATTGCTCTTCGCACAATTCGATGACTACTTAGTTGGGACATACATACTGTTACACACGTTTTATGCTGTAAAATAAAAAGTACTGAATGTTTTTGGACCAAATATTTTTTAATATATTTATTGATGTATATTGTATCCAAAAAGAATCTACTTATTTGAAATGTCCGCCTTTTGCCTTAATACACGCCTTAGGTCGCACTGGCCAATCGGCAATAGCTGCACGAACCTCGTCCATTAGCAGTCTTAAGAGATCCAATGCTGGGGTATCTTCTGTGACAAACCTTGTCCTCTAAAACCGTCCGCAAATTGTAATCCAATGGGTTCAAATCTGGACTGCCTGAGGGTCATTCTTCAGAGGAAATGAACGCTGGCAAATTGTTTCGAAGCCAGGCCTGGGACGTTTTAGCCTTATGGGCCGGCGCAGAATCCTACTGGAAAGTCCATGGCTGGTTTTGGAACAGGGATTGTGAAGAGGCTTCACAACAGCTTCCATAACTGTTTCTTGGTAAACTTTGGCCGATGTTTTGGCTCCTTGTTCGCATAAATGCAGAGACATCGTAAGAGACACCCCACCAAACCGTGACTGAAGCTGGATGATAACCCTTTTCCACCGTTGGGATCAGTTTAGATGCTTTCTTAAACGACCGCGCATACACTATCATTTTGCTTGTTAAATTTTTCCTGAACGGTAAAAATTTTTTCATCGGTGAACAACATTTTTCTGCGCAAGACGTTTGCACTTTTCAATCCTATTTTTTTGTTAAAGCTGCAGTCAATAAATGTCCGGTACGTCGTTTGAAAGCCCCAAGTCCCAAGTCTTTTTTAATGATGCGTCTCATGGACTTTTGCGTGATATTCATTTCACGGGCCATGGACATCATATCGCACTGGAAAACTTAAATTTAATTCGAAAGCTGAACTCCTTATTCCACTATCACTAACATTTAAACTACGAACCACTGTGATGTTAAAACTTTAAGAGAACAGAGTCCGAGATATCTCTGCACTAGAAATAAATTCAATTTCATGTCGCTGTTGTTTGCAGCGAATGAATCAAATTTCGTTGCTAGAAATGTTTTTCATTTTTCCGCTAACAGATTCTTTTCACTAGACATGAACAAATATTTCAAACACTCAAAAAAAAAAAGAATTCAAGTTTCAATATTGCTTTGTAGTTGCTTTTTTTTGTTTGTTTTGCATCATATCTCAAAGGATTTGCATGTGATATTTTACTTTCTCCACTGCATCATGTTGATGTTATTTGCTTTTAACACGCAACAGTATGGGGAACAAAGCACAGCAGATGGAATCACTTTGTATGAACAAACATTGAGCAATACTCGTATATGCTTTAGGGTGTGCCGACAAACATTTTGAGATTGAGATTGGAAAGATGAAAGTTTTTCAAACAATGTGATCTGAGTACGGAGTTTTTAAAACGTTTCTCTGGGAGCAGTTTTAGCAACTTATCACAGGGTGTAGCTGGCATATTTTTTGAATAAACTAGGTTTTTTTTGTTGGCGTCACTGAAATGAATCTCATGACGTTCATTGGAACTATTATTATTTTCTAGAAAAATAAGCATTGCTTAAAAGTCTTGGGCATGGGCACATCAAATTCCGTATAATTGGCAATTGATATTAGACCCATGGTCCCAAATAGTAAAGACAAATTTATATGTTTAATCAATTAAATATTCGAATAAAAATTAATACTAACATTGGTCAAAGTTGGAATCCGGACTCATGAGTGCCAGAGTTAGAAGGCTTACCGATATATAAAACCTTCACATGGGTACTCATGAGCTATTTCATCTCGAATCTGAAAAATATTTATATATAAATATTTTAAAGATTGGACTTAAGTATGCTCCCATCATGCTGTCAATGCCATATTTGATAGAAACTATAGCGTGGACCTTATAACGCGTGATTCATTTCGAGGTTCCCTATCTTTTTAAAGAAAAAACACAAAAAATTCATATTGAATGGGGAATGTTTATTATCATTTGAAAGAACAATCTTTGGCTTTTATTTTTTGAAGATTATGTCTATCAAATGTTGGCGGCTACGATGGTCCATCCGTTGAGTTCAATTCTCAATGACTCGTTCGAGCATTTCAACTGGTAACTGGCGAATGACACGCATGATGTTTTGCTCCAAGGCCTGAATCGCAGCTGGTTTGTCCGTATACACTTTAGACTTTACATATCCTCACAGCAAAAAGTCTAACGGTGTGATATTAAACGATCTTGGTGGCCAATCGAACGGCCCAAAACATGAAATTATCTGCTCATCGAAGTGTTCTCTCATTGATTGATGCGATGTGTGGAAAGTGGCGCCGTCTTGTTGAAACCACATATCGCCAAGATCACGAGCTTCAATTTCAGGCATCAAATAGTCGGTTATCATGGCACGATAACGGTCGCCATTGACGGTTACGTTCTCACCGGCATCATTTTTAAAGAAATATGAAGATTGATTCCACCGGCCCCCAAACCACACCAAACCGTTGTTTTTTCTGGATGAAGTGACAGCTCGTGAACATCTTCCGGTTTCTCTTCGTCCTAAATGCGGAAATTTTGCTTGCTTACATACCCATTGAGCCAGACATGGGCCTCATCGCTGAACGAAATTTGCCTCGAAAACACACGAAGCACATTCCTCACAGAACGTTTATCTTCGTAATACAGCTGAATTATTTGTAAACGTTGTTCAGGCGTAATTCTTTCCATGATGAAATGCCAAACAATACTAAAGAAAAATAACATGACAGCATGACACGACTCACACGTGATCTGTCAAAAAAAGGCTATTGAAAAAAGTAACTACTTGGATCATCCATTAGAAAAGTATGGTTTTAGGCAATCTTTATTCCTATTAATATTTTATACGGTTTTACTTATGAATTGTCAGCTATTTTAGATTTTTTGTCAACACGTTTCGCAGAATACCTCAATCATCCAAATACGAACTATTTCAGTACACCCTAATATGTATGCATATCACTGAGAGATATAGAAACTCTCAAAAAAGAAAATTTAATTTAAACGATCAAAACAATTGAAATCTGTGCCGAATATATTTGTTTATGTCAATCTGTGTTCTATATACAGGTAACTCATTTCTAGTTGGACTTTTACTAAAAATCTTGGTGTTCTGGAATGGATTGACCGATTCGTACAAAAATTGGGTGATGTGAAAGAAAATACTACGATCTGTATTATGTACTCAACTTTTAATATATAATTTTTTTTAACTTATTTTAAATTTAAGTTTTTTTAAATGTTCCGATTTATTTTTTAAAAAATGGGCAAAAATGATAAAAATTAAAAGTACGAGGGCAACTGCAAAAGTAACTGGCCTATTATAAAAATAACTGTTTTGTTGGAACTATTATTATTTATTTTTCAATATAATCTCCTTCCAACTCAATACACTTCATCAAACGTTTTTCAAGTTTTTTAATTCCATCCGAAAAATAAGATTTTTCAAGACCTTCAAAATGTGCCTCAGTTTCAGCAATAACCTCGCTATTGGACGAAAATTTGTTGCCACCGAGAATTTTGTTTTAAATTTGAAAACAAGAAATAATCAGAAGAAGCAAAATCTGGACTATATGGTGGATGCGGAACAATTTCAAATCGTAATTCGGCCAGTTTTTGTTAAGTTAAAAATGCAGTGTGTGAAGGTACATTATCTTGATGAAAAAGAACTTTTTTTTCTAAATGCGTTCGTTTTATCTTGATTTCTTCACCCAACCGATCCAATAATGCACAATAATATTCACTGTTTATAGTTTTTCCTTTCTCAAGATAATCAATAAATATTATACCCCTTCCATCCCAAATACTGTGGCCATTACTTTTCCTGCTGACTTAACAGTTTTCGCCTTCTTGGGACCACTTTTACCAGCTTCTATCCATTGTTTTGACTGTTCTTTGCATTCTGGGATGTAGTGATGGATCCATGTTTCATCAACAGTTATGAATCGGCGCAAGAACTCTATTGGATTACGCTGATAAATTGCTAAAAGCTCCTCGGAATTGGTCCAACGGACGATTTTTTGGGGCAAAGTCAACAAACACGGCACCCATCTTGCGGATAGCTTTTTCATGTGGAGTTCATCATGTAAAATACTCCAAACTTGTTTTTCGTGTATATTAACTATATCAGCATGTTCTTAGAGCTTCATTCGTCTATCTTTAGTCACTTCATTAAATATTTTTCTAATGTTTTCAACAGTAGTAGCAGTTTTCGGTCTTCCAGAGCGTTGTTAATCTTCCGTACTTGAACGACCCATTTTAAATTGTTGAACCCAGGATTTCACGGTGGAGTATGATGGTGCATTATCACCATGAACAGAATCCA
Source organism: Hydrotaea diabolus (assembly GCA_963513945.1). Classification (NCBI taxonomy): domain Eukaryota; kingdom Metazoa; phylum Arthropoda; class Insecta; order Diptera; family Muscidae; genus Hydrotaea; species Hydrotaea diabolus. The sequence continues at coordinate 178,323,405 of OY740717.1, forward strand.
ATTCATCTTTGATTAATTGTGGCGTATAACCTTTCATATAAAAGTGTTTAATTACCGCACGAAACTCTTTATTTTCCATTCTTCAAAAGTTATGAAACTTGTTTACTTCAATCACCTGTAACAAAGAAAATAATCATTAAATATTTCGGAAATTTTGACAGATCGCTTAGAAAAGGTTGCTTTTAAAAAACAAAACAAAAAGTAGCTAGTAAAACAGAAAATGTGGCAGGCCAGTTAGTTTTGCGGTCGCCCTCGTAATAATGGCAGCCATTTATATATGAGGGATATAGTCGTTGATGGTGGGTCCATGTTTAAAAGAAGTACATTTTTGGAGCCCTATAAACCGTTCTTCAGATAAATTTTATTGTTTTGGAGAACCCATATATCCCATATTGAGGGTGCTCTAAGGATTCGGGCTCAAAAGTTCTCGTGGCCTAAAGCTACAATTGAGCCGGAGACAGGAAAACTAAATTCCAATTGGTTTAAGCGACATCACAGTGAGAACAATTATATTTCCTAAGCATAAATCAATTTTTAGCCAAAATATAAATGAACCCATAAAATCCGAACATTAGCTAGATAAGCAATACCCAAATGGGGTAACGTTAGTTTTAATACGAAATTCAGAAAACCGCTTACGAGAAATAGTTTTCATTTTATGTGTTGCACTGTTTTCTAAAAGCAGTAGAACTTTTTTCAAGGACAGCAGAATTTTTTTAATTCGCCCAACGCCACTGAAAAAATATTTTTTTTTAAAATAGTCTAATTTTTATAGTTAATTAAAATGTTCTCTTACTGAAAAAACGTCAGTCGGACAGTCTGTCAATATGGTAGTAATTACTTCAGTGAATCGCATGTGTCTCACTCTTCGACAATAATACTTCGCATATGCTAAATGAAAGCGATGTTTCGTATATCGTAGAACTAGTAGAGACCATGTCGGCAGCACACATATATGGTACCGAAGAGCCCTCCCACACCAACGGCGAAACGTGCGTCTAACAGACGGTGATGTGTTGATTTAACTTCGCTGACTTACTTTTCCTTCTCTCTTTGACAAAACAACAACAAAAGCTGATCTTATTAGCTTGTGGAGTAAGTAATTCACTATTTCAAAAAAAAAAAAAAACATTTTGTTTTGTTTTATTTTTACACATACAGGATTTGATCCTTTGTTAAAGAAAACTACATTAAACTCGTGAGAGTAGAAAAAAATTATATTATTTCTAATTACTGACACTTTTTATTCAAATGTGCCATCCGTAGGTTCTAAAGGCTCTTTTTAAATGTTCCAAATGTCCTCCTGTTCTGGCACAAATGTCCTTCCTTTCAAAAAATGTTTATGATAACCCTGCCTATGGGCAAGACTGATTGCAAGATTGGCCCAAATCCTTTATTTAGATTCATATTTTGATATGAAAAAACAGCAATCGACCGCATGGGTCCATGCCCATTAGTCAAGGCCCTTAATTTATGGTATGGCCCTTACTAATGGGTAAAGAACATAAAACGGATGGAATCGTAAAATTAAGATGATATTTGGATCCATGACAAGACTTAAATGTATTTTAATATCCATATGTCTATAGTTCAAGGCGGCTGAATTTTGGACCCTAGGGCCGGCCGAGTTTCAAATTGGCACAAATTTAGGTATATATTTGGATTTATTTCTTGATACCCCTATACTTCTGTATATTAGAGGACGGTTTATAGGGCCATAGCCCACGCTCAGTGGTCAATGCCTTAAATTTATTGTAAAATTAATGTCAAATGGTAAATTTAATGCCATATTCAGATTTTTCATAAAACTCCACAGTTTCTGAGTTCATATTGAGCAATTTTTCGGCGCCCTAAGAACTTTACACCCAAGGGTCAAGGCCTCAAATTTCTTTGAAAAGTAAAATTATTGTGATATTCTACTTCGTGATAAAAAATTATTATTTTTTAATACCTATGTGTGCAAAGTTCAACGAGGCGGATTTCTGGGCTCGTTGGGTCTACTTGGTTCGACTCCAAAATTGGTTCGACTCCAAAATTGGTCCCAATCTTACATACGAGTATAGGCGCATATTTGAATTGTCCCCGAACATAAAGAGCCGGTTTTTGTGTCCCTAAAGGGAGGCCCTAACACCCTCATCCATATATGTGACGCGCAAAATAGAAAGGGACCTAAGGGAAAAAACCAGTTTTGTCCAGGAGAGCCATTTTAAAGATATAAATACGTGTATCTTTGGTATACCATCACTTTCATAAAACGCGCATATCTCTTGGAGGGGACACTTTTAATCCATGGAAACGGTCTCATTCGATGCTCAGATGTTGTCCACATCAAAAAAAAAGTGAAAATTGATTTTTTACCTTTGGGTCCCTTTCTCTATGCGCTGTCACATATGGCTAGGAGAAAGAATCTATGTCTACAAATTCCAAAAAAATGGTTTATAAGTTAATTAATCATATTTCATAGTAATAATATCAGAAAATTAAACATTTATCAAGTCTTTTTTTAGTCCCTCAAAGGGGAACTGTTTTCCACTTTGCCTGATTTGGTCCATTTTTAATACCAACTTATCGCCGCCTGTAAGACATGTATTCGATGTGTGTGAATACTCCATCGTTTGCACCAAATCTTGCTTTCAACAGACGGACAGATAGGCATGGCTAGATAGCCGTAGAATTTTATAACGATCAATAATATAACGGGTGGCCCAACCATAATGCACGATGTATATTCTGATTCACACTTTAAATTCAAGTTTTTTGCCCAACTTAATAATAAAAATTTTTTTTTCAGTGTTTGACAAATTCAACCATGGAGAGGTGCACAATCGAACAGGGTATTCAGTTGTTGGGGACTTTTACGAAAAGTGCGTCAAAAACAAAATAAATTTCGTGGACTTCTTCGGCATAAGCGACGGTGATGACGAACAAAAACCACATATTGTTGAGGTGACTGCCCCTGGCCGAAGAGTGTTTGTTTCGGGTCAATCCGGTACATAGAACCGGTAGTCGCGGGATCGCTTAACTCGTACCTCACGCTTTTTCACTGCGAGCAATATGAAAATATCCGCCTCCAAATCATCAGCCACACTGTTTACTGCATTGGACCACAGAGGTGCGGTTGTCACTCAATGTAAAAGTCGATGAAGTCAACATCCCGACTACCAACTACCCCCAAATCCTTGGGGTCACATTGGACAGCCTTTTTCGATACTCTGCACATGCTACAGCTATCTGCGATAAACTCAAAAGTAGAAACAATGTCAGCAAGTCTCTTGCCGGCAGTACTTGGGAAGCCGACAAAGAAACCTTGTTGGCCTCTTACAAAGCGAAAGGTCGGTCTGTAGCAAACTACCCAGCACCTGTATGGTCGGCAAACGTGAGTACGACACAGTGGAAGAAAATTCAGACTTGTCAAAATGCATCCCTCAGAACATCAACAGGGCGTCTTCTTATGTCTTCTGAGAACCATCTACATGAGAAGACGAAGGTCCTTACCGTGCGCAGACACAATTTCTTGCTGTCTAAGCAATACCTGCTAGGGTGATTTCACAGCAGTCATACTAACCACCATCTCTTGGACAGGATGCCTCCGCCCAGGCAGATCAGGTACAATCTTCAGGATTTAGAGAGAGTTCCAGCGGTATAAGAGAGAACCTTTAGATCATCGAAACTATCAGGCAGGTCTGAACAACATTCACGCCGAGGAAGTCGCAGCAGCAGTATTCAGCTACCGTGTGATTGTAGTGCTAGGGAAGCATCCACCGGAGATTTCACCTGGCGCAGCTGAGATCTGGATGGTGCAGTCGCCTCAATTCTTACTGGACAGTTATACTTACCACCATATCTTGGACAGGATGGCCCAGGCAGATCAGGTACAATCTTCAGGATTTAGAGAGAGGTCCAGCGGTATAAGAGAGAACCTTTAGATCATCGAAACTATCAGGAAGGTCTGAACAACATTCACGCCGAGGAAGTCGCAGCAGCAGTATCCAGGTACCCTGTGAATGTAGTGCAAGGGGAGCATCCACCGGAGATTTCAACTGAGGAGAAGGTACTACCTCGGCAGTAGCGCGTGGTTCTGGCGCAGCTGAGATCTGGATGGTGCAGCCGCCTCAATTCTTACTGGGCACGAATTGATGCTAACGTTAGGAAATCTGTCCCACCTGCCATCAGGGACCACATGATGTACTGCACCTCTTCAATTGTCCGGTCAAGCCTACTCAGCTGACCCCCAGGTATCTGTGGACGCATCCAGTTCAAGTGGCGCGTTTCCTCCACCTGGATATCGAAGCAGATCCCCCATAGACGAACAACACTTCAAAATAAATATATTGTTGTTACAGAAACAACAACAACAACGGTGATGACGGATTGGATGGACCTGGGCGACATGTGGTTCCAACAGGGTTCTCTGAAACCACCCTTTATATACTTTATATGGTCGCAGGTAAGTATTTCAATGTGTCACAAAACGAATGCCACACTTATACAGGGTAAGCGATTAAATTTAATATTAAATTTGATTCGGTTGTACTGATAGTTTTTTCAAATTTCTGATTTTATTCGAAAGGTTGAACTTTGTTATTTAACAATGGAACACAATATCATTCGTTTGACTACCACGGCAGTACCTCATCAAAACAACACAATTTGTTAGTACATCCTTGATTGATTTGGGTCGAATCTCTTCAACGGCAACTTCGATTTCATGTTTCAACGCTATAATTGTCTTTGGATGCTTTGCGTAACATTTATCCTTAATAGCTCCACACAGAAATTAATCCAAAGGGCTCAAATAACAGCTCCAAGGCGGCCAATTGACATCACAATTTCGGCTGATTATTCGATTTCCAAAACCAATTTTGTTGAAACCAAATATCGGCCATGTTATTCCCAGGCATTTTTGGAAACAAAAATTCGTTGAGCTTGTCGTGGTATCGCTCACAGTTGATGATAATGGCGGCTTCGTGCTCATTTTCGAAGAAAAATGGCCCAATGATGCCGCCAGTCCAAAATGCACACCAAACAGCGACTTCTTAATAGTCACGTGTGGGTACTCTGAACCCCATATGCGGCAATTTTGCTTATTGACATAGCTACCGATATATGAAAACATGTCCAATGGTGGAGAGTATAACAAATATTTAGGTAAGTATTTAATATTCTGACCCCAACATAATATTTCCAAAATTTATTTAGATTAAAAATTAAATAGAACACAATATTATACGTTATTGATTAAAAAGTCGATGCCCTATTTTTTTCTGTACCTGCTTTGACTTCGGTCTGTTTCTACTTCGACCCAGTAACACCGACATTACATTCCTAGCTGAACCGAAAGAGCAGAAGTAATTTCTCAAGATTTTCAAAAACCACATTTTCTGTTTAACTCGTTTGTTTTATTTTGGTCTGTTGCTTTTACACATTGAACAGGGATTAAACCGGCTCAAGACCTCTTGCTTCTATATTTAAATAGAAGACACGTTTTTAACAAAATGGCAAAGTGACATTGATTTTCGTGGCTGCACACTACTTTTATCATGATTTCGGGTCCGTGATAACCCTCTTCATAAAGCCTTGCTGCAGTTGTTGAAAGTAAAACCTAACTCTATAAGGCCAGGCTCTCCCCAAACGAATGAGAACTACTGTTGTAAACCTAAATTTTCAAGATTTCTTCACACAATTGCCCACGAAAATACAACTCACTCTTGCCACCTCTAAAGATACTCCACATCGAGAGATCTCATTAGAACTTCAAAATTTGAAATTTCTCGAAAAGTCTTTTCAGAATTCGCGTACGTATTAAATTTCCAGACTTGATGGGCACATGTTTTTCTTAAATCTTAAATGTCAACTTTTTCGTTTTCTTATCCTCCTGAATAGAAAAGCAAACTTTTTGGGTATGCAAGATTTATTTTGTTTAGTTTGTTATGCTGCTCCAGTGTTTTTCTAAATTTTTGGGTTTTGCCTCATATTTCGAGTAGTTTACATTATGGTCTCGGTACTCGCACACACACACCCGCACACATAGTGGCATGATGCGGTGTTGTGGCATGTGGCAGCGTTGCATCTGTGCAATGTCTACATGGAGTAGTATGCGTGAGGACAAGTGTGTACTCGAGTGTCTGTCCTGTGGTACTTATTCATGTAAGTCTCGTAACTTGAGTGCAAGTCATGTAAGACCAAAAATATGTTTGCTACATTTGTATACATTTCGCATTTTGTCGTGCTCCTCCGCTTCGTGATGCTGTTGCAGTAACCAACTGAAGAATGGGGGGAAACGATATAAATACAAGAAAAATGATGGTAAATACAACGATGAACAACAAGATTTTTAAATATTTGCAAAGCTGTTGAGCAATTCAAGACCAGCACGAAAAGAAGCCGCAAAATTCCAATAAAAACGCAGCCAAAATGACATTTTACGCTGACATTGGGGAAAAATTGTAAATCTGTCATATGTGGCTTGTGGTACTCGTTCAATTGTATTCATTATATATTTATGGCGATTGTATATGGAAGATCATTGGCGAGACGAACTCATTCCCAAAGAATACAATTTATGTTAGCAGAGTTTGTTAACACGCATAGTTAGGTCAAGTTAGGTTGGCTGGTATGGGACAGAATAATAATACATCTAAAGAGTCTGAGAGATCCCAAATATTTTCTGGTTACTTTTCGAATAGATATCTCAGCTGTAAATCAGACGAAGGGCAAGAAACATACGAGGGTTGCTATTTATATTTCGGCTCCTGACAATACTAGTGTTCCTAGATGTAAACTGGAACTTCCATTGGAAACTTGTACATTTTTTAGCATTACTTCACTCGGAACGTTTTTTCATTTAAGGGCAAACTGTTTTGTTTACAGTGTATTGAAAAATTCATCTCAGCCATAAAATGGAATTATCCCATGAATATTTTCGTGCAATGATTTTTTACGATTTTTGGCGTGGGTTATCCAGACAAGAATGTTAAAATCAACTTGTGTCGACAAAAGCCACTGTTAATCGCTGGTACCAAGAGTTCAGTCTCGGACGCCGTTCGCTCCACTTTGGCAGAAACCATCGATGCTGTGCGTGAACTGATTCAGCATATCACAGTATGACCGTGAACAAAATTTGGCCGTGAAAAAAGATTGTTCTCGTTGGATCCCATATAATTTGACGAATGCTCAAAAAAAGCCTCGTATGGATTGGTGCAAAGAGATGTTGAGAAAGTATAACTGCGGTAGCTCAAATGCAGTGTATAACATTGTCACAGGTGACGAATCATGGATCTATGCATAATAACCCGAAACAAAACAGCAATCGACCGTAGGGATCTTTCAAGACGAGCCAAATCCAACAAAAATTGTTCTTGGAAAAAGCAAATGATTGTGTTTTTTCGGTACAACTGGCTTTGTTTCACAGTGCCTTTAGTGGAACGTAGGACGGTCAATTGTGAGTGGCATACTTAGTGTGTTCAATGTTGTAAATACTGTTACAACATTGAACACACCCATTTCAATAGTAAAACTGAACATACCCCGTTAATGTCATATGGGTCTTGAAAGCTAACCTTAATAGCGTTAGTCTTTAACGGGATTTTAAAATTGTTTCAACTTTCATCGTGGAGTGGTCAGATAATGAGAAACGTATCGCTGTAATAGCGAAATGAAAAAAGTGATATTTTCAAAACGCTCCGGCCACTAGGGATTAGCCGCATGTTCGTCTACCGATGCATACAACTGTTTGAGGAGACTGGCGATGTAAAAGACCGCCACCGGTCGGGCGCATACGCTCTATTTGAACACCGCATGTCATGAAAGCCGTTAAATCAAGAACTCACAAAAATCCGCTCCGTGAGATGAATATCTCGCAAAAGTCCATGAGTCGTATCATTAAAAAATACTTGGGACTTGGGGCTTTCAAACGACGTACCGGATATTTATTGACTGCAGCTTTAAAAATAAATAGGATTGAAAAATGCAAACGTCTTTTGGTGAAGCACCCTGATAACTTGCACAGACAAATTTTGTTCACCGATGAAAAAATTTTTACCGTTCAGGAAAAATTTAACAAGCAAAATGATAGAGTGTATTCGCGGTCATCTAAAGAAGCATCTGAATTGATCCCAAGGGAGGAAAAGGGTCATCATCCAGCTTCAGTCACGGTTTGGTGGGGTGTCTCTTACGATGGGGTCAATGACCTGCATTTATGCGAACAAGGAGTCAAAACATCGGTCAAAGTTTGCCAAGAAACCGCTTTGGAAGCTGTTGTGAAGCCTCTTAGCAATTCCCTGTTCCAAAACCAGCCATGAACTTTTCAGCAGGATTCTGCGCTGGCCCATAAGGCTAAAACTTCCCAGGCCTGGATTCGAAACAGTTTGCCAGCGTTCATTTCCCCTGAAGAATGGCCCGCAGGCAGTCCAGATTTGAACCCATCGGATTACAAATTGTGGACCTTTTTGAGGACAAGGTTTATCAGAAGAGATACACCAACATTGGATCTCTTAAGACTGCTTTGGTTCGAGCTGTGGCCAATTTTCCATAGACGAGGTTCGTGCAGCTATTGACGATTGGCCAGTGCGACTTAAGGCGTGTGTGAAGGCAAAAAATGGACTTTTCGAATAAGTAGATTCTTTTTGCATACAATATACATCAATAAATATATTAAAAATATTTGGTCCAAAAACATTCAGTACTTTTTATTTTACAGCATAAAACGTCTGTAACAGTATTTATGTCCCTACTAAGTACACTCACTGTTTGCCAATAGTCGTCGAAGAAATGGGGAAAGATAATAAGAGAAGACGGATCATTTTGCTCTCACACATCGGCTGAAACGATGCTCTATTTGACTACTCAAGATGTGGAATTGATGGGCCATCCACCGTACAGCCCCGATTTGGCACTCAATGACTTCTTCTTATGCCCTAGCATCAAGAAAAAAGGGTGGTCAACGTTTTTCATCGCCCATAGCGGCTGTTGAAGCGTTAAAATATCATGTTTTGGAGGTGTCTTAATCGGAGAGGAAAAGTGCTTCGAAAATTGGTTTGTGCGAATGCAAAAGTGTATTGACCTTAAAAGAGAATATTTTAAAAAACAATATAACCATTTCCAATAATAAATTATTATGTTTTTATTGCCGGACCTGAAATATAAATAGCAACACTCGTACATATACAGTTTCAGAATAATCCGGACCCGAAATATAAATAGCAACACTCGTACATATACAGTTTCAGAATAATCCATTTAAAATTCACAAATTTTTTTTTTAAATTCAGAAGATATGAGAAGAAGTTGAACAACTGGTCTCTATTTTCGGAGTTGGTCTTTTTGACAGCTGTCATTTGATTTAGGGAACAACGATTCTGATTTTTACAAGAACATTTTGTTTAGTGATGAAGCTCACTTTTGAAGCTCAATTTTAGTAACCAAAATTGTCGCATATGGAGTAATGAAAATCCACAAGCCAATGTTGCCTTAAAAAGTCACTGTTTGTTGTGCTCTACGGGCAGAGGGGATAATTGGTACATATTTCTTCAAAAATAAAGCCGTCTATAATGTTACATTCAATGGGGAACGCTATAGAGCCATGATTAACGATTTTTTCGTGAATGAGTTAGAGGATGTTAATGTGGACGACCTTTGGTTCCAACAACACAGCGCTACATGCCATAAAGCCAACGAAACAATTAATTAATTGAAGGAAATTATTGGTGAGCTCATTGTATTGCGTCGTGGGCCTGTGGCGTGGCCTCCAAGACCGTGCGATTTAACACCACTGGACTATGTTTGTGGGGTTATGTGCAGTTGCTTGTTTACGCATATAAGCCCGACACAATTGATGCCTAGAAATATAATATTCGGCGCGTTATCGCTGACATATGGCCCCAAATGGTGCAGAAAGTGGTCGAAAACTGGGCCTCTCGGCTGGAATTTATTCGAGCTAACCTCGACGGTCACTTGCCCAAAATCATTTTTGAAACATAATGACAAGCCCGTGTCTTTATATTTTCCCAAAATTCTTGGCCATAACATTAAGTTACATGCGCTTTATTTCTTCAGGAAAACCACACGTATGCAAAAAACACTTTTTACACAAAGGCTGTTCAAGTAACACGCACAATCAAAAACGTTTTAAAGAATTATCTAAATCTTTTTTATTGTCATAGAAGCGTCAATGGCAATTATGTGTTAAACCAAATATCGGTCAAATGGTCACCACGGCTTCGGAGGTGTAACTGATGGTCTATATTTTTTATGACTTTAAGACATAGTGGAGGTTCGATGTCGTTAATGTGCCGAATTATCTCACCCTTTATCTCTTGAATTGTACTTTGCTTATTCACGTGCACTTTTTCTTTCAAATAAATAATACGATCGTGGCGGCTAATTAACATCGCAAAGAGGTGAGATAACACGGCCATGGAATTTCTCGTGCTAAAGATCCATTGTTTCGTTGGTTATGTGGCAAGTGGCACTTACCTGTTGGAACCACATACTCTTCAGGTTCATATCCTCAATTTCTGACTACAAGAAGTCCGATATCATTTCGCGATAGCGAACATCATTCATGGTAACTGCTTGGCTGACTTTATTCTCGCAGTGGTATGGCCCGATAACTCCGCCAGCCCATTTACCGCGCACAGTCACTCTTTTTGGATGCATTGTCTTTTTTTTTATTCTGCTTATTAACAAATCCACTGAGGACACATTTGGTAGATTTTCTGACCAAAAAAATCACGGAGTGAACGAAATGCATTTAGAATTGAAAGTCCATTTTTCTAAAAGGTTTCCCCAATCTTAATGGGCTGATCAGTTGTGTACCTCTTTATGGTGGAATTTGTCAACAATTGAAACAAAGAAATGGAAAAAATGATTGACGTTAAGGTGTGACTCACAATTAACATCTTGCACCCTTTAGATAACTTGCGTGGAAAGTGTTCTAGGGCAGTAGTGGAGCTACTGCCGCTCTCTGACCTTGTCCCAGTTTGCCTTCCTTGGATTGCTAAAGAGTTTATCCCTATCGATCTCGTGCTCCAAAATTAAGTAAATTCTGAAGTGATCTGAGAATGGACACTCCTTTACAAAATGTAAAATGTAACTCCAATCACAGATCTAACCGAAAATCTTTTTGTTATCGTACAAGAGTTATGTCTAAGACCTGTTCCCTTAATCTATTGTACTGGGTGGGCCAAAAGTTACCATGGGGTTAAAAACTTAAACAACTTTTTCGTTTATTATTTTTTTTATTTCTTTTTTTCAGATTATATAATATAGAAAATTTACATTTTTTTCCACTAAGATTAAAAAATAATGTCACTTAAATGACCCCCGTTTTCAGCTTCGCAATGATGGGCTCGTTTTAGAGCATTCCATAGCATCTTTCAAAATTTGTAGCTGTAGCGTTCGAATTTCTGCAGCAATGTTGGCCTTGAGTTGAAGGATTGTCTTGGGCTTGTTCACATATACTCGCTCCTTCAAATAACCCAAAGAAAATTGTCGGGTGCTGACAAAGCTGGCAATCGCGCTGGCCAAATAATTTCCGAATTTCTGGAAATTATTCGCTCTCCAAAAATTTGACTTAAAAATGCCATTGTGTCTCGGGCAGTATGGGCAGTGGCTCCGTCCTGCTGAAACTACATTTCAGCTTTCGTAAAAAATGTCATATCATAAACCGATACCGCTCTCCATTAAGGGTAACAGCACTTACATCTTCATTCTTGCAGAAGTAAGGCCCAATGATATTTGTGACGCGCAAAATAGAAAGGGACCTTAGGTTAAAAACCAGTTTTGTTTAGGAGAGCCATTTTAAAGATTAGGTCCCTTTCTATTTGCGCTTAGAATCGTCGACTTCACTTTCATAAAACGCGCATATCTCTGGGAGGGAACACTTTTGGGGCATGGAATCGGTCTCATTCGATGCTCAGATGTTGTCCACATCAAAAAAAGAAAAAAATGAAAATTGTTTTTTTTTACCCTTAGGTCCCTTTCTCTATGCGCCGTTACATTTCCAGATGTGATCCCACACTGCACACCTAATGGGGTGCAATTGGCGTTGATGAATGGCTCTTGGATTTTGAGACCTCAGAACCTACAGTACTGCTTATTTACAAAGCCATTCATAACTTAAGAGCAACAATTTTAGCCCTGAAAGAGCTCTGCGCAGTTTCCTTGGCTTTAGTGCTCTTGCTCGATCAAGCTTCCCTTTGTTTGGATGCTTTTAAGCTCGAGGTCATACATATTTTAGAGCATGCTTGGGCCCGACTTTAGTGTTAGTACTCTGTGTGCTCAGGTTTGAAGGTTTCGTAGACAGTCTAATTTCAGTGCCGTCCGTGACTGATTGTGGGGCCGAGTCTGATGAGATGGGTGACCTGACTCCCACCACGGTAGTATTCGTCATAGACTCATACTTGCGTATGTGTTCGGTATGTTTGCTCATCCAACGCTTGTCACGACCCGTTAGAGATTTTGAATTCTTCTCATTCATATTCATAAGGAATCGTAACGGCCGTTTGGTAGACGGCCTTCCTTTTCTCCTCATCCATCCTTACTGCTCTTTTCGCGGGAGAGATTTACTCAACTGCTCTATCGGGCACAAGCTCCTTTCTTTACTCCTTGTTGGAGGATATCATCCTGATATCCTCTTCATCTGTTTCGTAAAGGAAGGGTTTATACATAAGTATACCCGACAGACCATCGTTGATGTCCTCGCACGGATCTGTGTCAACCTTTCGCTGCCTTTAAAGTACCTTAATCTTATCGTGGCTATTGTTGTTTGTGTTTATATCATGTGTTGTTGGGGTTTGGGTTGATAAGTTTGGAGACTGCAGATTTTGCGCCCTTGCCGAAGCACCTTCCAGTGAATCTTCAGTAGGATTTCCAGGTCCAGTCTGGGGACCACCTGCAGAGTTATTATTAATATTCGGACTCATCCTTTATTGTGTATAGGCAACCATTGATCGGGATGTTCTAGGAATATATCATTCTCTCATAGTAAACGACACAGTGTAAGACTGCATTTGCTCCCCTTGATAGGATGACAAATTCCCAGAAAATCCCTTAAGCTCCCGCATCGCTTCAAGATTGTTGCCCGAGGCGAGGGTAAGCCAGTGTTTGTTCAATAAAAAATTAAATATTTGGCAATTTTTACTTTTACTTTTTTTGAAAGTATTCAGTTCTGTAAAGAGAAACATCTCCCTCTTAACCGAGACACTAATGGACGAAACTAAGGGAATAAAGAAAAAAAGACGGTTTAAAATGTCGAGGCTCTACACGTTTGTTGAATAAGTGTGATATGTCTAGATTTTTGTTGGTCTTCTGAGACCATTTTTTTGCAATTTTAACTCATATCCTTTATGCGTCTGTTGTGAATAAATTTAAAGAAGTGTTTTTTAAAGGACCTTTCTACTCCTGTTTAAGAAAATCGTGTCCCCTTACATATCATTCGCAAGTTAATTAGGTACTCGTATATATACATGTATATATGTCTGTCTGTATTTGTGTAATAAAACACCCTGTGTCTGAATGGTTCTATATGCCCCTGCTTTTACCTCTTGGACGTTGACTATTTAAACAAACATTTGTAAATTTTGAATAACTGTTTAAACAGTCCATGTACCTTTAGATATGAATGTTCATACATATGTCCGTACTCGTGTGGGTGTATGTGTGACAGAATGCTCACATACACCGACTCACACTTTCATGTTTAACCTAATAACATTTTACACTTTTAAATACAGAAACGAGTTTTTACCTTCATGTTTATGCATGCAAACGAACGTATTTATGGATGTGTATGCACTCTAGGGATTACAAGGTGACTTTTTCGACCATAGTAGAGAAGAAGAAAATGCTAAGACCGTTTTCTTTGTCAAAGTCTAACAAAAATTAAGTGGGGTTTTAATGGGTCTCTTCTTATCTGTCGAGCGACCATTAGTATGGAATGATCTGAGGGTATAACATGAAATAATTACTTGCAATACGTTTAGTTGAAAGATCCGTCAAAAGAAGGTCAACCAATGTAAAAACTTTAAACTTTCTTACCCGGTTTTAATCCGGGCAATATGCAGTACGACCTGTGAAAATTACGGTGGCCACACTCGCGACTCTATTTCTATAGTTTGCATTTTAAAAAAGTAGAGATCCAATCTAGAATATTCATGCATGTTTGGTTGAAAATTTTAGAATGCCTAAAACTATATTTTTGGGGTTTACTGACTGAACGGATTGACCGATTTGTAAGAAAGTTGGTTAAAATACGGTGATCCATCTAGAGGTATTTTTTCAGGACAAAAAAAAATATAAAAATTTAAATCAAGTGTGGAATCTTTATTGGGTTTTTGAAGGGACATTTTATGGCATTTATTTTTTGAAAATAATTACCTTCAAATGTTGCCCGCCACTACGCCTCAGGGTTACCATTCTGAGGGTCCAATTTTGGATGACTCGTTCGAAAATTTCGAACGGTATGGCCTTAATGACGCGCGTAATGTTTGCTTTCAAAACCTGAATCATAGCTGGTTTGTCAGCATAGACTTTGGACTTTACGTAACCCCAAAGAAAAATGTCTAAAGGTGTGATATCACTCGATCTAGGTAACGGGAAGATCCGCTGTTTTCGACCAAAATTTTGTTTAGTGATGAGGCCCATTTCTGGCTCAACGGCAAAGTCAATAAACAAAATTGCCGCATTTGGGCTGAAGAGCAACAAGAAGAGGCTCAAGAGGTGTCATTATACCATAGAAAAGCACGGTTTATGGGCTGGTGGAATCATCGGGTCTTATTTTTTCAAAAATGGTGGTGGCCGAAACGTAACACTGAATGGTGCTCCCTATTGCGCCATGACATCGATCTTTATGCTACCTGAAATTGATGCCCGTAATCTTGACGACACTTGGTTTCAACAAGACGGTGCCACTTGCCATACAGCTGCTCAAACAATGGATCTATTGAGAGGTCATTTCGGAAAACAGCTAATTTCACGTTTTGGACAGGAGAGTTGGCCACCTAGATCGAGTGATATCACACCTTTAGACAGTTTTCTTTGGGGTTACGTAAAGTCCAAAGTCTATGCAGACAAACCAGCTACGATTCAGGTTTTGAAAGCAAACATTGCGCGTGTCATTAAAGCCATACCGGTCGAAACGCTCGAACGAGTCATCCAAAATTGGACTCTCAGAATGGTAACCCTGAGGCGTTGTGGCGGGCAACATTTGAAGGTGATTATTTTCCAAAAATGAATGCCATAAAATGTCCTTTTAAATTACCAATAAAGATTCTACACTTGATTTGAATTTTTATATATTTATTTTTGTTCTGAAAAAATACCTCTAGATGGACCACCTTATATATATACTTAGTAGGGACATAAATACTGTTACAACATTGAACACACCTATTTCAATAGTAGAACTGAAAATACCCTGTTAATGTCATATGGGTTTTAAAAGCTAACCTCAATAGCGTTAGTCTGTAACGGGATTTTAAAATTGTTTCAACTTTCATGGACTGGAGATGTAAAAGACCGCCACCGGTCGGGCCGTCCACGCTCTTTTCGAACACCGTATGTCATCAAGGCCGTTAAATCAAGAATTCACAGAAATCCGCTCCGAAAACAGAAAATCATGGCCTGCGAGATGAATATCACGCAAAAGTCCATGAGTCGAATCATTAAAAAAGACTTGGGGCTTGGGGCATTCAAACGACGTACCAGACATTTATTGACTGCAGCTTTAACAAAAAATAGGATTGAAAAGTGCAAACGTCTTTTGGTGAAGCACCCTAATAACTTGCACAGAGGAATTTTGCTCACCGATGAAAAAAAAGGTTACCGTTCAGGAAAAATTTAGCAAGCAAAATGATAGAGTGTATGCGCGGTCACCTAAGGAAGCATCTGAACTGATCCCAAGGGTGGACAAGGGTCATCACCCAGCTTCATTCATGGTTTGGTGGGGTGTCTCTTACGATGGGGTAACTGACCTGCATTTCTGCGAACATGGAGTCAAAACATCGGCCAAAGTTTATCAAGAAACCGTTTCGGAAGCTGTGGTTAAGCCTCTTAACAATTCCCTGTTCCAACACCAGCCATGTACTTTGCAGCAGGACTCTGCGCCGACCCGCCCATAAGGCTAAAACGTCCCAAGCCTGGCTTCGAAAAAATTTGCCAGCGTTCATTTCCTCTGAATAATGGCCCTTAGGCAGTCCAGATTTAAACCCATTGGACTACAAATTGTGGACGTTTTTAGAGGACAAGGATTGTCACAAAAGAAACCCCAACATTGGATCTCTTAAGTCTGCTTTGGTTCGAGCTGTGACATATTTTCCAATGGACGAGGTTCGTGCAGCTTTTGACGATTGGCCAGTGCGACTTAAGGCGTGTGTAAAGGCAAAAGGCGGACATTTCGAATAAGTACATTATTTTTGGATAAAAATATTAAAAAATATTTGGCCCAACAACATCCAGTACTTTTTATTTTAACCTGTCTTAGACATAAAACGTGTATAACAGTATTTATGTCCCTACTAAGTATATGAAATAAATACATGTGTGACGCGCAAAATATAAAGGGACCTAAGGTTAAAAACCTGTTTTGTTTAGGGAGCCATTTTAAAGATTAGGTCCCTTTCTATTTGCGCTAAGAATCGTCGACTTCACTTTTATAAAACGCGCATATCTCACGGAGGGAACACTTTTGGGGCATGGGATCGGTCTCATTCGATGCTCAGATGTTGTCCACATCAAAAAAAAGTGAAAAGTTGATGAAAAGTTTTGTTCAGGAGAGCCATTTTAAAGATTAGGTCCCTTTCTATTTGCGCTTAGAATCGTCGACTTCACTTTCATAAAACGCGCATATCTCTGGGAGGGAACACTTTTGGGGCATGGGATCGGTCTTATTCGATGTTCAGATGTTGTCCACATCAAAAAAAGAAAAAAAATGAAAATTTATTTTTTTACCCTTAGGTCCCTTTCTCTATGCGCTGTCACATATATCTAAATAACATACCTAACATATATAAATTAAAATTGGTTTTAAGATTTCGCTCTAGCGCTCTAAACATTAAAATCAGATTATCATATAAGTGGAACTAAATCTTAATCTGAACCGATTATATTCAATTTCAATAGCGCCCTTCCTTGGTGCAAAAACTTACTTTCTGCCAAATTTCTTTAAAAGTGCACTACAATTGCAGCCTGTAGTTTGATTAGATGGACGGACAAACAGACGATAAATGAAATCAGCAGGTACTTATAGGTATACCTTGATAGGCATACTTAAAGGTAGCTCTTGCTCAAATATATTTGGTAGGTACAAACCATAGTTTGCTATGAAACTAAGTTATACTTGTAATACCCTTTCTACAGAGCGGTGCAGATATCAAAAAGAATTTCGTTTTGGACCCATTTGTCTTATTGTTTGCAATTACTTGCCCAATGTAAAAATTTTTGAGAAAATTTTGGGTAAAAATAGAGGAAAAGCACACCGAATTGCAACCCCTAAAACATTAGCAGATACCCTACTTCTACAACTGCTGCACAGGCCACTTGTAACAGCAACATGTTGTACTCTTAGTGTACGAAATGTACCTCAAATATGCCAGTGTATGTGGCAATCTTCGTTGTAGTTGTGTGGCAGTTAGCAATGCCAGTGGTAGTTGGTAGTAGGAAGTGGGTACACATTTGCCCCCCACGTGTGGCTTTGAATTTTGAGTGCGAGTAGGTTGCAGTAGACTTGATTTTAGAGAATTTTGAACATGGCCACTAAATTTTTAGTACATAACCTCATGTGATGTTCTGTTTGCTCTAAAAGTTGTTCTACATAACACAATGTCTTGTTTAAAGTTACACCAAACCAAGAAAACCGAAAACTTATGTTCAAATTAGAACATGTGTACACTTTCGAGTTTGTACGAGTATGACTGGATCTGGCCTACACTGGCCTCTACGGCGAGGTGGCGGTGGTGGTGGGGCGTTACATGCATATATGACGTGGCGTACATACATTTACGACATTCACATGGATATGTTCAGGTAATTAATGAATTGCATGCACCAGTATTTATTAGCGTTTTAAACGCACTTAACCAAACAGCTTTGTAAGTGTGTATGTAAGTTCCCCCGCCCAGCCCGGACTTATGCAGAGGGTAAACTCACAAGGCGATGTATTTTCCGCAGTTTGAGCTAACAAATTTAGGGTTCAGCTATGGAGATTTGAACTCGAGATATGAAATTTTGGCAAATTTTAACGGCTCTCAGTTGTTTTACATAAAAGGTGATTTTTTTTTGTAAAAACAAGTTCGACCTTTCCACCATGGATTGTGCTCGTGTATAGCATTAGTAGCAGCTGATAAATATCATGTTCGGTTCTGCTAATCCGATTCTCCTTTCATATTAAGGTTCATGAAGGAGGCAACCAGAATGGGGTGACTTCATAGCGATTCTAAAGGAAGAACAGTCGGCTTGGCTAGGCAGCTGAAAAGGTTCAGAGTTTCATGCTAACCAGTTTCGTACACCAGGCAGGCGTTATGCGTTGTGCTGTAAAACCGGGACCATTTGGAATAGAGCCGGCTGCACCATCTTGATCTTTGACTACTCAAGTTTGTCTGGGCAGCTTGATCTCTTCTGCTGCTATGGATGGCGGGTAGAGTGTCCAAAAACCGTGGTTTTTATATCGGTTTTTTTCCAAACCGTGTTTGAAAAAACCGACATTAGGTTTTTCTTAAAAGCCAAAGACCGACTTTAACCGACATTCTGGTTTTAGGCTTTTAGTTAAGGAGTGGAAAATATATACCCAATCATAAGTGAAGTAATCGTCTTCATATTTAGACTTTAAAATGCAATAAAATAACTTGGTCTATTTCTAATTAAAATAAAACTAGTAAAATAGCTTAAGTCTGCCATGGCCCACTTTATTTTATCCTATACGTCTGGATGTACAGAATAACCAATTGAAAGCAGCTTTTTGAACCCCTTGAACGGGCTATAAAAGTACCCAGATTTAAGAAATAAGGTCATATCTGAATTTGTCAGAAATTTTCATTGTTTTTGGTGCACGTACGTCAATTTTTTAATAGGTAAGATTTTCGGATTTAGGGTCCGTTACCCAATTTTAATCACTCTAAAAATATAGAAAAGATGATGAAATATAGAACAGATAATGAGCAAGACAACATTGGATTGTCAGACGAAGAAGACACCAGTTCAGCAGCAAAGTGTGTTTAACATTTATTGTTAGCTTGATTTCTGATGATGATCTTCGATGAAGATGGAAATATAGAAGATTTCAACATTTTATCAACATTTACAAAAAAGGTCGAATAAAAAACAACAAATCAAAGACTAAAAATACAATTTTATTTTTAGCTTCGTGAGAATAATGTATATTAATTTTTAAGCCATAAGTCCATTTACGTATATTGGAAGCCATTTTTTTTTGTCAAACTAAATAAAAAATTGACTTATAATATCCAAATTCAAAATTGACGTTATCTTTTCAGTTTAAAACATTCAAGATCGTTCTTAATCTTTGTACGAATTGCTAATCAATTCCAGTGATTTTAGTTTGCCTCGTTATTTTCAAAAAATCTCCTAGAAGTTATTCCTGTTTTGAGTTTCCGTATCCGTACTTGGGACAAAAAATGTCGGATTTAACGTGATTATCGTCGAAATGGCCTGAACCACTGTGTGCCATCACACTGGGGCCGTAACAATGCGACGTCCAACGCCCCTTTGGATTGATTCCGCCGGTACCAATTCGAAGCATGACAGTTATGGGTCATAACTTCCCTCTTGGTTAGGGGTCGAGGACTATCTAAGCCTCTACTGTTCTATGGGTCACAGCACCCGGTCGCAATGCAACTCCACATCGAACCGAAGTTTTCCCCGCGATTTGGGCATAAACCACAGCCACCATGATACTCCCCGAAGGGCCGCATCATATAGTCAGGCCAGAACAAGTTCTGGGGGCTCCTGACTACCCGTTGTACCAGATTAAGGTCTCCGGTCAGACCTCGTAACCAAAAGGCTACTCCCAGTTTTTGTTCCATACAACATGGGACTGGTCACCCACAGCCACCGACATCCTAAAACCAACAATCAACCTCTACTCTATACTGCCAAACTCGCCCTAGCACGCCGCATCGAGAAAACCCTATTTGCGAACTCATTCGCTCTGGCCAAAACCTCTTGTAAAGCAAGCATCCCTCTAACATCCCACTGTCCGTCCGTCATTTCAATTCCTTACCGACCTAAATCCCTAACACTTTCATAAAGAGTACATTCACAGAGAACATGCAACCAATCCTCAGGAACCGCACCACAATCACACGACTCCCTATCGCTTAGGGTCCTCTTGTGCAAAAATGCATTGAGGGACCCATGACCAGTCACCAAAAAGCCGAGAAAAAGGCCAAAGTTAAAATCTGGCTGACCGCTAACAAACCTAACATCCCTGATAAACCTATAAGTAACACGCCCTTTCACACTACCGTCCCACCTAGACTGCCACCTATCCATCACACATTTATCCAAGTGAGTCCTAATCTCACCAGCACTCATACGCTCCATGCCGTCCACCACCCTACTATCCCTTGGCAGTACAACACCCCTTTTTGCCATAAAGGCAACGGCACGTCGTATTACCTCGAGATCGAGGAGTGGTGCACCCATCAACACCTGTAAGGCCTCAGTTGAGACCGTACGACACACACGCATACACCCTATCAAAACAATCCTCTGACACGACAAAACCTTCCTAAGCCCAACAACCGACCTAACCCCGTACTTGGGACAGAGTCGCCGGGTTTTACGTGATTATCGCCACGACGGCCTGAACCACGGTGTGCCATCACACTGGGGCCATAACGATGCGACGGCCAGCGCCCCATTGGATTATCTCCGCCGGTACCAATTCGAAGCATGACAGTTATGGGTCATGGCTTCCCTCTTGGTTAGGGGTCGAGGACTATCTAAACCTCTGCTGTTCTATGGGTCACAGCACCCGGTCGCAATGCAACTCCACATCGAACCGAAGTTCTCCCCGCGATTTGGGTTTAAACCACAGCCACCACGATACTCCCCGAAGGGCCGCACCATATAGTCAGGCCAGAACAAGTTCTGGGGGCTCCTGACTACCCGTGGTACCAAATTAAAGTCTCCGGTCAGACCTCGTAACCAAAAGGCTACTTCCAGTTTCTGTTCCATATAACACGGGACTGGTCACCCACAGCGACATATCGACCAAAAACACAAACATTACACAAACAATTAACAGTCGCCCTCACGGGCAATTCGATGGCCAGGAACTGGCACCAGCATGGACATTGGTGACATTCCATGTTCGTAGATCTCCTCGTTTGTTGAAATAGTTCAAATTACCGAAGTTTTTCTGACTCCTTTTTCAAATCGGGCACGAAATCCATTTTAAGGTGGAACTTGTTAAGACTTTCAATATATATATTTCTTCTCCAATTTGCAGCTTTGAGAACTTAAACTTGCTTAAATGCTCTTCAATATCCTTTAGCATGATCCTTTTGAGTTCTGCCGATTCTCTTGCAAACTTAACCATTAGGAGGGTTGCTATTTATATTTCGGGTCCTTGCAATACTAGTGTTCCCAGATGCAAACTGGAACGTCCATTGAAAACTTTGACATTTTTTAACATAACTTTACTTAGACCGTTTTGTCGTTTGAGACCGAATTGTTTTGTTTACAGTGTGTTGAAAAATTTATATCAGCCAAAAAATGGAATTATCCCGTGAACATTTTCGTGCGATGATTTTTTACGATTTTCGGCGTGAGTTATAAAGACAAGAGTGTTTAAATCAACTTGTTTCGACTTTTGGCGATCAAGCACCATCAAAAACACTATTAATAGCTGGTACCAAGAGTTCAGTCTCGGACGCCGTTCGCTCTAGGATGAATTTCGTAAAGGAAGTCCAACATCGGTCACTTTGCCAGAAACGATGCTGTGCGTGAACTGATTAAGCAAGACCGACATGTGACATACAGTGAGATTGAGACATTCTTGAGCATTAGTATAACAAGCATTAATAAGATATTGCATGTTCATTTGGCCGCGAAACAAGTTTCTTCTCGTTGGATCCCACATAATTTGATGAATGCTCAAAAAAAGGCTCGTATAGATTGGTACAAAGAGATGTTGAAAAAGTATAACTGCGATAGCTCAAAGGTAGTATTGCCACAGGTGACGAATCATGGATATTTGCATGTGAACCCGAAACAAAACAGCAATCGACCGTATGGGTCTTTCAACACGAGCCAAATCCAACAAAAGTTGTTCGTGGGAGAAGTACATCGAAGCAAATGATGGCGTTTCTTTCGGTATAACCGGCCATGTTGCCACAGTGCCTTTAGTGAAACGTAAGACGGTCAATTCTGAGTGGTATACTTAGTAGGGACATAAATACTGTTACAACATTGAACACACCCACTTCAATAGTAGAACTGAACATACCCCGTTAATGTCATATGGGTCTTGAAATCTAATCTCAATAGCGTTAGTCTTTAACGGGATTTTAAAATTGTTTCAACTTTCATCGTGGAGTGCTCAGATAATGAGAAACGTATCGCTGTAATACACTTTTCAAGTGTGAAATGAAAAAAAAAACGATATATTCAAAACGCTCCGGCCACTAGGGATTAGCCGCATGTTCATCTACCGATGCATAAAACTGTTTGAGGAGACTGGAGATGTAAAAGACCACCACCGGTAGGGCCGCCCACGCTCTGTTCGAACACCGCATGTCATCAAAGCCGTTAAATCAAGAATTCACAGAAATCCGCTCCGAAAACAGAAAATCGTGGCGCATGAGATGAATATCACGCAAAAGTCCATGAGTCGATTTATTAAAAAAGACTTGGGACTTGGGGCTTTCAAACGACGTACCGGACATTTATTGACTGCAGCTTTAAAAAAAATAGGATTGAAAAATGTAAACGCCTTTGGGGAAGCACGCTGATAACTTGCACAGAAAAATTTTGTTCACCGATGAAAAAATTTTTACCGTTCAGGAAAAATTAAACAAGCAAAATGATAGAGAATATGCGCGTTCATCTAAGGAAGCATTTGAACTGATCCCAAGGGTGGAAAAAGCCCATCACCCAGCTTCAGTCATGGTTTGGTAGGGTGTCTCTTACGATGGGGTCACTGACCTGCATTTCTGCGAACAAGGAGTCAAAACATCGGTCAAAGTTTGCCAAGAAACCGCTTTGGAAGCTGTTGTGAAGCCTCTTAGCAATTCCCTGTTCCAAAACCATCCATGAACTTTTCAGCAGGATTCTGCGCTGGCCCATAAGGCTAAAACGTCCCAGGCCTGGCTACGAAACAATTTGCCTGCGTTAATTTCCTCTGTAGAATGGCCCTCAGGCAGTCCAGATTTGAATCCATTGGATTACAAATTGTGGACGGTTTTAGAGAAATGGGTTTTTTACAAATGATACCCCAACATTGGATCTCTTAAGACTGCTTTGGTTCGAGCTGTGTCCAATTCTCCAATGGACGAGGTTCGTGCAGCTATTGACGATTGGCCAGTGCGACTTAAGGCGTTTGTAAAGGCAAAAGGCGAACATTTCGAATAAGTAGATTCTTTATGGATATAAATATATTAAAATGTATTTGGTCCAAAAACATTCAGTGCTTTTTATTTTACATCATAAAACGTGTGTAACAGTATTTATGACCCTACTAAGTACAACCATCTGTTTGCCAACAGTGTTCCAAGAAATGAGGAAAGATAATAAGGGAAGATGGATCACTTTACATCACGACAATGCGAGCTCTTACACATCAGCTGAAACGATGAGCTATTTGACCACTCAAGATGTCGAATTGATAGGCCATCCACCGTACAGCCCTAAATTGTAACCCAATGACTTCTTCTTATTCCCTAGCATCAGGAAAAAATGCGTGGTCAGCAATTTTCATCTCCCGAAGCAGCTGTTGAAGCGTTCAAAAATCAAGTTTTGGAGGTGTCTAAATCGGAGTTGAAAAAGTGCTTTGACAATTGGTTTTGATCTTAAAGGAGAATATTTTGAAAAACAATAAAACCATTCCCAATGATAAATTATTGTGTTTTTATTGCCGGACCCGAAATATAACTAGCAACCCTAGTATTATATAAGTAAATTGTTTTTATTATACATTTAACAAATGCACCAATCAATAGAAAAAACGAGTTATTCCTTAGTTTTCCTGATATAACGTTTTGCTAAACGTTGATATAGTAGTCGCATTAAGGTTATATTCCCAAGTTAAACCTGAAGTCTATATCTATTTGCGATGAGGAAGAACTAAGTACTAGGCCTTGTCAAGTTAAAAACGATAAAAGCGGTGTTTGGTATCCAACAACTCTTACGCATATCATGCTACTCCTTTTATTCAATTAGTGAGCGTTTTTGTCATTTAGCAATTATAGCGTGGCATTTGACGCGCAATTTTAACATGTCCATTAAAAGGAATTTCTAAATAGAAAAAAATATTTTGGATACCAAAGTTTAGTGAATGGCCTCTATAACAACCACATGTGCGACCAACATATAAACGACATATTGTTATGCTAATGCGTATAAATGATTCAGGAAAAATCCAAATATGTTGGGTGTGGTGATCCTTTCGTAATCCATCAATGTGATTTGAAACTTAACGTTTCATACGAAAACTGTCCACGTCCATAGTAAAAACCAGCTGAGCATATGATATTTGAACAATAACTAAAATATGTATGTATGTACGAGTACTTATTACCAGCAAAAATGCAAAACGACAAAAACAACTGGCACACAGTAATGAAAAGGACAATAACAAAATATTTATGGAATTCATATACAAATGTACGAGCATTTATGTGTGGAATGAATGTACATACGAGTATGTATGTACATACGAGTATATGAATATATGTACTTATATATTGTAGACAGATAACATGACATCTATTGGTAGATGTGCACAAATCCGACACTATTCCAAAACAAAAGGACGACAACAAAAGCTGAATGATGAATTGGAACTCCAACTGAGCTCTAATTCAAGAAATCATTGAGCGCAGAGTGAGTGGAGAAAATGCTGAAATGATTAACACGACACTACACGGAACAGATGTTTTATCTGATGTTCCGATGTCCTGACGTTGCACATGATGGCGATGGCGTTGGCGATGACTACGCCATTGGTTGGTGATGTCAGTGGCGACAGTGGAGTGGAGTCAACGGCGATGACTATGACTATGCTTTTGATGAAGATGATGTAGATGATGATAACGCTAAGGATGTTGCTGGTGTTGCTGACGGTTATTTGAATGATAATTTAACAGTTGTATGACAGGATGTAAGCACATTTTTTGCTTACTCGTGTTGTTTTTGTCTTCTTGTCCTCTTCTCTCTGGTCTTCGCTGATGCTTTCTGTTGCTTGTTGTCATTATGATTTGGTAAATGTAAATCATCGCTAACATGGAATTGTTCCATGTACATACATGTGTTCATAGGAATGTACATTAGAGCGTGTCGTGTTTTTTTTATTTTTATTAAGTTCTAAAAACACAAAGGAAAAGGCCGAACACGCATTACGAAGAAAATAACAGACTAGCAAAAAAGAACAAAGTACATTGCACTTCTGGATGTGTAGAAAAGCCTTATACTTACACAATTAAACCTCTTGGCCCGGCTATATACGAGTATTTGCCCTGATTTAAAAAATATTGTCACAATAAAATTTGTGAGAAAATTGCATTATTATCCTTGCACCACTCTATGGAACAGGTTGTTGTCTGTTGTTGTTAGTGTTGTCTGGCCAAGACAACACTAAATGTTGCCTGGCTTCATCTGCCATTTCCACTGGAAGTTTGCCATTTTTTTAGCATAAACGTACTCAGAACGTTTTGACGTACGACCATCATATGTGTTGTTTACAGTGACTTGAAAAAATCAGTTGGGCAAAAATATGGAATTAATTCGTGAACATTTTCGTTCGATCATTTTTCACAACTTTCGACGTGGATAATCGCGACAAGAGTGTATCGAAAAACTTAAATGTGATGAAGCACCATCCTGTAGCACTGTGAAAAACTGATTTAATGAACTCAATCGTGGTCGACGCTCGCTCAAAGACGAAGGTCGTGAAGGTCGTCCAAAAACGGCCGTTGTGCCAGAGAACATTGATGCCGTGCGTGAACTGATAATGCAAGATCGTCACGTGACATGCCATGAGATAGAAGCATCCTTGGGCATTTCTTCCTCCAGTATACGAGGGCGGTTCGGAAACTTCTTAGCCAAACACAAAAGGCGCGGTATAAACAGAAAAAAGTTAAGTGTTTTGGAAACTTCCATCTCTGCTATGAACACATGTTAAATTTAGTTTTGATCTGGCAACTCCTTCATATAGAAACAGGTGTTCACAAAAGACGCATCCGCGAATTTTTTACAATGGAAAAATTAGAAATGCGTGTTGTCATTAAATATTTACATAAAAAAGGTTTATCGGGACAAGAAATTCATAATGATATGGTGAATGTGTTAGGTGAAAGTGCTCCTCCATATGCAACAGTAAAAAATTGGGTTGCTGAATTTAAACGTGGTCGTACAAGCATTGCAGATGAACCACGTAGTGGACGTCCAAAAACAGCAACAACAACAGAAATTGTAGTCAAAGTGCATGATATGGTATTAAATGATCGACGAATAAAAGTGCGTGAAATAGCTAATATCATGGGCATCTCAAATGATCGAGTCCATTTAATTTTGCATGAAGAACTACAGATGAAAAAGCTTTCTGCAAGATGGGTGCCGCACTTGTTAACAGTCGACCAAAAACGCATAAGAATGCTCATTTCTCAAGCTTGTTTGGATCGTTTTTAGCGAAATAAAATGGATTTTAAGCGTCGTTCCATAACTGTTGATGAGACATGGTTCCACCACTATACTCCAGAGACAAAAGAACAATCCAAACAATTGACTGAAGCTGGAGGAAGTGCCCCAAAGAAGGCAAAAACAATTCAATCGGCTGGTAAGGTTATGGCAACGGTTTTTTTGGGACTTCAAAGGTATTTTATTGATTGACTATCTGCAAAAAGGTAAAACAATAAATTCAGAGTTCTATTGCAACCTTTTAGATCAATTAAATTTACAAATTCGAGAAAAACGTCCTGGCTTACAACACAAAAAAATAATTTTTCATCAAGACAACGCACCAGCGCACAAGCGTGTTTTAACAATGGCTAAAATCAACGAATTAAAGTACGAGTTGCTTGACCACCCACCTTATTCTCCTGATTTAGCTCCCAGTGACTTTTACCTGTTCCCAAATCTAAAAAAATTCCTTGCTGGCAAGCGTTTTACCTCAAATGAAGATGCAATTACAGTTGTAAACCACTATTTTGAAGACCTTGAGGAAAACTATTTAAATCAAGGGATAGAATTGCTAGATAAGCGTTGGACTAAGTGTATTGAAGTTTCAGGAGATTATATTGAAAAATAAAAATATTTTTGAAAAACTAACTATTCTCTTTCATTGATAGGCTAAGAACTTTCCGAACCGCCCTCGTACATTTGATATTGCATCTACACCTGGCCATAAAAAAAAGTTTGTTCTCGCTGGATCCCGCAAAATTTGGCAATCGCTCAAAAAAGACTCGTGTCGATAAGCGCAAAGAAATTTTGAAAAATACGATAGCGGTGCTTAAAAAGACGTTTATAAGGTCGTCACAGGTGATGAATTATGGATCTATGCGTATGAGCCCGAAACAAAACTGCAATCGACCGTTCGGTCGAATACGAGCCAAATCCAACGAAAGTTGTTCGTTGAAGAAGCACTTCGAAGCAAATGGTCGCCTCTTTCTTCAGCAAAACTGGTCATGTGGCGACTGTTCAACTTGAGCAACATAGGACGGTCAATTCTGAGTAGCACACCAAAATTTGTTTGTCTGAAGTGAAGATGAATCATTGTACACCATGACAATGCGAGCTTTTACACATCGGCTTTAACCAGCGCCTTTTTGACCAGCCAAAACGTCAAATTGATGGGTCATCCGCCGTACAGCCCTGACTTGGCACCCAATGACTTCTTTATATTCCCGCACATCAAGAAAAAATATGCGTGGTCCACGATTTTCGTCACCAGAAGATGCTGTTGAAGCGTTAAAAAACGATGGTTTGGAGGTGTCTCAATCGGAGTGGAAAAAGTGCTTCGACAATTGGTTTGAGTGCATGGGAAAGGGTATAAATCATGCTGGCGAATTCTTTGAAAAACAATAAAACCACTTTTGATAATAAATATTCGCATTTTCCTTATTAGACCAAAAATATATAATATATTCTTGGACAAGCAGTTGCCAAAAATATTTGAGCTAAGCCCACGTTTAAGTGTACCAGTCAGCATAAAATCACCTGCTGATTCATGGATGTGTAGAAATCTGGACAACATAAAATCACCTGCTGATTTCATTTAACCATGTCTGTCAGTCCGACCGTTCATCAAAATCTTATAATCACACTAGAGATCGCAATTGTTGTCCGCATTCGGAAGAATTTTTTTTGGACCAGGAACGAACGCTACTGAAATTGAAGAAAATCGGTTCAGATTGAGATATAGCTCCCACATATGCTTAGGGTGGGCGATTTGACATTTTTAATTTGAATCAGCTGATAAAAAAATGTACTTATAGTTTTTTCAAATTTCTGGTTATATTGCAAAGGCTAAACTTTGTCATTTAATAATTGAACACCATATAATTCAAATGACTACCACATTCGCTCGGCAGTATCTCAACCGATCAACCCAATTTTTCAGTACATTTTCGATTGTTTCAGATCGCATCTCTTTAATGGCAACTTCGATTTCATGTTTCAACGCTTCAATTGTCTCTGAATGCTTTGCATAACATTTATCCTTAATGGCTTCCCACAGACAATAATATAAAGGTGGGCTCCGCCTTGGCTCCTTGCTCATTTTGAAGAAAAATGGACCAATGATGCCGCCAGCCCAAAATCCACACAAAAAGGGTCTGGTTGTGGGTGCATTGGCCTTTCAATAGTAACTTGTGGGTTCTCTGAACCCCATATACGTTGTTTTGCTTATTGAGATAGCCACCGTGATGAAAAGGAGCTTCGACTAACAGCACGATTTTTCGGTAAAATTATTAAATGACAAAGTTCAAACTTTCCAATAAAACCAAAAATTTGGAAAAAATATTAGCACTTGTTTTTTTACAGCCGATTCCAATTTTAAATTGCCCACCTTATATACGTTCATCAGATTTTTATTTAGTAAGCTCCAGAAGCCACATATTAATAACATCCAGCCTTGATAAAACTCAGCATGAGAAAGTTTTATTGGTCAAGGAAGTAGGTTATAAAAATTAAAGAAACTCGGTTCAGATTTAGCTATAGCTCCAATACATAAGACTTTAACTCTAGAATCAAAACCTACACGAGATCGTCGAAAAGCCAAATCTTCCTAAGAGACAATTTAGTGCCGATTTTGGAGAGGTTTCATAAGCCCATTTTTCTTAGAATAATCAGCTGGAAGCGACATTCTGGTTAACTGTGGACAGTACAGAGGTCTGACAATTTTATTTGTGGCCTAAAGTAAGCAGTATAACTTGGTACGCATCCTGCTAGACCAATGATCCTTAAAGTTTTGATTTTTGATTAAAGCAGGGAGGAGTGCAATATTTACACAGCCTACCCCACAACTGATCTTTGCGCATCAAGTGTGGCAATCGTGTTGGCGCTGCTAGAACTTCTCGTCGGGTGTCGAGTACATCAGATGTCATGCCATCATTTCATAAACGTTTCAGGCTTTCAATACGAAACCATCAACAAGATTTTGTAAAATTTTGCTAACACATGTTTCATTACTAATGGGGTTGTTTGCTCTTGTCCCTTAAATTTACAATTCCAAAACGCTCACAAAAAATTTTAGGATTCCATCTCATTTCGTTTGTCGGTATTGTTCTTTTTAACAGACAAGCGGACGATCGAACATGTCGCTTATAACTAGATCATCTTAGGATTGTATGAGTATCGTTAACATAGGGTGATCCATCTAGATGTATTTTTTCAGCACAAAAAAAATATATAAATTCAAATTAAGTGTGTATCTTTATTGTTAGTTTGAAAGGACATTTCATGGCATTTATTTTTTGAAAATAATTACCTTCAAATGTTAGCAACTGTATTATGGAAATGAGCGTTCGGTGATAAACGGGAAGATCCTCTGTTTTCGACCAAAATTTTGTTCAGTGATGAACAACGAGAAGAGGTTCAAGAGGTGCCGTTATACCCAGAGAAAACCACGGTTTGGTGCGGTTTATAAGCTGGTGGAATTATCGGTGCATATTTTTTCAAAAATGATGATGGCCGGAACGTAACCGTGAATGGTGTTCGTTATCGCGCCATTATAGCGATCTTTATGCTACCTGAAATTGAAGCCCGTAGTCTTGACAACACTTGGTTTCAGCAGGACGGTGCTACTTGTCATACAGCTGCTCAAATAATGGATCTATTGAGAGGTCATTTCGAAAAGCAGATAATTGCACGTTTTGGACAGGTGAGTTGGCCGCCTAGATCGAGTGATATCACACCTTTAGACATTTTTCTTTGGAGTTACGTAAAGTCCAAAGACTACTCTGACAAACCAACTACGATTTTGGCTTTGGAAGCCAACATTACCCGTGTCATTAAAATCATGCCGGTCGAAATGATGGAACGAGTCATCCAAAATTGGACCCTCAGAATGGAAACCTTGAGGCGTAGTTGCGGCCTGCCTTTAAAGGAAATTATATTCAAAAAATAAATGCCATAAAATGTCGTTTTAAATTACCAATAAAGATTCCACACATTATATTTGAATTTTTGTATTTTTTCTGCAAAAATACCTCTAGATAAATCACCCTTTATGATCATTATCTCCGATCAATATTTAGAGGTGTTGCAAACCGAATGACAAATAAAGTTCTCACTTTATACTTCGCTATAAAAATATACAACTTCCGCCAGCTGCAAATATGCCTTGAGAATTTTATAGTGGCTAGCTAAGCCATCAGGAGAGGACTTATAGTAGATAACGTTACAGGACTCTGTTAAGCCCCACATATACTGGCGCTATATATAAATTGCCTTTCTCTTGTAGTTTTCATATCCTTGTTTGTTAACAAGCAAAATAAATTGTGATGATATATTCACAACAAATATGAGATCCTTGTGCTAAATGACAGACATACAACACGTTACCGAAGCGACACAATGCGACTTATGAGTGTGAGGGCGGGGTGTTTAGTGGGAAAGAGAGTTAGAGTTGAAGAGAACAAATCAGAAAAGGAAACAATTAGTCCTTGCTTTGGCTACGGCTGTTGCTTCTCTTGTTACTTTCGTTGTTGCTGCTGATGTTAGCGTTGCTGGTGCTATTTTATTTGCACAACACAATTTTTTTGTTTCACTTGCTATCATTGCACTTAGTTTTGGTCGGTATCGGGCTAGTGAGACACACTGGTTTAGGACATACAAATATGTCGAGAGATCTAGAGAAGTTTGGGTACAGCCTTTTCTTATTAAAGGTGTCCATAATTATTTCAGTACATGGACCATGTTGGTGAGATATTTCTATAATATCAGAAATTTCTTTTCACCCAGCCAACGTAGCAAAATGTACAAGTTATGCGTGTGATAAAAAAATATTTTATAATCAGATTACTTATATATGAAAAATATATAAAAAGGGTGGTCTAGCATAGATGCGCGATGTTATTTGTAAATAAAACAAAATGTTTTTAGAGAAGTATCTTAATGGCTTTTAATTGTGATAGAAGGATCTATGACAATTATGTCTAAAACCAAATATCGGCCAAAAGCTTGCTGCGGCTTCCATGGCATCCCTCCATCGGATAATGCATATTTTCAATGACTCTGAGTCATAATGGAGGTTCAATGTCTCCAATGTGCCCAATTATCTCAACCTTTAGCTTTTGAATTGTCCTTGGCTTTTTGAAGTACACTTTTTCTTTTGAATATCTCCAAAGAAAGAAGATCAACGTTGTCAAATCACATGATCGTGGCTGCCAATTAACATCGCTACCACGTGATTAAATTTCTCGCGCAAAAGAGCCATTGTTTTGTCGGCTGTGTAGCAAGTTGCACCATACTGTTGGAACCACACATCGTCGAGGCCAATGTCCTCATTTTCTGGCCACAAAAGTCCGTTATCATCTGGCGACATCGAGCACCATTCACGGTAACTGCATGGCCGAACTCATTTTCAAAGAAGTATTGCTTGATTACACCGCCAGCATAGAAACCGCACCAAACAGTCACTCTTTGTAAATGAGAATCACTTGTAGATTCTCATTTGCCCAAAATGCGGCAATTCTGCTTGTTAACGAATCCACTGAGGACAAAGTTTACCTAGTCGCTAAAGATGATTTCTTTTGTAAAGTCACAATTCACTTCGGTCTGCTCAACCAACCATTCAGCGTACGACGCTTGAAGTGATCAGTAGGCTTCAGCTCATGAGTCTTATTCAATATTCGCATCGGTGACTTTCATGAGTTGTTTAATTGTTGGGTACGATGACGAGTCGAGGTTGACGGTTCTTTTGCCGCACTATCGCGAACAACTTTAGTGTTTTCCGCAGAACGAACTGGGCGAGCTTGCACAGGTGTTGTCAAATTTCCGACCACCCCGGTTTGCTGAAATTTGCACACAATTCATCCGATGGTAGACACATTTGTTCCATGTGGCTGACCAAAATATCACGAAGTGTACGAAATGCATTTTGATTTGAACGCCATTTTTTGAAAAGGCTTCAAAAAGTAACCGCGCCATTCAGTTATGTACCTCGAACACTAAAACAGAGAAATGTTAAATTAAGGTAGGCAAAAAAACTACAGTTAAGGTGTGTCTCACATTTAATATCGTGCATACTGGTTGGACCGCCCTTTATGAACATGTGAAACAATTTTATTCATCAAATTGGAAAATCAACAAAATATTATGATTAAGCTGATTAGGATAAATAATTTAAGAGAAGTAAAGCCAAACCTAAATTTTTCCAGCTACTTAAGTACTAATTTGACACAAAATACCTAAATCGAATTCTTGAAGTCTGGGCTACATGTGATAAAAAATATAATCGTTTACTTTCATATCGGCCATATTTGTAGGTTATTAAAAAAAGGGGTGGAAACAAATATTATATTTAATAATATTTTTTGCCCTATGTGTCGATTTTGGTTTCCAGTCTAAACATAACTTATCTTAAAATTTTATTAAACAATTAAATTTTTTTTGAAAAAAGGACGAAACGGGGCTGTTTACCTTGAACACATTCGGTTTTTATTTTAGACGATATTAACATTAATCATAATAGCAATAATTTAACCCAAAACGACTATTTAATAACATGTGTACAATTTCATTAAAAAGGACACGGCCTAACTGAAATTAATTAGATACATTTTTTTTTCTTCACTGTTAAGAAACCTTTTTAGAGATAGGATGTTAAAATGTTTCACGAATATAAACTCCATACGATTTCATTTATGACATAACATCATGAAAAGTAAATAAAACAAAGAAATATAGGGTGGTCCAACTAGAGCTATTTTTCAAAATAAAAAAAATATAAAAATTCAAATCAAGTGTGAAATCTTTATTTGTAATTTGAAAGGACATTTTATGGCATTTAATTTTTGAATGTAATTTCCTTAAAATGTTGGCCGCACCTACGCAGCATAGTTTCCATTCTGAGGGTCCAATTTTGGATGATTCGTTCAAGCATTTCGACCGGTATGGCTTTAATGACACGCGTAATGTTGGCTCATAGAACCTGAATCGTAGCTAGCAGGTTAGCATAGACTTTGCATTTTACGTAATCCCAAAGAAAAATGTCTAAAGGTGTGCTATTACTCGATCTAGGCGGCCAACTCACCTGTCCGAAACGTGAAATTAGCTGCTTTTCGAAATGACCTTACAAGAGATCCATTGTTTGACCACCTGTGTGGCAAGTGGCACCGTCCTGTTGAAACTAATGGTCGTCAAGGTAACGGGCTTCAATTTCAGGTAGCATAAAGATCGATATCATGGCTCAATAGCGAGCACTATTCACGGTTACGTTCCGGCCATCCTCATTTTTGAAAAAATATGCACCGATGATTCCACCAGTTTATAAACCGCACCAAGCCGTGGTTTTCTCTGGTTACAATGGCTCCTCTTGAAATTCTTCTTGTTGCTCTTCTGCCCAAATGCGGCAATTTTGTTTATTGTTTATTTGTTTGTTTTGGATCTTTCCGTTTCTTACCGAACGCTCATTTCCATAATACAGTTGCCAACATTGAAAGGAAATTATATTCAAAAAATCAATGCCATAAAATGCCCTTTCAAATAACCAATGAAGATTCCACACCTGATTTAAATTTTTATATATTTTTTTGTTCTGAGAAAATACCTCTAGATGGATCACCCTTTATTTCCTACTTTTGAAGTTATTTCACATGGTACGAGTATAGGGTTACAAAAATTCTTTTCTTAGCCAATAAAAAATAACTTGAACATACGAGGACCGACCTTTTGGGAATTTATTTCCAGAAGAAAGTATTCACCCCCTGAAAAAGTCGGAAATTTTGTTGCATAGTGTAATATTTTACAACATCGAACTAAACGGGTAACTATACTACAAGGAATTCATTTGTTGTCACCACCAATTATTGGTACCAACATGGTAACATGAACTTTTTCATTGGTTTGTTGTCATAACCACCAATTGTGGCAACCAATTGTTTATCTGAATTCGGCTTGTATAACCGACTTATTGGCTGTAAGTACCGTAATATTATTGTAGCTACCATCTTATGGCAAATCGAACCACGTATCTATCAGTACCAAGGAACGTTGGTGATTGCAACAGAAAGTATTTTTATCTAACCGGAACAATTTCCAACTTACTTTTTCTCTGAATGTAGATAATACAGGATGTTTTTTAGACGTTTTCAATCTGACCACACTTTTTCCAGAGTTGGTTGTTGTTGTAGCGGCACACCGGAGTTGGTCGTTCTGCCAGCTGTCACTTGATTTATGCTCAGTTTGGTTTGCCGTTTCATAATGAATGGACTAACTCCGGAACAACGTTTGCAAATTGTGAAAAATTATTACCAAAATAAAAGTTCGCTTCGAGCGATGCATCTCGCGCTGCGTCCAATATTCAGTCGGCATAATTCGAGCAATAATGGATCGGATTTGCACCACGTTTCCTATAGTGGATAATGCGCATCCTCAAAGACGCCGTAGGCGCTATTGCTGCTGAAGAGCAGAGTATCGAAGAACTCTCGCGCGCAACAATTGGAGCTGTGCCCATCCACTTTATGGGAGAATTTTGGAAAGGATATTTTGCGGGCATACAAAATCCAAGTCGTGCAAGAATTATAGCCGAACGACCATCAAGCGCTTCGCACGTTCGGTGAATGGGCCCAAAACGAGATGGCCACCGACCCTGATTTTTACAAGAAAATTTTGTACAGCGATGAAAGGGGTTAAAACCAAAATTGTTGCTTTTTAAGTAATACAAATAAAGAAGCCATTGTTAAGACGCCGTTACATCCTCAAAAAGTCACTGTTTGGTGTCCGAAAGGGAATCATTGATCCATACTTATTTGAAAATGAAGCCGGCAATAATGTTTAGTCAATGGGGAACGCAATAGAGCCATGGTTAATGATTTTTCCGTGCCCGAGTTGGAGGATGTTGATGTAGACGATCTTCGGTTCTAACAAGACAGCACTACCCAACGAAACAATCAATTTATTAAAGGAAACTTTTGGTTAGCGCATTATCTCGCTTCGTAGGCCTGTGTCGTGGCCTCCAAGATCGTGCGATTTAGCACCGCTGGACTATTTTTTGTGGGGTTATGTGAAGTCGCCTCTGTACGTAGATCAGCCCGACACGATGGACGCCATGCAAAAGGTGGTCGAAAAATTCTTAAAACAAAAACGAAATTTACTGAAAATCTAAACATTTTTGCCGAATTTTCTCTGTAAAAATCTTACATAATTTTTTTCAATTTTATATCGACAAAGCGACACGATTGTCGTTAGACTCTTACAAATATAGGGTGATCCATCTAGAGGTATTTTTTTTCAAAATAAAAAAAATCTTCTAAAATTGAAATCAGTTGTGGAATCTTTATTATTCATACGAAAAGACATTTTATGCCATTTATTTTTTGAATAATATTTCCTTCAAATGTTGGCAACTGTAATATAGAAATGAGCGTTCGGCGAAAAACAAGAAGATCCGCTGTTTTTGACTAAAATTGTGTTTAGTGATGAGGCCCATTTCTGACGCAACGTCAACAAACAAAATTGCCGCAATTAGGCTGAAGAGGAACCAGAAGGGGTGCCATTATATCCAGAGAAAACCACAGTCTGGTGCGGTTTATGGGCTGGTGGAATTATCGGTCCATATTTTTTTAAAAATGATAATGGTCGAAACGTTACTTTCAATGGTGCTCGCTATTGCTCCATCATATCGGACTTTTTACTACCTGAAATTGAAGCCTGTATTCTTGACGACATTTTGTTTTCACGGGACGGTGCCACTTGCCATGCGGCTGGTTAAACAATGAATCTAGTGAGAGGTAATTTCGAAGAGCAGCTAATTTCACATTTTGGACCGGTGAATTGGCCGCCGAGATCGTGTGATATCACACCTTTAGACTTGTTTCTTTGGAGCTATGGGTAGTCTAAAGTCTCTGCTGACAAAGCAGCTATGATGATATGATTATGGTCTTGGAAGCCAATATTACGCGTGTCTTACCGGTCGAAATGCTCTAATGAGTCATCCAAAATCGCACCCTCAGAATGGACACCCTGAGGCGTAGTTGCAGTCAAAATTTGAAGGAAATTATATTAAAAAATTAAATGGCATAAAATTTCCTTCGAATAAATAACAAAGATTCACTTAATTTGAATTTTAGTATTTTTTTTTTATTTTAAAAAAATACCTCTATATATCTACAAAAATAATTGTGGAGATTCCGGCAATTTATCACATCTACCGATGTTTTAACTTTTCATAACTGACAATTGAATGGCACCAATTAACATTTAATTGTTATGATGGAAACTGAAGCATTCATGCAAAATTCGGTTGTGGCAACGAATCTGTGTTCTGCCTTTGGGAATTTTGTGGAGCTCGGACCAACTTCCAACCGAATTTTCTCGGCGTGCAGTTAATTTCTGATTTATACGTAGTTTAGTTGGCCCTAAACAGATTTAATATTTCCGATTGCGGTTTTTGTCTACAGATCAACACAACATCGAAGCCACTGTGGCAATTTTCGAAATGTCTTTCCTCGACATTGTGTGCTGTTCATTTTTTGTCATCAACACAAAACTATGATGGATAAGTCACGTTTTCTCTACTTTTTGTTTTGTTCCAATGATTTTCTGTTGTTCAGCTAGGAGATTTTCGAAATATGTTCTTGTTGTATTTGGCAACATACACTAGAGCCGGGCTCTGTATCTTCCAGCATTTAATAAAAAAACGGAAGAAAAAAAAGCTATGAAAAATACGATGTAGATACAACAGCTTAAATACTGTGTGCGAAATAAAGTTGAAAACAAAGAGAAGCACAGAGAAGACGATAAAGAAGACTCTAGCGTGAATGCAATACTTGAAATGGAAATTGTAATCCAATAAAATACCAATTTTCAAAATGTGACAAAATAAATTACTTTTCACAAGAAAACTTTGAACAAAAACTAAAGAACAAAATTATTTCCTTATTGTATTTTAACTAACCATAAATTATCCAATTTCTCTGCGAACCTAGCAAGGAGATGAGGGCAGGATGAAGCCCCCTCCTCCCCCCTCAAAAGAGATTTGTCTTTCGTTAAGTTGTTGGTTTTTTTTGTTTTATTTCTTTCTTCTACTTGTTTCTGCTCTCTAAACAGCTTTTTGTCTTCATTTGTTGCTCGAAGAGTTCAACTATTGTTAATGCTGACAACAAAAGCATCAGTAGCAGCAACGGCAACAGCAGCAACAGCAACATTGATTTTTCATCAATGATAGCAATTATGCCCTTAAGGCTTTACTTAACACTCTCACACATTTTAGCATTTTGTGCAGTCAATGATGCTCGGTGTGGCAAACTGATGGCATTCAGTTTTTTGTTTTGTTTTGCTCGACAAAAGTTTCGATACATTTTTTTTGCTGGATCGTAAAACTTATTTAAACTTTTGCCATTGTTTCTTTTGATGGCGGTGTATCAAGTTTTTCCTACAGTGTCTGTTCGAAGAGATACTCTGCACAAAAGTTGAGTGTCTTTTTGTTCTAGATGTGAAAAAAAATATAATCGAGAAGATTCAAGCGAAGAAACTCATACTGAAATGCACCACAACTAAACTTGCATGTAGGGAAGATGCCAGAGCATAAGGCAGGGAGGTGAAAACGATAAAAGACATAAATAAAATTGCGACACCAGAAAAAAAGGTACCGCTGGACAGACATATTTTATTAAAATAATCCTGTAAGAAACCTTGAGAGATGAAACCTTTCTTTCCGGTGACTGATCCATTGCAGACGCTAAAGATGTTTATGCCAAAGGCTCATCGTGTCGCCATATACGAATGTGTTATTGTAGCAAAAAAGGATACCCATGCTCCAAAGCATCCTGAGCTCGAGAGCACTTCCAACTTGCATGTCATCAAAACATTGCACTCCCTCCACTCTCGTGGCTTGGTCAAGGAACAATTTGTCTGGAGACACTACAACTCCCACGGCAGCCGGTTCTGTGCACCGGATTGACCTGAAGCAGCAAATCTTCGGCCAAGGGCTGTAACCGCGGCACTATGTGTCCGCTACAACAGCTAGATGCATTGAATTCTTGCGCAGTTACTTGCACTTGCCCCCTGAGATTGTTTCCGTAGACCAGAAAATGTTTGTCCCCTCCCAGCTGCTGCTGGACAGTGTTCCGGTGGTGATGCTTGCAAAACTGGCGAAGATCGTTCTGCTTATAGACGTGCTTCTGGCGGCACTGACAAGAAGGTTGATGTTGGCCCTGGTGCCGGTGATGTTGAATTCCATGGCGGTTTCGGCCGTGGTCGTCCCCAATAAGTAAATGGACATAGGTGATATTGTCATGCCAGCATTAATCGCAAGACACTAGATGTAAATCTGTTTATTTACATAAAAAGAAACGTTTTCTATTTAAATGATAATGAAAATATAAAAGAGTAAAAAACAACATATATGTAGAGGGTGGTCCAACCATAATGCACTATGTAAATTGTAAGTCATACCTTAACATCAAAATTTTTGCCCAACTAATTTTAAAAATTCTTTGTTTCAGTGTTTGAAAAATTCAACCATGGAGAGTTACACAACTAAATAGCGTGTTAAGATTGCTAAAGGCTTTTACAAAAATGGACGTTCAAATCAAAATGCGTTTTGTGCACTTTGTGATTTTTTTGGTCAGCATAACCGACCAAATGTGTAAATTGTGCGCAAATTTCAACAAACCTGGTCTGTAGGAAATGTGAAAACACCTGGACTTGCTCGTCTAGATCATTCTAAGGAAAAACTTGATGTTCTTCGCGATGGTTCCGCAGAAGAACCGTCAACCTCGACTCATCGTGCTTAAAGATTGAACAACTCACCAACATCACTGATACGAATTTTAAATAAAGAATTTAATTTTCACGTTTACAAGGTGCAATTGTCTCAAGAGCTGAAGTCTACTGACCATTTCAAACGACGTTAATACGCGCAACGGTTGGTCGAACAGAAAGAAGTGAATGGTGACTTTACAAAGAAAATCATCTTCTGCGGTAATACACATTCTCACCTCTGGATGAGATCTGGATCTGAATGAGATCTGGCCGCCTCAATTCTTATTGGGCACTAATTGATGCTAACGTTCCGGACATCTGTCCCGCCTGCTATCAGGGAACACATGACGTGTTGCACCTCATCAATTATCCAGTCAAGCCCACTCAACTGACCCCAGGTCCCTGTGGACGCAACCAGTTCAAATGGCGCGTTTCCTCCACCTGGATATCGAAGCAAATCCACCAAAATAAAATACTTAGCAGGGACATAAATGCTGATACACACGTTTTATGCTGTAAAATAAAAAGTACTGAATGTTTTTGGAACAAATATTTTTTAATATATTTATTGATGTATATTGTGTCCAAAAAGAATCTACCTTTTCGGAATGTCCGCCTTTTGCCTTTACACACGTCTTAAGTCGCACTGGCTAATCGTCAATAGCTGCACCTCGTCCATTGGAAAATTTGTCACAGCTCGAACCAAAGCAGGCTTAAGAGATCCAATGTTGGGGTATCTTTTGTGACAAACATTGTCCTCTAAAACCGTCCACAATTTGTAATCCAATCGGTTTAAATGTTAGCTGCCTAAGGGACATTCTTCAGAGGAAATGAACGCTGGCAAATTGTTTCGAAGCCAGACCTGGGACGTTTTAGCCTTATAGGTCGGCGCAGAATCCCACTGGAAAGTCCATGACTGGTTTTAGAACAGGGAATTGTTAAGAGGCTTCACAACAGCTTCCAAAACGGTTTCTTGGTAAACTTTGGCCGATGTTTTGACTTCTTTTTCGCAGAAATGCAGGCCAGTGACCCCATCGTAAGAGACACCCCACCAAACCATGACTGAAGCTGGGTGATGACCCTTTTTCACCCTTGGGATAAGTTCAGATGCTTTCTAAGATGACCGCGCTTACACTATCATTTTGCTTGTTAAATTTTCCTGAACGGTAAAAATTTTTTCATCGGTGAACAAAATTTTTCTGTGTAAGTTATCAGCGTGAAAACTGCAAAGAAGTTGCAGTTTTCAATCCTATTTTTTGGAAGCTGAAGTCAATAAATGTCTGGTACGCTGTTTGAAAGCCTTTTTCGTGATATTCATCTCACGGGCCATGATTTTCTGTTTTCGGACCGGATTTCTGTAAATTCTTGATTTAACGGCTTTGATGCGGTGTTCGAACAGAAAACGGGCGACCCGACCGGTGGCGGTCTTTAACATCTCCAGTCTCCTAAAACAGTTTTATGCATCGGTAGACGAACATGCGGCTAATCCCTAGTGGCCGGAGCGTTTTGAAAATATCGCTTTTTTTCATTTCACACTTGAAAAGCGCTATTACAGCGATACGGTTCTCATTATCTGACCACTCCATGATGAAAGTTGAAACAATTTTAAAATCCCGTTACAGACTAACGCTATTTAGGTTAGCTTTCAAAACCCATATGACATTAACAGGGTATTTCCAGTTCTACTATTGAAACGGGTGTGTTCAATGTTGTAACAGTATTTATGTCCCTACTAAGTACACGGTCTTATAGGGTGATCTAACACTAATGCACGATATTAATTCTGACTCACAACTTAACTTCAAAATATTTTCCCAACTTTATTTGACATACCTTTTTTTGTTGGACAGATTAAACCATGGAGGGGTACACATTTGAGCAGCGCGTTAGGATTGTTAAAGGCGTTTACGATAATAGGCGTTCAAAACAAAATACATTTCCTGCTCTTTGCAATTTTTTTCGCACACGCAGAGAAAAGAAATGGTTACTATATGGTCACCGCAACAATAATATGTACTCTACAATAAAGGTATGTTCGTCATCATAATATGGTTGCGTGTGAATCATAATATGGATGTGAGGATCATACTATGGTTGTATGAGAAATATACTATGGTTGTGAGGATCATAACATGGTTATGGAGATAATAGTATGGTTGATTGTGAATCATACTTGTGTTGTGAGGACCATAGTATGGTTGTGGAGATCATAGTATGGTTGAGTGTAAATCATATTATGTTTGTGGGGATTATAGTATGGGTATGTGTGAATCATACTATTGTTGTGAGGATCATAATATTGGTGTGCCACAACCATATACCCAACAATAGTATGATCCTCTTACCAACCATACTTTTTTTCTGCGTGCAGCATATTCGGCCAAATATATCCAAAATCGGGTGAATTATGTGGAAATTTCAGCAAACCGTTTATGTAGGAAAGGTGAAAAAAACATATGTTTGTTCGCCCAGTTCGTTCTGCCCAAAGCATTGACACAATGGCTCAACGGCCGTGTTATCTCACGTTAATTGGCTGCCACGATCATGTCATTTTGCAACGTTGGAATTCTTTCTTTGGCGATATATAAAAGCAAAACTATACGTCAAAAAACCTAGAATTAATCTAAGAGAAAAAAAACCTAGAATTAATTTAAGAGCTAAAAGATAAGATAAATCGGCACATTAACGACATTGAACCTATACTATGTCTCAGATTTATTGAAAATATGGGCCATCGTATAGAGGTATGACACCGAAGCCGTGGCGAGTATTTTATTTGACACATAATTGTCTTAGATCTTTCTATCAAAATAAAAAATATTAAGATAGTTCTCTGAAAACTTTTTGTTTAATTTACAATAACCATCGTGCCGTTAAGTTGGACCGCCCTTTACAATTATGTTCACCGATGGAGCTTTCCAAAACT
This sequence comes from Hydrotaea diabolus, assembly GCA_963513945.1. NCBI lineage: Eukaryota > Metazoa > Arthropoda > Insecta > Diptera > Muscidae > Hydrotaea > Hydrotaea diabolus. The sequence continues at coordinate 178,365,931 of OY740717.1, forward strand.
ACAGAACCCTATGACTAGTGCGTTTCGAGGGCAAAATTCCACACACTGCAATTCTATTCCTTTACTCCAACATTGACATTAACAGTTAAAAGCACATGGAGAAGGGTTTTTTAAGCCCGTATTTGTGGTTAGCCCGGGATTTTTAAAACGTCGCACAAAGACAAACATAAACAAAATGTCTTAAATTCGGAGAGAGACTGCCTTTTTAATATTGGAACCTAGATTTTTTGAACATTGAAAAGAAATTCAAACTAGGGTTAGATTTTCGCACTTTTGCCTAAAATTCAATGAAAGCTTGATTCTGATTCTACACCTACGGATCGACTTATTGACTTTAAGTAGCCGTAACCCTATTAACGATTCAACATATTCACAGCTGTTTTAGATTTAGTAAAGTTTAGATTAAAGTGACTCACTGTATACTAGTAGACAAACATAATTGAATTGAATGACTTAACTTTAAAATCGAATATAAAAAATTATATTCTACAACTTTCAGAAATTCCTCTATATGTCTGTTCGACATCTAGCAAACTGACCAAAGGATTTGGTAATGTGTGTGTATTACAAATTTTTAACGAAGATTGAATTTTGATTATATCGCCTAGCAAATCTAGGTGGGCTTGAGTCGGCCCTGGCGACAACGTAATTATTCAGCGCATGAATCTACAACGATGAAATAAGCTGTCACTTAAATGTTCGATGCAGAGTTCGCGGGCCAATGCAAAACAGGACGACCTGTGAAATTCCAGGAAAAACAGTTGAAATCAGAGAAGTTAGATCGCATGAAACAGTTCAATTAAGGTAAATGTTTTATCTATCTTATAGCCACACACATTGTATGCCACACTATAATACCAGAATTTTTGAATGGGACCACTCACTATAAAATAATGACTCTTCTGAAATCTGAAGCAACCAGCGGGGATAGGAAGGACCCAGCAGGGTCTTCTAGGAAACCTTTTATGTCTGTTAGCAGGCATGTTTGATGCACTCTACTCTCATTTATTTATAATATCGGGTTGGCGAATTGCCGGTGCTTTTTAAGGTCTGTTGTTTTATGCTCCTGAGTTATCTTTATTTTGTACGGCTAAAGGTCTGGAGGTCTTTTGTTAAAATTCGCATCGTGATTTTTGAAGCTTTTGATAAAGATTGATAAAGGTTTTCGGCTACACTCTTTTTGAGCACCGTTGACAAGAATATATAAATGGTTTTGTTTAAATAAAACCATAGATAATTGTCGATAAAACTCGTTTGTTTTAAAAAATTAAAATTTTTAGGAAGAAAGTTATTCAGGAATAATCTTAAGGGAATTTAAGCGAGCCCAGTTATTACTCGTTTATAGCATTTCTGAAAAGTTTTTTTCTGCAAATTAAAAAAACAGTTTTTGATACAGAAAGGCTACCAGTTTTTGTATACAAAAAAATTTCAAAAATGTCTCGTAAAGATTTAAATTATCGCCTTAACGGCGATAATTATCGCCTAACTCGTTTAATATGCGATTACCAATAGAACACGCCAAATGGTTCAAACTGTCCAGATTCTTTAAATTGGTGACCACGTATTTAATGGTTATGTCAATTAAGTGCATTTTCATGACCGAAATTACTTCGAATTGGGATAAGTCTCAGCATAAATTTTCCAATTTTTGTTATAAGTTTTTACAAATATAAAGCTTTGTTCTTTCGTAAAGGGCTCCATTTTGAATAGTCGTAATAAACATATATTTGAGACCACTGGCAAATTTCAGAGTTTTCACTTGCAGAAATAAGTTAAACTTAACTTATAAAGTTCACTCTTACTGAGATAACATTTACAACGTACAGTGGCGCCATTTGAATTTTTTCGTAGCAAAAATCTATAATCGTATAATTTAAATGTCACATGATAGATAACACGATGCGACAGTCCAAAAAACCTGGGACTGGCTATTATTTTTCTTGTAGGGCTTGTCGAGTAAAACAAGGTTCAAATAGTGAAATATGCTGGATACCTCTAAAATCCGGATTTACGGTTAAAACACCGGGTTTAGTACCTTTGCGCACTTATAAGCCTGTAATTCTGTTGATAATAATCCGATTTCAATTTTTTAAAGCGGGGTTTTCACCTTAAATCCCGATTTTAGAGGTGTCCGGCATATTTCGCTATTGGATTCTTCTTTAACTCAACAAGACCTACAAGAAAAATTATATCACTGCCCAGGTTTTTCTATTTCATACAATGTTGTACCACCGTGTAATTGTTCAGCCTATTAAATTAGTGTTTAGAAAGGGTGCTACGCTATTTGTGGAAAAATCATTTTATGGTAGCTAAAAAATATTTAATCACAGTTCAAAGATTATACGAAAATGGTAACTCGCAGTAATTTAAATGAGTCATTTGATTTGTAGCCGAAGTAATCGTTGCCAAGGACTGCTGAAGGGACACGGGTTTAGAAACAGAAGTACAGTCTGTCTGGCAACCCAGCCAATACATATCACCAATTTTTACGTTGATTCGGAAAAAGAAACAAAACAGGTCCCGAACCCGAATAAAAACGGTTCTAGTCATCTTTACCGATTTTTTTAGTTCTTTTTTAAGGTTTTATAAGTATTTTTTAAAATTATTACCCAACAAGTTAAAAAAAATATTTGTTTTACCTTTGATGCTTCGAACTCGTTCTGCAATCTATATTTTTATACAATTTGTTAATGCTGTTGTTGTAACAACAATATATTTATTTTGAAGTCTTGTTCGTCTATGGGGGATCTGTTTTGATATCCAGGTGGAGGAAACGCGCCATTTGAACTGGATGCGTCCACAGAGACCTGGGGGTCAGCTGAGTGGGCTTGGCCGGACAATTCAGGAGGTGCAGCCCATCATGTGGTCCCTTATGGCAGGCGGGACAGATGTCCGGAACGTTAGCATCAATTCGTGCCCAGTAAGAATTAAGGCGGCCAGAACCACGCGCGTCTGCCGAGGTAGTACCTTCTCCTCAGGTGAAATCTCCGGGGGATGTTCCCCTAGCACTACATTCACACGGTAGCTGGATACTGATGCTGCGACATTATCGGCGTGAATGTTGTTCAGACTTGCCTGATAGTTTCGACGATCTAAAGGTTCTCTCTTATACCGCTGGACCTCTCTCTCTAGATCATGAAGATCCTACCTGATCTGCCTGGGCGGAGGCATCCTGTCCAAGAGTTGGTAGTTAGAATGACTTCTGTGAAAACACCCTAGCAGGTATTGCTTAGACAACCGGAAATTGTGTCTGCGCACGGTAAGGACCTTCGTCTCCTCATGTAGATGGTCCTCAGAGACATAAGAAGACAAGTCTGGATTTTCTTCCACTGCGTCGTACTCACGTTCGCCGACCATACAGGTGCTGCGTAGTTTGCTACAGACCGACCTATCGCTTTGTAAGAGGTCAACAAGGTTTCTTTGTTGGCTCCCCAAGTACTGCCGGCAAGTGACTTGAGGACCTTGTTCCTACTTTTGAAATTATCGCAAATAGCTGTAGCATGTGCGGAGGATCTAAAAAGGCTGTCCAATGTGACCCCAAGGATTTTGGGGTAGTTGGTAGTCGGGATGTTGACGTCATCGACTTTTACATTGAGTGACAACCGCACCTCTGCGGTCCAAGCAGTAAACAGTGTGGCTGATGATTTGGAGGCGGATATTTTCATATTCCTCGCAGTGAAAAAACGTGCTAAGTCAGTGAGGTAACGGTTGATTTTCTCTCAAATGTCATCCACTTTAGGTCCTGACGCCAGAATTGTACAATCGTCGTACTCACGTTCGCCGACCATACAGGTGCTGCGTAGTTTGCTACAGACCGACCTATCGCTTTGTAAGAGGTCAACAAGGTATCTTTGTTGGCTCCCCAAGTACTGCCGGCAAGTGACTTGAGGACCTTGTTCCTACTTTTGAGTTTATCGCAAATAGCTGTAGCATGTGCAGAGGAACTAAAAAGGCTGTGCAATGTGACCCCAAGGATTTGGGGGTAGTTGGTAGTCGGGATGTTGACGTCATCGACTTTCACATTGAGTGACAACCGCACCTCTGCGGTCCATGCAGTAAACAGTGTGGCTGATGATTTGCAGGCGAAAAAACGTGCTAAGTCAGTGAGGCAACGGTTGATTTTCTCGCGAATGTCATCCACTTTAGGTCCTGACGTTAGAATTGTGCAATCGTCAGCGTACGACACAATTTCAACGCCATCTGGTGGTGCAGGAAGTTTAGTGAGGTAAGGTTAAGCAGAGCCGGGGATATAACTCCACCCTGTGGAACTCCTTGTTTAACTCTGCGGGCTTCGACTTTCTGTCTCTAAATTCTACATATGACTGGCGCCCACACATATAGTTTACGACCCAACGTTTTAAAGTGGGCTGAAGGGACGTTTCTTTAATGTCCTCATGATTGACCGTGTCGAAGGCTTTTTTTTTAAATAACCAACACTCAGGGGATGCCCCCTATACATGTGGTGCATTGCGTTGGCGAGTGGAAAGTAATGGTTCGGGGGGGGGGGGGGGAAAGAGGGAATAATGTTTATTGACACTTGTCTTAAACTTCTGGATGTCGCAATTAGTGGGAAACACATTTGCCGGAAGTCGATTCCACATACGGACTGTACGAGGGAAAAACGAATTTGATCTGTAGTGTATAGTGCGGTCAACTGGCCAATCGATAACAAACGGGTGTGAATTCCTAGAGAGTCGCGTATCCCTTCCGAACATCCTCACGTCAGGAATAAGGCGACGGATGTCTGATGAACACACACCATGAAAGTAACGACGCAACCCACATTCCGACGATGATCAAGGGAAACAATAGAGTTGGATACCCTACTGTCACCTATCAGCACCATCGCTCTCCTTTGAACACGGTCAAGTAGCTCTAAGGATGATTTTGGAGCACCTGCCCATATATGGGAGATGTATTCCATCTTTGGCCTGATGTAAGTTGTATAGATATTGTAAAGATCAGAAGGAGTGAAATATTTCTTGCACCGCTTTAAGAAGCCTATGCACTTGAGTGCTTCTTTCGACACTTCGAATACATATCTCGCCCAACGAGCGTCACATTGTATTTTCATGCCCAGAACATCAAGAGCTTCTGATTGTTCAATATCCGTACCATCGATAGAAATTGACGATATTGTTGGGTCAGCGAATCGCTTGTGAGACAACAAGCAGCACTGTGTCTTACGCGCATTAAAATCTACTCTATTCACTCGACCCCATTCGGAAATGGCTAGTAAATCCCGGCCAAGTGTCTCATCCATAATTCGCCTTTTGTCTTCAATATCTTCAAGACTCGGCCTACGGTCGAATGAATATGAATGACATAGGTTACTGTCATCCGCAAAGGAGTAGATGGGATTCACGGTCTGACCCAACAGATCATCAATGAAAATTAAAAATAAAGAGGGAGAAAGGACAGAGCCCTGTGGTACTCCTGCAGTAAGCCTATGCTTGTTGGATGAGGACCCATCTACAACAACTCTTATACTGCGATCTCTAAGAAAGCTCGATATAAAAGGAGCGAAAGTATCAAAAAAATGTTCGATCAGGCTGGGGAGGAGCAGTGCTTCAAGCGTCTTTGCTACTGGAGAAAGCAAGAAGATCGGCCTGTACGAATCTCGTTTACCAGCGTCTTTGCCAGGCTTAAGTAGCGGGACCACTCTGCCCATTTTCCAGGCATCGGGAACTACGTTAGTGGCTAGCGACAGATTGAGCATGTACTCTACTCCCGGGATATCCAAGTGTTTTAACATCAGCATTGAGATTCCGGCCGGACCCAGCGCCTTTGATGACTTTGCGCTGCGGATGACATGGTCAACTTATCCAACGGTAAATTGTGGTGGTGCCCCTATGACTTGGGGAGCGCAGATACGACGCAATACTCTCCTTTTCGCCTTATCACTCTCTGGGTGCTCAATAAAAAGCCGGTTAAAATACAACGCGCACCGCTTCGGGTCTGTCACTGTTCTATCACCAAACGTGACAGCTGTCCGATTATCCTTCCTTACAGGGTATGAGAGCGATTTGAACGTTGTTCACAACATACCAATTCCAGGACTCAAGTTGCACTGCTTTAAGTGGTCTAGCCATTTGTTCCGCTTATATTCGTTGACCAACCTACTGATCTCAGAGTTGAGATCCCTTTATTCTAGGGTCAGTAGGGTTGGAGCGACGAATGTCATCACGCTCGTCTGCGAATCCCGCTGCCTCTGCTGGGAAGTTTGGTCGTACTTCGGGTATTCGACCAGCAGGATATGGCAATATATGTATTTTGTTCGTCCAATTTGCTAATAGAATTCTGTGCTTCTTCAGAAAGCTCTCCAATTGGCAAAGACTGGTATTCAATTATATCTTTGCAATGCGCCAAAATTGTACGTACTGTCGGGGTCAACTTCTTTCGTTGATACATTTCCCCAAGAAGTGATGCAGTTTTCGACGCATATTCTCAATATTGACGTTTTCTTTGCAGTATAAAACATTCAAGACCGAGCCCAATCTTTTTACGATTAGACTGTCAATTCCACTGATTCTAGTTACTACCTAATTGTTTTCAAAAATTCTACTACAAGTGTTTCTATCGTTTGAGTTTCCCTATCCGTACTTCGGACAGTCTACTTTTAGTCCAACTTATTTAAGAAAATATCCTGTGTTTGCTTCTTCTTGATCTTTTCCTTGTCCCTATTTGATGTATATACACATACATAGAAGTTTTCCTCCGATTGTGGTAGAGTATCAATTTTAGCCAGATTATCCATATTCGTTATTCTCCTCTTTTGCAGAATCGTTCAAATTACCAAAGTTCTTTTGAAAATTTTGAGGTTGTCAGTCTGTCAGTTGGTTTACGATATTTCCGTCAACCATGGTCAGGTGGAACTGGTAACTGATTTAAAATATTTTCCTTGTCCAATTTGCTGCTTTGTGGGCTTAATCTTGAGTATTCGGTTTTCTATGTGCCTTACAGTGGTTCTTATGATTTCTGCCGATTCCCTTGCAAACAGAGACAATTTAGGTCGGCAGTACTGCACTGATGATGACCTTTGCAGTGGTCGTGAATTTATTTTGGCCAGAAAAATATGCTTGTGTCCGCGTAAAATGTCAGCCCCTAGTCTCATTAAAGAGGCCCGTAGTATCTCATATCAACACTACAAAATGAAAAATATAAATACGAGTTTAGGTGACAGCGCATAGAGAAAGGGACCTAAGGGAAAAAAAAATCAATTTTCATTTTTTTCTTTCTTTTTTTTTGATGTAAACAACATCTGAGCATCGAATGAGGCCGATCCCATGCCCCAAAACTGTTCCCTCCCAGAGATATGCGCGTTTTATGAAAGTGAAGTCGATGATTCTAAGCGCAAATAGAAAGGGACCTAATCTTTAAAATGACTCTCCTGAACAAAACTTTTCATCAACTTTTCACTTTTTTTTGATGTGTACAACATCTGAGCATCGAATGAGACTGATCCCATGCCCCAAAAGTGTTCCCTCCCAGAGATATGCGCGTTTTATGAAAGTGAAATCGACTATTCTAAGCGCAAATAGTAAGGGACCTAATCTTTAAAATGGCTCTCCTAAACAAAACTGGTTTTTAACCTTAGGTCCCTTTCTGTTTTGCGCGTCACATATATAAATATAATAGGTTTCCACGGACATATGCCTTGAATGTGCAAGGGATGCATGCCTTACAATTTCTGGAACCATGTCTTTAGTTCACCTTTTTTCCTTTATAAGCTAAAGTGGCGCCTAGAGGTAAAGAACCTATTTTGAAAATATAGTAAATATAGAAAAATATAAATTTTTTCCGTCAAAGTTAAAAAAACAGTGAAAAAATGGATAGTTTTTAAATATTGACCTGAAGAAACACAACACAAGCAAACATTAAATTTTTTATTATTGACAAAGTTCAACCTTTCCAAAAAACTAAAATTTTAAAAAAAAATTATCAGTACTTTTTTTTACATCCAATTCAAATTTAGTTGCCCACCCTGTTCTTAACATGTTGACTGCCAACTACGAGATAACTCGTAGATTGATTTCCGTTCCAGGAAGCCAACTACGAGTTATCTCGTACTATCTAAAACTGCCACTTTTTGTGTAGTTACGAGTAAAACTGTATTATATCAGTGCTAGTAGCGAGAAATGGCTTCTGGGAAAAGAAAAAAAGTTAGTTTTGGCTTGCGTGAGCTGAACATTTATTTAAAAAAATGTATGGAAAAATGCATTCAATATAATGTAAACATTCATTCAATATAATGGAAAAATTAACTCACGTAGAAGAAATAAAGTAATATTTTATTATTTGTGGTAGTTTTTAAAACAATTCTCCACACAAAAGGGCTGGCTTCTCTTAACAGGCTGGACAGAAGTATTGCGTTTCTCGGCGTTTTTTGCTTGGGTACATACACAACATGGCTTTGTCGGACGCTGTTTTTTTCCGTTGGTGGTAAACACTCTAAATAATGGAGCTCTTGACTTCAATTATTTTTTCAAAACTGGTTGAAAATCTCCAATCAACGCGAGGACGAATTCTCTGAACTTTATCAGTTTTATTTTTGATGAAGTTACTTTTTGAAAAATTCTGTGAGCATTTTGTATATATATATCTCTATAATATGTACCTAAACCTTTTTGGACCATCTAATAGTCTTTCTTAGAGATGAGTAGTACGAAATCATTTGATCTGATCGGTCTATGCCAGACATTCCATTATTGTAATCTTGAACTATATTTGGGTTCAAAGAAATTTTTCCATTGCGATGGGGCCCCTCTACCATTTCAACAGCATGCATGTTTGAAGTGGTAAGGACTTCTTGTTTGTCTTTCCATTTGCAAACAGAAACAGGACCATTTTGCTGCCAAAAACACTCCCCTTTTTTCAATTTACGATTTACCACATCTCTGGGGTTTCCTTTTATGTTACTTCGCAGGGTTTCACACTCATAAGTTTTTCGTGTATATAACAGTTTTGTAAGACTAACTGAATTATAAAAATTATCCATGTAAAGCGCGTAGCCTTTATCGAGATAGTCCTCAAGTAAATGTAAAAGAACGTCAGCAGTATGACCTACATTAATCGTATTGGTAGTTTCCTCAGATTTTCCGCTGTAAATTTTTATTTTTATTACAAGACCGTCGGACTCACATAGTTCATATAGTTTGATGCCATATTTGTGTTTTTTATTTTTTATGTATTGGCGGAAAAGCAAATATAAAAAAATATAAATCCACCAGCGTTTGTACTGAAAAGTTTGATGTATCCTATTTCACACCAACATTTTCTTCAAAAAGAAATAAATCAGGATTGTGTTGAACTTCTGTCCACAAATCATCATTCTCATTTTACGTTGTTGCTTGGATATCATCGTCATTATCATCAGGTTCGGACCCGTCTTCAGGTTCATCTTCACTACCTGAAGGCTTATAAATGTCCTTACTATCATCGCTGAAAATTCCGTCATATTCTGAATCACTTAGATTTGCGATGTACTCAATTTCACTTTGTTTCAGTGACCTTTTCTTATCCATTTTGGGTTCTTCATAATTATAACAATAAATTTAGAGAATGTTTATAAATCTAAAAAGAAAGAAAATAATAATAAAATTATAATAATTTATAATAACTATAAAACAAAATATTATACACGCAGAATAAAAGTATGGTTGTGGTGACAATATTCGAAGAGGATAATACAATTGTTGGGTATATGGTAGTGCTGCAACAATATTATGATTCTCACAACAATAGTATGATTCAAATACAACCACACTATGATCCTCACAACAATAGTATGATTCACACATAACCATACTGTGATCCCCACAACCATAATATGATTCATACTCAACCATACTATGATCTCCACAACCATAGTATGATCCTCACAACCATAGTATCTTTCATATACAACCATAGTATGATACTCACAACTATAGTATGATTCACACGCAACCATAATATGTTCACACACAATTATACTAAGATCCCCAATATAAATTATTAGAATTTGTTTAAGTTGTCAACAATAGATTTGATCCCCAATATTGTTTATTATTATTTATTGGTTTAAGTTGTCAACAATAGCTTTGAATTATGAAAATTATTCTCAAAATACATTAAATTCAAAATAATGGGAGTGATTTATTTCTTTTTTTTTATTATTTATTAAAAGACGTTTCTTAGCCTAATGTTATCACACAAGTTTACAGAGTTTTAGTCGCATCATGCAACTTTTCATCTAAAACATTTTCCTTTCAATTGTTGTATGATTTATAACGTAACAAAAATATAATGTTTCAGAGGAAAGTAACTGTTTGAAAAACCTCTGATTTATCACAAAAAAAAGAAGTTAATTATATATTTTTTTTAGAAATGTAATGCAGTTGATTTGATTTACATGTATAGATGTGAGATTAGAGAATTAGATGAAATACTACAGTGTAATCAGTGTAATTTGAATCTGTCTGTTAAAGAGCGGATTTTGTCTTTGATTAGATGTATATTATTATTTTTGTGTAGATGTGTGGTGGAGAAGTGCCATGGCAAATTTAACATCATTTTCAATAATTTGTTTTGGCAGATTTGCAATTTCTTTATATGTGTTTTTGCACATACTCCCCATACAGGACAAGCATACAGCAAGATGGCCTGGAAAATTACTTTTGCCAGCAATAATTTATTTTCAATACTCAGTGGAGAACCACGTTTTATAAGTGGATATAACATATTTCTTGCAATGCAAAATTTCTGAATTTGTCGTGCAATATGCAAATCAAAAAGTAATTTTTTATCCAGATAGACTCCCAGATATTTAATATTATCGCTCCATTCTATACCTATCCCATTTATTGTCAACTGATTCGATGGGTAAAAACAAGGATGGCGTTTTCGACTAAAAAACACAGCTTGTGTTTTGTCCTCATTTATTTTTATCTTCCATTTGTGGAAGTAATCTAATATAGAGTCTAAAGCGCGTTGAAGTTTAGTCACTATATTGTGTCCATATTCATGCGAGAAAAATAATGAGGTATCATCCGCATATGTTGCACATTCACATCCAAACAAATTAGGCATATCTGAGCAGTACAATATGTATAAAGTTGGACCCAAAACAGAGCCCTGGGGAACTCCTGCTGGAATTCCGACCAAATCGGAGTAACTGTCATTGAGACAAACACAAAAATTCCTGCTTCTCAAAAAAGCATCGATAATTTTTATGAGATAAAGGGGAAAATTTAACTGAATCATTTTATATATTAAACCACTGTGCCATACCGAGTCAAACGCCTTTTCAATATCCAAGGTGACCATTACTGTGGAAAGCCCATTCTCAAAACCCTTCCTAATGTGGTTATAAATCCGTTTAATCTGGTGCACAGTACTATGAAAAGGTTGAAATCCAAATTGAGTTTGAGGAATTATACTACGCTGCTCCAGAATCTTTGTAATCTTAACCTTCAAGACTCTCTCTAGAATTTTACTGAGACTGCTTAACAGGCTAATAGGTCGGTAGCTTTGTGCCAAATTTGGTGGCTTGTTCGGTTTAGGTATTGCTAAGATTTTTGCCGTTTTCCATGTTCTGGTTTAAGTTGTCAACAATAGCTTTGAATTATGAAAATTATTCTCAAAATACATTAAATTCAAAATAATGGGAGTGATTTATTTCACAGTAGAAAAAATAAGCTTAAATAAACGTAAGCGTTTTTATTAAAAATATTTCAGTTAAACAAAGCCAAAGCAGCTTGTTTACAAAATTACTATTATTGCATTAGATCTGTATTAATAACATTTGTCCTTAAAAGCATATTTAAATAAAAAAAAAACTACAATACAATACAGTATGATTGCCGTAATCATATTATTGTTAACATAAAACGTAAAACACAATACTTTTGTCGCATAAACCATATTTATATTGTTGCTATAACCATATTTTCATTTTTAAATTTGGCAATAATACTTTTGTTACATTATAACAATATTAATATTGCAGCAATTATACTACTGTCAAAAATAAATTCAGTTAACAATGCTATGGTTGCGACGAACATGCTTTTATTGCGGAGAACATATTATTATTGCCGTGACCATGTAGTAACCATGTTTTTTCTCTGCGTGTAGGAAGCAAAAATGATGTTTTTTTTAGGAGAAAAAGGACCTAGGAGGATTAACTTGTATTTGGCTTTTGCGTAGCAATTTCTGTCACAGAAGCCAACTACGAGATAATTCGTAGGTCCTTTTTTCTCCTTAAAAAACATCATATTTGCTTTTTCGTAATACCTATCATCTACTCGTAGAAATAGAGTTTTTAGTAATATAATGTGAAAAAATCAAAATGTAATTTTTGGCCAGTTTTCTGAAAATGGCCTTGGCAGTCAACGTGTTAAGAGGGGGTCTAGGACAACTATTTTTGGTAGTTTCAAACATTTTCCATGAAACTAACATAAAATAAATACCCTGTTCCCCATAGTGGTGTAGTGCCACAGGGATGTACATGAACTCAAAACAATGACAGACAAAAATGGATAATAATAACGTCGTTATGTTTGTACAATCATGTTATTAACATGATGTAACAACTAAATCGCACAAACAATTACTAACACACAACGTCATACACACACATGCATACCTGCTATCTTTCAAGAGCACATGTATATGCGGGTACATACACCGACATGTCCTGCGGAAGATGAGTACATCCAGCCACCCATTAATGCGCCGCTAAAATGTGTTAACTAAACAAAGAGCGAGTGTGTGCGTTTTTTTTTGTGCTGTTGTTGCTCTAAGCAATAATAACACCAGCTAGAATGATGAACAGCAATGACAACAACAAAAGCGGCAAATAATAATAGCAACAGCAAGCAACCATACGCACACATACAGGCAGACACACACGGCACTATCAATGGCAACAGGCAACAACAGCAGGCATCGAACGAACGGATATTGCAACAGACAGTTACATTAGCCAAAGCTTTTTGGACATTTATAAGCAATTACCTGTGTATGCACGTACATACACACACAGACATATGTACATACCTACGTATTGACCGGTGTGCGAATGTGCCGACACACGCACATTTCTAAAAACTGAAGCGCACACTAATGCACATATTTACCATTCCAGCGGGGAAAAATTAATGGACCAGTAAGGCCTTCAAGGAGGCCTCTTAGGATGATCGGAGGCATGCTTGCTGCATGCTACTCTCATTGCAAATTAACAAATACAGAAAAATATCAGTTGGAAATCGGTACGAACTACAAATATTCGTTTGGGTAAACATACTTCCTCTTGCAATCACCGACATTCTGTGGTATTGATGGTTACATGGTTCAACTTACCATAAGATGGTAGCTACAATTAGAGTGCGATTCTTACAGCTAAATTACGGTTGCTCCAACTGAAACTACTGGTTGCTACAACCGATGGTTATGACAACCAACCAATTATAAAGTTCATGTTACTTTGGTACCAATAATTGGTCGCTGTTGTAACATATTACACTATACAACAACTTTTCTGGTTTTTGTGGGTGAATCATTTTTTCTGGAAAAAAAGAATTCCGAAGCATAGCTCGTCCTTATTTCGAAAAAGTGAAAAAGTAATTTTTTAACAGGATTTTGAGTATTTTGATGTTCTACAAAAATTGTGTCAAATTAATTTCAGTTAGTGGGTGACGTTTTTATTAATGAAATTGTAACGCGTGATCCATTTCGAGGTTCCCTACTTTGTTTAGCTCGTTTGTTTTTTTTCGGTCTGTTGCTTTTACACATTGAACAGGGATTAAACCGGCTCAAGACCTCTTGCTTCTATATTTAAATAGTAGACAAGTTTTTAACAAAATGGCAAAGTGACATTGATTTTCGTTGCTGCACACTACTTTTATCATGATTTCGGGTCCGTGACAACCCTCTTCAGAAAGCCTTGCTGCAATTGTTGAAAGTAAAACCGAACTCTATAAGGCCAGGCTCTCCCCAAACGAATGAGAACTGCTGTTGTAAACCTTGCTTTTCAAGTTTTCTTCACACAATTGCCCACGAAAATACAACTCAAAATACAACTTAAAAACTTGTCTTCTATTTACATATAGAAGCAAGAGGTCTTGAGCCGGTTTAATCCCTGTTACAATGTTCCCGACTTTTTTAAAGAAAAAAACACAGAAAATTTAAATTGAATGCGCACTGTTTATTATCATTTGAAAGAACATTTTCTGCATATTATGTGTATCAAATGTTGACCGCGGCTACGTCTCAGATGGTCCATTCGTTGAGTCCAATTTTCGATGACTCGTTCGAGCATTTCGACAGGTATGGCGTTAATAACACGTGCAACGTTGGCTACCAAAACCAGAATCGAGCTGATTTGCCAGCATAGACTTTGGATATTACGTAGCCCCAAAGAAAAAAGTCTAACGGTGTGATATCTAACGATCTTGGTGGCCAACCGACCGGCTCAAAACATAAAATTATCAGCTCACCAAAGTGTTCTCTCAATAAATCCATTGATTGATGCGATGTGTGGAAAGTGTCGCCGTCTTGTTGAAACCAAAAGTCGCCGAGATCACAAGCTTCAATTTCAGGCATCAAATAGTCGGTTATCATGGCACGATAACGGTCGCCATTGACGGTTACGTTCTCACCAGCATCATTTTTGAAGAAATATGGACCGATAATTCCTCCGGCCCACAAACCACACCAAACCGTTGTTTTTTTTCTGGATAAAGTGGAAGCTCTTGAACCTCTTCTGGTCGCTCTTCGTCCCAAATGCGGTAATTTTGCTTGTTTACATACCCATTGAACCAGAAATGGGCCTTATTTGGCAGCATAGACTTTGGACATCACGTAGCCCCTTGAAACTAATTTATAATACCCTGTTCCATAAAGTAGTGCAGGGTATAAAAAGGCCATCTGAAATGCCTAACTTTGGAAGGCAATGGCAAAAGTGTATTGGATCTATAAGAATGCCTCCTTGAAGCTCTTCTTATGAGGAGGCCTTAACAATTGTCCCGCTGAGATCTCATCTACATAAAGGATAACGCACACAAACACACACACACACTCCTGCCAAAACACAGTAAAACAACTGTGTTACAGCCGAATGACAAAGGGAAAAAGGAAACAATCATTCGCACAATACGAGCACAATGATGGCAAATCGGTGCTGAGTTTGGCCATGATGATGACGATGGTGGCCTTTATGTGAATGATAGAGAGCTGATGATGACGATGATGATAGCCGACCACATGCCTGATCGTACACTACTACAATAGGTAAGAACAGTCGCTACAGTTGCTTGATGTTGCCCCAGTCACATGAACATAGCTGTGGGTGGTGTGTGGACAAAACTGCACCTGAATGTCGGTGGGCGTATGTATTGATGTGGCGGTATTGGTGTCACCGTCATTGTTGTCGTTGACCTACTCACACAATACTTAGGGATTTGCCTTAGTTTTTGTTCTTTCGAAATCATATCAATGTGATTCATTATAAGCACACTCCAAACTAATCTAGCGAAAAAAGCAGGTCTTCTGCCAGAACTCAGAGAAGACCTTGTAAGGGGATTGTAAGACAAGTTTTCGGCAGAGTCTTCTCATAATAAATGTAGGATTTGATTGGGGATAAATGACAAATCAATTATGTCTAGACATTTCTTCGTTTAAATCTAACAACATCTTAAAGTTAGCCTAGAAGACCATTTTTCGGAAAATATAGCTGTGTTAGAGGTCAAATATGTTAGAAACCCGGAATCAGAAAAAAAAACAAAAAATGGCCTCCAGAAAAGTTTTGATCTTCTTTTTATGAATATGGAAAAAACCTGCACATCTTTTTTCGACCTATCCCCCATTATCAAGGATATTTCCTTGATCCTTACATATTTCCAAAAATAATATTCTCTTTTTGTATTTTTTTAAGAAAATTGGCATAATTTGTTCTGCTAGCTGTAAAAAATCAAAATGGGTTCGTCATCGGCTCAGAAGTAATAAAAAAATTATTGGAGCACTTACTTAATTTAACATAAAAATCCATTTTACTTTATAAAATTCCCTATAAATAAATAAGTACAAAAGGTAAATATAGGTAATACACTGACTATACTTAGTAGGGACATAAATACTGTTACAACATTGAAAACACCCATTTCAATAGCAGAACTGAACATACCCCGTTAATGTCATATGAGGTTTGAAAGCTAACCTCAATAGCTTTAGTCTGTAATGGTATTTTAAATTGTTTCAACTTTCATCATGGTCAGATAATAAGAACCGTATCGCTGTAATAGCGCTTTTCAAGTGTGAAATGAAAAAAGCGGTATTTTCAAAACGCTCCGGCCACTAGGGACTAGGAGACTGGAGGCCGCCCACGCTCTGTTCGAACACCGCATGTCATCAAAGCCGTTAAATCAAGAATTCACAGAAATCCGCTCCGAAAACAGAAAATCATGGTCCGTGAGATGAATATCACGCAAAAGTTCATGAGTCGAATCATTAAAAAAGACTTGGGACCGGATATTTATTGACTGCAGCTTTCAAAAAATAGAATTGAAAAATACAAACGTCTTTTGGTGAAGCACGCTGATAACTTGCACAAAACGATAGAGTGTTTGCACGAAAGGAAGCATCTGAACTGATCCCAAGGGTGTAAAAGGGTCATCACCCGGCGTCAGTCATGGTTTTGTGGGGTGTCTCTTACGATGGGGTCACTCACCTGCATTTCTGCGAACAAGGAGTCAAAACATCGACCAAAGTTTACCAAGAAAACGTCTTGGAAGCTGTTGTGAAGCCTCTTAACATTTCCCGTTCATTTCCTCTGAAGAATTGCCCTCAGGTAGTTCAGATTTGAACCCATTGGATTGCAAATTGTATACGGTTTTAGAGGACAAGGTTTGTCACAAAAGATACCCCAACATTGGATCTCTTAAGACTGCTTTGGTTCGAGCTGTGGTCAATTTTCCAATGGACGACGTTCGTGCACCTATTGACGATTGGCCAGTGAGACTTAAGGCGTGTGTAAAGGCAAAAGGCGAACATTTCGAATAAGTAGATTATTTTTGGATACAATATACATCAATAAGTATATTAAAAAAAAATTTGGTCCAAAAACATTCAGTAATTTTTATTTTACAGCATAAAACGTGTTTAACAGTATTTATGTCCCTACTAAGTATATTACACTGCACACCGGAATGTTCAGAAAAGATAAATGAAAATAGGATCTGGTCCCTTTTGGCTTTAAATTTACCCAGATTTTAAAACTAGTCTTATAAAGGGTGTTTCAACCATAATGCACGATGTTAATTGTGAGTCATACCTTAACTTTCAGTTTTTTGCTCAACTTAATTTGACATTTCTATATTTCAGTGTTTGACAAATGCAACCGTGCTCAGGTACACAACTGAGCAGCGCTCTTAGATTGTTGAGGCCTTTACGAATATGAGCGTTCAAATCAAAATGCATTTCGGGCACTTCGTGATTTTTTGTTAAGCATAATCGAATAAATGTATCCACTGTGGATTCCTTTCCAAGCATTTGGGTAAATGAGAATCCACGAGTGATTGTTGAAAAGCCGATGCATGCACAAAGAGTGACTGTTTGGTGCGCTTTTTAGACTGGCGGCGTTATCGGGTACTTCTTCAAAAATGAGGTCGGCAAAGCAGTTACCGTGAATGGTGTTCGATATCGCGAGATGATAACAAACTTTTTGTGGCCAGAAAATTGACCTGTACGATATGTGGTTCCAATAGGATGGTGTCACTTGCCAACGAAACAATGGCTCAATGCGCGAGAAATTCGATGGTCGTGTCATCTCACGTAGTAGGTATGTTAATTAACGGCAATGATCATTTGATTTGGCAACTTCTTTCTTTGGGGGTATTTACAAGAAAAATTCTACGTCAATAAGCCAAGAACATTGCAAGACCGAAAGAATAAGATAATTTGGCACATTAAAAGCCCTCCATTATATCTCAGGGTCATTGAAAATATAGACCATCGGATAGAGATATGCTCCCGATGCCGTGACGAGCATTTGACCATATTTTGCTTCACACATAGATCCTTATATGAATATTAATTATTCCTTCTCCTGACTCGGTAAGAGGGAATATATCATTTGGTACGAAAAAAAAGTGGTACCTTCTGGTACCTCCTACATTTAAGTTCCATTACGCCCACTTTTTCTATTTTTAAAATATCATTAATGTAATTTATACGATCAAGTCCAAACTCGATATTTACTTAGTAAGGGGGTACGGACAAAAAGTGTAACGAATCGCTTTTAAGATCTTAAAGATATTTTAACCAAATACGTTTCATGACTTCTTGAGACATGTCCATCTGTGCGGCGGATTCGCACGATTACTCTCAAAAGGAGCTACCAATCGATCATAATATTTTCCCAAAACTGTCTGTGGGATTGAAAAAAGACCATATCGTTCCACCCTTTTTGGTACCTCCCACATTTATGTAACATGATGCCCATTTTTGGTATTCTTAAAATGTTTTGAATGCTATTCAAACGATCTAGCCGAAAATCAATACTTAAGATATTAGCTTAACTTGATGACAACTAATGACCCTATATCAGTCCAGTAATAATTTACATAACTTGTCTCCTTGTGCATGCCATTTGCTTAGATTGTGAACACCTTAATATATTTAGAACGACTTTTTACTCGTATATGAAGAAATTAGTTGACACGCCCCAGTCTGGTACCTCCCATGCAATGCACCGTTCGTCCCACTTTTGGTTTTCGTGTAATAGCATAAATGGTATTCATACGATCTAACTCAAAATTAAAACTTAAGAACCAAGTGATAAGTTGAATTTGGTGACAAACAATTGGATTCCTAGCCACGTCAGTGTAGATTGTAACCCATATAACTTGTCTCCTAGTGGCTAAAATTTACTTAAGTATATCAAAAAAACTAACATCGAAGTGAGTGGATGGATGACTCGATACCTCCAGTGCAAATGACCATACCGCCTACGTTTGTGACTTTAATACTTTTCAAACGTTGCTGCCGAAAATTAGTAACTCAATGGAGATGGATGGATTAATGTAACCTCTGCCACGCCTTTTCTTGTACTTCACACACAAATTACGCCCTCATCACTATTTCTCTAATGCAAAAGTTTGCTTGAATTTTGTATTCTGCTATATATTTATTTCATTTTTTTACACGAAAAGGAAAAAAGTGCATGCCACGCCCATTCTAGTACAACCCACACAAACGATTATTAACTTAATTTCTATAACATTGACACGCTTCAGGCAATGGAGGGAAATATAAAATATATATCGTCGATGTTCCCAGCAAAAGGCCTATGTGTTTTTCCGATACTTTTCAGGAGAGCCAAAAAACTGGTGCATTAAATCATTTCGCGGAATTTCCGAAAACTAGTAACTGCAGTCGATTTATATATAGTTGGATCCATCTATAGGTTTTTTTCAGAACAAAAAGATAATAAAAAAAATTCAAATCAAGTGTGGAATCTTTATTGGTTATTTTTGAATTTGAATAATTTGAAAGGACATTTTATGGCATTTATTTTTTGAATATAACTTCCTTCAAATGTTAGCCGCAACTACGGGTCATTCAATTTTGGATGTTTGACATGAATTAGTTTCATGGCATGGAAATTAACTATTTATGATAAGGACCATATCGGTCCATGATATTAAACAGCCCTCATACAAAGGTCTCTCCCGGTTTTAGGTCCTGACGCTCTGGAAGGCACTTTAATTGTCTGATCTGAACAAAACTTAGTACAAAATACTAAGTTTTCTTTGGAATGGCAATTAACTGTTAAGGATCTGGACCATATTGACCCATGAGTTAATTTAGCTCACATACAAAGACGCCTAATTATTATGATTGTTGCTTTGAACATAATCCACGGTAGAGGGTATATAAGATTCGGTCCGACCGAACTTAGCGCCGCTTTTGCTTGTTACTCATGTTTATTAATTTTCGGTCAATTATATGGGCAATATATAAAAGGCTATTTGAAATTATTGGTTTAGAAATTAAAAATTCCTATGCGAAGAAAAACACATAAGCCTTCTATAGGGTGATACATCTAGAGGTATTTTGCAGAACAAAAAAAAATAAATCAAGTGTAAGGTCTTTAACGGTAATTTTATGGCATTTATTTTTTGAAAATAATATCGTTTAAATGTTGGCAACTGTATTATGGAAATGAGCGTTCGATGAGAAACGGGAAGATCCGCTGTTTTCGACCAAAATTTAGAGGCCCATTTCTGTCTCAACGGCAAAGTCAATAAACAAAATTGCCGCGTTCGGGCTGAAGAGCAACAAGTAGAGGTTCAAGAGGTGCCATTATACCCAGAGAAAACCACGGTTTGGTCCTGTTTATAAGCTGGTAGAATCATCGGTGCATATTTTTTCAAAAATGATTATGGCCGGAACGTAGCCTTGAATGGTGCTCACTATTGCGTTATGATATCGATCTCTATGCTTCCTGAAATTGAAACCCGTAATCTTGACGACACTTGGTTTTAACAGGTGCCACTTGCCATGCAGCTGCTCAAACAATGGATCTATTAAGGGGTCATTTCGAAAAGCAGCTAATTTCACGCTTTGGACAGGTAGAATGATAGAGCCTAGATAGAGTTATATCACATCTTTAGACATTTTTCTTTGGGGATACGTGAAGTCCAAAGTCTATGCTGACAAACCAGCTACGATTCAGGTTTTGGAAGCCAACATTACGCGTGTCATTAAAGCCATACTGGTCGAAATACTCGAACGAGTCATCCAAAATTGGACCCTTAGAATGGAAACCCTGAGGCCTAGTTGCGGCCAACAATTGAAGGAAATTATATTCAAAAAATTAATGCCATACAATATCCTTTCAAATTACCAATAAAGATTCCACACTTGATTTAAATTTTTATATTTTTTTTTGATCTGAAAAATACCTCCAAATGGATCACCCTATACAATAATTTTATAATTTTTTTTTTCAAAGAAATACACTTAGGCCTTTTTCTAAATCCTGAACCAATAAGGATATTGAAAAACGATTTGGTGAGTACGTGTATGGCCAATAGGAACACTAAAATCTACTAAAAAAAGAAAAACTATAAAAAGAACTAAGCAGCACCGCTGTGGTCAGCGAATTTGAGTACGACGCAGTGGAAGGAAATTCCGACCTGTCAAAATGTCGCCCTCAGAACATCAATAGGGTGTCTTCTTATATCTTCTGAGGACCATCTACATAAAAAGGTGAAGGTCCTTACCGTGCGTAGACACAAATTTGCACATTGTCTAAGCAATATCTGCTTGGGGGTTTTCGTAATAGTCATCCTAACCACCATCTCATGGACAGGTTGCGTCTGCCCAGGCAGATCAGGAACGATCTTCATGATCTAGAGAGAGAGAGAGAGGTCCAGCGTTACAAGAGAGAACCTTTAGATCATCGAGACTATCAGGTAGGTCTGAGCAACATTCACGCTGACGAAGTTGCAGCAGCAGTATCCAGCTACAGTGTGAATGTATTGCTAGGGGAGCATGCCCCTGAGATATCACCTGAGGAGAAGGTACTACCTTGGCAGACGCACGTAATTCTGGCTCAGCTGAGATCTGGTTGGTGCAGCCGCATCAATTCTTATTGGGCACGAATTGATGCTAAAGTTCCGGACATTTGTCCCGCCTGCCATCAGGGACCACACATAACGTGCTGCACCTCTTCAAATGTCCAAGCTCACTCAGCTGACCCCCATGTCTCTGGGGTAGCATCCGGTTCAAATGGTGCATTTCTTCCGCCTGGATATCAAAGTCCCTATAGACGAACAGAACTTCAAAATAAAATAAATTGTTGTTACAACAACAACTAAAAGCGGCAATCAAAAAACAAAAATAAATTTTAATTAAAATTTATACATAAACCTTCTGCTGGGAACTACTGCGATATGTGAGTGAGGGTGTATGTAAGTCGGATCAACCGACTAAAGGTTTTTTATTTGTTTTGAACATAACTAACTAACCGACTAAAACTCGCTTACTTATTTTTATTTTTTATAGCCCATGGGTACGCTTTCCTTGAAAGGTCAGCAATGCTAACTGTACTGAGTACAAACAATACTTATTAGAAAGTCATCTAAACAAAATTACGACTAAGATGATTGATATCTACAATATACCTCTTTTATAGCTCATTTCAACTTGAAGGCCAACTGATATTGCACTAAATTCTACTAGTCTATTTCAATCTCACTAAATTTTTGGCACACTTGATTCAGTTTCGGTTTTTCTCGTGGCATTTATAGGCTGCATATTGAGTTTTCCTTTCGATGCGGCATTGAAACCTTCAAACCTTGGCATATTTTTGCACTTATTGACATCTCTACGCCCACAAGGGCAACAACAAAAGCGTAATATTCATTTAAATACTCATTTTCATATGATTTAAGATTTGTTTGTTTTTCTTTTCGTTGTAGTTTTAATATTTTCCATGTGTGTTTAGTTTTGTGCTTTCAAAAATTTATTTCTCGTTTATTACACTTTATTGTTGTGCGCCGCATATTTTGGCCTCAACCCAAGAGATGTTTGTTTGCTTTTTGGCCATTTTGTCTTTTATTAGCCTTCTTTTTCTGTTGTTGTTGTTGTTTTTGCTAGATGCAGAGAACGAGATTTGTTGCACTTGTTGTTTTCTCTGTGCTGCTGTAGTTGTGTTTCAAAACTAAGGCAGCGTATGTTGAAAATTGTTTTGGCAAAATGCCACTTAAAAAAATAGGAAAAAAGCTGCGCATATGAAAATGTTTCAGCAAAATATGGAATAAACTTGCCCCAACACACACGCACACACACATATACGTACAGGCATACGTGTATTTGCATAGACTTTTACAAGGGAGATCTGTGTGTGTGTATACGTGTTGGTATACCCTTGTGTGTGTGAGCAAAAGCGTTGCATTCGCACAAGTTGCATAAAAAAACATTGACATTAAAATGTACTGTTGCAACACTGTTACTTTTACTTTTCTCTCCTGCTGTTGTTGTCTGTGTTGGTGTTGTCCTTTTTGCTTGCCATCCATAACATCCCGCCTAAAGGGTTGCCAAGGATATACTACATTTGACCTAACTTTTGTGCAACTGATATGTACAAGTAGTAATAAAGTTTTTGCATCTACTATTGTAGCCGCTTCCCGATATTAATGTTTCGAGGACACAGTAACAAGAGGGTACTTCCTTTGTACAGGGTATATTATGAAGGCTGCACCGAATATTCACATTCTGCAAGCCACATTGCAAATGTAGACCAAAGAAGGTGTTTAAAGTCATTTGCCACTAGGCTATCCAGGTCAAACTCAGCAGCTGCACCTTCACCTTGTTACGTATTGTACAAAGGGTTTGGATGTTATTTATTGTGCAATACTTACAAAACTTACAAAATGTATAACACATGAAAAAAAATATTTTAGACCCTACATAAGTTTAGACAAAATCCGTTTAATAAATTTTTAAGTCACTTAAGCCAAGCCCGTCTGTCATTCTGTGGTAGTGGTACGCACGATAACTTTTTTTTTTAAATTAACACAGCTTTAAATTAACCTAGATTATACAAATACGAGGGCTGCTATAAATATTTCTAACCTTATAATGAAAATGCGAATATTTATCATCAAAAATGGTTTTATTGCTTTTCAATATATTCTCCAGCATGATTTATACACTTTTGCATGCGCTCCAACCAATTGTCGAAGCACTTTTTCCACTCCGATTGAGACACCTCCAAAACATGGTTTTTGAACGCATTAACAGCATCTTCCGGCGACGAAAATCGTTGACCACGCATTTGTTACTTGATGTGCGGGAATAAATAAAGTCATTGGGTGCCAAGCCAGGGCAGTACGGCGGATTACCCATCAATTCGACATTTTTGCCGGGCAAAAAGGCGCTGGTTTGAGCCGATGTGTTATAGCTCGCATTATCATGGTGCACAATGATTCGTCTTCTCTTGTTCGTTTTTCGAATTTCCCCAAAGACTTCAGGCAAAGAAATTGTGGTGTACCACTCAGAATTGACCTTCCTACTTTGCTCAAGCGGAACAGTCGCCACATGACCAGTTTTGCCGATGAAACAGGCGACCATTTGCATCGAAGTGCTTCTTCCACGAACAACTTTCATTGGATTTGGCTCGTCTTCGATGACCCACACGGTCGATTGCTGTTTTGTTTCGGGCTCATACGCATAGATCCATGATTCGTCACCTGTGACGATCTTATAAACGCCTTTTGAAGCACCGCGATCGTATTTTTTCAAAATTTCGAGCTTTTTTTTGAGCAGTTATCAAACTGTGAGGGATCCAACGAGAACAAACCTTTTTTATGGCCAGGTGTTCATTCAATATCGAATGTATGCTGGTAGAAAAAATGCCCAATGGTGCTTCTATCTCCCGGTATGTCACCTGACGATCTTGCATTATCAGTTCACGCACGCCATCAATGTTTTCTGGCACAACGGCCGTTTTTGGACGACCTTTTTCTTTAAGCGGGCGTCGGCCACGATTAAATTCACTTAACCAGTTTTTCAAAATTTTTTTTTTCAAGTCGCAACACAAACGATGGTCGGACGTCAAAACGTTCTGAGTACGTTGATGGTAGAAAATGTCAAACTTTCCAATGGAAATGTCAGATGGCGCCAGGCAACACTCAGTGTTGCCTAGGCCAAAAATATATAGATAGATATATTGAATTTGTGTTTTGGTACGCATATGTTTTAATTGGTCAGATTTTTGGACATAGGGACCATCACCAAAACTTAGCCAAACTGCAAAACTTATTTTATTTTTAGCTTTGTGGCAACATTTTGTGTGCATTTTAAAGGCATATGTTCACGCCTATAGGTAGATTTTTGGGCACAAGACAATAGCCTATTAGACTTAAATCGGTCAAAAATTAGTTGTTTGATAATCGAAATTAACCGTATAAAATCTGATAAAGATCGGAATTAAAATGGATGTTCTAGAGAAGCTATATAGGGGGAGCAATTTAAAACTTCAAATTTGAACCGGCTGCAAAAAAGGTACTGCAATTTTTTTCAAATTTCTGGTTATATTGGAATGGTCGAACTTTGTCGTTTAGAATGGAAAACAATACCATTTGTATGGCTACTAAAGGGTGTCCTAAGAAGAGCGCAATTTTTAAATTTTAAATAAAACACAGATATTTAAGAAAAAATCGTGAAACTTTATTATATCGTAAAGTAGACAGAATGAGGTTATGTAAGGAACAACATATCGTGCAGATGGCCGCCGCGGCTTTGCTGGCATGCACGCGATCTTTTAATGAAATCAATGACCGTTTTGCATGAATGCTGCGGTATTTCATTAATGCAGCGTCCAATTTTGTCTTTTAAGGCTTGAGTCGTCATCGGCTTATTCGCGTAAACCATCGACTTCAAAAAACCCCAAAGAAAAAAATCTAATGGTGTTAAATCGCACGATCTAGACGGCCAATTCTGATCTCCAAAACGCGAAATAACACGACCGGGAAATGACTGATGCAGCAATTGAATTGTTTCTCTGGCTGTATGACATGTGGCGCCGTCTTGTTGGAACCACATGCCCTCCACATTCATTTCTTCAATTCTAGGCAAGAAAAAACTGGTTATCATTTCACGATACCAAACACCATTGACTGTTTGCGCTTGACCTGCCTCATTTTCATAAAAAAAAGGTCCAATGATTCCACCAGCCCAAAAACCACACCACACAGTGACACGTTGAGGATGCATTTGCTTCTCGTGAATCACTCGAGGATTTTCCGCACCCCAAATGCGACAATTCTGCCTATTGACGAAGCCATCAAGATGAAAATGGACCTCGTCACTGAAGATGATTTTATCGGCAAAATCAGCATTTTCATGTTGTCTCTCCAATACCCAATTAACGAACTCCCTTCGCTGTCCATGGTCAGCTGGCTTCAGTTCCTGAGTCAATTGAATTTTGTATGCATGAAGATGCAAATCTTTCGTCAACATTCGCTGCAAAGTGGATTTGGAGACACCAATTTGCTGAGCTCGGTGTCGAATTGAGGTGGATGGAGTTTGAGCGACATCATCACGTACAGCTGCGACATTTTCGGTCGATCGACCTGGTCGATGGCGTGTTGTTGTCTTTACATCACTAACATACCCAGTTTCGGCAAATTTATCCATTAATCTCTTTACAGTTGACTCTTTTGGAGCATTATTGTGACCCCAAATTGATCGCAATTTGCGAACTGTAGCCGCAAAACTTTCACCATTTTGGTAAAACAATTTCACAATGAGAATGCGTTGTTCATTCGTGTAGCGCTCCATTTTTACTAACCTCGTACCTTCTACTAACAAACAATAACAATTGTTCAAATGTCAAACAATGACACTTCGAATGTTGCCAGGTTTAAAAATTGCGTTCTTCTTGGGACACCCTTTACAACTGGCTTCCCAGTTCCTCATCTGATCAATCCAATTTGTAAATACATTTGCGATTGTTTCGGGTCGAATCTCTTCAATGGCAACTTCGATTTCATGCAGCAACGCTTCAAATGTCTCTGGATGCTTTTGCGTAACAATTATCCTAAATGACTCCCCACAACAAATTTTCCAGACGGCTCAAATTACAGGGCTCAAATCCGAAGCAGCAAATTGACATTAACATTTCAGCTGATTATTTGATTTTCAAAAACATTGCGAAAAATATCGATGTTTGCGTTGGCTGTGTGACATGTGGCCCCGTCTTGTTGAAACCAAATGTCGCCCATGGAAACAACATTGGAAACAAAAATTCTCAGCAAGATCAACAAGAAAAATAATATCACTTGCCAGGTATTTTGACTTCATTCGTTTTTGTTACACTGTGTAATGAGACGCCAACCGATGCAGTTTCGCATCGCCCAATGGGCTGAAGATAGTTCCGCAGGAGGTGAAGGATTTTACCCTTTATAAATACAAGAAATTACATTTCCTGTTGTTTTCTTAAAATTTAACTATAAGTCCCATAATAGAATCCCTACGTCAAAACTGACCATTAGTTATGGTCAACATTTTGTATTCAATTCCAAAATTACTTTATTCGTCGTGTCTCTTTCGTTAGTATTCAGACAAGAAATTTCAAATGCTAACTAGATGGGATGACATTCCATTTAGAGTGTAGCACAGATTCGTTGAGTTTTAGTTTAGCAGACTCGTGTCGTTATTTTGTTGGTTTTGTGATTCTTTCCCCCCATATTTTTAATAACACCGTCAGTTGCCTTGGAGGAGAATAACAACAGAAATCACATACATATGCACCGAAATATTTATGTCATTCAGTGCTGTAGAGAAAAAGATTTTAAATTTGAAAAACATAAAAATGTATACGAGTATGTTGCCCGAAATGGAATCTGTTAACATTTAAGATTTAAAACGCAATAAAGTTAAACTCGGATTAGTCTGTTATATATGACTTTCTAAAGGAAAATTTAACAATTTGTGGTTGCTTTAGACGGTCATGCATGCCAATGCAAAATCATTTGATAATCCAAAACCATGTTAACAAAAAGATATTAAATAAATCTAAAGATAGCTGACCATGACACAATAATGCCATTACATGTTTGGTTGCAAACAAATTAAAACCATTTGTGAAAAGTTTGTATTTTATAGATTAACAGTATTTGTGCAAGACAAGTGAGCCACTTAAAGATTTAACAAAATAAGTTTTAAATACTTTTTGGACTTATACCCATGACCCTCATGGATAAACATCTGGAAGGTTCATTTGAATAGTCTAGGAAATGTTTCATCAAAAAGTTCCAAAAATAAAAAGTTCACCATGTTTTGGTATATCCTTCATACAAGGTGGGGCAATAGTAATCACCCTATTTGAAAACGCTATAACCTTTTCAAATGACGCCAAATGTGAATTCGTTTTTGACAATTGTAAAGTAGACAAACGCAGGTCACAAATCGATAAGCCATGAATCGGGTTTCTCCTCCAGAACGCGGAAAAATTCTTTCCATTTTTTTGCGCAACAATTCGTCATCAATGTCAATTTGCCATTTTGTAATTAACTTGTCTTCAATTCAAATGTACGATGGCGGTTTGGAAAGTTCTTAGCCTATCAATGAAAGAGAATAGTTAGTTTTTCAAAAATATTTTTATTTTTCAATATAATCTCCTGAAACTTCAATACACTTAGTCCAACGCTTATCTAGCAATTCTATCCCTTGATTAAAAAAGTTTTCCTCAAGGTCTTCAAAATAGTGGTTAACAACTGTAATTGCATCTTCATTTGAGGTAAAACGCTTGCCAGCAAGGAATTTTTTTAGATTTGGGAACAGGTAAAAGTCACTGGAAGCTAAATCAGGAGAATAAGGTGGGTGGTCAAGCAACTCGTACTTTAATTCGTTGATTTTAGCCATTGTTGATGAAAAATTATTTTTTTGTGTTGTAAGCCAGGACGTTTTACTCGAATTTGTACATTTAATTGATCTAAAAGGTTGCAATAGTATTCTGAATTTATTGTTTTACCCTCAATAAAATACCTTTGAAGTCCCAAAAAACCGTTGCCATAGCCTTGCCAGCCGATTGAATTGTTTTTGCCTTCTTTGGGGCACTTCCTCCAGCTTCAGTCCATCGTTTGGATTGTTCTTTTGTCTTTTGATCCAAACAAGCTTGAGGAATGTTCATTCTTATGCGTTTTTGGTCGACTGTTAACAAGTCCGGCACCCATCTTGCAGAAAGCTTTTTCATCTGTAGTTCTTCATGCAAAATTAAATGGACTTTATCGTTTGAGATGCCCATGATATAAGCTAATTCACGCACTTTTATTCGTCGATCATTTAATACCATATCATGCACTTTGGCTACAATTTCTGTTGTTTTTGGCGTTTTTGGACGTCCACTACGTGGTTCATCTTCAATGCTTGTACGACCACTTGTACGACCCAATTTTCTACTGTTGCATATGAAGGAGCACTTTACCTTACACATTCACCATATGAATGTGTAAGGTAAAGTGTCCCGATAAACCTTTTTTATGTAAACATTTAATGACACCACGCATTTCTAATTTTTCCATTGTAAAAAAATCGCGGATGCGTCTTTTGTGAACACCTGTTTCTATATGAAGGAGTTGCCAGATCGAAACAAAATTTAACATGTGTTCATAGCAGAGATGGAAGTTCCAAAACACTTAACTTTTTTCTGTTTATACCGCGCTTTTTGTGCTAGGCTAAGAAGTTTCCAAACCGCCCTCGTAGATGCAAGAGGTCTCGAGCCGGTTAATCCCTCTTCAGTTCAATGGTTGTGTTCTCCTAGCGTGAATTTCTTCGTAGATGTCCTGGCCGTCCGACATCAACCAAACAAATACTGCGGCGTTTGGCCACTCGCCCTGAAGAGACTGGAACATTACCAGATCTTCGCAGGGCTGACCGGACCCGGACCAGCCGTTCTGGTGAGAATATTTTTCGTTTTTGGGCAAACTGTCGAAAAGAAGCCCGGAACATAAATCTTAGCATTTATGTTAATAAACAAAAAAATCGTTTCTAGGACACTAAAAAATCCATGTACCACCCTCGAGGCGCGATTACACTCATTCATAGTTACTGCGTGGCCTGGTTTACGCTGGAGGAGTCATCGTAAAATGAGAACGCTGCGGGCCAAGCGACGGCTGTGATTGGAGCTCGCTACAGAGTCATGGTAACTGCATTTTTTTTACCTCACTAAAATGAATTGCGACAGTAGATCATGAGGTTCTAACAGGACAGTGCAACGGAGAACACTGCTGCAGCCACAGCCGATATTCGGAAGGAAGCATTTGCGTGCCGCTTAATCTCTCGTTTTGCTGATTTGCACTGGCCGGCCAGATCACCCGATTTTAACGTTCCAGACTTATGGGGTCTTTTTAAGTCGCGAGCTTATATCAACAAGCCTAAGAGGCTTGAAGCCCTAAGGAGAATATTCGCTAGGAATGGCAGAACCTGTCGCCCAAAGTTCTGGCAAGAGTGATGCGAAATGCCATAAAACGAGCCAAGTGGCCGCCGACAATTCTTATGTATTTAATAAACAAATTTCACAAGCAGAATCAAATTTTTCTTTTAATAAACAAAAATTACATTAAAAAGAATATTAGGTGTTTACTTTGGCCCCACCTTGGATAGGGTGAGCTATTTAACATTTTAAATTTTAATTGGCTGTAAAAAAAAGTACTGAGAATTTTTTCAAATTTCTGGTTTTATTGCAAAGGGTGAACTTTTTCATTTAATAATGAAACACAATAAATATCACTTTTGTGAGTACCACAAGTGGCTCGGCAGTAGCTCATCCGATCAACCCAATTTGTCAGTACATTTTCGATTGTTTCAGGTAGAATCACCTCAATGTCAACTTTGAATTCATGTTTTAACGAGTCAATTATCTCTGGATGCTTTGCGTAACATTTATTCTTTATGGCTACCCTCAAAAAATAATTCAAAGGACTCAAATCACGGCTTCGAGGCGGCCAATTGACACCAAATTTTGGGCTGATTATTTGATTTTTAAAAACAGTGCGTATGTCATCCTTGTCATCTTGAATTTTTAGAAACAAAAATTTGTTGACGGTAACGGCGCCTCCTTTCTCATTTTTGAAGAAAAATGTTCCAATGATACCGCCAGCCCAAAATCCTAAACAAACTGTGACCCTTTGTGGAATTATTGGCTTCTCAGTAGTCACTTGTGGCTTATCTGGAGCCCATATGCGTCAATTTTGCTTACTGACATATCCACCAAGATAAAAATGAGTTTCATCAGAGAACATGATTTTTCGGTAAAATTCTTCTTTAAATTATCTGTACTTTTTTACAGCCGATTAAAATTAAAAATTTTAATTGGCCCGCCCTATAAAAAGATATCTACGAGGGCTGCTATTTATATTGCGCATCTTAGTAATACTAGCGTTGCCAAATGCAAACTTAAAATTCTTGTAGAAAGTTTTACATTTTTTTTCCATAGCTCAGAACGTTTGGTCATTTGATTTCATTATCAAGACATGAGTGCGTCGATCAATTTCTTTTGACTTTTGGCGATGAAGCACCATCAAACTCGACTGTTAGTCGTCGGTACCAAGAGTTCAGTCTGGCTAATTTAATTTCGCCCAACATTGGTTATTTTGGAAAATCGACATGCGACATACCGTAAGATTGAGGCTTCTTTGGGAAATATAGGGTAATCAGATACTTTTTTCAATAGCCTTTTTTGACAGATCACGTGTGAGTCGTGTCATGCTGTCATTCTATTTTTGTTTAGTATTGTTTGGCATTTCATCGTGGAAAGACTTACGCCTGAACAACGCTTACAAATCATTTAAGTTAATTACGAAAATTCACGTTCTGTGAAGAATGTGTTTGGTGCACTTCGTTCAACTTATGGTCAACATAATCGGCCCACATTTCTGGCTCAATGGCTATGTTAACAAGCAAAACTGCCGCATTTGGGGTGAAAAGCAACCAGAAGAGGTTCTAGAGCTGCCTCTTTATCCAGAAAAAAGAACTGTTTGGTGTGGTTTGTATGCCGGTGGAATCACCGGTCCATATTTATTTAAAAAATGATGCCGGTGTGAACGAAACCGTCAATGGCGACCGTTATCGTGATAACCGCCTTTATGATGCCTGAAATTGAAGCTTGTGATCTCGGCCACATTTGGTTTTAACCTGACGGCGCCACTTCCCACACATCGCATCAATCAATGGATTTATTGAGAGAACACTTCGGTGAGCAGATGACTTCACGTTTTGGGCCGGTCAAGATCGTGTGATATCACATCGTTAGACTTTTTTCTTTGGGGCTACGTAATGTCCAACGTCTATGCTGACAAATCAGCTACGATTCAGGTTTTGGAAGCCAACGTTGCGCGTGTTATTAACGCCATACCTGTCGAAATGCTCGAACGAGTCATCGAAAATTGGACTCAACGGATGGACCATATGAGACGTAGCCGCGGCCATCATTTTATAGACATAATCTTCAAAAAATAAATGCCAAAGCAAGTTTTTTCAAATGATAATAAACATTCCCCATTCAATTTGAATTTTCTAAGTTTTTTTCTTTAAAAAAGAAGGGAACCTCAAAATTAATCACCCTGTAGTATCACAAGCATTAATATGATATTGCATATTTTTTTGGCTGTGAAAAGGATTTGTTCTCGTTGGATCGTACATAATTCTCCTATTCTCAAAAAAGGCAGGAAGAAATTGAAAAAAATGCAAGCGCTCTCAAATACAGTGTATAACATCTTCACAGGTGACGTATCATGGGTCTATATCCATGGATGCATCCCAACAATCGACCGTTTAGGTCTTTCAACACTAACAAATTCAACAAATTTGTTAGTGGAAGAAGCACTGCGAAGCAATTGATCGAGTTTTTTCGGTATGACCCCCCATGTGCGCTCTCAAATACAGTGTATAACATCTTCACAGGTGACGTATCATGTCCATGGATGGATCCCAACAATCGACCGTTTAGGTCTTTCAACACTAAAAAATTTAACAAATTTGTTAGTGGAAAAAGCACTTCGAAGCAATTGATCGAGTTTTTTCGGTATGACCCCCCATGTGCCACAGAGCCTTTGGTAGAATGAACGAAGTCAATTCTGCGTGGTAAACAACCATCTGTTCACAACAGTATTCGAAGAAATGAGAAATTAAATAAGAAGAGAATATGGATCTTTTAAAATACCGGCAATGCGAGCCCTCACACATCAGCTAAAACAATGGGCTTTCCTCCAGACAGCCTTATTTGCCACCCAATGACTTCTTTTTATATCCTCACATCGAGAAAAAATGGAGTGATCAACGTTTTTTAAGCCCGAATCTGCTGTTGAAGCGCTAAAAATCATGTTTTGAAGGATCCTCTCTCGAAGTGGAAAACGTGCTTCGAAAATTGGTTTGTGCAAAAGTGTATTGATCTTTACAGGGGATTTATTTGGATACCAATAAAACCATTTACAATAATTAATGAATCTTATTCCTAAACCCGAAGTAGAGAAAGCAACTCATGTAACTACTTTTTGCCCCAATCCCACGACATCCGGTTCCGGATTGACACGAAGAGCAGTTCCGAGTCCAAGGGCTGTCACCCCGGCACAAAGTTGCCGCGCCAACAACAACTTCTTGTTTTCCCTGCCACTTTAGAATCCATACATTTACACTCTTCTCAAATTTCACTCTTGTTCAAATTTCATATGAAGCCTTTCTACAATCAGGTGCTGAAGCATTTTTTTAACTTTATGGAAGTCTGAGATGAAAAAATCTAAAGCTGTTTGTTTTACGTTATGAAATGTATCATTTGTAAACGTTGGGAAGAGGGTTTAAAATAGCTGCCCGTTTATGTGTGTTGTGATATATTTCTTCTTATCGCCCAAACTCTCCACATTAATCATTAAAAAAATTAATTTATTTTTTGTTTTATTTACCAATAACAACCCAAACATATGCCCTGAAAGTCACCTACGCCAAACCGTTTAAATGCGAACCATAAAACGGAAGTATTAACCAACATGAGTGTGTGTGTGTGTGGGAGTGTGTGTGTTTGTATTTATTTATAGCCTAAATGTGAAAATAAATAAATTTCACATTTTGTTGCGGGCCATATTGCATGAGTATCAAAAATGCGGCCGTAATATGACTCATTGACCGACCACATTCACAGCCATACGAGTATGAATGTGGCAAACTGCTTACTAACAACTCCAACAGATTGTTGAACATACAAACCAAAGCAAATACGGCAATGCATGCAACGAGATTCTGCCGAAAAGCAAACCTATTAAAGAAATACGAGCTTATTTGAAAAAAAAAGAAATGCGGATAAAACCGAAAAAAATAAAATGTTTAATCTTTTTTTGATAAAAATTTATGACAGCGCGGAAACGTGACGTTACAAAAAAAAGTAAAAAAAAACAGAGGCCAGAGCAGTATAAGAAATGGCGTAAAATATTTTAAATGTTTAACGTTAAATATTACATAAATAAATATTAAACGGTGGTCGTTGATGCCAATAGAAATACGGCTTAGCGGCAGGTGTAACCAGGTTGGGTAAAATGATATGCCTCTAACAATATTTTAAGGTGTCTAAAAATACAATAATAAATTTAGGAATTGATTTTCCCCTAAGAACAAACAAGAATAAGTCTAAATAGCCATTTTACAACGCCTCATCTTAATACCACACATTCTGAATAAAACCGATCGTATTGGTTGCTAAGCTGCCTTGTTGAAGCCGTCTAGAGCCCAGTTCCACGCCTTCCAATTGTAAAAATACGAGGGCGACCGCAAAAGTAACTGGCCTAACATCAAAAGAACCGTTTTTTTTGGAATTATTATAATTTTTTTCAACATAATCTCCTTCCAACTCAATACACTTCATCAAACGTTTTTCAAGTTTTTTAATTCCATCCGAAAAATAAGATTTTTCAAGACCTTCAAAATATGCCTCAGTTTCAGCAATAACCTCGCTATTGGACGAACATTTTTTGCCACCGAGAATTTTTTTTAAATTTGGAAACAAGAAATAATCGGAAGGAGCTAAATCCGGACTATATGGTGGATGCGGAGCAATTTCAAATCGTAATTCGGCCAGTTTTTGTTGAGTTAAAAATGCAGTGTGTTAAGGAGCATTATCTTGATGAAAAAGAACTTTTTTCTAAATGCGGTCGTTTTATCTTGATTTCTTCACTCAACCGATCCAATAATGCACAATAATATACACTATTTATAGTTATTCCTTTTTCAAGATAATCAATAAATATTATACCCCTTGCATCCCAAAATACTGTGGCCATTACTTTTTCTGCTGACTTAACAGTTTTCGCCTTCTTGGGACTACTTTTACCAGCTTCTATCCATAGTTTTGACTGTTCTTTGCATTCTGGGATGTAGTGATGGATCCATGTTTAATCAACAGTTATGAATCGGCGCAAAAACTCTATTGGATTACGCTGAATAATCGCTAAAGGCTCCTAGGAATTGGTCCAATGGACGATTTTTTGGGGCAAAGTCAACTAAAGCGGCACCCATCTTGCGGATAGCTTTTTCATGTGGAGTTCATCATGTAAAATACTCCAAACTTTTTTTTCGTGTATTTTAACAATATCAGCAAGTTCTCTGAGCTTTATTCGTCTATCTTTAGTCACTTCATTAAATATTTTTCTAATGTTTTCAATAGTAGTAGCAGTTTTCGGTCTTCCAGAACGTTGTTCATCTTCCGTACTTGAACGACCCATTTTAAATTGTTGAACCCAGGATTTCACGGTGGAGTATGATGGTGCATTATCACCATGAACAGACTCCAATTCATCTTTGGATACTTGTGGCGTATAACCTTTCACATAAAAGTGTTTAATTACCGCACGAAACTCTTTATTTTCCATTTTTCAAAAATTAAAAAACTTGTTTACTTCAATCACCTCTAACAAAGAAAATAATCATTAAATATTTCGGAAATTTCGACAGATGGCTTATAAAAGATTGCTTTTCAAAAACAAAAACAAAAGTTGCTAGTAAAACAGAAAATATGCCAGGCCAGTTAATTTTGCGGTCGCCCTCGTAGTTAGTTCCTTCGACAAGCTTCTGTTGAGAAAGTGTCGCTCTCTTCATTTACTTAGGCAGGCTGCACAACCTCTTACTGGTCCTGTCTTGCTCTTGGGTATGCATCCTCCAGTTTTCCAACCAAATGTTCTTTAGAGTCTCAGACTTCTTTGTCTGCGCTTTCCGTGATAGTTATCTTTAGCTGGAGCGTTTATGTCCATTCGACCAGGCGGGCTGCACAACCTCGTACTGGTCCTGGCTAGCTCTTGGGCGTGCATCCTCTAGTTTTCCATCCTAAGGATCTTGAGAGTCTCAAACTTCCCTGCTAGCATGTTTCGTTGTAATTTTCTAAAGCTGAAGCGTTTATGTCCATTCGACCGACGTGTCCTAGCCAGCGCAATCGCTGTATTTTCATGCCAACGCAATTACTTAATTCCCACAACATCGTACTAAGGCCCTAGGGAAAACTTCTAATTGAGCTGTGCGCCACATAATTCTTATACTTACTAATCTGAATCTCTGGTAAATGTCGGTTCCAAACGGCAACTGCATTTTATAGAGAAAAAATTACCGATCAACGTACAAGCTGAATGCAATATACAGGGTGGCCCACAAGAGACCTAGTGATGTTAAACACGTATAACTCTTGTAATAACGGGGTTTTTTAAAAGATTTATTTTTATTTGTTTAATATATTTTATGGAAATTTAACGTGACTATGTGTGAAATATGACATCAGACAAAGCTGCTGCCAAGCTGCTGCTCAGCTTCCACGTTCTCTTCAGTACGAATATTTCGATGAGCACCTCTTCCTGGGCGGTCGGCAACTGAACCCAGTTCCTCAAAACAGCGAACTAAACTTTTGATCATGGAAGATGTGGGCGCTGATCTTACATTAAAAAACGGCGATAATTTCGCTGCGT
Source organism: Hydrotaea diabolus (assembly GCA_963513945.1). Classification (NCBI taxonomy): domain Eukaryota; kingdom Metazoa; phylum Arthropoda; class Insecta; order Diptera; family Muscidae; genus Hydrotaea; species Hydrotaea diabolus. The sequence goes on from OY740717.1 coordinate 178,402,416, forward strand.
CACAACAATTGATCGTTGAGAAGAATAAAAAAAATCGATAATTTTAATGCGTTGTTGTGGACTGTACGTATTCATTTTAAATTTCCAAGAGCTCAGTTATATAAAAAATAAAAAAGTTATTTGTGTTTCACATCAGCTGGTCTTATTTGGGCCACCCGTTATAAGGTGGGCCATTTGATAATCAAATTGAATTATAAATTTAAATTGGCTGTTAAAAGAAATACTGATAATTTTTTTTCAAATTTCTGATTTCATTGGAAAGGTGGAGCTTTGTCATTTAATAACGAAACACCGTCCGATGCGTTTTCGCTTCTCCCAATGGGCTGATGATTGTTTGGCAGGATATGAAGAATTTTGCCGAAAATCGTGTTTACAGATGAAGCTCATTTTCATCTCGATGGCTAAGCCATTATGCAAAATTTCCGCATACGGGATTCAGAGAATCCACACGTGACTATTGAGAAGCCAACGCATCCACAACGAGTCACAGTTTTGCGAGGATTTTGGGCTGGCGGCATCATTGGTCCATTTTTGGACGATCATGAGCTAGAAGTCGCCGTGACTGTCATCGGTGATTATTTCCGCGCCAGGCTCAATGAATTTTTGTTTCCAAAAATTAAAGAGAATGGCATGGACGACATTTAGTTTCAACAAAACGGGGCCATATGTCACACAGCCACCGCAACCATCGATATTTTAGGCACTGTTTTCAAATAAACAAACGCAAGTGTGATATCAATTGGCCTCCTCGGAGATGTGTTTTGAGACCGTTGGATGGATTTCTGTGGGGTGCCATTCAAGATAAATGTAACGCAAGCACCCAAAGACAATTGAAGCGTTGAAACATGTAATCGAAATTGCCATTGATGCAATTCGAACCGAAACAATCGTAAATGTACTGAAAAATGTGGTTGTGGTAGTCATATGAACGATGCTTTGTGTTCCATTATTAAATGACAAAGTTCAACTTTCCAATAATACCAAAAATATTAAAAAATTATCAGTACATTTTTTTACAGCCGATTAAAGTTTATAATTTAAAATAGGCCACTCAGTAGGAAATTCCATTTAATTTTATATGACTAATTGTGTTTGAAGGTGACCGTAAATAATTTATATAAAGGGTGTCCCAAGAAGAACGCAATTTTTAAATCTGGCAACATTCGAAGTGTTATTGTTTGACATTTGAACAATTGTTATTGTTTGTTAGTAGAAGGTACGACGTTAGTAAAAATGGAGCGCTACACGAAAGGGAGTTCGTTAATTGGGTATTGGAGAGACAACATGAAAATGCTGATTTTGCCGATAAAATCATCTTCAGTGACGAGGCCCATTTTCATCTTGATGGCTTCGTCAATAGGCAGAATTGTCGCATTTGGGGTGCGGAAAATCCTCGAGTGATTCACGAGAAGCAAATGCATCCTCAACGTGTCACTGTGTGGTGTGGTTTTTGGGCTGGAGGAATCATTTGACCTTTTTTTTATGAAAATGAGGCAGGTCAAGCGCAAACAGGTGTTTGGTATCGTGAAATGATAACCAGTTTTTTCTTGCCTAGAATTGAAGAAATGAATGTGGAGGGCATGTGGTTCCAACAAGACGGCGCCACATGTCATACAGCCAGAGAAACAATTCAATTGCTGCATCAGTCATTTCCCGGTCGTGTTATTTCGCGTTTTGGAGATCAGAATTGGCCGTCTAGATCGTGCGATTTAACACCTTTAGATTTTTTTTCTTTGGGGTTTTTTGAAGTCGATGGTTTACGCGAATAAGCCGACGACGACTCAAGCCTTAAAAGACGAAATTGGACGCTGCATTAATGAAATACCGCAGCATTCATGCAAAACGGTCATTGACAATTTCATTAAAAGATCGCGTGCATGCCAGCAAAGCCGCGGCGGCCATCTGCACGATATTTTGTTCCATACATAACCTCATTCTGTCTACTTTACGATATAATAAAGTTTCACGATTTTTTCTTAAATATCTGTGTTTTATTTAAAATTTAAAAAGTGCGCTCTTCTTAGGACACCCTTTATATACTTAGTATGGACATAAATATTGATACACACGTTTTATGCTGTAAAATAAAAAGTACTCAATGTTTTTGGACCAAATATTATTGAATATATTTATTGATGTATATTGTGTCCAAAATGAATCTACCTTTTCGAAATGTCCGCCTTTTGCCTTTACACAAGCCATAAGTCGCACTGGCCAATCGTAGATATCTGCACGAACCTCGTCCATTGGATAATTGGCCACAGCTCGAACCAAAGCAGTCTTAGGAGATCCAATGTTGGGGCATCTTTTGTGACAAACCTTGTCCTCTAAAACCGTCCATAATTTGTAATCCAATGGGTTCAAATCTGGACTGCCTGAGGGCCATTCTTCAGAGGAATTGAACGCTGGCAAATTGTTTCGAAGCCAGCCTGGGACGTTTTAGCCTTATGGGCCGGCGCAGAAACCTGCTGGCAAGTCCATGGCTGCTTTGGAACATGGAATTGTTAAAAGGCTTCACAACAGCTTCCAAAACGGTTTCTTGGCAAACTTTATTCCGATGTTTTGACTCCTTGTTCGCAGAAATGCAGGTCAGTGAACCCATCGTAAGAGACACCCCACCAAACCATGACTGAAGCTGGGTGATGGGCCTTTTCCACCCTTTGGATCAGTTCAGATGCTTCCTTAGATGAACGCGCGAACACTCTATCATTTTGCTAGGAAAATTTTTCCTGAACGGTACAAATTTTTTCATCGGTGAACAAATTTTTTCATCGGTGAACAAATTTTTTCTGTGCAAGTTATCAGCGTGCTGCATCAAAAGACGTTTGCATTTATCAATCCTATTTTTTTTTAAGCTGCAGTCAATAAATTTCCGGTACGTCTTTTTTAAGCACCAAGTCCCAAGTCTTTTTTAATGATTCGACTCATGGACTTTTGCGTGATATTCATTTCAAAGGCCATGATTTTCTGTTTTCGGAGCGGATTTCTGTGAATTATTGATTTAACGACTTTGATGGCATGCGGTGTTGGAACAGAGCGTGGGCGGCCCGACCGGTGGCGGTCTTTTACACCAGTCCAGTCTCCTCAAACAGTTTTATGCATCGGTATACAAACATGCGGCTAATCCCTAGTGGCCGGAGCGTTTTGAAAATATCACTTTTTTCATTTCACACTTGAAAAGCGCTATTACAGCGATACGGTTCTCATTATCTGACCACTCCATGATGAAAGTTGAAACAATTTTAAAACCCTGTTACAGACTAAAGCTATTGAGGTTAGCTTTCCAAACCCATATGACATTAACGGGGTATGTTCAGTTCTACTATTGAAATGGTTGTGTTCAATGTTGTAACAGTATTTATGTCCCTACTAACGCAAAGGTTAATTCTCATTAATCATAATGAGAATCCCGCATAATACATTTGATTTGTAGCCGAAGTAATCGTTGCCAAAGACTGCTGAAGAAAAACCTTGGAGGTTTAAAAACAGCTGTACAGTCTGCCTGGCAACTGTAGCCCATACATTTCACCAACTGTTTAGTTGATTTTGAAAACTAAACAACAAAAAGGTCTCGAACCAGAATGAAAACGGTCCAAGTCATAATTGTGGCTTTGTACTTATCCTGGAACGCCTTATACCTAACAAAAAGAGACATCTGTCCATGTTTCATGATTTGTTTTTAGTTTTTATACATGGATCTTTGTTCAAATCGAATTGCCTAAACTTATCACACCACCCTCCGTGTCAACATGACACTAAGCTTTATAAATGTTCATTATTTACTAATGAATACATTTAACTAAAATGCTTTTTATTTATTTATTTTTCCAATTTTTTTCTATTGATATCGATTAAAATGTACCGAAAAGTGAAAGAAATTTACAAAAATGCTTCCTGCTCCGAACTGCGCGTACGTATGAGTGGGGCTGTGTATGTGTGTGTTAGTGTGAGTGTGTCTGTGTATAGGTATTTTAGTAAATGACTGGGTTTGTGTAACGACGACGACGACGTACATTTTTATTGGCAATGCCGGAAATGAATATTATGCCATCGATACGAATATTTGTAGTTATGACTTAATGTTAATATAAACATTTCCTGTGCAGAGGATGTTAGCATTTTTTGGAATAGACCTCACAAATGAGTGCGACGTGGATAACGAGGCAGGAAGCTGAGGAGCCCGAAACGCTTGTGTCACTGTATGTGTATGCAATGACGAGTGTGTGTGAATGTGTATGTTTCTTTTTGTGTACATCTTAAAATCGATATGCAAAATTTATTAATATTAAAAGCAAATATACATACAAATGGCTTTCTTATGTCTTTTTTTTTGCATAATCAAAAAACGTGACTGTCATTTTTTATGTACGCCATGCCGAGGCATGGTGTATGTCATTGATTTTCGTTCATTCGATTCTTTTTTCTCTTTGCGGGTTTCAGGGTCTTTTTTCGTAGAGTCATGTAACATGTTCAAGGTTTCCGTTTTCGGCATTTTTTTCTCTCTCTCTCTCTCTCTATTTGCCATTCATTTGTATTTGTATCTTATCCTAATAATCGGGTCTGGTGGAGAATATTATAAAGATATTACGATGGCGGTGCTGGTGGGCGTTGTTGGACGAGTTTTTTTTTCTTTCTTAGGTTTGTCGTTTTTGTTTCGGTGGGAAATTATGAAACTTTAATGTGGATTTTGTTTTCACTTGCAGCCAAATTGTATTTGATAAGGTCGTCGTTAAAAGAAATAATCTCCAATTTATGCTGTCTGCTTAATACATATAAATTTACTTAGTTGCTTGCTTGATAATATCACAGATAAGAACAGTATGCATTAAAATTGATGGCCGATTTTGGCCTTCAATGCGGAGAGAAAATATTGGTCATGTCAACTTAAGCCAATGGATATATTTTAGTTCGGAGGGAATGCTACATCTCCGGCCCATTATCCCATACCTGTAAAAACCCCATAATTGAATTGAAATGCATGAGTATCACAATCTTTTGTGTAGTCATGGCATTTTTTGCAATAATATCCTAGTCTTTAATGTTATCTTTTACGATGCATGGTACGTTATTGGTGCCACTAATTAACTTTGCTTTAAATGGACCGCACAGATCAATACTTTCGTAAAGCCCCCATACAGAGGTCGTTTCCGATTTTAGAAACTAGAGCTGTAGAAGCCCCGCACAGATCAATACTTTCGTAAAGCCCCCATACAGAGGTCGTTTCCGATTTTAGAAACTAGAGCTGTAGAAGCCCCAAATTTTATTCGATTTGAACTAAATTTCGTATAGAGCGTAACGAGCCAACATTATCTCTGGGTGATCCATCTAGAGGTATTTTTTCAAAACAGAAAAAATTTAAAAATTAAAATCAAGCGTGGAAACATTTTATTGGTAATTTGAAAGGACCTTTTATGGCATTTATTTTTTGAAAATAAACAAAGAAACTCACGGTTTGGTGCGGTTTATAAGCTGGTGGAATCATCGGTGCATATTTTTGCAAAAATGATGATGGCCGAAACGTAACCGCACGCAGAAAAAAGTATGGTCGGAGTAACAATATTCGCAGAGCTTCGTACTAGTGTTGGGTATATGGTTGTGGCACAACAATATAATGATTCTCACAACAAAAGTATGATTTACACACAACCTTACTATGATTCTCACAACAATAGTATGATTCACACTCAACCATGCTATGATCCTCACCACCATACTATGATACCCACAACCATATTATGATCCTCACAACAATTGTATGTTTGACATGCAACCATAGTATGATCCCAACAACCATAGTGTGGTTCACACCCAACGATAGTATGACCCCAATTGTTATTAAGTAAATAAATAAAAAATACATTAAATTTAAAATAATAGGTGAGTTTATTAAACAGTAAAAAAAATCCATTTGAAAAAACGTAAGCTTTTTTTATAAGAAATATTTCAGTTAAACAAATCCAAAGCAGTTTTTTGGAAAATTTTAATTCCCATTATTATTTCATAAGATTTGTAACAATAACATTGTTGTAAAACCCATTTTTAAATTAAGAAAAATTACAGTAATACAGTAGCTGTTATCATATTATTGTTAAAATAAAACCCAAAAACAATAATTTTGTCGCACCAATCATATTTAAAAGTATATTGCTGCTGCAACCATAGTTTCATTTTTTAAATTTGGCAATAATACTATTGTTACATTTCAACAATATTAATATTGTCGCAATCATACTATTGTCAACATGAAAGTTAAAAAATAGTGCTATAGTTGCGACGAACATACCATTATAAAAGAGAACATATTATTGTTGCCGTGACCATATAGTAACCATATTTTTTCTTTGCGTGCGTGAATGGTGCTCGCTATCGCGCCATTATATCGATCTTTATGCTACCTGAAATTGAAGCCCATAATCTTGCCGACACTTGGTTTCAACAGGACGGTGCCACTTGCCATACAGCTGATCAAACAATGGATCTATTGAGAGGTAATTTCGAAAAGCAGCTTATTTCACGTTTTGGACAGGTGAGTTGGCCGCATAGATCGAGTGATATCACACCTTTAGATATTTTTCTTTGGGGTAACGTAAAGTCCAAAGTCTGGGCTGACAAACCAGCTATCATTAAGGTTTTGGAAGCCAACATTACGCGTGTCATTAAAGACATACCGGTCGAAATGCTCGAACGAGTCATCCAAAATTGGACTCTCAGAATGGAAACCCTGAGGCGTAGTTGCGGCCAACATTTGAAGGAAATTATATTCAAAAAATAAATGCCATAAAATGTCCTTTCAAATTACCAATAAAGATTCCACACTTGATTTGATTTTTTTTGTTCTAAATAATACCTCTAGATGGATCAACCTATATATCGTCGTATCAACGTTTAAAATGCCTACAGTAATTATGGCTCGTTCGGCCAGAACTTTTAAATACCCTACACTATTCAGAAGATTATGCGTCTCTGTCCGAGCTAAAGAAGGGATAAACATTACTACTTTATATGCTACTTCTAGAGCGGGAAGGATATATTAAACTAGGCTACATGAAATGCACATTGCTAAATTTAAGCCAGATTGCACCCTGAAAGATTCTAAAATAAGAAATACGTTTTTTTGCCGAAAATCTAGTAAAAATGTATTGAAACTTATAGATTATGCAGATGAACTGAATAAATAAAATGTAATCTTTTGTTGAACCTCTAAACATATGTTCGTGGTAATTACAATCAATTTCAAAGAGAACTTGCTACTTTCAATCTATAACAACTAATAAGTTTACAAATTTAGTTCCTAAAATTATCCTTATTGGTTAAGGTTACCTTTACTTTGTTTCTTTAACCAATAGTGGCAGTTTCCTCTACTGAAAATTGCAGTGTACGCAATCAACATTCGGTTGTAGCGATGGAATACATAGATAGTACATACAACCACCAATATTCGGCTGGCAAACACTTCGGTTGTAACAGCAAATCTAAACATAGTCGATTTCTTTATTACTTAAATTCAGATGAAAAAAAGTATTTCCTTTGCCATCAGCAAATGTTTATAAACGTAATGGATATTCGGTTCGACCTTCTACGAGATGATAAATATAGGGTGATCCATCTAGAGGTATTTTTCAGAACAAAAAAATATAAAAATTCAAATCAAGTGTGAAATCTTTATTGGTAGTTTGAAAGAACATTTAATGGCATTTATTTTTTGAATATAATTTCCTTCAATTCCTCAGGGATTCCATTCTGAGGGTCCAATTTTGGATGACTCGTTCGAGCATTTCGACCGGTATGGATTTAATGACACGCGTAATGTTGGCTTTCAAAATCTGAATCATAGCTGGTTTGTCAGCTTTGGACTTTGGTCTTTACGTAACCCCAAATAAAAATGTCTAAAGGTGTGATATCACTCGATCTAGGCGGCCAACTCTCCTGTCCAAAACGTGAAATTAGCTGCTTTCCAAAATGACCTCTCAATAGATCCATGATACAGATGTTTGAGCAGCTGTATGGCAAGTGGCACCGCCTTGTTAAAACCAAGTATCGTCAAGATTACGGGCATCAATTTCAGGTAGCATGAAGATCGATATCATGGCGCGAAAGGGAGCACCATTCACTGTTACGTTCCGGCCACCATCATTTTTGAAAAAATATGCACCGATGATTCCACCAGCTTATAAACCGCACCAAACAGTGGTTTTCTCTGGGAATAATGGCACCTCTTGAACCTCTTCTTGTTGATCTGCAGCCCAAATGCGGCAATTTTGTTTACTGACTTTGCCGTTGAGCCATAAATTGGCCTCATCACTGAACAAAACTGTAGTCGAAAACAGCGGATCTTCCCGTTTCTCACCGAACGCTCATTTCCATAATACAGTTGCCAACATTTGAAGGTAACTATTTCAAAAAAATAAATGCCATAAAATATCCTTTTAAATCACCAATAAAAATTCCACGCTTGATTTGATTTTTATATATTTTTTTGTTCTGAAAAAATACTTCTAGATGGATCACCCTATATATTCATCGTATTGTAGATGCAACTTATGGCTCGATCATACCAATGAAACGCTTAAAATGTATTTAGTTGTCATAACTGATGGTTGTGTTAATTAATAGTTTTGCCAGCATTTTGTTGTTGTAACTGAATATTGGTAATGATACCTAAACTTTGATAATAACCAAATAACCAAAAGCGAAGATAATTCTATTATTGCTGCTTTAAGAAAATCGTTTAATCTAATTTACACAGTAACAATCTTCCCTCATCATTTTCTCGTTTTCCTCGATATGACCATCCTTATGCTTAAAAGTACTTCAAGTATATAATTTTTTCTTCTTTATAAAGAAACAGTTTTTTGACTCTACTGAAAATCTAAAATGTTTTTGTTAAACAAGTGCGGCATGTGGACTTTTAGATTCAAAAATCCTTTCCTGGAAGTTCGGATACTTCGTATTTTTTTTACCGATACTTTAGTTACAATTACTAAACGTTACAGAGCAGCAGCTAACATTCAGTGGTGCTGATGGATTACTCGAGGTGCGTGCAACCTCAATCAGTCGGACGGCAAAACAATTCCGTTGTGGCAATGAATCAGTTCTCTGTGTGTAGTTTATAGGCCTTGCAGTATTCTCAATTCAATTACAGAAATGAGTGCTGACTAGGACATGTCGGTCAAATTTGCTGGAGTTATCCAGCTAGAAAGTTCTTAGACGACAACTATCACGAAACAAAAGTTGAGGTATTACAGACCTATGGTGGGACCAAGTGAAAGTCAATCAATACAAACTTGTGATAGGTTGCGCACGACTGAAGTACTTGTAAAACATTTCTTCGGCAAGCCAATGCCATCTTCAGGCCCCGAGGCATTCTCAATTCAAATACAGCAATGAAAGCTGACAAGGACATGTCGGTCAAATGTGCCAGAAATATCCAGCAAAAAAGGTATTAGACGACAACTATCATTTAACATAAAATCAGGTATTTCCTACCTATGGTGGGAGCAAGTGAAAGTAAAACATTACAAACTTTTGATAGGTTGCACAGGACTAAAGTATTTGGAAAACAGCCATTAAGATTACGTAGTTTGAGTTGGCTTTACTTTCAACTCTCTTTAACTCCTCAAATGCTGCTGAAAACTAATCCACCTAAATGTCATACTTTCCTACCTTGCCATAACATTCGGTAACTAGTAATTAAGTATGCCCTTAAAACATTTTTATTAAATAATATGACCACATTGAGCTGTCTTAGACTACCTTTAAAAGAAATCTATAAATTCTAATTAATTTCAATGTCTGCTTCCATCTCTTGATAATATACATCTTTCCTTATATCCTTGGGCCAAAAAAAAGCAAATGTGTTCCATCGCTCCTTGCTTAATTTATGAACTTTGAAATGAGAAATGCCGCTGCAACTACCATCAACAAAAACTAGAAATTAAACTAATGATCTCCATTACAAAGTTAGTTACCTTTTCTTGAAGCACCGAAGAAAAAAAACCGAGCAACACCAGAGTATCTTAAAGGAAATATTCTTTACATCCTGCAAATTAATGTCTACGTATGTAATGCCTTTGTATGTTTGTAGGTTTTTCTTCTTCTGCTTCTAATACTACTACGAGTACTTCAAAAGTAGGTAAAAATCTATGTTGAATGTGGCAGCCATCCGACGACACAGGGACATTGCTGCAGTTTGTCTTTATGTACGAGTATTTCAAGTATATAACAACCCAAGGAGAAAATGTGTCAACATGCATGTAATAATTATTTTTAATGTTTTTCGTTTTTAAATTCATTTACACTTCAACAGCATTATTAAAGACATTTATCTTCAACTTTAGCACTTTTTGGCCGTAGAGCAAAATGTATGTAGACGACGTCGTCGTAGTAGCTGCAGTTGTAGATGTAACTGCAAATGTGCTTGTATTAGTAGTAGTCAATGTGACGTTAGTAGTTCTATCGTTGTTGGTGTGCTTTTTATAATGGGTTGGTTTAAACAGTTCGGTTTTAGCATTTGACATTTGCTTGTGAAATGATCCTGCAGGACTGTATTCAGCATTCTAAAGTGAATTTGAGCAAGATTCGACTGGACCTATATCTTGCAAATGTGCTTGTATTAGTAGTAGTCAATGTGACTGGGTGTGCCATTTGTTCGGGGTTGGTATAAACGGTTCGGTTTTAGCTTTTGCAATTTGCTTGTGAAATGATCCTTAATAGCTCTGGTTTGGATTATGGTAAATGCGCCTTTTTGAGCATTTTAAAGTGAATTTTGGCAGTATTCGACTGGACCTATATCTTGCACTTGGGACTGTACATTTGTATTAAGCTGTACCATCTTGTAATTGAGGCTATGTTGTAGTTTCAGTTTTGGAAAATTCACAAATGCTTTATTGCAAGGGCCCATTTATGTTTGAACAATATTTATTTATATTCTTTGTGGAAATTTTAGTTTAAGCCAGAAACTTAAAACAGTTGCCGAACCTTTTTGCGGGGAAAGTTTAACTACTAAGCATAAAGCTTTCCGAACGGTCGTTCCCCGTTGACTGAGCTAGGACAACAGTTCTATGGCCTCCCACATCTGCAGTACTAGATTGCAGCCTCAGTTTAGACCTTCTAAAGGGTGTTTTTTATAGAACTTCGAATTGAAATAAAACACAAGAAAATCGTTTTAATGTCCATCAATTTGGTTTTATTGGAAGGATAATTTTATGCCATTAATGTTTAAATATGATTTCGGGCATGTGGCCGTCGCGGCTGTCTCGAAAAAAACCAATTCTACAGGTCCAATTTTCAACCACTTTTTCGAGCATATGGGGCCGTATGTTGGCAATAACGCCACGAATGTTGGCTTCCAAGTCCCCTAACGTTTCTGGTTTGTTGGCGTAGACGAGCGACTTCACATATCCCCAAAGAAAATAATCCAATGGTGTCAAATCACACGATCTTGGTGGCCATTTGACAGGTCCATTCCGCGAAATTATGCGCTCATCGAATGTTTCCTTCAATAATTCGATTGTGACGTGCGCTGTGTGGCATGTAGCGCCGTCTTGTTGGAACCACAACTCATCCACATTCATGCCATCCAATTCGGAAACAAAATAGTCGGTTATCATGGCTCTATACCGGTCTCCATTAACGGTAACTGACTCTCCAGCATTATTTCGGAAGAAGTATGGCCCAATGACTCCCATAGAGCACACCAAACAGTCAGTTTTTGTGGATGTAATGGCGTCTCATGTGGATTCTCTTCACTCCAAATGCGGCAATTTTGCTTGTTGACGTAGCCATTCAACCAAAAATGAGCCTCATCACTGAACAAAATTTTGTGATGAAAATCAGCATCGAGATGAATCTCATTTTCGGTCCATTTTGCAAGCGTTGTTCTTTTGTCAACCTGTTCATGATGAAATGGCAAACCAAACTAAATATTAATCACTTGACAGCTGACAAAATGGCCGCCAGTTAAAAAAGTGATGCCAACTTAAAGTTCTATACCCCAATAAAAAACACCCTTTACTTCCTTGAGGGAGAATTATTCAAACTCTCCTAGTAGCATAATTTTACTCTAAAGATTCAGCCTACTGAGGATGAGTACAACTACACGCAGAAAGAAAAAATTTGTAACTATATGGTCAAGGCAACAATATTACGGGTATGTTCTCTGTAATAAAAGTATGTTCATCGCAACCATAGTATTGTTTTTTGAATTTCACTGTGACAATAGTTTAATTGAATTGTTGAAATGTAACAATATTATTTTTGCCAAATTAAAAATTAATATATGTAACGCGCAAAATAGAAAGGGACCTAATGGTAAAAACCAGTTTTGTTCAGGAGTGCCATTTTAAAGATTTAGATACGTGTGTCACTAAGTGTTGCCTGGCGCCATCTGACATTTCCATTGGAAAGTTTGACATTTTTTAGCATAAACGTACTCAGAACGTTTTAACGCACGACCATCATTAGTGTTGTTTACAGTGACTTGAAAAAATCAATTTGGCAAAAAAAAATGGAATTAACTCGTGAACATTTTCGTGCGGTAATTTTTCGCAACTTTCGACGTGGATTATCACGACAAGAGTGCATCGATGAACTTAAATCTTTGTATGGCGTTGAAGCACCATCCTATAGGACTGTGAAAAACTGGTTTAATGAATTCAATCAACAACGGTCGCTCAAAGACGTAGGTCGTGAAGGTCCTTCAAACTCGGCCGTTGTGCCAGAGAACATTGATTGATCGCGGTGCTTCAAAAGACGTTTATAAGATCATCACAGGTGACGAATCATGGATCTATGTGTATGAGCCCAAAACAAAACAGCAATCGACCGTGTGGGTCTTCGAAGACGAGCAAAATCCAACGAAGGTTGTTCGTAGAAGAAGCACTTCGAAGCAAACGGTCGCCTGTTTCTTCGGCAAAACTGGTCATGTGGCGACTGTTCCTCTTGAGCAACGTAAGAGGTGGTACACCACAATTTGTTTGGCTAAAGTCTTCGGAGAAATTCGAAAAACGAACATGAGAAGACGAATCATTGTGCACCATGACAATGCGAGCTCTCACTTTTTTGACCGGTCAAAACGTCGAATTGATGGGTCATCCGCCGTATTGCCCTGATTTGGCACCCAATGACTTATTTTTATTCCCGCACATCAAGAAAAAAATGCGTGATCAACGATTTTCGTCGCCAGAAGATGCTGTTGAAGCGTTCAAAAAACATGTTTTGGAGGTGTCTCAATAGGAGTGGAAAAAGTGCTTCGGCAATTGGTTTGAGCGATTGCAAAAGTGTATAAATCAATCTGGAAAATACTTGAAAAATAATAAAACCATTTTTGATGATAAAAATTGGCATTTTCATTATAAAGCAAGAATTGTATGCAGCAACCCTCGTACCACCGATAGATATTGACGACCCAGATGTGTCAGTGAATAGCTTGTAAGACTACAAACAGCACTGCGTCTTGCGTGCATTAAAATCTACTCTATTCATTCGACCCAAATCGGAAATGGCATGTAAATTCCGGCCAAGTGTCTCATCCATAGTTCGTCTACCGTCTTCTATGTCTTGAAGACATGGCCTAGGGTCGAGTAGGTCTTGTTCGTTTTTCGAATTTCTCCGAAGACTTCAGGCAAACAAATTGTGGCGTACCACTCATAATTGACTACGTTGCTTAAGTGGAACAGTCGTCACATGAATAGTTTTTTTGCAGAAACAGGCGACCATTTGCTTCACAGTGCTTCTTCCACGAACAACTTTCGTTGGATTTGGCTCGTCTTCGAAGACCCACACGGTCGATTGATGTTTTGTTTCGGGCTCATACGCATAGATCCATGATTCGTCACCTGTGACGATCTTAAAGACGTGTTTTTAACGTCTGTTTTGTTTCGGGCTCATACGCATAGATCCATGATTTGTCCCCTGTGACGACACGGTATGTCACATGACGATCTTGCATTATCAGTTCACGCACGGCATCAATGTTCTTTGGCACAACGGCCATTTTTGGAAGACCTTTGTCTTTGAGCAAGCTTCACCCACGATTGAAATCATTAAACCAGTTTTTCACAGTGCTATAGGATGGTGCTTCAACGACATAAAAAGAGTTAAGTTCATCGTTGCACTCCTGTCGTGATAATCCACGTTGAAAGTTGTGAAAAATAATCGCGCGAAAATGTACTCGAGTTAATTCCATTTTTTTTGTCAAATTGACAAGTCACTGTAAACAACACAAATGATGGTCGTATGTCGAAACATTCTGAGTACGTTTATGCTAAAAAATGTCAAACTTTCCAATGGATATGTCAGATAGCGCCAGGCAACACTTAGTGTTGCCTAGGGCAGAAATATAAATAGCATCCCTTACTAAGTACTACATACTTTTATAAAAATGAAAATGATAAATGCACGGCACGGCACACAAGTTGACATAGTCAACTAAACTCTTTTTTCAACACACACACGTTGTAATAGAAATCTATTTATGGCTCTCGATGTGGAGTCTCTTGAGAGATGGCAAGAGTGAGTTTTCGCGGGCAATTGTGTGAAGAAAACTTGAAAAGTAAGGTTTAAAACAGTATTTCTCATTCGTTTGGGGAGAGCCTGGCCTTATAGAGTTCGGTTTTGCTTTCAACAATTGCAGCAAGGCTTTCTGAAGAGGGTTGTCACGGACCCGAAATCATGATAAAAGTAGTGTGCAGCCACGAAAATCAATGTCACTTTGCCATTTTGTTAAAAACTTGTCTTCTATTTAAATATAGAAGCAAGCAGTCTTGAACCGGTTTAATCCCTATTCAATAAAAATAATTTATAATTTAATTTTTAAATTTTAAATTAGGCGAGGCTATTCTGAGTTTACGATAAATAAAGTAGATTTTTGTAACTCATGTTAAAATAGATATTCAAAACTGCTACTTGTTTTAACTATTATTTAATCCCATCAAAGTAATACCTTACCTAGAAGACTAGATACTCGTACTCTCTCAAAAGTGTAGAATGGATTTTGAAACCAAACAATGAAATGTATAAAATGCATACTTTTTAGTAAACAATTAAGTGAGGCTATCCAAAGTTTACGGAGTGTATGAGCGATAGATTCACTTTTAGAAGTACCACGACCGATCAGAAGCTGCTTTCGCTGTGAGTCCTTAACCCATTTAAATTTAAACTCACATTCTGGTAGAGGGTGTAAAAGTTCTCTGCCAAATCTTACAGCGTTTTTAATGACTAATTGTCCACTTGTTGTATCTCAAGTATGAAGCTATCACAAAAATGAAGCTTACAGCAGACTTGTATTGAACTGAGTTCAGTGACGATTTTTAAGACTTTCAGTCGCTCTTAATATGTAACCCAGGTCAGGACGATATTTCTTCCGACTGCATTTAGCACACCACTAGCGTTTTACGACTGAAAAATTTAAACTCAAAAAGTCTTTACAATTCCAGTTCATTTCGAATTTAATATTTTAAACATAATGAAGAAGTGCAGACATTTATTTAAACCAGAATTTATATTAATGATTTTCTAGGTCTTCTTCGTACACTTGCTGCACACTTCCTTCCCCTCGCTTCCAAGTGTCTAAATTTCTTCGAAAGTGAGCATGTTTTTTACAAGAATATTTTAAATATTTTTATGCATGCAAATGTACTGTGTGCTCATGTCTATACGAGTACATACAGACAGTATTTGAATTTTCTATATCTATATATATATGTATGTATATACATATAAGTATATACATATATACATATTTGTCTTAACTTGAGGTTTGCCAGTATTTGGTATAACCGACAGCGGCAGGGCCGCAGATGCAGTCTAAAGAACGTCTTTTTATGAGACTAAGTTACTACTAACCAAATATCTGTCTCTGTATTTGTGTCCGTATCCGTATCCCGACTGTATTTGCAATTGTGGGTGGGTGTCTGTCAGCATCGGGGGTGCTAATAGCGTTACATATCTAGTACATGCACTTGTACGTACAATTTGTTGGAGAATTTTGTAATTAAAATCGCTTTGAATGCAATTATTTAATTTAATTGCTTCTGGGTGTAATGTTGAAGTTTATGAGAATTTATGCACACTCACTTTGGCATGGCAAAATGCAACATAAGAAAACGTTTGTTGGACTCTTTTAGATACGTAGAAAAAGGAATTTCAGAAGATTATTGTCACTGGCATACGTGTGCACAGTGGCAGTAGACACTGGGCATGGGCATACGAGGGCGGTACGGAAACTTCTTAGCCTAGCACAATAAGCGCGGTATAAACAGAAAAAAGTTAAGTGTTTTGGAAACTTCCATCTCTGCTTCCAACTCTTTTGTATAGAACCAGGTGTTCACAAAAGACGCATCCGCGATTTTTTTACAACGGAAAAATTAGAAATGCGTGGTGTCATTAAATATTAACATAAAAAAGGTTTATCAGGACAAGAAATTCATAATGATATGGTGAATGTGTTAGGTGAAAGTGCTCCTTCATATGCAACAGTAAAAAATTGGGTTGCTGAATTTAAACGTGGTCGTACAAGCATTGAAGATGAACCACGTAGTGGACGTCCAAAAACAGCAACAACAACAGAAATTGTAGCCAAAGTGCATGATATGGTATTAAATGATCGACGAATAAAAGTGCGTGAAATAGCTAATATCATGGCCATCTCAAATGATCGAGTCCATTTAATTTTGCATGAAGAACTACAGATGAAAAAGCTTTCTGCAAGATGGGTGCCGCACTTGTTAGCAGTCGACCAAAAACGCATAAGAATGAACATTTCTCAAGCTTGTTTGGATCGTTTTCAGCGAAATAAAATGGATTTTAAGCGTCGTTTCATAACTGTTGATGAGACATGGATCCACCACTATACTCCAGAGACAAAAGAACAATCCAAACAATGAACTGAAGCTGGAGGAAGTGCCCCAAAGAAGTCAAAAACGGTTATGGCAACGGTTTTTTGGGACTTCAAAGGTATTTTATTAATTGACTATCTGCTAAAGGGTAAAACAATAAATTCAGAGTACTATTGCAACCTTTTAGATCAATTAAATGTACAAATTCGAGAAAAACGTCCTGGCTTACAACACAAAAAAATAATTTTTCATCAAGACAACGCACCAGCGCACAAGAGTGTTTTAACGATGGCTAAAATCAACGAATAAAAGTACGAGTTGCTTGACCACTCACCTTATTCTCCTGATTTAGCTTCCAGTGACTTTTACCTGTTCCCAAATCTAAAAAAATTCCTTGCTGGCAAGCGTTTTACCTCAAATGAAGATGCATTTACAGTTGTAAACCACTATTTTGAAGACCTTGAGAAAAACTATTTTAATCAAGGGATAGAATTGCTAGATAAGCGTTGGACTAAGTGTATTGAAGTTTCAGGAGATTTTATTGAAAAATAAAAATGTTTTTAAAAAACTAACAATTCTCTTTCAAATTTTAATTTTAAAAACCTCAGCTAATGATCTAACCATGGGAATCTGTTTCATCATTTGTTACTAGAACTATTGCATGGCAGACTTCAGACGAACGAACTGTGAAAATGTGGGAGTGGTCGCTGCAGAAATAGCCAAGGTCATCCGACCAATTGCACGAGAACTGCTTCCAAAATACAGGGTGGTTAAATTTAAAGGGCCGATGCCATTTCTTGCCATCATTCTGAACCTGGATGACGTTTGGAATGGTCAAGACGCATTAGTTCTTAATGCAATTGCACCTTGTAAGCTTGTAAATGCAAGTCTTTATGCATAATATTCATCAACGACGAGCGTGAGAGGTGCAATTGTTGGGCACAACGACGAGTTGAGGTGGACGGCTCTGCAGCCACACTTTCGGGACAGGAGCAATATTTTGTGCAGTTCGAGCTGTACGAGCATGCACTGGTGCTTTCACATCTCCTATAGACACGGTTTGCTCAAAGTTCTGCACGAGTTTTCAGATTGTGCGCACATTTGGACGATTAAATTGAACGAAAAAATCACGAAGCGCACGATATGAATATCTTTAACGCGTTATGGTTAATACATGGTCACGGCAATAATATTATGTTCTCCACAACAAAAGTATGCAACCATAGCATTGTTAACTGAATTTATTTTTGACAATAGTGTATTTGCTGCAAAATTAATATTGTTGAAATGTTACAATAGTATTATTGCCAAATTTAAAAATGAAAATATGGTTATAGCAACAATATAAATATGGTTAGTGCGACAAAAGTATTGTGTTTTGCGTTTTATGTTAACAATGATATGATTACGGCAATCATACTGTATAATTGTAATTTTTCTTTATATAAATATGCTTTATAGAACAAATGTTATTGGTACGGATCTAATGCAATAATAGTACTTTTTTATCTAAACTAAAATTTTTTAAACAAGCTGCTTTGGCTTTGTTTATCTGAAATATTTTTAATAAAAACGCTTTCGTTTGTTTAAACTTATTTTTTCTACTGTGAAATAAATCACTCCTTTAATTTTGAATTTAATGTATTTTTGAATAATTTTCATAATTCAAATCTATTGTTGACAACTTAAACCAATTCTAATAAATTATGTTGGGGATCATAGTATAATTGTGTGTGATCATACTATGATCATACTATGGTTGCGCGTGAATCATACTATGGTTGTGAGGACCATACTATGGTTGTTGGGATCATAGTATGGTTATGTGTGAATCATACTATTGTTGTGAGGATCATAGTATGGTTGTATTTGAACCATACTATTGTTGTGAGGACCATAATATTGTTGTAGCACAACCATATACCCAACAATAGGATTATCCTCTTTGAATATTGTCATCACAACCTTAATTTTTTTCTGCGTGAGTGTATCTTTCCTTGGTTCAAATTGACTTAGTCTGAAATTGATAAATATCAAATAAAATGCAGAAAAAAACTTGACGTTTAGGCGTACCCACCCTTTAGTTATATGTGGATGTGTCTCTGACCTGTTCATAGTTTAATAACGGCTTGGTCAAAGAGTTTCTTTTTAACTGAAACTGAGTACATGGATTTGGCCCACTTCTATTTGTTGTAGTAAAAACAATATAAGTAAAAGGTGGTCCAACCAAAGTGCTCGTTATTTTTTGTGATTCACGCTTTAACTTCAAGTTTTTTGCCCAACCTAATATGGCAATTCTTTGTTTCAGTGTTTGACAAAATCCATCATGGAGAGGTAGATAATTGAGCAGCTCATTAAGATTTTTAAAGCACTTTGCGAAAATGGGCGTTTAAACCAAAATGCACTTCGTGATTTTTTGGTTAGCATAATCGTTAGCAAAGCGGTGTCATCAGGCCGTACTTCTTCAAAAATGAGGTCGACCAAGTAGTTACCGTGAACGGTGTTCGCTATCGCGAGCTGTTAACGGGCTTCTTGTCGTCAGTAGTTGAGAATATGGATCTAAACGATATGTAATTCCAAGAGGATGTACCACTTGCCACACAGCCAACGAAACAAGGGTTCTTTTGCTCGAGAAATGCAACGGCCGTACTATCTCATGTGGTGGCTAGTTTAATTGGCCGCCACGATCATGTGACTGGACACCGATGGACTTATTTCTCTGGTGATATTAAGAGAAAAATTGTACGTCAATAAGTCAAGAATAATTCAAGAGCTCAAGGATAAGATAATTCGGCCATTAACGACATTTTTGCGCTAATAAACTGTTTGTTTTGAAATATTCGTCCATTAAAATCATTCTTTGTGAGTACTCTTCTTACTGTTTCAGGACTTACTTCAATGTCGAGGTGTTTTTTTTTACTATTTGGGTAAACTTTGGAGCGCTTACATGAGGATCCTTCTTTATCTCTCTTACAATACGAGTAAATGGCTCATTTCTATCAGAAAATGCCTTCTTTTACTTTGTTTGGATTTATTTTCGATTCTCCATCTCTCTCAAAGCTATCAGAGTCATTGAAAATATGGACCATCGGAGGGAGGCATGCTACCGAAACTTTAGCAAGCCTATGTCCGATATTTTGTTTCACACATATTTGTTATAGATCTCTGAAAACTTTATGTATTATTTACAATTATCAGCGTGCGTTTGGAGTTGGACAAGCCTATTGAAAGTCTTGTTCGTCTACAGGGAATCTGCTTTGATTTATTTAAACTGGATGCGTTCAAAGAAACCTGGGGGATAGCTGAGTGGGCTTGGCTGTACAATTTAAACGTTGCGTCATCTAGTCCCTAATGGCATGCGCTACAGACGTCAGGGAAATTACCCTCAACTCGCGCCCAATACGAATTGAGGCGGCTGCACCATTCAGATCTCGTCAGCCAAAATAGCGTCTTCTCCTCTATTGAAATTTCGGAGGGAAGTTCCCCAGCACTATATTTATGCTATAGTTGGATACTGCCGCTGCGACTGCATCTGCGAGAATGTCATTTAGACCTGCCTCATAGATTCGATGAGCTGGTTCTCTCTTGCAACGCTGCACCTCCTTCTAGATCATGAATATCGTACCTGATCAGCCTGGGCGGTGGCATCCTGTTCATGAGATGGTGGTTGGTTGACTATAGCGAAGACACCCTAGCAGATACTGCTTAGCGAATTAGAAATTTGGTGTGCGCTGGTAAGGACCTTTGTCTCCTCAAGTAGATGGCCCTGAGAATGCATAAGCGGACATCCTGTTGATGTCCTCCAGGCAGCGTTCTGGCAAGTCGGAATTGTCATTTACTGCATCGCTGTTGTTGTAGCGGCACACCGTACAGGTATGACAGCCCTTGGTCGACGAATTGCTGCTTAGGATCGATCTGGTCCATAGAATCGACTGTCGTGGGATCGAACTGCATCGTACTCACATGTGCCAACCCCACCAGCGCTGCATAGTTCACAACAGACCGATCTATCGCTTTGTAAGAGGTCAACAAGGTTTCTTTGTCGGCTTCCCCAATATTGCCTCAAGTAATGACTTGAGGGCCTTGTTCCTACTCTTAAGCTTATCGCAGATAGCTGCTGAAGCGAAAAAGGCTGTCCAATTTGACCCCAAGGACCCCAATTTTGGAGTAGTTTATAGTCGGTTTGGTAGTGTCGTCATTGACTTTCACCTTAGTGACAACCTTACCTCTGCGGTCCATTCAGTAAACGGTGGCTGATGATTTAAAGGCGGATATTTTTATATTCCTCGCAAGGAAGAAGAGTACTAAGTCAGTGAGGTAACAGCTGAGTTCCTCGCATATGTCATCCACTTTTGGTCTTGACGCCAGAATTGTCCAATCATCAGCATACGATACAATTTTGTACGCCATCTGGTGGTGCAGGCATTTTAGAGGAGTAGAACAGCGCTGGAGATATCACCTCACTCTGGGTAACTCCATGTTCAACTCTACGGGGTTAAACGATGAGTTCCCTTGTCTCTAATAACTTCATTTAACTGGCGCCCACACATATGACTGGCTCCCGCATATTTTGTTAACGACATAACTTTTTAAACTTGGCGAAAGGGTTGTTTCAGCAATGTCCTCGAACCGCGTGGCATGAATGACCGTGTCAAATGCCTTTGTAAGGTCAAAATTCACGAGGACCGTTCTATCGTTGCGCTAGGTCTGGTTAAGGCCGCGACTTTTACGTGTGGTTATGGCGTGTTTTATGGGCTTTATGCTGGAGAAGAGCAGAACTTAAAGCGCCTTTGCTACTGGTTAAAGCAGGGACACCGGCCTGTACGATTCGAATGACTTCGGTTATCGGCAACACTCTGCCAATTTTCCAAGCATCCGGAACTAAGTGAGAAGCTAACGACAGATTGGTCATTTGCTCTACTCCCGGGGTATCCAAGTGCTTCAATATCAGTATTGAGATTTCGCCTGGTCCCTTGCGCCTTCGATGACATTGGCAATGGTAAAGTGTGGTAGTGCCTCTTCGACTCGAAGGGTGCAATTACTACACAAAACTCTGTTTCTCGCCTTATCACGTTCTGGGTGCTCAATAAAAAGTCGGTTAAAAAAAACTCGCGCACTGCTTCGGATTTGTCACTGTTCTGTCACCGAACGTTGCGGCTGAAAATTATGGCCCGTGAGATGAATATCACGCAAAAGTCCATGGGGTGACAATATTATATGAGGATCATACTATTGTTGGATATATGGTTGTGGCACAACAATATTTCTATCCTCACAACAATAGTATGATTCACGCATAACCATACTATGATCCCCACAACCATAATATGATTCACACTCAACCATATTATCATCTCCACAACCTAACTTTGATCCTCACAACAATAGTATGATTCACACTAAACCATACTATTATCTCCATAACCATATTATGATCCTCACAACCATAGTATATTTCTCATACAACCATAGTATGATCCTCACAACCATAGTATGATTCACACGGAACCATACTATGATCCCCGCAACCATACTATTATCCCTACAACCATAGTATGATTCACACTCAACCATACTATGATCCATAAAATTATCTATTAGGATTGGGCAATGCTGTTATTCAAAAACAGAGATTTTTATCAAGCAAGTTATTTAAAATCTCATTACACTTAGCCAGATTTGAGGCCATGTTTTTATTGAACATTTCATTCAAGAAACAAAAATACTTTTAGTTGCCAGCAGGGGTGAATGCCCACCATCCGTAGATCCCAAGTAACGAATGTGTTCATAATCGTAACCATACGGTATGATTGCCATTATCATATTATTGTTAACGTAAATTTTAAACAACATCACTTTTGTTGCACTATCCATGTTTATATGGCAATAATACTATTGTTACATTTCAACAATATTGATATTGCCGCAATCAAACTGTTGTCGAAATGAAATTCAAAAAACAATACTATGGTTGCGACGAACATGCTTTTATTGTAGATAACATATTATTGTTGCGGTGACCATATAGTAGCCATATCTTTTCTCTGTGTGCACTTTAAAAAAAATAGGATTGAAAAATGCAAACGTCTTTTGGTGAAGCACGCTGATAACTTGCACAGAAAAATTTTGTTTACCGATGAAAAAATTTTTACCGTTCAGGAAAAACTTAACAAGCAAAATGATAGAGTGTATGCGCGGTCATCTAAGGAAGCTTTGAACTGATACCAAGGGTGGAAAAGCTTCAGTCATGGTTTGGTGGGATGCCTCTTACGATCGGGTCACTGACCTGCATTTCTGCGAACAAGGAGCAACATTGGATCTTTAAGACTGATTTGGTTCGAGCTGTGGCCAATTTTCCAATGGACGAGGTTCGTGCAGCTATTGACGATTGGCCAGTGCGACTTAGGCCGTGTGTAAAGGCAAAACGCGGACATTTCGAATAAGTAGATTCTTTTTGGATACAATATACATCAATAAATATATTAGAAAATGTTTGGTCCAAAACATTTAGTACTTTTTATTTTACAGCAAAAAACGTGTGTATAAGTATCTATGTCCCTACTAAGTACAATCCCAATCACACCTTCGACATAAAAACCACACCACACTGTAATTGATTGCAGATGCAATTGTGTCTCGTGAAGCACATATGTTGCTGTCCAATAACGCATATTTTGTTTACTGACAAAACCACTCAGTCAGACATCAGTTTTATCGAGCATCCTGTCGGCTGGGACGATTATTACGGCCGAAAATTGGAGAAAGCGCTCTCAATGCTGCGACCACCGATTTAGAATTTCGATAGTAAATTTTTAATGATTTCCAACCGTTGCTCGTAAGTGAACTTTACCCTGATGAAAATGTTAAAAAAATACGAAATTGCTGTGACCCTATTGGAAAACCCTTTATGTTCAATCGGTTTTACCAAAAACAATGAGTTTTTTTTAACAATTTCAAATATGATATAAGCATAAAAATCTGTGAAAATATTGTCCAAAAACATATTTCAGTTGGCTGATCAACCAGGAGTGCAGGGTATAATATAGTTAGCCACGACCGACTTAAGCTATTTTTCCTTGTTTATATATGTTTTCTGAGTTGAGATCGATTAGTAGAATACTGTGTTTAAAACATTTAACCAAGCCTTAATAGATGCTCATATATTGTCTCTGAGTTTGACATTATCGCCCATTTCATACGCTTGCCTTCGAGTGCACTTTAAGGCATCATTCAAAAACCTACATAAGTATATGTGACAGCGCATAGAGAAAGGGACCTAAGGGTAAAAAAATCTATTTTAATTTTTTTTTTTTGATGTGGACAACATCTGAGCATCGAATGAGACCGATCCCATGCCCTAAAAGTGTTCCCTCCCAGAGATATGCGCGTTTTATGAAAGTGAAGTCGACGATTCTAAGCGCAAATAGAAAGGTACCTAATCTTTAAAATGGCTCTCCTGAACAAAACTTTTCATCAACTTTTCACTTTTTTTTTGATGTGGACAAGATCTGAGCATCGAATGAGACCGATCCCATGCCCTTAAAGTGTTCCCTCCCAGAGATATGCGCGTTTTATGAAAGTGAAGTCGACGATTCTAGGCGACCTAATCTTTAAAATGGCTCTCCTGAACAAAACTGGTTTTTACCCTTAGGTCCCTTTCTCTATGCGCTGTCACATATATAGAATTATATGGCTCTCTTAGCTGTGCCATTTTTATTTCTAAACAATCAACTCGACAATATTGTCGTCCAATAAAAATAGAAAAAAATGTACTCGTGTAACCTATTTGCCAAAGTGTTTCTCATCATTTTAATACATTTTCGCTTGTCGCAAATAACCACATTTTAAATATTTGCTGTCCACATTTTAAATATTTTCTTTTCGCGTACTTCCTTAAATATGTTGCGTACAACATTGTTTTGCGAGCGCGTTTCCTTGCGACGCAGCCGCTGCCGCGCTGACTGTTATGGTCGGTTTTATGATTACCTTGACTTTACTGCCCTCTGCCATAAACTATGCCAGTAGCACTTAAATTGTATTGCCGTAGACAACAGCATTATTATTGCGAACATTTCTGAAATATTTCGAAAGCGTGTACAATGTACGGAGAACAGCGAAAAAGCAATGCGTGCCATTGTTCTAGTGTGGCGCGAAACTGGAACGAAAGACAGCGGGGATAAGTGAAGTATTTTAGAATTTATTTCACATACTCGTTGCGTAGCTTGTGTGAGAATGCATTCTCAAGTTGAAGAGGAAAATGTGTTGGCACGCTACAGCTGGCAGAAATGATGGATCAGTTTAGTGGAATAACGAGTTGTTTTTTTAAAGCCAAATGTCCATCTCGGATGACACTTTTTGGGCTTCCGACAATTTGTATGGGGACTATATGAAAAAATAAATCTTTAAGACTCAAATCGGTTCAAGATTAGCAGTTTGTCAATCGTTATATACTACACCTAGATTGATTGAAATCGAAATAATGTGAATGTTCTGGAGCGGTAATATTTTATGTCGGGAGAGATCTTTGCACTGGGGCTATATATGAGCTGATCGATGGCAATGCTCTAAATGTCATCAATTTTGGATGTCTTAAGAGGCTTTTAGAGCTGTAGACATAAAATCGGTTGAATTTATGTGCGGAGGCCTGAATTTTAAACGATTATCATAAAAATGTACAGCCTTTGTCCAAAAAGCTTACTTATGCAAATGCCATGCAGAACGGTCCATAACTTTGAACTGTAGATTGAAAACATTCTTAAGATAGACATGCAGATATCGCTTAATCGAATAAACTGATGACTTTGAGACGAGCACTTCAAGGTGGGTCTAGCATTATTTGGTAGTTAGGTATTTCGCAGTGGAAATTCATGAATTTTCTTTGTTTCTACTTACAGAGTGGAGCGCAGAGTTTTGCTTATTTGGAAATGAAATAAAAAAATATAAACCTTTGAAAAATGTATTTCCGTTTCACTTAATTATATTGAACAGTAAAGGAATTTTTAAATTACTTAAATTACTAGGGACATAAATACTGTTACTACATTGAACGCACCCATTTCAATAGTAGAACTGAACATACCCCGTTAATGTCATATGGGTTTTGAAAGCTAACCTCAATAGCGTTAGTCTGTAACGGGATTTTAAATTGTTTCAACTTTCATCATTAAGTTGTCAGATAATGAGAACCGTATGGCTGTAATAGCGCTTTTCAAGTGTGAAATGAAAAAAAACGATATTTTCAAAACGCACCGGCCACTAGGGATTAGCAGCATATTCGTCTACAGATCCATAAAACTGTTTGAGGAGACTGGAGATGTAAAAGACCGCCACCGGTCGGGCCGCCCACGGTCTGTTCGAACACTGCATGTCATCAAAGCCGTTAAATCAAGAATTCACAGAAATCCGCTTCGAAAACAGAAAATCATGGCCCGCAAAAATCCATGAGTCGTATCATTAAAAAAGACTTGGGATTTGGGGCTTTCAAATGACGTACCGGACATAGATTGACTGCAGCTGTAAAAAAAAATAAGATTGAAAAATGCAAACGTCTTTTGGTGAAGTACGCTGATAACTTGCACAGAAACATTTTGTTCACCCATGAAAAAATGTGTACCGTTCAGGAAAAACATAACAAGCAAAATGATAAAGTGTATGCGCGATCATCTGAGGAAACATCTGAACTGATCCCAAGGGTGAAAAAGGCTCATCACCCAGCTTCAGTCATGGTTTGTGGGGATGTATTTTACGATGGGGTCACTGACCTGCATTTCTACGAACAAGGCAAAAATTTGCCAAGAAACCGTTTTGGAAGCTGTTGTGAAGTCTCTTAACAATTCCCTGTTTCAAAACTAGCCATGGACTTTCTGCGCCGGCCCATAAGGCTAAAACGTCCCAGACCTGGGTTCGAAACAATTTGCCAGCGTTCATTTTCTCTGAAGAATGACCCTCAGGCAGTTCCGATTTGAACCCATTGGATTACAAATTGTGAACGGTTTTGGAGGACAGGTTTGTCACAAAAGATATCCCAACATTGGACCTCTTAATACTGCTTTAGTTTGAGCTGTGGCCAATTTTCAAATGGACGAGGTTCGTGCAGCTATTAACGATTGGCCAGTGCGACTTAAGGCGTGTGTAAAGGCAAAAGGCGGACATTTCGAATAAGTAGATTCTTTTTGGATACAATATACATCAATAAATATATTAAAAAATATTTGGTCCAAAAACATTTAGTAATTTTTGTTTTACAGCATAAAACGTGTGTAACAGTATTTATGGCCCTACTAAGTACATGCTTTTAAATAGTGTATCTGGCAAATGTCGACCTTCGCTATCCAAACACTGCCGCATACGTTTTCTGCAGTCTTCATAAACTCTAGCAAGACTGGTATTCTGCCAATTTCAGTCTCAGTATTGTTAATTAGGCATTCTAAGCAGTTGGCACTGGTGATATAAACCTTCCACTTCAGGCAACCCCAAAGGAAAAAATCGCATGGCGCTATGTCTGGTGAGCATCGGGCGTCCGGCCAGTTCACATCACCGCTCAAAGAGTTAAGGCAACCGGAAAACATTTGCCTCAAACAATTAATGGTTACCATCGCTGTATATGCAGTGGCACCATCCTGTTGGAACCACGTATCCTCTAATTACATTGCCTAAAGAGCCGACTGAAACAAAGTCTAGAAATGCCAAGAGCAAGTGAATGCTTCCGAGCAGAGCGTTTCGGAGATTTCAGTACTGCTGCTGAAACTCTCTCTGTGTTTTGTGGTGTTGTAATCCTTCTCTCAGGTCCCCTTCATACACATGACACATTCCCTGCTGTTCTCAATGAAGTTATCCAACTTACAATTGACTGCCGTCCAGGTACAAGTCCGCGTGGGAGAACAGCGAATCGTAAACGAAACGAAAAATACGCTTCAATACGAAATGACCTCTTCTCACGCGTCCAATGCATGATGGCAACTGAAAGGCAGACGAATACAGATTTTCCCTCCTCACTCTCTTCGACCAACAGTGCCGTCACGGCCTGCAGTGCAAAAAAGCAAATTCTTGCGCTCCACCCTGTACAACAACCAAAAAACCGAAAACCGGTTAACCCGACAGCGATAAACCGGGTAAACCGACATGTTGGCATTTAGCTATTTTTGAGAAACCGACCGGACTGTCGGCTGTTGTTTTTGGACACTCTAGTTCTAAAATGCATCAGTGCTTTTGTTTGTTTAAAAATTTTTTAAACGGTCACATTTAATTCGTCATGGCGTGAATCTGATTTCATCGCTTACCATTCCTGCTGAGAAAGGTAAACAATAAAGATTTTTTGGTCTCTGTAACTGCCAGCTGTTAAAGAGTTTTGTGCAGGCAGCAGTAGCAGCAGCAGCATATGCGCTGCGTGAAAATGCGTTACATAAATAATTTTCGAAAATAGTTGCGGTTGGTTACTTTTTCGCATGGAAACATTAACTTGTCTTACATACTCTGAATGGAAGTGGTGTCGCGTGGCAGCACGAAAAACATATTCTGCATATTTATGCATCACATTGTTCTGTAGACTCTAACATACATACAAACAAATGTGATTTATGTGTATGTACTTATAAATAACATATATGGGTATATACTAACTAAATGTACTTTGTATCTACAATGTATCTAAATTTGAGTTTATTTTGTATATACACAGAACTGTAAACATCTGGAGAAATACATTTGAATTGTAAACGCATGCCGTTGCACACTATGTGTTGGTAATATTTCAGGCGGCAAGTAAGAAAACAATACCTTGAGCTATATATTTCTATAGTATTTACAAATATATATCTGTTAATATAAGGTGATCCATCTAGAGGTTTTTTTTCACAACAACAATAAATATAAAAATTCAAATCAAGTGTGGAATCTTTATTTGTAATTTGAAAGGACATGTTAGGGCATTTATTTTTTGAATATAATTTCCTTAAAATCTTGGCTGCAACTACTCCTCAGGGTTTCCATTCTGAGGGTCCAACTTTGGATGACCCGTTCGAGCGTTTCGACCGGTATGGCTGTAATGACACGCGTAATGTTGGCTTCCAAAACCTGAATCGTAGCTGGTTGGCAGCATATAATTTGGACTTTACGTAACCTCAACTAAAAATGTCTAAAGGTGTGATATCACTCGATCTAGGCGGCCAACTCACCTGTCCAAAACGTGAAATTAACTGCTTTTCAAAATGACCTCTCAATAGATCCATTGTTTGAGCAGCTGTATGGCAAGTGGCATCGTCCTATTCAAACCAAGTGTCGTCAAGATTACGGGCTTCAATTTCAGGTAGCTTAAAGATCGGTATCATGACGCGATAGCGAGCACCATTCACGGTTACGTTCCGGCCATTGTCATTTTTGAAAAAATATGCACCGATGATTCCACCAGCTTATAAACCGCACAAAACAGTGGTTTTCTCTGAGTATAATGGCACTTCTTGAACATCTTCTTGTTGCTCTTCAGCCCAAATTCGGCAATTTTGTTTATTGACTTTGCCGTTGAACCAGAAATGGACCTCATTACTGAACAAAATTTTGGTCGAAAACAGCGGATCTTCCCCTTTATCACCGAACGCTCACTTTATTAATACAGTTGCCAACATTTGAAGTTAATTATTTTCAATAAATAAATGCCATAAAATGTCCTTTCAAGTTAGAAATAAAGATTCCATACTTGATTTAATTTTTTATATTTTTTCTGTTCTTAAAAAATACCTCTAGATGGTTCACCCTATATATTTTTATACTTTATACTTGGTTTGCAATTTACTCTATGAACTTCGGTAGTATGTTTATTACAGATAAGGGCCGTTTAGTTGAAAAAGTCTATTTATATCAAACATTACATTACGCTTTTTGCTAGATAATGACTCAATGTGATTTTAAATATTTCCATTCGTCTTTTACTGCGAGAGTATTATGGCTGACTAACTGCAGTCGTTTATATCATAACTACCTGAAATTCTTGACAGGACTATTTCGACAGATGA
This sequence comes from Hydrotaea diabolus, assembly GCA_963513945.1. NCBI lineage: Eukaryota > Metazoa > Arthropoda > Insecta > Diptera > Muscidae > Hydrotaea > Hydrotaea diabolus. The sequence goes on from OY740717.1 coordinate 178,432,258, forward strand.
TAGATAAACAAGAAGTAGTGCTAAACAACATGCTTCCAAGTACTATACATACACTAAAGCGGGCACTTGGTCCTTTTTGACCTCTCCTTATTTTGTCAAATCATTCAATTCAGGTACCTTGTGTTGTCTACAAATTGTTGAAGCTATGTCCAGTCGCTTCTCCCGAGGTTTTACAAATGGTGTACTATTCGATTCGAAAGGTAATAAATTGGTATTCTTTTAAAACCTAGGGGACGGCGAAGATGGCTTTCTAAAGTTTTGTTGTTATTGTTTGCTGTAACAAAAAAATATTTTTTTTTGAAGTCCTGTTTGCCTATAGCGGATTTTCTTCAATATCCAGGTGAAGAAAACGCGCCATTTGAACAGGATGAGTCCAAACCTGGGGGTCAGCTGACTAGGCTGGTCGGACAATTGAGTAAGTACAGAACGTCATGTGGGTCCTGTTTTCGTGCCCAATACGAATGAAAGCGGCTGCACCATCCAGATCTCGGCTGAGCCAGAAACACGCGCGTCTGCCGAGGAAGCATCTTCTCCTCAGGTGAATTCTCCGGGGAATGCTTCCCTAGCACTACATTCGCACTATAGCTGGATACTGCTGCTTTCACTTCATCAGCGTCAATGTCGTTTAGACCTGCCTGATAGTTTCGATGATCTAAAGGCTCTCTTGTACCGCTGGACCTCTCTCTCTCTAGATCATAAAGATCGTACCTGATCTGCCTGATCGGAGGTATCCTTACATTAGATGTTGATTATGATGGCAACGGCGGAGACGTCTATGCATGTATTGCTTAGACAATAAGAAATTTTGTCTGCGCTCAGTAAGGACCTTCGTCCTTCGTCATTTCGTTTTGCTTCAGCTCTTAGCCTGATTAAAGGTTCGGGCACACAGAAGCTTTATTTTTTACGCTTCGTTTTTTTCAACCTCTGGTAGTCTAAAAACCAATAAAGTGGGGTCAAAAACTAACAAGCAATATATGAGAGGGCTTGACTCCGCCGACACTGCAACAAAATGAACTTTTTGTAAGTGGTCTTTGAACATCCGAAAATGTCTCGAACTAAAGCTTCTTATTCTTACGTTCCATATTTCTTAACTTCCCGTAGTCAGAAAACCACTGATAATTATATTTTTAATTTTCAATGGTTTTTATACAACCGAAAATTGAAAAATACGCAGCGGATAAATAAAATATTTATTGTATTACGGTGCGTATTAGTGATGCGTAGTTCTGAGTATACATTACTTATACGCCGTGTGGTTGTTATCTGTTCTCCTATAAAATTAATACACCATTTCGTGATATTGATGGACATTAATTTTAAACCGATTGCCAATACGGGCTTATGTACTAACTGCCACCAGCATGGCTAGTTTCAGCATTTGGTTCATCACTTGCAAATAGATTAGCGTTTTTATCGTAATTTGTATACCTTAACGCTGCTCTTTTATCAGCTTAGGCTCAATCAGCTCACGGATTGAGAAGAAGTTACGTTTGTCCCATAATGGCTTATTGTAGGAATAAAGTAAGTTTTTAAGATATCTCATAGTTAATATATTTTATTAAATGTCAACCCGTTCTTTTTCCAAAACTCTTCAGAACGAAGAATGCCAACGTCTGAATTATGTTAATTTTTGTTTATTTAGAAACAGGAAAATTTCATTCAATCTCTCAATATTAAAATTCAACAGCCTCTCGTTGGATACTATATGTAGAATGCTTCATATACGCATTTGCCGTTGCCGCTCTGTATACAGTTGTGAAGTGTACTACTTAACACGCTACAAGTGTTACATTTTGGTTTTTCATTTCCATTTCATATACTCGTATGCATGCAAGTAATATTTCTGTGATGATATGTGTGTTCTGTACATGTCTGCCAGTGGTGTGAGTGTATATGTGTGCTTTGTAAATTATTCATACAAAATAAGACAAGTGTTAATGCACTGCATACATTTTAAATATAACATTACACTTGGATAAGAGAGAGAGCGAGAGAGAGAGAGAACGTATTTCTTTTTTGCACGGCATTGTTTTCACTTTCAGTGAAATTAAATTAAATTTTAATATTTTTAATATCATTCTTTTATGTGTTCATAATTTTTTTTTATCAGAGTTATAGCTTTAGCAAACAATTAAATATATAAGTTGACCTTGAATTTAATATCTATTCAATTTAGATCAATAATAGCGTTCGTTTTTATCTTCAGCCTTCTTAGATTTGCTTGCTTTTGTTTCGTATATCTTTCTATGCCATCGAAATTGCACATATGAAGTATAGGGGGAAAAAGAAAAAAGACGATTTCTCCATCCTAAAGGTTATTATGAACGGTGACCTAAAAGGGTCTTTCCAAGTCATGCATTTTAAAACCGTCATGTCGCACAGTAGGACTTTTTCATACTAGCTGCTGCAAAATTAAGAAGGAATCGAGCTAGGGCTCTTGCAACACGCCAAAATAATCGTCGGAGACTCCAAATGTGACGCGCAAAATAGAAGGGGAGCTAAGGGTAAAAACCAGTTTTGTTCAGGTGTAGAATCGTCGACTTCACTTTCATAAAGCGCGCATATCTCTGGTAGGGAACACTTTTGGGGCATGGGGTCGGTCTCATTCGATGCTCAGATTTTGTCCATTCAAAAAACAAGTGAAAATTGATTTTTTTTACCCTTAGGTCCCTTTCTCTATGTGCTGTCACAAATGGTATATAAAGGGTGGTCCAAATAAAACGAACGGTGTGATTGTAAATAAAACAAAAAGTTTTCAGAAAATTATTTTAATTTTTTATTATGATAGAAGGATCTATCACAACTATATAAGAAAGAAAATATAGGGCAAATACTCACTTCGGCTTCCATGGCATACCTATACATATTTTCAATGACTCTGAGACATAATGGAGGTTCAATGTTGTTAATCTCTCGAAGTATCTCATACTTAAGCTCTTGAATTGTTCTGGGCATTTTGTTTAAACTTTTTCTTTTAAAAATCCCCACACAAAAAGCCTTACGAAGTCAATTCCCATAACTGTGGCAGGCAATTAACATCGGTACGACGTAAGATAACACGGCCATTCGATTTTTCGCGCAAAATGGCCTTTGTTTCGTTGGCTGTGTGGCAAGTGGCTCCATCCTGTTAGAATTACATATCGTTTAGGTCACTTTCTGACCATAAGAAGTTCGTTATCATCATGCGATAGCGAGCACCATTTGGTGTTACTGCTCGAACGACCTCATTTTTAAAGGAGTACGGCGCTCTGACGACAATAAACAGCACCAAACAGCCACTCTTTAAGAATTCTTTGGCTTTATAATAATCAGTCGTGTATTCTTATTTGCCCAAATGCTGCAATTGTGCTTGTTAACAAATCAACTGGGGTAAGAGTGTGCCTCGCCTCTGAAGATGATTTTCTTTGTAAATTTACCATTGACATCTGTCTGTTCAACAAACCATTCGGCGTATTGACAACGCTTCAAATGGTTAATAGATTTCAGCTCTGGTCGTTAGGCCAGTAGATTTCAGTCAATTCTCTATCAAAATTCGCTCCAGTAAAGTCCGTGAGATGTTAAAATGTGGGACACGACGACGTGTCGAGGTTGACTGCTCTTCAGCCACAATATCGCAAACAACATCAACGTTTTCCGCAAAACGAACTAGTCAAGCGTGTAGTCAAGCACCTGTGCTTTCACATTTCCTACAGAACCAGTTTGTTAAAACTTGAGCACAATTCTCCCGATTTCAGGACACATTTGGTCGATTACGCTGTACAAAAAATCACAAAATGCAAGAATTGCATTTATATTTAAACGCCCATTTTTTTAAAAGGCTTTAACGAGCCTAACACGCTGCTCAATTGTGTACTTTTCTGTGGTTGAATTTGTGTAACATTGAAGCAAAGAAATGACAAATTTAATTGGGCAAAACATTTGACGTTAAGGTGTGACTCACAATAAACATCCTGCTTTATGGTTGGACCACCCTTCATATACGGAATCAACGCAAAATTCTAAGGTGATTTAGCCATGGCCGTGGAAAGCATGCAACAAGTCGCATTATTAAAGCTAGGTGTCTGGAATTTTACAAAAACATGTGTTGATAGACTGAAACAGTTGGGGTAGAAAATAAGCCAGATCGATCATGAGTTAAAAATTTTACCCTCACAAGGACTGGGTGAAGCTGCGGAAATATTACCTACCCTGAAATTAAAAAGACAATATCTTATGAGCTGTTAGAGATATAACGCTGATATTTGAAATATTTGTAATTGGCATGGATCGAAGCACATCGCAATGGAAAACTTGGCGGTGCCACGCCCATTGTATTAAATCGCATTTATGGCCCAAGGAAATTGACCTATTTTATAAAATTTTAACAGAATGACATCAACGACTAGAAAATTATTGTATGCCATGTTGTGGTAATATTTGGAGAAATGGGCGTGGACCGCGGAAGATACATAGTTCATTAACTATGATGATGATATTTAGAATGTGGAATATGATATTGGCATGGATAACCTGGTGGGCGGTGCCACGACGCATTTAAAAATTCGCATTTCTGGCCAAAATTATGGACCGATCGTTATTCATGTCTGACAGAATGAAAACAGATTATTGTGTTAAAATTGAACAAAAGAGCGTGGCCACGCCCATACAACCCTGAGCTTTAAATGACTCTATCTAATACAGATATGTCAATAGAAGTTGATATATGTGATGTTGATATGAAAATAAACATTTCAACCGGTGCCATTACCCCCACTTTTCATATCGGGCCATAATCCACGATAGAGAATATAAACTTAAAATGTCCACCTTTTTTCTCTGGAGTAACGTTAAACCATTAATTTACGATGACAGCATGTCGCAGCTAAAAATTATTTGGGAATGAAATAAAAAAAAATATGAACCTTAGAAAAATCTTAGGAAATTTTTAAATTGCATGGTCTCAAATAGTGTATATATCAAATGTCGCTCTTCGCTATCCACAAACTGCTGCATACGTTTTCTGAAGTTTTCATGAACTCTAACAAGCATCTCGACTAGTATTCTGCCAATTTCAGCCTCAATATTGTTAGTTATGGCTTCCAAGGCGTTGGAACGGTTGATATACACCTTCGAGTTCAAGTAACCCCAAAGAAAAAATATCGCATGGGGCTAAGTCTGGTGAGCATGTCGGCCAGTTCACATCACTTTCAAAGAGATAATCCGTCCAGGAAATATTTGCCTCAAACAATTCATGTTGTTGTTGTTGTTGTAGCGTCAACTGTGTGCCGTGGTGACAGCCCTTGGCCGAAGAATGAAGTGCAGTACTCGATGGTAAATATTTATAAAGTGGACAGTGTTTGGTATTATTGGACAGGGTGGAGCGCGGAAATTTGCTTATTGGGGAATGAAACAAAAAAATATGAACCTTAGAAAATTTTTTATTATATATATGAAATATATTGAAGAGTAAGGGAATTTTTAAAGTTCTTGGTTTTAAGTAGTGTATCTGGCAAATGTCTAGCTTCGCTATCCACACACTGCTGCATATGTTTTCTGAAGTTTTCATAAACTCTAACAAGCATGTCGACTGGTATTCTGCTAATTTCAGCCTTAATATTGTTATTTAGGTCTTCCAAGGGACGGTTAATATACACCTTCGACTTCAAGTAACCCCGAAGGCCTAAGTCTGGGGAGCGTGCCGGCCAGTTCACATCACCCCTCAAAGAGATAAGCCGTTCAGGAAACATTCAACTCAAACAATTCATGGTAACCCTTGCTGTGTGTAGAGTGGTACCATCCTGTTGGAACCATGTAGCTTCTAGTTACATTGCCTCAAGAGCCGGCTGAAAGTCCTGTATCATAGTCAAGTACCGTTCGGAGTTCACAGTTACGGCAAGACGGTTATCCTGGAAAAATAAGGGCCAATGATGCCTACTGGTGATATGGCGCACAACACAGTTTGTTTTTGAAATATACGCTTCAACACAAAATGTCCTCTCCTAACCAATGCATGATGGCAACTGAAACGTAGACGAGTACAAATCTCACGTCAGCCACTATAAGCAAGGCACGCTTTCCACTCTCTTCGACCAAAAGTGCCGCCACAGCCTGCAGTGCAAAAAAAGGAAAACTCTACGCTCCACCCTGCACGTTAAAAATGACGTTAAGTTCAGACTGGCCGAACCAAACATAAACTTCAACGTACCCAAACTAAAGCAAACTTTTTTACTAGTTCGGATATGATTTAATTTGGCTGAGATTGGGCATTGGACCTGTGGACTGTAAACCAAAATACGATGGTAATTTTTTTAATGATAGTCCACCGTAACTACGACACTAAAGCGCAGAAACGGTCCGAATTTTAAGCTCTTTCCGCCCTTGCGTACGTCGCTAAATTAAGTCAAAACTTCAAAACACCCTATATTTTAATTCGCAGCTAAATTTATTTTAATTGGGTTTCCATATGTCCATATTGACAATTGATAGCCCGTTTTAAGCATGCGGCACTTTTTTGGGCCACGTAAGCCAAAACGTCCAGTAACCATGTTACAGGGTGCTGCAAAAGTCACAAAGGGGTTTAAAACTCAGGCCAAATCTTGGAAGCAAAGTGCAAAAATTATTTGTTCTTGGTGGATCTTCTGGCTTTTAGTGTTGCACTAACTGCACGTTGTATGGAAAAAGATGTAAATTTCTTCTTTATATTCTGCGTAAAGACCTGTCGCCTTCGAGTTGACATTTCAGGATTCTCCTCAATACTCTCCTGAACACGTTGAATATTTCCTACATTAATTACAGAATGTGGTCTTCCGCTAAGTGGAAGATCCCTCACTGAGCCTGATTCCTGAAATCGCATCACTATGCGTCGAATTCTTTGATTCGGAGGGTGAATTCAGCACATTTTAATGATGACGAAGCCTATATTAAGCTAGAATTATTGATCGATGATGTTCAAAATAAAATTCTATGATTTTGGCTCTTTGGATAACGTTTTAAGTTTCCATGATTAATCTCCCAGATTTATTTTACAAGTCTTAAATAGAAAATGGAGGAAAATTACATTAGAAAATTTATTAATTTTTCAAATCCCTTCGCGACTTTTGTCGCACCCTGTATTTTTAGACCAAAGGGTACTGCTAGTTGGGACGCTCTTAGTGCGTCCCTACTAATTGTGCTCATTTTACCATCCACAGCAAATATGATAAACACCTACTCAAAGAAGTGACCTTTATCCCTTAAGTCCCGTAAAGAGAAACGGTTTTCCTCATGGGCAGATTACGTCCCTTTACCCCTTAAGTTGACTTTATTGAATTGCTGGTATGCCTTTAGTCTTTGAATATATTAACCTGCATGAGGGCGCCGCTTCTAGCTTGACCGTGGCTCTTTTTTGTACCCTCAACCGTAGAGTAGATGGTATACTAAATTTGTCATTCCGTTTGCAACATCAGGAAATTTTGATTGGAGACCCTATTAAGTATATTAAGGGTGGTCCCACTAAAACACACGATTTTTAATTTTTTTGATTATGATAGAAGGATCGAAGACAGTTATGTTGGAAACAAAATTTCGGCCGAATGCTCACCACGGCTTCTATGACATATATCTCTGCGATGATTCAATTAGGGTATTAAATTCAAAGACTAAAGGCATACCACAAATCTAATAAAGTCAAATTGACCATTAGGTAGTTCATACAGAACTACCTTATGGTCACTGTATCGTGACCATAAGGTCACGATTTAAAAAAAAAAACAAATACCCAATATTTGATGGTGAATAAAAAATTATCTAAAAATCATTATCAAACCACCACCTAGGGTCCTCATGCTCTTGGCTCCTTTTGAACCTCTTTAATGCCATTCCTGCATGTGCGTTTTATCGAAACATCTCCCATGCCATTGCCGCAATGTAGTAGCGTTTTCAAGTGCATTGTATTTAATTAAAATTCTTAACACGTTCCGAACATCTATCCATTTGAAAGCACCATAATTTACCCAACAAAAGTAAAAGAGAAGAGAAGCGAGCTTCATTCAATGCTATCACTGGGCACGGTCGAACTAGTCCTTGCGAACTACTTAAACGCCACACAGAGCAATGGAAATGGTAACGTAGAGGGGCCGAAAAGAAAGGAGTGAATGGCAAAACATCATTACAATTGCTGGCTGTTTGGATTTTCGGTGAGAGTCTTTTCGCTGGTGAAAACCGGAAATATAGAAAAATCGAGCAAAGTATAACATTAAACTACTCTGTTCTGCAATTATATGCACACTTACACACACATAGAAATGCTCATACAGTCACTCGCACACTTTGACTTGACTGGTGTGTGTGCAACCATAAAATCAGTTTGTTTCGTCCTTGTTGTTGCTTGTGTTTGTACGAGTACGTATTTGTGGTGTTGGCCGATTGTTGTTACTGTTATTGCGGTTATATTTTTCACTTACAAAACACAAACAACCAAAAAAAAACAGGATCCGTATATGGGTTATTTTGCCAATTGATTTTTATGTTGTCTGTTACTGCACACACACGCATATACACTCGAGTGTGTGTGTGTGTGTGTATATACACCCAGGATACTGTTACCACTACCATCACGCTTTTGTATAAATACATTTTATATTTATAAACCAATGAATGTAAATAATGTTCAGACGCGGCCATTACGTGCTCGAGTGGAGAATTTCTTAAATTGTAAGAAATTTGATTTCGGTGCTATTTCGTTTTTATTTTTTTTTTTTTGGGCGAAATGCATTTTGCCTGACAGATAGTAAATCTTGGTACGTTTTGAACTTTTTAAATGTTCTTTCGTTCGTTTTGAAAACCCCCATTAAATGTACACACTGATATTATAAAGTAATTGAAAGTAATTTTGAGATCAATTTTATAAGTCGTCCTTAGACAAAAAACCAATAGCATCTTTTGATAAATCTTTAACAACCTTAGTAGGTGCCTTAAAACGTTTGTGAAAAGACAATTTATTTTTCAAATTCCAGAATATTGACCCTGCAGTGTTATGGCCATGGCCATGCCTCAGATATTCTTTCGAACAAGTGAAATTATAAGGGTTCACGAGAAAAAACGTCCCCGGGCCCGCATGGTATTTCGGGTATTGTCCTATGCAAGTGCTCTTCGTTCACTACGCAACCTTTTCAACATAGCTTACCGTGCGGAAGTCTTTCCCATGTGTTGGGAGGTTGCAAACCTGTCGAGCCCCAAAAAGGGTGAAGCCAATAATGTTGCAAATTATAGGCCAATTACGAGTTGCTTTGCAATATCCAAGGTATTGGAAGCAAGGTGAACAACTATCATGTGACATATCTGGAGTGCAACGACCTACTGACTGACTGACAGTATGGCTTCCGAAGAAACCGCACTGTGGAAGACCTGGTGACGTTCTTGTCGGAGCGTCGGTCTATTCACCAGTTTGGTGCGAGTAAAGTCGCGTCTGTGCACGCAGAGAAAAGATATGGTTACACTATGGTCACCGCAACAATAATATGTTCTCTCCAATAAAAGCATGATCGTCGCAACCATAGTTTTGTGTTTTGAATTTCATTTTGACAATAGTATGATTCCGACAATATCGCTATTGTTGAAATGTAATAATAGTATTATTGTCAAATTTAGAAATGAAAACATGGTTGTAGTAACCATATAAACATGGTTGGTGTTACAAAAGTATTGTTGTTTAAAATTTACGTTAACAATAATATTATTACGGCAATTATACCTTATGGTTGCGACTATGAGCATAGCAAAACAGGTTTTATTGAGCATACATGCATGTGTATGCGTATGTTTTTTTTGATATACCAAATAAACACATACACACTATACAGTGAATGGTTGCTGTCCATTAAAAAAAACAACAACAATCGGAAGGTAGTTCGAGGGATTTTTATTGTGTTTACTTTGTTCTGTGAAATACTCTAATACCGACTGGTTCTCGTTTATTTTAAATCTGCCTGCACTTAAGTATATAGCCATTGATCATGGTTTAATCACATTCGTTACTTGGTGTCTATGGATGGTGAAGTAGCATTCACGCCTGCAGGCAACTAAAAGTATTTTTGACCGTTGGAATATGTATTTTTGTTTCTTAAATTAAATTTTTAATAAAAACATGGTCTCAAATCTGGCTATGAACTAATATAAGTAGTAATGCAATTTAAAATAACATATTTAATAACAATCTCTATTGTTGAATAACAACAATAGCCAATCCTAATAAATAATTTTGAGGATCATAGTATGGTTGAGTCTGAATCATACTATGGTTGTGGGGATCATAGTATCGTTGTGTGTGAATAATACTATGGTTGTGAGGATCATACTATGGTTGTATGAGAAACATACTATGGTTGTGAGGATTATAATATGGTTGTGGAGATGATAGTATGGTTGAGTGTGAATCATACTATGGTTGTGTGAATCATAGTATGGTTGTGTGAGAATCATACTATAGTTGTAAGGATCATACTATGGTTGTATGAGAAACATACTATTGTTGTGAGAATCATACTATGGTTGTGGGGATCATAGTTAGTTATGTGTGAATCATAATATTGTTGTGTCACAACCACATACCCAACAATAGTATGATCCTCTTCGAATATTGTCACCCCAACCATACTTTTTTCTGCGTGTGGAGTCTGACGTGGTGCACTCATATCAAAGCAGACAGCTTTTGCTCTTGTTAACACCTTTGCTTTATTTAGAAATTGCACTAAACGAGTTGAAGTAAAGGGAGGTCCAACCATAATGCTAGATGTTGATTGTGAGTCACAGCTTAACGTCAATATTTTCAGCCCAACTTAATTTGATATTTTTTGTTTCAGTGTTTGATAAATTCAACCATGGAGAGGGTATGTCGGAACTTTAAAAATACCTGTCATTCACAGTCCCAATTTCATCGGCACGTCGTCAACATTGATGTTGTTTCCGAAAGTATTGCGAAGAGCTGTCATCATTGACTCATCATCATGTCCAAAAATTCAACATCTCACGAACGTCACTGTTGAGAATTTTAAATAAAGGTTTTACACGCTTACAAGGTTTAATTGACTTTAGAGCTGAAGCCTGCTGACCACTTCCGCCGAATGGTTGGCTGAAAAGACAATCATCTTCGTCGACGAGGCACTCCTTATCTTCAGTGGATTCGGTTACAAGCAAAATTGCCGCATTTGGGCAAATGAGAATCTACGAGTGATTGTTGAAAAGCCAATAAATCCACAAAGAGTGACTGTTTGGTGCGGTTTATGGGCTGGCGGCGTCATCGGGCCGTACTTCTTCGAAAATGAGGTCGGCCAAGCAGTAACAGTGAATGATGTTCGCTATCGCGAGATGGTAATGGACTTTTTGTGGCCAGAAATTAAGGATTTGGATGAAGACAATATGTGGTTGTAACAGGATAGTGCCATTTTGTGACACAGCCAACAATGGCTCTTTTAAGAGAGAAGTTCAATGGCCGTTTAACTCATGTCGTGGCGATATTAATTGGCCGCAACAATCATGTGATTTGATCTCTTTCTTTGAAGATGTTGAAAAGAAAAAGTGTACGTTATAAGCCAAGAAAAATTCAAAAGCTAAAGGATGAGATAAATCGCAACATTAAAATAATTGAACCTCCATAATGTCTGAGACCTTCAGACAGAGGTAGGCCACCAAAGCCGTGGCGAGCATTTGGACGATAATATGTTTCGCACTTAATTGTCATCAATCCTTCTATCATCGCAAAAAATACTAAACTAATTCTCCGCAATGTTTGCTGTTTTATTTACAAGTATTATGGTGCGTTTTAGTTGGGCAACCCTTTAGATGGGTTCTCATCTTACAAACAAAGGGTGGCCGCAGGTGTACCGCAGGGCTCTGTCCTTTCTGTCTCATAATTTCTTATTATTATTTACGTTCCTTTTGGTTAGATCATGAGTCCAAACTACTTCTTCGCGGATAACAGCAATCTCTGTCATTCATAATCATTCGACCGTAGACCGAGTCTTCAAGATATTGAAGACAAAAGGCGAATAATGGATCATACACTTGGCCGGGACTCGCTGACGCAACAATGTCGTGGATTTTTATCGATGGTATGGATATTGAACAATCGGAAGCTCTTGATGTTCTGGGCATGAAAATACAATGTAACGCTAGTTGGTCGAGACATGTATTCGAAGTGTCATAAGAATCACTCAAATGTTTAGGATTTCTAAAGCAGTTCAACAAATATTTCACTCCTTCTGATCTTTTCAACATCTATACACGAGACATCATACCAAAAACTGAATACAGCTCCCATGTATGGACAGATGCTGCAAAGTCATCATTGAAGCTACTTGACAGTGTCCAAAGAAAAGCGATGGCTCTGATAGGTGTTAGTTGGATATCCAATTATATTAGTAATGCCTCCCAAGAGCATCGTTGGAGTGTGACTTGGGTGTCGCTGTTTTATTGTTGCATTCATGGTGGGTCTTCTTCAGACACTCGTAGTCTCATTCCTGACGTGAGGATGTTCGACAGCGATACACCACTTACAAGATTCACACCCGTTTCTTATTGATTGGCCGGTAGTTGGCAGTATACTCGTACACTACAGATCGAATTCTTTTTTCACATGTACATTCCGTATGTGTAATCGACTTCCGGCAAATGTATTTAACACTAGTTGCGACTTCCAGCAGTTCAAGGCAAGTGCCAACAATACTACTCCCTCACTCACCAACGTAATGCACAGCACGTATAGTTTGTTTGTAAAAAAACAATACCTCACATTTGCTTAGATAATTTTATGAAAATTTTAACTCTATAGGTCCCACTTTTGACCTCCCTTTTCAGCATTGCCACCGGTCTCTCCCGAGTTACAAAAGTAATGTTAGCTTAAATGGGAGCTGACTTAACACCGAATACTTTACATTTCAAAGATACACAATTAAAAAATCCAGGGGTTTGTATACACATGAACTCGATGCACAATTTAGAGGTTCCAAACTTCAAATTATGTGTCCAGGAAAACGATTTTTCAAAAAGCACACTGCATTATCTATGTGCACAGTAGCTCTACTTTACGTTAGTCTACCGTAATGCTCCTTGCCAGTACGACTTCCATAGAAATTATCAAATTCTAAAAAAAACCGTTCCCAACAGCCAGGCTTGGGGTTTCTGACTACCTGCGGCACCAGACTTAAGTCACTGGAGAGGTCATTTTGAGTTAAAGCGTATTTTCAAATGCACACTCGATCATTGCAGTGCAGCGTGCTTTTCGTTAACGATTCGCCGTTCCCCCACGCGGACTTGTTCCTGGACGGCAATCAATTGTAAATTGGATGACTTCATTGAGAAAATCTGGGAATGTGTCATGTGTACGAAGGGCACCTGAGAGAAGGATTACAACACCACAAATTATCGAGAAAGTGTGAGCAGCAGCACTGTAATCTCCGAAACGCTCTGCTTGGAAGCAATCACTTGCTCTTGGCATTTCCAGACCTTATTTCAGACTGCTCTTGAGTTTATGCAATTAGAGGATACATGGTACCATCAGGATGGTGCCACTGCACACACAGCGAGAGTTGCCATGAATTGTTTGAGTCAAATGTTTCCTGGACTCACCAGACTTAGCCTCATGCGATTTTTTCTTTCGGGATTACCTAAGTCGAAGGTGTATTTCCACCGTCCCAACACCCTGGAATACCAAATTAACAATATTGAGGCTGAAATTGGCAGAATACCAGTCGACATGCTTGTTTGAGTTCATGAAAACTTCAGGTAAAACGTATGCAGCAGTGTGTGGATAGCGAAGGCTGACATTTGCCAGATACACTATTTCAAAATATGTTTTTAAAAAATTCCCTTACTGTTCAATATAATTAAAATATAAAATAAATTTTTCAAAGGTTCATAATTTTTTTATTCCCAAATAAGCAAATTTCCGCGATCCAACCTGTAGTTTCAGCAACTCACTTGTTGACTGGCAGCATCAATGTCTACACCTAGGCTTCACACCATGCACTTTCCAAGCATAGAGTATAAATTGGATTATTTCGAATGTCGGTAATGTATTTTCAATAAGCCAGTGTTTAATTATCATTTTTTTACCAATTAAACCGGATACTGTGAACATGGCTTAAATAACGAAAACATGTAAAGTTTTGAACATATTTTTATAACAAACGTTTTAATCGGTGAAGATACATTCTCCGAAATGGCCAATTTAGAAGGATTATATTTTGGTTGTTGAGAGATTAATCAAATCGTCCTTCCTTTTTGAGTGAAGGCTAGAAATCGGCAGAAAAATTATTATTCGGGCTAGATCAAAACATGGACTGATATCCAGTTTCACCACAGTAGAGAATTACACGGTGGTACAAAATTGAACAAAATAAAAAAGCCTGTAGAGCGATATTATTTTTCTTGTAGGTCTTGTCGAGTTAACGAAGAATCCAATAGCGAAATATGCCGCACACCTCCAAAATCCGGATTTACCGTTAAAAACCCGGTTTTTGTACCTTTGCGCACTTATAAGCCTGTAATTTTGTTGATAATGATCCGATTTTCACTTTCTTACTAGATTAACAAACGGTTGTTGCGATGGAATACATGTGTTGGCGTGCAACTACCAGCATTCCGTTGGCGTTTGTGACAACCAATCTGTTTTCTTAGTGAAGCCATGTTGTCTCCAGTACGCGGTATTAGTTTTAACTTAAAGCCGTGTTAAGCATCTCTGTGGCTTAGCCGTTGGAAGGCAGTATTAATCTGTCGGTCCAGGCTAATGGGTATTTAAGCTAGATCCTACACAGCTCTATATAAGTAAGTCTTAAAAGGATATTGAGGGACTTATGTATGTGAAGAATTTGGATGTTTTTGTCCAGCAAACACAAATTTTGTAGATTTTTAAAAAAATTTTCAACTTTGGTGACGTTTTTATACATTATCTTATTAAGAAACTTCTTTCCAAATCTAGTAAGAAATTGAAAATCGGATCATTATCAACAAAATTACAGGCTTATAAGTTCGCAAAGGTACAAAAACCGGGTTTTTAACCGTAAATCCGGATTTTGGAGGTGTCCGGCATATTTCACTATTGGAATCTTGTTTTACTCGACAAGCCCTACAAGAAAATTAATATCCGGTCCCAGGTTTTTTGGACTGTCGCGCCGTGTTATTCGTCCACAACGTGTTTTACGAAATTTGAGCAAAACGTGATTTTATATGTCGCTCTTGTAGTGAGAAAATATTAAATATTACTGGGCGTTTGTAAGAAGGATGTTTCCAAAGGGTTCGACTTTGGCCCCATGCACTGAAATGAAATAAGGTTTATACTCCAATTTCAAAAATTTCACTGCGAACAGTAAAACATTCCGTTTCAAAAAACCTTTTGACTAAATCGGGTTTTATATACTTTCTTTAACTGAAATCAACATAAAGAAAATCTGTGATTTTACTCGAACATCTGCCAATTAACTCAACCTTAAGGCTATGAAATTAATTAAATTCACAATTTTTTAAACTGACAAAATAACTTCCAACACTCTAACCATCCCAATATCGGTGAAGACTGATTATTTTTGTGGTCATCATCCAATGTAAAAACATCAAAAAAATGTTTTCCATTGGCCATCTTTTTAAAATGCGCATAATATTATCCTACCATAGAATTGCATAGCAATTTTTGTGTGATTAAATTTCGTGTAAAACACACAATGCAAATAAATCCATCAGCAGAATCATTATAAGCCCCATTATCATTTCGCTGCTCGTTCGCCCTCTTTGCCTTCGTGAACATCATCTGTTCGATTTTGTATTGTAATTTCTTTTTTTCTTTTTTTCGGTAACCTATTAACAAAATATTTTAGCCAAATTTGTATTTATGTATGTATCTCTGAAGTTCATACCCCACTCGTATGATTTGTTGTTGTTGTTGTGCTATAACTTTATTTTTAATGTTAACAACGGGCAACAACAGCCGGTAATTTTTTTGTGGCAATAAGAATAGGAGAGGAACAAAAAACTCGAATATTAAACAGTGGCTTGTGAAGGGAAAATAATTTTACAATTTACATGTCGATACGAATTTAAGTACTTTTTGAAGTATGGGCGACGACCGTAAATACGTTTCCTGTCAACTGGAATTAAGTTTTAAACCCAATTGACTCTGAATGAAAGTCAGACTTCTGGTTTGCGACTTGATTTCAGAAAAGGCTATTCAACGTAGTGAGAGGACAACTTCAAAACTTCACAAATGTACGGAAACAAAAAATTTGGTGTTTTGAAGAAAAACAGTATTTTTCTAGTAAAACATATTAAAATAAATGCATGCAACATATACATACATATGTCCCTCAATGACCTTTTAAGACTTATAGAGCTGTGTAGGATCTAATTTAAATACCCATTGGCCTGGACCGACAGATTAATACTGCCTTTCAATGGCTAATGCACAGAGATGCTTAACACGGCTTTAAGTTAAAACTAATATGGCTTTAAGTTAAAACTAAGTTAAAACTAATGGCTTCACTAAGAAAACAGATTGGTTGTCACAAACGAATTTTTCGCCAACGGAATGCTGGTAGTTGCACGTCCAACACATGTATTCCATCGCAACAACCGTTTGTTGATTGGGTACACGGCAATTTTCTGTTGAAGAAACTGACACTATTGGTTGAAGCGACGAAGTATCGATTACCCTCGCTTATTAAGATGATGATTGAAACTTAATTTGTATATACTTAGTAGGGACAAAAATACTATTACAACCTATTTCAATAGTAGAACTGAACATACCCCGTTAATGTCATATGGGTTTTGAAAGCTAACCTCAATAGCGTTAGTCTGTAACGGGATTTTAAAATTGTTTCAACTTTCATCATGGAGTGGTCAGATAATGAGAACCGTATCGCTGTAATAGCGCTTTTCAAGGTGAAATGAAAAAAAAGCGATATTTTCAAAACCCTCCGGCCACTAGGGATTAGCCGCATGTTCGTCTACCGATGCATACAACTTTTTGAGGAGACTGGAGATGTAAAAGACCGCCACCGGTCGGGCCGCCCACGCTCTGTTCGAACACAAAATGTCATCAAAGCCGCTAAATCAAGAATTCACAGAAATCGGCTCCGAAAACAGAAAATCATGGCCCGTGAGATGAATATCACGCAAAGTCCATGAGTCGAATCATTAAAAAAGACTTGGGACTTGGGGCTTTCAAACGACGTACCGGACATTGATTGACTGCAGCTTTAAAAAAAATAAGATTGAAAAATGCAAACGTCTTTTGGTGAAGTACGCTGATAACTTGCATTGAAACATTGTGTTCACCGATGAAAAAATTTGTACCGTTCAGGAAAAACTTAACAAGCAAAATGATAGAGTGTATGCGCGGTCATCTGAGGAAGCATCTGAACTGATCCCAAGGGTGAAAAAGGCTGATCACCCAGCTTCAGTCATGGTTTGGTGGGATGTCTTTTACGATGGGGCCACTGACTTGCATTTCTGCGAACAAGGGGACAAAACATCTGTCAAAGTTTACCAAGAAACCGTTGTTCCACAACCAGCTATGGACTTTCTAGCAGGTTTCAGCGCCGGCCCATAAGGCTAAAACTTCCCAGGCCTGGCTTCGAAATAATTTGCCAGCGTTCATTTCCTTTGAAGAATTACCCTCAGGTAGTCCAGATTTGAACCCATTGGATTACAAATTGTGGACGGTTTTAAAGGACAAGGCCTGTCACAAAAGATACCCCAACATTGGATCTCTTAAGACTGCTTTGGTTCGAGCTGTGGCCAATTTTCCAATGGACGAGGTTCGTGCAGCTATTGACGATTGGCCAGTGCGACTTAAGGCGTGTGTAAAGGATACAATATAGATCAATAAATATATTAAAAAATATTTGGTCCAAAAACATTCGGTACTTTTTATTTTACAGCATAAAACGTGTGTAACAGTATTTATGTCCATACTAAGTACTTATATCAGCTCTTTTTATAGATTGTTAGTTAAAACTACTTTTTGAATTCGGTTATCACTGCCACGAACATTTGTCAACTGAACCCTAGAACCGATAAATTATTATAGGGATTGTAATATAATGTTGAGATAGCCAATAATGTGTTTCAACAAAAAACGATATGGACTTTGAGTACTACAAAGAACTTATCTGTAGTAACCACTGATTATTGTTACCAAAGTAACATGTACTTCATAATATGTTGGTTGCCATAACCACTAGTAACCAATAGTTTTATAAATTCGGTTGGTATAACCGTATTATTGGCTGTGAGTTTCGTAATATTATCGTAGCTACCATTGCATGATATGTCCAACCATGTAACTATCAGTTCCTCGAATATTGGTGATTGTACGTGAAAGTCTATTAACCCAACCGAATTTTCGTAGTTCGAACCGATTTCTAACTTATGCTTTGTACGGACAATTAGGGTAACGCATCGCAACAAACATTTAAGACACTACACATGGTTTAACCAAATCCGTTTCATGTCTTTTTAAGTCTTTTCAGCCATGTCCGTCTGTGCGTCTGGTTTGTACGATAACTTTCATCTTTCGCGAAAACGGGCGTTCAAATCAAAATGAATTTCGTGAACTTTGTGATTTTTTTTTGGTCAGCATAATTGACCATCGGAAGAGATGAGCGCAAATTTCAGCAAACAAAACCGAGTCTGTAGGAAATGTGAGAACCCTTGTGCAAGATCGCCTAGTTCGTTTTGCCATCGCGTTGTCATCGGGCCGCACTTGTTCAGAAATAAAGTCGACCTAGAAGTTACAGTGAATGATGTTCGCTATCGCGAGATGATAAGGGACTTCTTGCAACCAGAAGTTGAGGATATGGACCTGGACGATATGTGATTTCAACAGAATGTTGCGACGTGCCACACAGTCAACCAAACAATGGGTCTTTTTCGCTAGAGATTCAATGGCAGGATTATCTCAAGTCGGAGCGATGTTAATTGGCCGCCACGATCATGTTATTTGACACCGTTGGACTTCTTACTTTAGGGATATTTAAAAGAAGAAGTCTACGTCAATATCCAAGAACAATTTAAAAGCTAAAGGATTAGGAAATTTGGCACATAAATGACATTGAACCTCCATTATATCTCTGAGACATTAAAAATACGGTCCAACAGATAATGGTAAGCCATCAAAGCTATGGTGAGCATTTGAATGAGATATTGGCCGTGTTCTAATGGTTACATGCTTAGGAGGTCGCAAACGCGATAACTTTACACCTTTGTACAAAAATATAAAAATGATTTTGTTTACAGAAAACTATAGACAATTTGCGCTAAGCTCCGTTTGTTTTTAATAATTATAGTTGTAGGGAAGAAAGTTATTCAAGAATAACCTTTAGCGAGTTTAAGCGAGTTTAAGAATAACCTTTAGCGAGTTTAAGAATAACCTTTAGCGAGTTTAAGCGCACTGGGTTATTACTCGTTTGTAGTATTTCTTAAATAACTTTTTTTCTACAAATTACAAATGTTTAAATCAAACGGTTGTTTATGCCTTAAGCCAACGAGTTCTTGTATAGGGTGATCCATCTAGAGGTATTTTTTCAGAACAAAAAAAATATATAAAAATTCAAATCAAGTGTGAAATCTTTATTGGTAGTTTGAAAGGACATTATATGGCATTCATTTTTTGAATATAATTTCCTTCAAATGTTGGCCGCAACTACGTCTCAGGGTTTACATTCTGAGGGTCCAGTTTTGGATGACTCGTGCGAGCATTTCGACCGGTATGGTTTTAATGACACGCGTAATATTGGCTTCCAAAACCTGAATCGTAGCTGGTTTGTCAGCATAGACTTTGGACTTTACGCAACCCCAAAGAAAAGTGTCTAAAGGTGTGATATCATTCGATCTCGAAATTAGCTGATTTTCCATTGATCATTAGATCCATTGTTTGAGCAGCTGTATGGCAAGTGGCACCGTCCTGTTGAAAGCAAGTCTCGTCAAGATTACGGGCTTCAATTTCAGGTAGCAAAAAGTCCGATATCATGGCGCGATAGGGAGCACGATTCAAGGTTTCGTTCCGGCCATCATCATTTTTGAAAAATATGCACCGATGATTTCACCATCTTATAAACCGTGGTTTTCTCTGGGTATGATGGAACCTCTTGAACCTTTTCTTGTTGCTTTTCAGCCCAAATGCGGCAATTTTGTTTATTGACTTTGCCCGTTGAGCCAGAAATGGACCTCATCACAGAACAAAATTTTGGTCAAAAACAGCGCATCTTCCCGTTTCTCACCAAACGCTCATTCCCATAATACAGTTGCCAACATTTGAATTGAATTATTTTCACAGAATAATTGCCATAAAATGTCCTTTCAAATTATCAATAAAGATTCCACACCTGATTTGAATTTTTATATTTTTTTGTTCTGAAAAATACCTCTAGATGGATCACCCTATATATATAAAAATTTCAAAAGTTGCTCGTAAAGCGCGACCACTAAATCGTTACATAAGCGAGTACCAATGAACGCGCCTTTTGTTTCACACATATCATGGACATAATAAAAAATATTAAGATAATTCTATGAATCTTTTTGTTGTAGTTACAATTTACTTAGTGAATGACTGGACAAATTTCACCAGCGTATCCCAGACTCCTACCGTTCCAAAGTTATAACTATTTGGCTGAAATAAATGCGGTACGACCTCTGGGCTTCGTTTAGGTAATTTTGAAAAGTTGTGACTATTTGGCTGAAATAAAATGCGGTACGACCTCTGGGCTTCGTTTAGGTAATTTTGGAAAATTAAGAGGTAGGGGGATCTTTTAAAAGAAAAAAACAAACAAAAAATGCTATCACTGGTTCAGAACTTAGCAATTTTATTCTGGTACCTCCGACCAACAATCCGAAAATTTTCAAACCGCTGCCATTTCGCCCACTTCCATTTTCGGGCATGGACATATTTTCATGAAATTAGCCAAAGAATACACAGGCGAAATTTATCCAGTCGAGAATGAAACACCCTAAATGTTAAGAATAGCAAATTAAATAACGAGGGCTGCTATATATATTTCTGGCCTAATGATGAAAACGGGAATATTTATCATCAAAAATGGTTTTATTGTTTTTCAAAGTATTCTCCAGTATGATTTATACACTTTTGCATGCGCTCAAACCAAATGTCGAAGCACTTTTTCCACTCCGATTGAGACACTTCCAAAACATGGTTTTTGAACGCTTCAACGGCATCTTCTGGCGACGAAAATCGTTGACCACTCATTTTTTCTTGCTGTGCGGGGAAAAAAAGAAGCCATTGGGTGTCAAGTCAGGGCTGTACGGTGGATGACCCATCAATTCGAAGTTTTGGCCGGTCAAAATGGCGCTGGTTTCAGCCGATGTGTGAGAGTTCGCATTGTCATGGTGCACAATGATTCGTCTGATCTTGTTGGTTTTTCGAATTTCTCCGAAGACTTTAGGCAAACAAATTGTAATGTACCACTTAGAATTGACCGTCCTACGTTGCTCAACTGGTACAGTCGCCACATGACCAGTTTTGCCGAAGAAACAGGCGACCATTTGCTTCGAAGTGCTTCTTCCACGAACAACTTTCGTTGGTTTTGGCTCGTCTTCGAAGAACCACACGGTCGATTGCTGTTTTGTTTCGGGCTCATACGCATAGATCCATGATTCGTCATCTGCGACGATCTTATAAACGTCTTTTAAAGCGCCGCGATCGAATTTTTTCAAAATTGCTTTGCACCAAGCCTTATTTTGAGCGATTGTCAAATTGTGCCGGGATCCAACTAGAACAAACCTTTCTTACGGCCAGGTACGGTTCATACAATATCGAATGTATGCTGGTGGAAGAAATACCCAAGGATGCCTCCATCTCACGGTATGTCACATGACGATCTTGCATTTTCAGTTTACACACGGCATCAATGTTCTCTGGCACAACGGCCGTTTTTGGACGACCTTCACGACCTTCGCCTTTGAGCGAGCGTCGGCCACGATTGAATTCATTTAACCAGTTTTTCACAGTGCTATAGGATGGTGCTTCATCGCCATACAAAGATTTAAATTCATCGATGCACTCTTGTCGGGATAATCCGCGTCGAAAGTTGTGAAAAATGATCGCACGAAAATGTTCACGAGTTCATTTAATTTTTTTTGCTAAATTGATTTTTTCAAATCGCTGTAAACAGCACAAATGATGGTCATACGTTCTGAGTACGTTTGTGCTAAAAAATTTCAAAATTTCCAATGGAAATGTCAGATGGCGCCAGGCAACACTTAGTGTTGCCTAGGCCAATAATGTATATAAAAGTAGCAACCCTCGTACTCCATACAAAAGTGTTGTTGACCACGTTTGGGCTCACTTTGGATGCTTAAAAAATGATTCCATTAAATATTTCAAATACACCACACGCCATTGCCAATCCAACGTTTTTCGCTTTCCAAAACACTGTGCAACGCTAGTCACCAATATTAGCACGAAACCACAAAGTCCCCTTCCTACAGAATACGAGTAGCACTCTAAATATTTCATTCTGCTCGCTTATTGTATTTTCGCATATGTGTAGATATTCGTGAGGAGATTTTCACCACATACGGCTTTTTTAGTGGTTGCAATTCGACATTTTTCAATGGAATTAAACAATATTTAAATAACCAATATCTCTTTTTGTTGGCCATGCTTTATTACATTTTTTTTGGATGTTACTTTCGGCGGCAGCCGCAAAAAAATACAGACCAACAGCAGCTACAACAACAAATTGTTATGAATTGTAATTTTTATATTATTTATGGTTTTACTTTTATGTGTATGGAATATTTGATGAGAGTTATTAGTAGAGGAAAATCAATATGAATACCGACGGCTTCGTTATTTCGCTGCCATATTTTTTTTCCTTTTGGCTGCCAAATATTTTACGTTTATCTCTGGTTTTTTGTTGTTGTTTCTTTTGCGGGTTTTTTGAACTGAAAACGAAATTTAATTATAAATCTATAAAATGCAATGTTATATTTTACGTGATTTATTTTAATGGGATTTTTGTTTGTTACGATGCGCCGAAGAATGAATTTAATGGCACATCATTATCACCTTGGTGTGTTCTTCGCTCTGATTGTCGGGCATAAAAATTGTATTTCGTTCTTTGGATTTATTGCCGCCTTGTAAAAATGGCGAAACATAAGGTAGAAATTTCTGATTACAAATGATTGTCCCTCTGAAATGGTTCTATTTACAGTCGGTTGGTGGCCAACTTGATTGAACAGGACAATAAAGTGTTTTCCGCAGATTCGAAATATGAATTAAAAAAGAATTTTAGTTGATCCTAGTATTATAAGTAGTCCGCATGTAAATTATCAAAAAACCATGGGTTCAATCCCAGTTTAAAAATAGCTAATATTTTTGGCGGTTCACCTCGCTCAAACGCCTCTAAATATTGTTTGATTTCAAAACACTTAACCAATGTCTTTAAATTTTGTAATTTCTATTTGAGTCTTATTGTATGTATTATCGAGCTAAAGGGTAGTTAATTTTTAAGGGCTGATGTTGATTTGTCACGCAAATGAGACATTGTTTCGTTAGCTGTGAGCCAAGTGGCACCGTCCTGTTGAAACCACATATCGTACACATCCATATCTTCCAAATTATACCAAAAAAGTTACGATAGCGAATGTGGAGTCTCTACAGAGGGGGCAAGAGTAAGTTGTATTTTCTAGAGCAATTGTGTGAAGAAAACTAGATAAGAAAGATTAACAACAGTAGTTCTCATTCGTTTGGGGAGAGCCTGGCCTTATAGAGTTCGGGTTTACTTTCAACAATTGCTGCATAGCATTCTGAAGAGGGTTGTCACGGACCCGAAATCATGATAAAAGTACGAGGGCGGTTCGGAAAGTTCTTAGCCTATCAATGAAAGAGAATAGTTAGTTTTTCAAAAATAATTTTTATTTTTCAATATGATCTCCTGAAACATCAATACACTTAGTCCAACGCTTATCTAGCAATTCTATCCCTTGATTAAAATAGTTTTCCTGAAGGTCTTCAAAATAGTGGTTTACAACTGTAATTGCACCTTCATTTGAGGTAAAACGCTTGCCAGCAAGGATTTTTTTTAGATTTGGGAACAGGTAAAAGTCACTGGGAGCTAAATCAGGAGAATAAGGTGGGTGGTCAAGCAACTCGTACTTTTATTCGTTGATTTTAGCCATCGTTAAAACACTCTTGGGCGCTGGTGCGTTATCTTGATGAAAAAATATTTTTTTGTGTTGTAAGCCAGGACGTTTTTCTCGAATTTGTACATTTAATTGATCTAAAAGGTAGCAATAGTACTCTGAATTTATTGTTTTACCCTTTTGCAGATAGTCAATCAATAAAATTGAAGTCCCAAAAAACCGTTGCCATAACTTTACCAGCTGATTGAATTGTTTTTGCCTTCTTTGGGTCAATTCCTCCAGCTTCAGTCCATTGTTTGGATTGTTCTTTTGTCTCTGGAGTATAGTGGTGGATCCATGTCTCATCAACAGTTATGAAACGACGCTTAAAATTCATTTTATTTCGCTGAAAACGATCCAAACAAGCTTGGGAAATGTTCATTCTTATGCGTTTTTGGTCGACTGTTAACAAGTCCGGCACCCATCTTCCAGAAAGCTTTTTCATCTGTAGTTCTTAATGCAAAATTAAATGTACTCGATCATTTGAGATGCCCATGATATTAGCTATTTCACGCACTTTTATTCGTCGATCATTTAATACCATATCATGCACTTTGGCTACAATTTCTGTTGTTGTTGCTGTTTTTGGACGTCCACTACGTGGTTCATCTTCAATGCTTGTACGACCACGTTTTAATTCAGCAACCCAATTTTTTGCTGTTGCATATGAAGGAGCACTTTCACCTAACACATTCGCCATATCATTATGAATTTCTTGTCCCGATAAACCTTTTTTATGTAAATATTTAATGACACCACGCATTTCTAATTTTTCCATTGTAAAAAAATCGCGGATGCGTCTTTTGTGAACACCTGTTTCTATATGAAGGAGTTGCCAGATCGAAACAAAATTTAACATGTGTTCATAGCATAGAACTTTTTCTGTTTATACCACGCTTTTTGTGCTAGGCTAAGAAGTTTCCGAACCGCCCTCGTAGTGTGCAGCCATGAAAATCAATGTCACTTTGCCATTTTGTTAAAAACTTGTCTTCTATTTAAATATAAATCCAAGAGGTCTTGAGCCGGTTAATCCCTGTTCAATGTGTCAAAGCAAACACCATTCACAGTAACTGACTGACCGGCCTCATTTTGAAAAAAAATACGGCCCGATGATGCCGCCAGCCTATTAACCGCACCAAACAGTTACACTTTTTCGACAATCACTTTTGAATTATCATTCGCCCAAATGTAGCAATTCTGCCTATTGACGAATCCACTGAGGTGAAATGTGCCTCATCACTGAAGATGATTTTCTTCCGAAATTGATTTCATTTCCATAGTGTAAATTGAGTTAGTCTGAAATTGAGAAATATCGAATGAAATGCAGAAAGAACTTGACGTTTAGGTGTGGTTCACATTCAACATCGGCCCTTCAAATGTAACCATCCTGTAGTAGGCACCATTGTTTTTACACCTTTAACCATCTTAACCACGATAATGTCGATCTAATATTTTCGGAGGCAGTTTGCTGTGATGAGACTGCTGTGGCGTGATTAAGCAAAATGATTGATGACAGCTAAAAACCTGAATATTCCTTTGTCCATCATACAGGGTGGTGCGCGGATTTTGCTTATTTGGGAATGAAATAAAAAAATATGAATCAGAGGAAAATTTATTTTATGTTTTAATTATATTGAACAGTAAGGGAATTTTTAAATTACATAGTCTTAAATAGTGTGTCTGGCAAATGCCGACCTTCGCTATCCACACACTGCTGTATACGTTTTCTGAAGTTTTCATGAACTCTGGTATTCTGCCAAATTAAGCCTCAGCATTGTTAATTAAATCTTCCAAGGTGTTGGGGCGGTTTATATACACCTTCTACTTAAGTCTAGTTCACATGACCCTCAAAGAGATAAGTCGTCCAGGAAACATTTGCCTCACACCATTCATGGTAGCCCTCGCTGTGTGTGCAGTGGCACCATCCCGTTGGTTCCATATATCCTCTTAATCGCATTGCCTCAAGAGCCGACTGAAAAATCCTGTATCATAGTCAAGTACCGTTCGGAGTGCACAGTTACGGCAAGACGGTTATACTGGAAAAATTAAGGCCCAACGATGCCTACTCGTGATATGGCGCACCACACAGAGGTCTTTGGCGAAGTTCTCTGGGGTTTGTTTCACTCCAGTACCGCATATTTTGTTTTTTTACACACCCACTGAGGTGAAAATGTGCCTCATCAGAAAAGAACACAATTGCGTCATGTCTTAATAAGAGGTCCGCCGTGTCAAATAGTCCCGTGCTGATTATTGTTGGACCACACACATTTTATACGGGTAAAAATTCAGTTTATCATGAAGAATCTGGTGGAGAGAACATCTGAAATGCCAAGAGCAAGTGATTGCTTCCGAGCAGAGCGTTTTGGAGATTGCAGTACTGCTGCTCTAACTCCTTCTCTCAGGTCCCTTTCGTACACATGACACATTCTCTGCTGTTATAACTGAAGTTACCCAATTTACAATTGGTTGCCATCCAGGAAAACGTCAGCGTTGGAGAACATCGAAAGCATGCTGCACTGCAATGATCGAGTGCGCATTTGAAAACTACGCTTCAACACAAAACGACCTTTCCTCACGTGACCAATGCACTATGGCAACTGAAAGGTAGACTCTCCGCTCTCTTCGAACAACAGTGCCGCCACAGCCTGCAGTGCAACAAAGGAAATTACCGCGCTCCACCCTGTACAAATATTTCCTTGTTGGGTCAACTTCAATAATAAATGTTTATTTGCATTATTCAGAAGAGATTGTATTTCATCCTTTTTAGTTTATTTCGTTTCCTGCAAGATTAAATATGCAAATTAACCTCTCAGAAAATAACTTTAAATTCTGAAACAAAAGTTTTTATCTACACAGAAAAAAGACAAGACTTAAATGTCAATGTGAATTTTAAAACCCTTCTACTGCAAACTAAATTATTTATCAGATAGTGCAATGATATAGGGTATTCCACCTAAAGGTATTTTTTTCAAAATAAAAAATATACTAAAATTTAAATCAAGTGTGGATCCTTTTTTTCATTCGAAGGAAATTGTATGCCATTTATATTTTGAATATAATTTCCTTCAAATTTCGACCGGTGTGGCGTGAATGATAAGCGTAATATTGGCTTCCAAGACCTGCATCATAGCTACTTTGTCAGCATAGACTTTGGACTTTCCGAAGCTCCAAAGAAAAAAGTCTAAAAGTGTGAAATTAGCTGCTCTTCGAAATTACCTCTCACTAGATCAATTGTTTGACCTGCTGCATGGCAAGTGGCAATGTCCCGTTGAAACAAAATGTCGTCAAGAATACGGGCTTTAATTTCAGGTAGAAAAAAGTCCGATATAATAGATCAATAGCGAGCAACATTGAAAGTTACGTTTCGACCATCATCATTTTTGAAAAAATATGGACTGATAATTCCACCAGTCCATAGACCGCAACAAACCGTGGTTTTCTCTGGATATAATGACACCTCTTGAAACTCTTCTGGTGCCTTTTCAGCCCAAATGCAGCAATTTTTTTATTGACGTTGCCGTTGCGCCAGAAATGGGCCTCATCACTGAACACAATTTTAGTCGAAAACAGTGGATCTTCCCGTTTCTCACCGAATACTCATTTCCAAATACAGTTGCCAGCATTTGGAGGCAATTATATTCAAAAAATAAATGGCATAAAATGTCCTTTCCTATGCACAATAAAGATTCCACACTTGATTTGAATTGTAGAATTTTTTTATTTTGAAAAAATACCTCTAGATGGATCGCCCTATATTTAATGAATGGAAACACCAACAAAATGCATGCACTCGATCGTGAGTGTAGAGGGGGTGTATGTGTTTTAGTATATATGCAGTGCGAGCGATTTTTGTTGTTTTCGCTGGAAA
The DNA here is from genome assembly GCA_963513945.1 of Hydrotaea diabolus. NCBI lineage: Eukaryota > Metazoa > Arthropoda > Insecta > Diptera > Muscidae > Hydrotaea > Hydrotaea diabolus. The sequence goes on from OY740717.1 coordinate 178,460,279, forward strand.
ACTCTACTGCCGGTAATTCTCATTAAATGTGAAACTGCCAGCCGTTAAGTGTATATTCGCTAAACATAGTTACAGCACATTCGTTGCTTCGGATCTCAAGATGGTGAAGTGGCGCGCTCTGAAACTGCAGATACCTGCTTGTAACGAGAAGTCTTTCCGACTGCTTTTTGAAAAACATTTTATAAGTGTTTTTGTAAATATTTGAATTTTTTATAACCTCATACGAAAATATTTCCGACATATGGCATAATTTTTTTTTTATATATGTGCACATTTTTATCGCTAGAAATTGCAAATATTTTCGATAAGCAACTTATGAATACTTTAGTTAATATATGAACATTTTTATCACTGAATTACTAATTAATTTATTGTTTGAATATTTTATTTTTTTAATTAAACAGAACAAATTTTTTTTCTGTGTACATACAAAGAGTGGTCCAACTTAGCACACGATGTTAATTCTAAATAAAACAAAAAGTTTTCCGAGAATTATCTTAATCGTTTTTTATTATGATAGAAAGATCTATGACAATTATGTGAGAAGAAAATAACGGTCAAATGTTCTCTGCGGCTTCGGTGGTATTCCTCTATCCGATAGTCCATGTTTTCCAATGGCCCTGTGACTTAAGGTAAGTTCAATAGCGTCAATGTGCCGAAGTATATCATCCTTTAGCTCTTGAGTTATTCTTGAGCTATTTACATATACTCGTGATTTTTAATATCCCCAAAGAAAGAAGTCCAACGGTGTCAAACCACACGATCGTGGTGGTCACTTAACATCGCCACGACCTGAGATAACACGGCCATCGAATTTCTCGCGCAAAAGAGACATTGTTTCGTTGGCTGTGTGGCAAGTAGCAACATCCTGTTCTCAACACATATCGTCCAGGCCCATATCCTCAATTTCTGGCCACAAGAAGTCCATTATCATCTCGCGATAGCGAACACCATAGGAAGGACTGATGACGTCCAGCCCATAAACCGCACCACTCAGTTACTCTTTGTGGATGTATCAGCTTTTTAACATTCGTGGGTTTTAATTGCCAAATATGACAATTCTGCTTGTCAACGAATAGACGGAGGTGAAAGTGTACCTCGTCGCTGAGGATGATTTTCGTTGTCAAGTCACTATTCACTTCTGTCAGTCATTCAATGGTGGGCTGCATTCTGCATATTAACGACGCTTGAAATGGACAAAAAACTTTAGCTCTTGAGTCAATTGAACCTTCTAAGGGTGCTCGTGAGGGTGTTGGGAACGACGACAAGTCGAGGTTGGTAGCTCTTCTGCCACACTATCACGAGCAACATCAATTTATTCAGCAGAACGAACTGGACGATCGTAACAGGTGTTTCAACATTTCCTGAAATTTGCACACAATTCTTCCGATTGAGGACACTTTTGGTTGATTATGTTGACCAAAAAATAGCGAAGTGCACAAAAAGCATTTTGATTTGAACGCCCATTTGCGTAAAAGGCTTTAACAATCTTAATGCCCTGCTGAAATGTGTACATCCCTATGTTTGAATTTGACAAACACTGAAATAAAGAAATGTTAAATTAAGTTGGGCAAAACTTTGACGTTGAATGTGACTCACAATTAACATCGTGCATTTTGATTGGGCCATTCTTTATAAAGGGGTTTTTTAAACGTGTGGTTTTCAAGAAAAAATAAAGCGAATATCATTTAATGTCATGCTTAAGAATTTTGCTTTATTGTAATGAAAATGGTTTGCCATTATGTTTTAAAAATTACTTGGAATAAGTGGCTGCCGCGACTGGCTCAAATCAATTACAGCCGATAGGCCCAATTTTCGACCACTTTTTGCAGCTTTTGGGCCGTATGTCAGCAATAGTGCGCCGCATATTCTATTCCAAGGCGTCAATCGCATCGGACTTATCTGCTTATGATCCAATGATTCCCTCTGCCTATAGAGCACACCAAACAGGGACTTTTTGAGGATGCAACGGCGTCTCAACAATGGCTTGTGTATTTTCATTACTCCAAATGCCAAAATTCTGGTTATTAGCGTACCTACGAGGGCGACCGCAAAACTAACTGGTCTGGCAGATTTTCTGTTTTACTAGCAACTTTTTTTTGTTTTTTAAAAGCAATCTTTTATAAGCCATCTGTCAAAATTTCCGAAATATTTAATGATTATTTTCTTTGTTACAGGTGATTGAAGTAAACAAGTTTTATAATTTTTGAAAAATGGAAAATAAAGAGTTTCGTGCGGAATTAAACACATTTATATGAAAGGTTATACGCCACAATTAATCAAAGATCAATTGGATTCTGTTCATGGTGATAATGCACCATCATACTCCACCGTGAAATCCTGGGTTCAACAATTTAAAATGGGTCGTTCAAGTACAACGCTCTGGAAGACCGAAAACTGCTACTACTATTGAAAACATTAGAAAAATATTTAATGGAGTGACTAAAGATAGACGAATAAAGCTCAGAGAACTTGCTGATATTGTTAAAATACACGAAAAACAAGTTTGGAGTATTTTACATGATGAACTCCACATGAAAAAGCTATCCGCAAGATGGGTGCCGCGTTTGTTGACTTTGCCCCAATCGTACGTTGGACCAATTCCGAGGAACTTTTAGCGATCTATCAGCTTAATCCAATAGAGTTCTTGCGCCGATTCATAACTGTTGATGAAACATGGATCCATCACTACATCCCAGAATGCAAAGAACAGTCAAAACAATGGATAGAAGCTGGTAAAATTGGTCCCAAGAAGGCGAAAACTGTTAAGTCAGCAGGAAAAGTAATGGCCACAGTATTTTGGGATGCAAGGGGTATAATATTTATTGATTATCTTGAGAAAGGAAAAACTATAAATAGTGATCGGTTATTATTGGATCGGGTGAGTGAAGAAATCAAGATAAAACGACCGCATTTAGAAAAAAAAAGTTATTTTTCATCAAGATAATGCTCCTTCACAGACTGCATTTTTAACTCAACAAAAACTTGCTGAATTACGATTTGAAATTGCTCCGCATCCACCATATAGTCCAGATTTAGCTCCTTCTGATTATTTCTTGTTTCCAAATTTAAAAAAAATTTCTCGGTGGCAAAAAATGTTCGACCAATAGCGAGCTTATTGCTGAAACTGAGGCATATTTTGAAGGTCTTGAAAAATCTTATTTTTCGGATGGAATTAAAAAACTTGAAAAACGTTTGATGAAATGTATTGAGTTGGAAGGAGATTATGTTGAAAAATAAATAATAATAATTCCAAAAAAAAACGGTTCTTTTTATGTTAGGCCAGTTACTTTTGCGGTTGCCCTCGTTTTATACCGAAAGTGGTCTTCATCACTGAACATTTTTTTTTTAAAAAGCAGGATCGGTGGTCGTCTCGTTTTAAGCCCATTCACCACTATTTGCAAACGTTGTAACGGAGTAAGTCTTTTCATTATGAAATAGCAAACCAAACTGAGTAAAAATCAAGAAACAGTTGTCAAAAAGACCATCTCCTAAAAAAGTGTGGTCATATTAAAAACCGCAGGTCTAACAAACACCCTTTGCAATAATTCATATAAAATTAAATTGAATTCTATACAAAAAATATATATTTTTACTTCTTATTGTAGCAAAATTGGTGTGCCTGCTTGTACAAGGTGCTCGTTTTTGTATATTCTTACATGTTACATTCAACAGATCGTAAACACTTTAAAACTTTCCTTCATTTAACGACATTGTAGTAAAATTTTAATTTTCTCTTAGAAGTTTCTTTCGCAAATAACTTTCCCTTATTCGCTGTATATATTTGCCTATTAACTATTCCCCGTTTCAGTAACAGCGCCACATGTTTTAATAATCAAAACCACTTTCAGTTCCAACCACAATCGTTACTGTGTTTTTTCCCGTTGTCGTTGTTTCAAGTGACATTATCACCAAATTTTTCTGATGATAAAGCAATTTATCGAGCAACACTAACACTTACGACAAAATACATGGGGTCGGTCCGGTCTGTCTGAGTCTTTAGCACCATACCCAGACCAGACCAGACCCATGCACAGACACATTTTGGCAACAACACCTTCATCAAAATCACCATCAGGCACTAACCCACGAGCACACAGATAGACTGCCTTCATGGCAGTCCTCAGCTCATCCCCTCAGTTGCTGAGTGTACCCTTAGTCAATACATTTTTGGGGATATTACTTCAATAAGCTGTTAGGATTGGTAACATATTGTCGATGTTGGTTGGCTGGTTGGCTGCCTGGCCGGCTCGATGGCGTCGGTGTTGGCTTTAGTTAGTGGCTGCTAAAGCATTCCTACATCTGTAGATGCTCCCACTACTAGATCCCCATAACATCATAATACATATGATGAGGATAAAAAAGGTACAGCGTCTAGTAACACCTAAACATTCACATCCGAAACGCACAAACACACAACGAGTATATGGAGCATTAAGCACCCTACACATGTGAGTTTGGACTTGTGTATGTGTGGGGGATTTTCGAAACCATGTTTCCTTTCCCTTTTTGTGCCAGGGTACGAAAATAAAATCCGGAAAATTTCTTAGCATCAGCAGAAAACGAAATGAAATCAATGAAGATGTTGAGACAGCTTAAAGAAGGAAAAACACATTAACGAAAAAAAAAGGGGAAAGTTGTTTTTGGAATTGTCGTCTTGTCTTGAATTTAAATTCCACGTTTGTGTGTGTGTGTGGCTTTGTAACTAATCACTTTTTTTCGTTTTGTTTCATTTCAGCTTTTAAAGGTGAGCATTTTTCCAAACTATTTCTGATACGAGTATGCATATAAATTGTTTCAGTCACAAAAACTGGCAGGTGGGTAAAGAAGATCTTCTTTTATTCACTGTAGCCTAGAACCTTTTGGCACGGGATCCTCTTAATATTGTGCTTGTCGAATAATCGAGGAGAAGCAACCATACGAGGTTTTGCAGAATAAACAATGTAAACGATTAAAGTACGACAATTTTATTCAGTTGTACCGACTTATGTAAAGGGTGTTTTTTCAGACGTGTGTGTGTTTCAAGAAGAAATAAAATGCATATGTGACGCGCAAAATAGAAAGGGACCTAAGGTTAAAAACCAGTTTTGTTCAGGAGAGCCATTTTAAACAGTAGGTCCCATTCTACTTGCGCTTAGATTCGTCGACTTCACTTTCCTAAAACGCGCATATCTCTGGGAGGAAACACTTTTGGGGCATGGGATTGGTCTCATTCGATGGTCAGATGTTGTCCACATCAAAAAAAAGGGAAAAGTTGATGAAAAGTTTTGTTCAGGAGAGCCATTTTAAAGAGTAGGTCCCTTTCTATTTGCGCCTAGAATCGTCGACTTCACTTTCATAAAACGCGCATATCTCTGGGAGGGAACACTTTTGGGGCATGGGATCGGTCTCATTCGGTGGTCAGATGTTGTCCACATCAAAAAAAAGTGAAAAGTTGATGAAAAGTTTTGTTCAGGAGAGCCATTTTAAAGATTATGTCCCTTTCTATTTGCGCTTAGAATCGTCGACTTCACTTTCATAAAACGCGCATATCTCTGGGACGGAACACTTTTGGAGCATGGGATCGGTCTCATTCGATGCTCAGATGTTGTCCACATCAAAAAAAAAGTGAAAAGTTGATGAAAAGTTTGGATGCTCAGATGTTGTCCACTTAAAAAAAAACAAAAAAAATGAAAATTGATTTTTTTACCCTTAGTTCCCTTTCTCTAAGCGCTGTCACATATAATTTCATTCTATAGCTAACAATTTAGCTTTTTTATAAAGATAAGTGTTTGCCATTATGTTTAACAAATAAATTCCAGCCTAGGGGCCCAATTTTCATCCACTTTTTGCAGCATTTGAAGCTTTATGTCAGCAATTACGCGCTAAATATTCTCAAACAAGGCGTCAATCGTGTCTGGCTTATCTGCGTAGACAAGTGACTTCACACAAACCCACAAAAATTAGTGCACCGGTGTTAAATCGCACGATCTCGCGGGCCACGCAACAGGCCCATGACGCGAGATAGTGCGCTCACCAAAAGTTTCCTTCAACTATTGATTGTTTCGTTGGCTGTATGGCATACAGCGCCGTCTTATTGGAACGACCTTTGGTTCACATCAACATCTGAATTGGTGGACGAAAAAGTCATTAATCATGGCTCCATATCGTTCCCCCTTGACTGAACCATTATGGCCAGCTTTATTTTTGTAGAATATGGACCAATGATTCCCTCTGCCCATAGAGCACACCAAACAGTGCCTTTTTGAGGATGTAGCGGCGTCTGAACAATGGTTTGTGGATTTTCATTACTCCGAGGCCGACTATTTTGGTTAGTAACGTACCCATTCAACCAAAAGTGAGCTAAATCGCTGAACAAAATTTTCTTGCAAAACTCAGGATCGGTGGCCATCTCGTTTTAGGTCCATTTACCACCATTTGCAAATGTTGTTCCGGGGTATGTCTGTTCATTATAGAGGCAAACTAAAATGAGCATAAATCAAGTGACAGACGTCAAAAACACCAACTCAGAAAAAAGTGCTTGCTTATATTGCCGTTTAGATCAAAATGGGATACATCAGACATAAAAAAGCAATGTCGCTTTGCCATTTTGTGAAAAACTTGTCATCTATTAAAATAAATAAACTAGAGGCCTCGAGCCGTTTAATCCCTGTTTAATGTATAAATCAGCAATTTATCAAGCTGTTGTCTTCTTCGGACATGTCAATAACTTTTTGGCAATATTCCATTCGAATAGGCAAATCCTGAATATAATTTTGACTTTGTATGGAAACAAGATTAAGTCATCATGAATTATCCGTTGTTAAGACCGTCTGCTAACTGCAATATGCGCCGATAAGTTTCGAGTCAAAATACTTGAATTTGCCTGATTTGACGAATCTACAGCTGCGACTTTGTCTTGAACATGATCATAGGGATCTGGATGGTACGGTCTTCGTGCGATGCTTTCAGATTCGACTAAAATGTTTACCACCCAAATAATGGTCGATCTATTCTGGGGAGTTCAGCCAAACTCCCACCTAAATTCCCTATCAATGGAAGTGAAGGACTTCAAAGCATGGTACCGCCGCACTATCCAAATCCTTCGGTATCCCAAGCATTCATTTTAATATATCTAAATACTATCCTTCTAAATAGTTTAAAAAATAAGCCGATTGATCACACAGAAAAAAATTTATTACGTTTGGTTTTGTTTGTAGCACGATTAGTGCATCACACTGTATAACAAGATACGAGTACGAGGGCGACCGCAAAAGTAACTGGCCTAACATAAAAATAACCGTTTCTTTGGAATTATTATTATTTATTTTTCAACGTAATCTCTTTCCAACTCAATTCACTTTATCAAACGTTTTTCAAGTTTTTTAATTCCATCCCAAAAATAAGATTTTTCAAGACCTTCAATATATGCCTCAGTTTCAGCAATAACCTCGCTATTGGACGAAAATTTTTTGCCACCGAGAATTTTTTTTTAATTTGGAAACAAGAAATAATAGGAAGGAGCTAAATCTGGACTATATGGTGGATGCGGAGCAATTTCAAATCGTAATTCGGCCAGTTTTTGTTGAGTTAAAAATGCAGTGTGTGAAGGAGCATTATCTTGATGAAAAATAATGTTTTTTTTCTAAATGCGGTCGTTTTATCTTGATTTCTTCACTCAACCGATCCAATAATGCACAACAATATTCACTATTTATAGTTTTCCTTTCTCAAGATAATCAATAAATATTTTACCCCTTGCATCCCAAAATACTGTGGCCATTACTTTTTCTGCTGACTTAACAGTTTTCGCCTTCTTGGGACCACTTTTACCAGCTTCTATCCATTGTCTTGACCGTTCTTTGCATTCTGGGATGTAGTGATGGATCCATGTTTCATCAACAGTATTGAATCGGCGCAAGAACTCTATTGGATTACGCTGATAAATCGCCAAAAAGCTCCTCGGAATTGGTCCAACGGACGATTTTTTGGGGCAAAGTCAACTAACGGGGCACCCATCTTGCGGATAGCTTTTTCATGTGGAGTTCATCATGTAAAATACTCCAAACTTGTTTTTCGTGTTTTTTAACAATATCAGCAAGTTCTCTGAGCTTTATTCGTCTATCTTTAGTCACTTCATTTAATATTTTTCTAATGTTTTCAATAGTAGTAGCAGTTTTCGGTCTTCTTGAACGACCCATTTTAAATTGTTGAACTCAGGATTTCACGGTGGAGTATGATGGTGCATTATCACCATGAACAGAATCCAATTCATCTTTGATTAATTGTGGCGTATAACCTTTCATATAAAAGTGTTTAATTACCGCACGAAACTCTTTATTTTCCATTTTTCAAAAAATTTAAAACTTGTTTACTTCAATCACCTGTAACAAAGAAAATAATCATTAAATATTTCGGAAATTTTGACAGATGGCTTATAAAAGATTGCTTTAAAAAAAAAGACAAAAAAAGTTGCTAGTAAAACAGAAAATGTGCCAGGCCAGTTAGTTTTGCGGTCGCCCTCGTATAACATCATTAACACGAAGTATTTAGATGATTCTGCACATGGAGCTGGTGTTACGGGTTGCTATATATATTTCTGGCCTAGACAACACTTAGCCTAGCCTGGTGCCATCTGTCATTTCCATTGGAAAGTTTGACATTTTTTAGCATAAACGTAGTCAGAACGTTTTGACGTACGACCATCATTTGTGTTGTTTACAGTGACGTGGATTATCACAACAAGAGTGCATCGATGAACTTAAATCTTTGTCTGGCGATAAAGCACCATCCTATAGCACTGTGAAAAACTGGTTTAATGAATTCAATCGTGGCGGACGCTTGCTCAAAGACGAAGGCCGTGAAGGGCGTCCAAAAACGGCCTTTGTGCCAGAGAACATTGATGTCGTGCGTAAACCTATAATGCCAGATCGTCATGTGACATACCGTGAGATAGAGGCATTCTTAGACATTTCTTCCACCAGCATACATTCGATATTGCATGAACAACTGGCCGTAAAACAGGTTTGTTCTCGTTGGATCCCGAACAATTTGGCAATCGCTCATAAAAGGCTCGTAACTATTGATGCAAAGTAATTTTGAAAAACTACGATCGCAGCGCTTCAAAAGACGTTAATAAGATCGTCACAGGTGATGAATCATAGATCTATGCGCATGAGCACGAAACCGACCGTGTGGGCTCTGAAGACGACCCAAATGCAACGAAAGTTTTTAGTGGAAGAAGCACTTTGAGACAAATTGTCGCCTGTTTCTTCGGCAAAACTGTTCACGTGGCGACTGTTCCGCTTTAGCGACGTAGGATAGTCAATTCTGAGTGGTACACCACAATTTGTTTGCCTGACGTCTTTCGAAAAATTCGAAAAACGAACCGGAGAAGACGAATCATTGTGCACCATGATAATACGAGCTCTCACACATTGGCTGAAACCAGCGCCTTTTTGGTCGGCCAAAACGTCAAATTGATGGGTCATCTGCAGTATAGCCCAGACTTGGCACCCAATGACTTCTTTTTATTCCCGCACATCAGGAAAAAATGCTTGGTCAATGATTTTCGTCGCCAGAAGATGCTGTCGAAGCGTTCATAAACCATGTTTTGGAGGTATCTCAAGCGGAGTGGAAAAAGTGCTTCGACAATTGGTTTGAGCGCATGCAAAAGTGTATAAATCATGCTGGAGAATACTTTTTTAAAACTATAAAACCATTTTTGATAATAAATATTCGCATCTTCATTATTAGGCCAGAAATGTATATAGCAGCCCTTTATGCTAAAATGTAATAACAAATTTAAAATTCTCAACACTTTAATCAACAAATTTTGAAAACCAGCCGTTAACCGTGGCATAGCTGTATTTTTCACCGAGATACAACATTAATCTTGATGACTTTCAACGGTTTTTTAGTAGATTCGGTTTGGAGTTTCTCATTAGAGGCGATTTCAATAACAAACATTATTGGTGGGGGAGTTCGCGTCTTAGTTACCCTGAAGGCAAAGAATTATACGAATCTAAACAATAGAGCAATCTCTGCTTGTTTCGACAGAACAACCCATATATAGACCGATCCCCGAAAAAATTCCCATCATCCTGGATTTCGGTGTTTATCAAGGAATTCCCAGACATCATCTTGATGTATCTCAACACTTCGACTTGAGCTTAGATCATTCTCCGATATTAGTAATGAATGGTATATGGTGGAACATTTAACATTTTAAAGTTGAATACAAATTTAAATTAAATCAGGTTAAAGAACACTGAATTTCTATACAGATCTATAGTTCAGAAAAAATTTTAAAATTCTGAATTGGTTTGCGAGGCATGGTTCCTCGGGCAAAATTTCTTATTTTGGTCCCTAGAATACGATTTTCCTTGTCACTTGAGCGATTTTTTTTGCCTCCCTACAAATCGACCAGTCCTAGAGAGGATATACTCGTATGTAAGACGGCTCCACCAGCTAGTATTTGCGTGCATATTCCTCTTTAAATATTTTTACTCAAATAAATATTTTTGAGGCAATAAAACATTTTAACAAATGATCATATGTGACAGCGCATAGAGAAAGGGAACTAAGGGTAAAAAAATCAATTTTTATTTATTTTTTTTCTTTTGTTGATGTGGACAACATCTGAGCATCGAATGAGACCGACCATGCCCCAAAAATGTTCCCTCCCGGAGATAAGCGCGTTTTATGAAAGTGAAGTTGACGATTCTAAGCGCAAATAGAAAGGGACCTAATTTTTAAAATCGCTCTCCTGAACAAAACTTTTCATCAACTTTTCACTTTTTTTTGATGTGGACAACATCTGAGCATCGAATGAGACTGATCCCATGCTGCAAAGGTGTTCCCTCCCAGAGATATGCGCGTTTTATGAAAGTGAAGTCGACGATTATAAGAGCAAATAGAAAGTGGCCTAATCTTTAAAATGGCTCTCCTGAACAAAACTGGTTTTTAACCTTAGGTAAATTTTATTAAAATGTGTACCCTAATGGCTCTAGGGCTACCCAAAGGATACGCGGTGGATTAAAAAAACACTGTGAGACACTTTCTGTTTATTAACTTCATTAAATGCTTTCTTTTTTTCAGAGTCCGTACCCATTTCCTGCTTTAATTTGACAGATAAACAAATCACTTTGAGCTTAGTAAATGAGCTACTCTTTAAAAATTGCAAAAAATATAACAAGCAAATCTTCCCTATTACGACGCCTCCCATATCCTGCTGTTACATTCATTGTAAAAGTGTCTCTCTCTTTAATAACGACTGTGTCACCCTGAACAATTTCCATATTCGCCAGCAAAACTAACCTTATTTTTCATTAACCTAATTCAGGCTATAGAAAAGTTTGCTGTTGCTGCCATTTCTTTTTTTGCCCTGCTTGCTTTTTGAATATGTTCCATAACTGCCACCCTCAAAGCCGAAAAAACCGGAAAGTTCTTTCTGGAATTACAAACAAAGTCTCCATGAATATGGAACATGAGTTTTCCTATTTGTATGTGAATGTGTTGGTGTCCGTGGATATGAGAGTGTGTGTGTGTTTTTTTATTAAAATCAAGTTAAAAACTTTTACAAAAGGGTAATTTCATACATGGTTAGCTTTTATTAGAATAGTAATTCTCACATTTGCTATTGCAAACATTACCCCTTCCACACATAGTCATACTCACTCACTCACACAGAGACACATTCTCTTATACCAACACATGTCTGTTACACCAACACAGACGTTTTCTGCATAACCAACATTGTGAACTTTTCACATATCCTCATCCGCTCACACTTATGTCCGTCTGTGTGCAGTTGGGTTATGCTCACTCATACTGTAACACATTTGTGAATTTACATTTATATTATATAGAGTTAACGGAAATCATTCCCCGTTTTTAGCTTCCAATTTGTACCACACACGCACACACACAGAAACCCACATCGCCATCACACACACACACATACTTGCGCGCTCTCACTCACACTATTGCGTACACTATACATTGTATTTATTCGCTGGATTTTGTTAACTCTTTTTTTGTTTTCTTGTACTGAAGTCAAAAGGATATATGGTGGAATTCTATAATCCGGCAGCATGCGAAAAAAGTTTAATTGAAACAAATTTAAATTACACACAAGATTTTGCAACAACAATGGGTCATAGTTTCGAGAAAATGTATTTTGTGAAAATGTTGAGAGTATATTTTAGGAAGGGGGCTACCTTCACATTTAAGATATAAATCTATAGAAATACAATTTTTCAGTCATGTAAGTAAATAATGCTCTTTTTTTGCAAATAAATAAATAAATTTATTTTTTAACATAATCTCCTTTTAGCTCAAAACAATTAGTCAAACGTTTCTCCAATTTTTATTGAGATTTCTCTAGGTCCATAAAACAGACATTTGTTTGATCAATAATTTCATCGTTGGAGCTGAATATTTTCAACCGAGCCATTTCTTCAAGTTTGGAAATAGGAAATACTAGTCACTTCACTCAGCCAAAAATACAATGATTTGTTTAACCATGTCTGGTTAAGTTTTTCATGGTAAATGTTTGATAACGAAGACAAAATAACGTTATATATGGTCAAATGTGCATACAAAATAGTTGAATTAACATTATATAAGGTTGGATTTTTCAGGGCCGAAAAATGTGTGACATAAACAAAAATTTTAAGATCATTCGGCTCTGTTGTATCAAAGTTTTTGATCTGCTTTGCGTTGTACGAAGTTCAGAGTTAAGTTACACGAAGTTGCAACAATTGCGACAGTCCTGCCCCCCCTCTTTTTCCTTTCTTCCACTGCTCTGAACGTTTGTAATTGTAAGACAGATTATAAGAAAATTTATCTCGCTCTTTTAAAAAACCACCACGAAATGCAAATGCTAGCTGTACAATCGCATGGCATTGCGCTAGGATGATTGCTTTTCTTACAGTTCGAAGACTATACGCAAAGTGTAATTATCATTACTCATAATGGGAAGTCCCGTATAAGTCATTTGATTTGTAGTCGAAGTTATCATTGCCAAAGACTGCTGATTGAAAAACCTTGGCGGGCTAAGAAACAGCTGTACGGTCTGCCTGGCAACCGTAACCAATACATTTCACCAATTTTTTAGTTGATTCTGAAAAACAAACAACAAAAAGGTCTCGAACTAGAATAAAAAAAATGTTCAAGTCATATCAATGATAAAAGCCCGAATAAATGTAAACAAATTGTAACAGTAAATATATTTCTGGTTAAAAGAGGTAACCAATAATAAGTTAACTTAACAATAAAAATTGTTTCTATAACTGTCTTCATAGTTAATAATATTAACAATTTCATTCTTAAATTGAACATGTATTGTTTTAATAAATTAACTATGAAATTTTAGTATTAACAATTTGCATGGTTAAAAACAAGGAATTTTAACAAACAACAATAATTATTTAAATAATAACAATTTTAATGGTTAAAAAACTCAACAATGCATTGTTAAAACAACAATAGTTATTTTAAAATTTACAATTTTCATGCGTAAAAAATTCAACCATAGAATAGTTAAATTAACTATTATTATTGTTAACTACCAGTAAACAACAAAATGTTCAAATTAACCTCATATAACATAGACTTCAAATCATGTTTATTTATGATGAAGTTAACCTTAAATAAAATGATATATCTAAAGGTATTTTTTCAGAACAAAAAATATATAAAAATTCAAATCAAGTGTGGAATCTTATTGGTAATTTGAAAGGACATTTTATGACATTTATTTTTTTCAAATAATTTCCTTCAAATTTTGGACGCAACTATGCCTCAGGGTTTCCATTCTAAGGGTCAAATTTTTGTTCGAGCATTTCGACCGGTATGGCTTTAATGACACACGTAATGTTGGATTTCAAAACCTGATACGTAGCCGGTTTGTCAGCATAGAATTTGAACTTTACGTAACCCCAAAGAAAAAGTCTAATGGTGTGATACGATTTAGGCGGCCAACTCATCGGTCCAAAACGAGAAAATAGCTTATCTTCAATTGATGCATTGTTTGAGCAGCTGTATGGCAAGTGGCACTGTCACGTTGAAATAGAATTTCGTCAAGATTACGGGCTTCAATTTGAGGTAGCAAAAGTCCTATATCAGGGCGCAAGAGCGGGCACCATTCACGATTTACGTTACGGCAATCATCTTTTTGGATAAATATGGACCGATGATACCTCATGGACCTCTTGGGCTCTTCAGCCCAAATATGGCAACTTTGTTTATTGACGTTGCTGTTGAGCCAGAAATGGTAAGAAACTGGCCGAAGCCAGTTTCTTGCCGATCGCTCTCTTTCATTCACAGTTACAAAGCGCCACAAAACTCATTCGAATTACGGTTAAACAACTCCAGACAGTCCTTTGAAGTTGTAACACAATTACGGTCAATTGAGAGCAAACGCGGCAAGCATCTTGCAGACAGCTTTCTTAAACCCATTTAATTATAAAAATTCGAAATCAAACTGCCATATGAAATGCGTATGGCATCAACAATCTCACGCATTTTTACTCTTCGATCGACCAACACTATATCGTGGATTTTTTCGACATTTTTGGATGTATTGAGCTCAATGAATGTTCAGCGTCATTTGTACTTGTGCGACTACAACGAAAGTCAGTCACTCATTATTTACCACTGACATCGATAGTTCAAAATCCCCTTAGTATTTATCAAGCTTTTTCTTGCTTTGATTGACGGTTTTTTTCCGCAGAAGATAATGCAATGAGCACTCGAAATTCACTATTTTCCATGTTTAACAAAATCCACAAGGTTGTACGTTCTGAACAGTTGTTTAACACAAACTAAATGAAGGAACTCTCCCAAAATTTGACAACAGGCCGATATGGCGAAATTCTCGAAAATTGTGGTTTTCATATTGTAAGTCTTTCTTTTGATGCAATGGCAAATAGTACTGCAAGGAAAAAAATAAAGTATAACACGACTCACGCGTTAAACCCTTTTAAAAAAATATCTAGCAATAGTGACGGGATCACCCTCACTATTGCCAAGGCTGCTATATATATATTTCTGGCCTAATAATGAAAATGCGAATATTTATCATAAAAAATGATTTTATTGTTTTTCAAATTATTCTCCAGCATGATTTATACACATTTCCATGCGCTCAAACCAATTGTCGAAGCACTTTTTCCACTCCGATTGAGACACCTCCAAAACATGGTTTTTGAACGCTTCAACAGCATCTCCTGGCGACGAAAATCGTTGACCACGCATTTTTTCTTGATATGAGGGAAAAAAAGAAGTCATTGGGTGCCAAGTCAGGGCTGTACGGCGGATGACCCATCAATTCGACCTTTTGGCCGGGTAAAAAAGCGCTGGTTTGAGCCGATGTGTGAGAGCTCGCATTGTCATGGTCCACAATGATTCGTCTTCTCTTGTTTGTTTTTCGAATTTCTCCGAAGACTTCAAGCAACCAAATTGTGGTGTTCCACTCAAAATTGACCGCCCTACGTTGCCCAAGCAAAACAGTCGCCACATGACCAGTTTTGCCGAAGAAACAGGAGACCATTTGCTTCGAAGTTCTTCTTCCACGAACAACTTTCGTTGGATTTGGCTCGTCTTCGAAGACCCACACGGTCGATTGCTGTTTTGTTTCGGGCTCATACGCATAGATCCATGATTCGTCACCTGTGACGACCTTATAAACGTCTTTTGAAGCACCGCGATCGTATTTTCAAAATTTCTTTGCACAAATCGATACGAGCCTTTTTTTGAGCGATTGTCAAATTGTGCGGGATCCAACGAGAACAAACCTTTTTTACGGCCAGGTGTTCATGCAATATCGAGTGTATGCTGGTGGAAGAAGTGCCCTAGGATGACTCTTACTCATGGTATGTTACATGACGTACTTGCGTTAACAGTTCACGCACGGCATCAATGTTCTCGGGCACAACGGCCGTTTTTAGACGACCATCACGGCCTTCGTCTTTGAGCGAGCGTCGGCCACGATTGAATTGATTAAACCAGTTTTTCACAGTGCTATAGCAAAAAAACGTCAAATGTGCAAAACGTCAAAAATGTCAGATGGCGCCAGGCTTAATGTTGCCTAGGTCAGAAATATATATAGCAACCCCGTAGAGAATTGTTAATTTATAAAATTTTGGTCCATTGGCTGAAGAATGCCAGTGCAGTTTGCTGGAAAACACATGACAATAACCATCCCATCGTCACTTCATAGTTTTCCATCTTTGGGATGACATGGTGCATTTTCCAAAAGCAGCAGCGCTTTTTTTTAAAGTTCTCTGGCTGAAACGAACGATTGGACCTGCAAAAATAAAATTAAATATACTACATATACGTGTTAGCATGTAGGATACGTGGAACCAAACTTAGAATAATGCTAAAGTCATGCATGCATTTTTGTTAGCCTTGAACACGACCGGTTTGTTTTCAAATCCTCTGAATGCGCTTGTTTAACTTTGTGTATGCCAGATGCATTAGTAATGGGTGATCCAAGTAGAGATACTTTTTTCAATAGCTATTATTTTGACAGATCACGTGTGAGTCGTGTCATGCTGTCATGTTATTTTTGTTCAGTATTGTTTGGCATTTCATCATGAAAAGACTTACGCCTGAAAAACGTTTACAAATCGTTCAACTTTATTACGAAAATTCACGCTCTGTGAGGAATGTGTTTCGTGCACTTCGTTCAACTTATGGTCAACATAATCGGCCTACTGAGCGTACCATTCGCACCACCATCACCCATCTTGAGACCCAGCATTCATTTTTGGGTAATATTCGACCGAATAGACCACGTCCAGCTCGAAGTGATGAAAAAGTAGCGGCCGTAGCTGAGAGTGTACACCAAGTCGATTCGGCACCGTTCGCAGCAACTCGGACTGATGTATGGAAAGACTTGGCGAATTTTTACGTCGAGATGTTAAATTGAAAGCGTATTAAATACAGCTAGTGCAAGAACTGAAGCCGACACACGCTCCCAAGCGACATCGCTTCGCTCTATGGGCTCTTGAAAAAAGCAGGGAACCTCAAAATGGATCACGCGTTACATGCGAGAAGTGTTAAACCGTTGCTTGCTGACTTTGCGACTAGGGGCAGTTGATTCCTTGAAATTCACAAGTGTTTTGTCTGGCATCAGTTTATAATATAAGCTGGATTCATCAGCATTATAGATTTAATCTGGTGTTAAATCGAGTTTGGTTACTTTATCTCGTAACTTTTCCAGAAACGGATCGACAAGCGTTGGCTTATTCGAAAGTTTCTCACCACAAATTTTTAATTTGCGAATGGCGTTTTTTGAAATTTAAAAACCAGCCAATGCTAGCAATGACATTGCCAGGCTCGACTTTGATTTTCTTATGCAGCTGTGGCGCCTTTGATTTCAATATATCAGTAGAGATAGGCAAGCTTTGCCGTCTTTCTTTCAAAAACCACTTATACTCATAGTTAATATTTGTGAGTTCAGTTATCAAATACTTGTGGATCTTGGTCGCTATTAGTAATGGCAATAATTTTTGATTATTGACATAGCTGCTGAGCCACAAATGGAATCCTTTCAAACATATTTCAGTGGGTATTCTTAAAGCATTCGAGTACAGCCCACACTCTATGACGACCAACTTACTTTACAAATTTACACATATTAAAGCCAAAAGTAAAGTTTCTCTCCTATCCACATGACATCTAAAAATACTTTTTTATACTTCTCCTTATAATGTTTTAGTGCAAACAAACAAAAAAAGACAAAAAAGAAAACACCTTTGAAGGTTGACACGACAAAAATTGTATACATAACAGTTGTCCTTTAAGATCCTGGGTATCTTTTAACCCAATTCATTTACATTTTATTAAAGTTAGCTGCCTGCCGCTCTGTTGGTCCGAAAGTGTCTGGAAATCCTATTACTGCATTATGGTAAATTGCCGTAATTGTGTGTTTAAATTTTCAAGAATGTCTTTACCAGTGGCCGAAATGGCAAAGATGACTCAAAATAAATACATTACACAAACACATCCACGCACACTTTTGTGTTGAACATGCAATTTGCCTTTTTTGTGCAAATATTTGCACAATGGCAACCTCAAATTATTGTTGTTATTACTTTGTTTGTTTTCACAGATTTGATATTGTTTATTATTGTGACCATCTTCACACACACACACTCACTTACACTAACACACATACAGCCAACAACGAACAAACACCCAGCGGGAAATGAAAGGGCCCGACAAGGCCTTCTAGGAGCCCTTCTTAGGACGCCCAAACGAAAGCTTGCTGTATTCTAATATTATTTGGAATTAACACTGGGTTAGATTGCAGAGTAAGGCCTTTCACGCTTCCTTAAATTGGAAGACCTTCTAGAGGTCCACCAGAAAATGTACCCTTAAAAGTATTTAAAAAAATTTACATACTAAGATATTAATTTTTAATTAACGAGGGCGACCGCAAAAGTAACTGTCCTAACATAAAAATAACCGTTTTTTGGAATTATTATTATTTATTTTTCAACATAATCTCCTTCCAACTCAATACACTTCATCAAACGTTTTTCAAGTTTTTTAATTCCATCCCAAAATAAGATTTTTCAATACCTTCAAAATATGCCTCAGTTTCAGCAATAGCCTCGCTATTGGACGAAAATTTTTTGCCACCGACAATTTTTTTTTAAATTTGGATACAAGAAATAATCAGCAGGAGCTAAATCTGGACTATATGGTGGATGCGGAGCAATTTCAAATCGTAATTCGGCTAGTTTTTGTTGAGTTAAAAATGCAGTATGTGAAGGAGCATTATCTTGATGAAAAAGAACTTTTTTTTCTAAATGTGCTCGTTTTATCTTGATTTCTTCACTCAACCGATCCAATAATGCACAATAATATTCACTATTTATAGTTTTTCCTTTTTCAAGATAATCAATAAATATTTTACCCCTTGCATCCCAAAATACTGTGGCCATTACTTTTCCTGCTGACTTAACAGTTTTCGCCTTCTTGGGACCACTTTTACCAGCTTCTATCCATTGTTTTGACTGTTCTTTGCATACTGGAATGTATTGATGGATCCATGTTTTATTAACAGTTATGAATCGGCGCAAGAACTCTATTGGATTACGCTGATAAATCGCTAAAAGCTCCTCGGAATTGGTCTATCGGACGATTTTTTGGTGCAAAGTCAACTAACGCGGCACCCATCTTGCGGATAGCTTTTACATGTGGAGTTCATCATGTAAAATACTCCAAACTTGTTTTTCGTGTATTTTAACAATATCAGCAAGTTCTCTGAGCTTTATTCGTCTATTCTTAGTCACTTCATTAAATATTTTTCTAATGTTTTCAATAGTAACTTCTGCTTCAATAGTAACTTCGGTCTTCCAGAGCTTTGTTTATCTTCCGTACTTGAACGACCCATTTTAAATTGTTGAACCCAGGATTTCACGGTGGAGTATGATGGTGCATTATCACCATGAACAGAATCCAATTCATCTTTGATAACCTTTCATATAAAAGTGTTTAATTACCGCACGAAACGAAACTCTTTATTTCCCATTTTTCAAAAATTATAAAACTTGTTTACTTCAATCACCTGTAACAAAGAAAATAATCATTAAATATTTGGAAAATTTTGACAGATGGCTTATAAAAGATTGCTTTTAAAAAACAAAAAACAAAAGTTGCTAGTAAAACAGAAAATGTGCCAGGCCAGTTAGTTTTGCGGTCGCCCTCGTATTTTAAGATTTATTAATTTTTTGATTTGCCTCCACTGGAGTTCGAACCTACAACCTTCTGGTTGCTACTCCGATATGCTCTGTAGTGGTCTAATGAACAAAATTGTGTGTAAAATTCATAAGGGGTGATCAATCTATAGGTATTTTTTCCAGATTACGCTTTTTTTCACAGATTACGCGTGAGCTGTTTTTAACATTATTTTTTTTTATTTTCAGTATTGTTTGCCATTTTATCATGAAAAGACTTACACCGCAACAACTTCTCCAAATTGCATAACTGTATTTAAGAAATGAGAAGATCCACTGTTTTCGACCAAAATTTTGTTTAGTGACTAGGCCCATTTCTGGGTCAACGGCAACGTCAATAAGAATTTGGGCTGAAAAGCAACCAGAAGAGGTTCCAGAGTAAACATTATACCCAGAGGAAACCACGGTTTGGTGGGGTTTATGTGCTAGTGGAATAATCGCTTCATATTTTTTCAAAAATGATAATGGCCGGATCTAACCGTGAATGGTGTTCGCTATCGTGCCATGATATCGGACTTTTTGCTGCCTGAAATTGAAGCCCGCATTCTTGACGACATTTAACAGGACGGTGGCACTTGACCTACAGCTGCTGAAACAATGGATATATTGGGAGGTAATTTTGAAGAGCAGCTAATTTTACGTTTTGGAAAGGTGAGTTGGCCTTCTACATCGTGAGATATCACACCTAAAGAATTTTTTTTTTTTGGAACCAGCTACGATTCAGGTTTTGTAAGCCAACATTATGCGTGTCATTAACGCCATACCGGTCAAAATGCTCGAACGAGTCATCTAAAATTGAACTCTCAGAATGGACACCCTGTGGAGTAGTTGCGGTCAACATTTGAAGGAAATTTTATTTCAAAAAAATGCCATAAAATTTAATTTTGAATATACAATAAAGCTTCCCCGCTTGATTTCAATTTTTGTATTTTATTATTTTGGAAAAAATACCTCTAAATGGATCACACTATACATCTCACTGTCCACCGCTGAGACAAACACTTTCCTTGCTGCCTTTACTAACCTGGTATGGTAGCATGCCTTTCACAAGAAGGGAGCCAGGAATGTTTATTAGATCTCTCTCATTGAAAATATGAAGGCCTTCTTGCAGGTTTTCTCAAAGAATTCACCAGCGCATGAGTAGAGGATTTATAACAAAGCCTTCTTAAAAAAGCGACATGAGAATGTGCGAGGGAACATTACGTTCTGCGTCACTCTGTAAAACGGGTTAGTAAAACTTTGTTTCCTGGCAAATGTTTGTAATTACCAAAAATATTTGAGGTGTCCATCTTAAAGTGTACCGATAGACTCAGAATCACCACCTGTCTTTGCCCCCTGTCTTCTCTGTCCATCTAAGGCGTGTATTCAAACTTCAGGTTGTAATCAAGGTCCAATTTTCATAAAATCTTACAGAAGCAAGTTTTTTTGGCCAAGAATGTACGCTATCAAATAAAAGAAAATCGGATCAGATTTAAATACGGCTCCCACCTATATGTTCATCCGATTATTATGTTTTAAGCCCTAGAAGCCACATTAGTACCGCATCAGTACCTTTTATGGGCTAAGGAAAGACAGTACTGAAATTAGAGAAAATCGGTTCAGATTTAGATATAGCTTGCACATATATGTTCATCTGTATTTTTTTTATTTAAAGCTCCAGACGCCACACATTCTAAAATCTTTATAAAATTTGGCGCGTTTGGACCAACAAAAATCGCTTTTGAAAATGAAGAAAACTGGTTCAGATCTAAAGAAAGCTCCTATAAATATATGTTCATCGGATTTAATACCTTTAGCTGTAGAAAACACCTATTACATCGAATTTTTTTAAAGTTTGGCACACATTTGTTTCTTAGACCAAGGGCGGAGGTTCTATGCACCAAATTGAACCGAAGCAGCAATTCTTTGACCAAGGGCTGTCACCCCAGCAGTGTGTGCCGCTACAACTACAACAACAAAAAATTTGAAGAAAATCGGTCCAGATTTAGAAGTAGCTCCCATACACATATGTCCATCCTGACTAAATTCTGACAAGTTCATCACGATTAGATTCAATATGTGGCTCCGAGAACTAAAAAAAAAAGTTCTCGGAGCCACACATTGAATCTAACCTTGATAAAATTGTCAGAAGTCTGGAAATTAAATTAAATCGGTTCAGATTTAATGTAGCTCCTACAGATATGTGACAGCGCATTGAGAATGGGACCTTAGAGTAACAAAATCAATTTTCGCTTTTTTTTGATGTGGACAACATCTGATGTGGACAACATTCCCATGCCCCAAAAGTGTTCCCTCCCAGAGATATAAGCGTTTTATGAAAATGATGGTACACCAAAGATACGCGTATTTAAATGTATAAAATGGCCTGAACGTAACTGGTTTTACCCTTAGGTCCCTTTCTATATTCATCTGATTTAATGCTTTTAGCTCTAGAAACCACATATTAATCCATTTTTAACGAAACTTGGCCCGAGCTATTTGGACCACAAAAGAACATTATTGGAATGAAAGAAAATCGGTTCAGATTTAGTTCCAACACATACGAGGGTTGCTATTTATATTTCGGATCCGGCAATAAAAACACAATAACTTATCATTGAAAATGGTTTTATTGTTTTTTAAAATATTCTCCTTTAATACGAGTACAGTTTTGCATGCGCACAAACACATTTTCGAAGCACTTTACCACTCCGATTAAGACACCTTCAAAATATGATTTTTAAACTCTTCAACAGCTGCTTCAGGCGATGAAAAACGTTGACCACTCATTTTTTTTCTTGTTGCTAGCGAATAAGAAGAAGTCATTGGGTGCCAAATCAGGGCTGTACGGTGGATGACCCATCAATTCGACATCTTGAGTGGTCAAATAGCTCATCGTTTTAGCTGATGTGTGAGAGCTCGCATTGTCGTGACTCAAAATGGTCCCTCGACTCTTATTATATTTCCTCATTTTTTCGAACACTGCTGGCAAACAGATAGTTGTATATCACTCTCAATTGGCCGTCCTACGTTCCACTGTGGCAACATGGCCGGTTATACCGAAAAAAATCAATCATTTGCTTTGATGTACTTCGAACATTTTTTTTTCTATTTGGCTAATCTGAAATACCCATACGGTCGATTGCCGATTTGTTTCGGGTTCATATTCATAGATCCACGATTCGTCACCTGTGACAATGTTATACGCTGCCTTTGAGCTACCGCAGTTATACTTTTTAAACATATCTTTGGACAAATTTATACAAGCTTTTTTTGATCATTCGTCAAATTATGTAAGATCCAACGAGAACAATTTTTTTTTCAAGGCCAAATGAACATGCAATATCTTATCGTTGCTAGTCAGACTAATGCCCAAGTATGCCTCAATCTCACGATATGTCACATGTCCGTCTGGCTTAATCGGTTTACGCGCAGCATCGATGGTGTTCCGGCAAAGTGACCAAAGTTGGACGTCCTTCACGAAATTCATCCTGGAGCGAACAGCGTCCGAGACTGAACTCTTGGTACCAGCGTTTAACAGTGGTTTTTGATAGTGCTTCATCGCCAAAAGTCGAAACAAGACGATTTAAACACTCTTGTCCCACGCCGAAAATCGTAAAAAAATCATCGCACGAAAATGTTCCCGGGATAATTCCATTTCTGGACTGTGATGAATGAAAAAATGTTCTGAGCAAAATTATGCTAAAAAATGTCAAAGTTTCAAATGGAAGTTCCAGTTTGCATCTGCACTATCAGGCATTATCAGGACCTGAAATATAAATAGCAACCCTCGTTTGACCAACCTATTTTACCTAAAACACTGAAATTTGTTCCCAATTTCAAATAAAACAATAGTTTTGAAATCTAGCTAAATTTTGAGCACGTCCGCGGGGGTCCAAAAACCTATTATCAGTTGGCTTTTCCAAACATTCAGATTTTCATAGTATTTTAGATTTTTTACTAGTTTCTTATTTGCAAAGAAGGCCTTCTAAAACGCCATGTTTTGGAAGCCATTAACGAATATATATTGAAAATGTCAAAGTTTTCAAGGGAAGTTCCAGTTTGCATCTGGGAACACTAGTATTGTCAGGACCTGAAATAAAAATTGCAACCCTAGCATGTTCAACCTATTTAACCGAAAACACTGAAATTTGCTCCCAATTTCAAATATAACAGTAGTTTTAAAATCTATCTAAATTTTGAGCTCGTCCACGGGGGTCCAAAAACCTATTTTCAGTTGGCTTTTCTAAACATCCTGATTTGCATAGTATTTTAGTTTTTTTTTACTAGTTTCTTATTTGCAGAGAAGGCCTTCTAAACGACATGTTTTGAAAGCCATTAACGAATATGTATTGGATCAAAAAACAGGTATTATATACGAGTAAGTACTTAGTAGGGACATAAGTACTGTTACACACGTCTTATGCTGTAAAATAAAAACTACTGAATGTTTTTGGACGAAATATTTTTTAATATATTTGTTGATGTATATTGTATCCAAAAAGAATCTACTTATTCGAAATGTCCGCCTTTTGCCTTTACACACGCCTTAAGTCGCACTGGCCAATCGTCAATAGCTGCACGAACCTCGACCATTGGAAAATTGGCCACAGCTCTAACCAAAGCAGTCTTAAGAGATCCAACGTTGGGGTATCTTTTGTTACAAACCTTGTCCTCTAAAATCGTCAACAATTTGTAATCCAATAGGTCCAAATCTGGGCTGCCTGAGGGCCATTCTTCAGAGGAAATGAACGCTGGTAAATTGTTTCGAGGCCAGGCCTGGGACGTTTTAGCTTTATGGGCCTGCGCAGAATCATGCTGGAAAGTCAATGGCTGCTTTTGGAACTGGGAATCTTTAAGAGGCTTAACAACAGCTTCCAAAACGGTTTCTTGGTAAACTTTGCCCGATGTTTTGACTTCTTGTTTGCAGAAATGCAGGTCTGATGCCCCATCGTAAGAGAAACCCCACCAAACCATGGCTGAAGCTGGGTGATGACCTTTTCCCCCCTTGGGGTCAGTTCAGATGCTTCCTTAGATGACCGCGCATACACTCTATCATTTTGCTTGTTAATTTTTTTCCTGAACGGTAAAAATTTTTTCATCGGTGAACAAAATTTTTCTGTGCAAGTTATCAGCGTGCTTCACCAAAAGACGTTTGCATTTTTCAATCCTATTTTTTTAAAGCTGCAGTCAATAAGTGTCCGGTACGTCGTTTGAAAGCCCCAAGTCTTTTTTAATGATTCGACTCATGGACTTTTGCGTGATATTCATCTCACGGGCCATGATTTTCTATTTTCGGATCGGATTTCTGTGAACTCTTCATTTAACGGCTTTGAGGACATGCGGTGTTCGAACAGAGCGTGGGCGGCCCGACCGGTGGCGGTCTTTTACATCTCTAGTCTCCTCAAACAGTTTAATGCATCGGTAGACGAAGAAGCGGCTAATCCCTAGTGGCCGGAGCGTTTTGAAAATATCGTTTTTTTCATTTCACACTTGAAAAGCGCTATTACAGCGATACGGTTCTCATTATCTGACCACTCCATGATGAAAGTTGAAACATTTTTAAAATCCCGTTACAGACTAACGCTATTTAGGTTAGCTTTTAAAACCCTTATGACATTAACGGGATATGTTCAATTTTACTATTGAAATAGGTTTGTTCAATGTTGTAACAGTATTTATGTCCCTACTAAGTAGAAAGTCTTCTTACGAGAAGGCCTTGCCAATTTTCCCGCTGTGTACATCGTCATTCACTTGTGTTACTTGTCCATGTTTTCCCTCCCGAAAACACACACGCACACATGTTTAGAGGCAGAGACACACCTCCTTGCAGACACATACATATATAGATTCATGTGTTTGTTTAGTAACGAAAATAAATAACTTGAAGCAATATTTGTTATGCGTGTGAGCATATTTGTATGTGTTAAGTGTAATAGATTGGGTCGCATGTTACTTAATTACTTCCATCAATATCCAATCAGGAACCAAACGGGGAACATCTCTCGAATGGGTGAGCTTTACAAGTTATAATTTTCTTACGCTTAGAGATCTGTATTTTGTAGAAAACCATTGCCTTGGGAGCATGGAGACAGTCGCAGTCCTAGTAATTTACGAGATGAAAAACCCAACTCTAAAAATGTTCAATATTCTCACCTGCCTTAGAAGTGCGCTATATGTGTGATAGACCCACGCACTACCTATCACAACACTTTGGTGCACTTGGGTCACGAATTACATGACTTTTATAAGCGACGAGCTGAAACCACCGATCATGATCAGATTAGTGTGATGGGAATGTGCCCGACATACCCAGGTTCAAATCCGGGTAAGAACATCCAACAATTTTTCGCGGCGGGTTTCCATCTCGTAAATGCCGGCGACATTACGAGTAAGAGATTTATCTCTCATCCATGTAAAAACTTCTGTATAAAATGCATTAGCCGTTCAGAGTCTAAATTAAGCAGTAGGTTGAGGTCAGTGAGTGCACAGCTGACTTTTTTAAGAGAAGTTTTCCCTTGTTCCTTAATGGAATGTAGTGGGAATTAAATTGTAAGTTGTTAACAGAAATTACATATAAAAACAAACCTTATTTTAGTAAGCTTGTGAAGTAAATCCACTTTCAAAAACAAAAGGAAATGTCTTTTTATCAAGGAATTTTTACAACGTATAGGGTGTATAAAAGTCAGAAAATACTGAACTGTTTTTCCTATTTTACTAAAAGATTGGTTGCTTAGTTTCTTGCTTCTTCTCTCCCCTACAGTTCGAGGATGACGGCGAAGTCAATTTCGTATTTTTCCTTTAGCTGTATAGGGGCACCTCTTCTGTCTATTGTTTGGGAAATCCAGATTCAGGCATTAATTATGGTTCGTTTAGTGAAAAACTTTCTGAATGCTCTTTTCAAGAAAGTTTAAAAGTTTTTTCGTAAATATGCGATATGTTTCAACATAATTTTTTTTTCAATTAACGGCTTACAACATTTCTTTTTTTGAAAATATGTGAATTTATTCATCAACTCATAACGAAAATTGTTGCGATAAACAGTATACAAAATTTTTGTCAATATTTGAATTTGTTTATCGCCTAAAATCGGAAATATTTTTGACAAAACACCGTACATTTATTTTAATAAATATGCGCAATTTGTTTATCACAGGATTCCTAATCACTTAAACCCTGCACTTCTCTGTACAACAGGGTATTAAAAGTTAGTTCCATGGAAAATGCTGATAACTACTAAAAAAAAATTGAGCTAGACCCACCTTTAATTACACCGATCGTCTTATAATAAGCTACTGTTGTTGTTGTAGCGGCAACTGTGTGCCGGGGTGACAGCCCTTGGCCGAAGAATTGCTCTTCGGGTCAATCCGGTCCATAGAACCGGCTGTCTTGGGATTGTAATAAGCTGCTGATTTCCCCTAATGATAACTGCCTGTCCGTCCGGTCATCTAAAGTTTGTTATCAAATTGTGGTCCTAGTGTTGGTCGCCATTGGGGTCCGATTTGCATGACTTTTCACAGTAGTAAGTTTTTTGGTCCAAGGACGTACGCTATAGACATTGAAGAAAATTTAGATATAACTTCCACCTATATGTTCGACTTTTATATGTTTAGCTCCAGCAGCCACATCTTACATCCAATCTTGATGAAATTTGGCATGGCTCAGATTTGTATATAGCTCTCACATTAATGTACATCCGATTTGTCGTTTTTTAGCTTTCGAAGCCACACCTTACATCCGGTCTTTATAAAACTTAGCACGAGTTTTTTTGGACTAAAAAAGAACATTATTAAATCGATAAAGATTTAGATAAATCTGCCAATTATATATGTTCACCCGTTTTAATGTCTTTAAAACTAGAAGCCAAATATTACCTCCAATCTAGATGAAATTTGGCACATGTTAATTTTTCGGCACGGCGAAGGGTGCTATAAAAACTGAAGAAAATCAGTTCAGATTAAGATAAAGCTCCAACATATGTGACACGCAAAATAGAAAAAAACCAGTTTTGTTCAGGAGAGCCATTTTAAATAAAGGGTCCCTTTCTATTTGCACTTAGAATCGTCGATTTAACTTTCATAAAACGCGCATATCTCTGGGAGGGAACACTTTTGGAGCATGGGATCGGTCTCATTCGATGCTCAGATGTTGTCCACATCAAAAAAAAGAGAAAAGTTGATAAAAAGTTTTGTTCAAGGAGCCATTTTAAAGATGAGGTCCCTTTCTATTTGCGCTTAGAATCGTCGACTTCACTTTCATAAAACGCGCATATCTCCGGGAGGGAACACTTTTGGGGCATGGGATCGGTCTCATTCGATGCTCAGATGTTTCCACATCAAAAAAAAGAAAAAAAAATTAAACTTTATTTTTTTACCCTTAGGTCCCTTTCTCTATGCGCTGTCACATATATGTTCTTTCGAGTTGTATGTTTTAAGCAGCCACATCTTACATCCAATCTTAATGAAACTAAGCACGAGAAATTTGTATCGGCCAAGGAAGTACGCTATTAAAATTAAGATTTAGCTATAGCTCCCATACATATATGAATGCTCATCCGCTTTAAAATCTTTAGCTCTAGAAGCCATATAAAGGCTGGTAAAATTTTAGAAGCGTTGTTGAGTGTGAACCACGCCTAAACGTCAAGTATTTTTCTGCATTTCTTTTCATATTTCTCAATTTCAACTAACTCATTTGAATTTGAGGCGAGCAACGCGCTGAAGTTATTTCGGCTTCGGGCAACAGTGGATGATCAATTTTCGAAGAAAATCCTCATCAGTGATGTGACACATATTCACCTCAGTGGATTCGTCAATAAGCAGAATTGCCGCATTTGGGCAAATAATAAACCAAGAGTGATTGTCAAAGAAACAATGCACCCACAAAGAGTGACTGTTTGGTGCAGTTTATGGGCTGTCGGCATCATCGGGCCGTATTTTTCCAAATTGAGGCCGGTCAGGCAGTTACAGTGTTCGCTATCGTGAGATGATATCGACCTTTTTATGGCCTGGATGGAAGATATGGATGAGGACGGTATGTGGTTTCAGCAGGACGGTGCCACTTGTGACACAGCTAACGAAACAATGGCTTTTTTGCGTGACAAATTCAATAGCCGTGTTATCTCACGTCGTGACAATTTTAATTGGCCCCCTGATCATGTGATTTGACATCGTTGGTCTTCTTTCTTTGGGGTTATTTGAAAGAAAAGGTGTACGTCGATAAGCCAGCAACTATTCAAGAGGTAAAGGATGAGATAATTCGGCACATTAACGGCATAGAACCGCAATTATGCTTCAGTGTCATCGAAAATTTAAAACATCGGATGAAGGTGTGCCGCCGAGGTCGCGGCCGCCATTTGGCCGATATTTTGTTCCATACATAATTGAACCATACCAATATTATCATAATAAAAAGATATGACAATAATTTCTTAAATAACTTGTGTTTTATTCGAAATCAACATCGGTCCTTAAAATTTAACCACCCTTTAATACAGACAATCTTTATGCTTTTTGGCACACATTGGTTTTTCCGACCAAGAAAGGACGTTAATAAAATTAAAAAAAAATCGGTTCCGATTAAGATATAGCACCCATGTCGAACTTGCCACTCCCTAAGCTACATTTTACTTGCGGTCTTTCTCGGATTTATAATTGGGTAATAAGGGAAGATATTTAAACAGTCCTGTACAAATTTGACTGTATCGGTCCACGTTTTCATAAATGCCCCATAAAATGGTCCTTCCGATTTGTGACCCTTCCGCTCTGAAAGAAACATATTAAATCCGATCATGCTAAAACCTTTATGTGACAGCGCATAGAGAAAGGGACTTAAGGGTAAAAAAATCAATATTCATTTTTTTCTTTTTTTGATGTGGACAACATCTGAGCATCGAATGAGACCGATCCCATGCCCCAAAAGTGTTTCCTCCCAGAGATATGCGCGTTTTATGAAAGTGAATTCGACGATTCTAAGCGCAAATAGAAAGGTACCTAATCCTTAAAATGGTTCTCCTGAACAAAACTGGTTTTTAACCTTAGGTCCCTTTCTATTTGACGCATCACATATGGTTAGTTGTAAAATATTTATAAATAATGCGAAGGTGAAGGCTATGATATAGACGGATATATTTTCGCCTGTTCAGTTGTTACTCGTAACTCTTTTCGTATTTTAAATATTGTTTCATAATTTGTCAGAATGTTTTTTTATTTTATGACTTGAGCAGTTTTTTATTCTTGTTCGAGACCTTTATGTTGTTTCTTTTTCAGAATCAACTTAGAAAGAAGAAATTGGTGAAATGTATTTGCTACGGTTGCCAGGCAGACTGTACAGCTGTTTCTAAACCCGCCAAGGTTTTTCTTCAGCAGTCTTTTTATTCAGTCTTTATTTTAGTCGTAAAAATATCAGTAATGTTATTAAGCCATGACCCATTCTAATGTAAAATGCGTTCGATGTTTACTTCTTCCTTTTTGTCCTCTGACGGGTCCCTCCCGCAACCAAACACTGACACTACCTCACAACACCCCGCCTCTCTGTTAGTCGATAGCTTTCACATCTAAAGTAAACTTCCGGTTTCCTATACACCTAAACTAATGTTACACCCCCGTGCCAACGAGAATACTTCTCGGATCTTGCAACATTTATTGGTTGGCAACATACGCATACATGAACAAGATGTGAACAACACCAGCAGCAGCAGGAATAAATAACAACAACAACAGTAGCAATGGCAACAGTAGCAGCAGAAGCAGTAACAAATAAATTAACATCAAATCCTAACATCGAGTGGAGACAACAACAATTCAATTGTATTCAGGATATTAAGGCAATATATTGTTTTGTCAAAAAACGAGACAAGAAATGAAAACATGCTTCTTACAACCAGTCACTCACGCACCCATACACATGTACTGTTTGTATACAATCATACCCCATCAGATGGACCGACTGACAGACAGACAGACTTAAAATGTTTTGTAGGTAAACAAGTAAACAAACATTAAACGAACTGAACATACATTTGATTTCCGGTTTTGCCATGACAGCAAAAAATGTGAACAAGTGAGTGGGTGAGCTGCAGCAGCAGTTAAAGTCTACAAAAAAAAATTGCCATGAACCAACCACAAGTCTGAAAGCTTGAGGAAATTTTGTGGTACGTAAATCACACAAAAGAAGCATCGATAAGGTGAGATGAGCTTTTTAAGTCCAAAGTTCAAGTGGCGATATGAGCCTTAGAAGGATTTCCTTTGGAAAATGAAAATGGCATACTTGAAGGCGCTGCTAGCTTAAGGTACGTCCAGCTTTTCGGTTGCCATAGAATCTTTGATGAATTGCCTGGACAATAAGTTATTTTGGTATTATCGGCTCAGAGTTGTCCGTGTATCTTCTGTTGCACGAAAAAATTTATACCCCGAAGGGCATTCGTAAGAAAGAATGGCAGACGATAAACAAAGCTACCTGAATGTAACGTTTGTCATTAGCCAAACGTTACATTCAGGAGGTTCGAAAATTCTTCAAATACACTGATTCATCTGTTTAGTCCCTATCTACACGAGGCAACTTTACTTGCGTCAATTTTAATGATTCCCTTTTGAAGTTGCTTGTAGTGTTTACACAGGGCAATTTGGTTTTTGCAATTTTTGTTTTCATAATTGTCTTTTTATGATCTTCTGTGATTTATTCGTTTTGATTTTTGGGCGAAGAAATAGTAGAATAATCTGCAGCCAACTTCACACTACGAAAGACACAAAAGAAATTTACAGTACGGACAAGTTTCCCCTTTTACCTTTCTCTCCTACAATTTGAGGTGAGTTGAGAGCTGCGGCAAGTAAAGTTGCTTGGCGCCATCTGACATTTCCATTGGAAAGTTTGACATGACTTGACTTGAAAAAATCAATTTGGCAAACAAATGGTATTAACTCCTGAACATTTTCGTGCTATCATTTTTCACAACTTTTGACGTGGATTATCACGACAAAAATTCATAGATGAACTTAACTCTTTGTATGGCAATGAAACACCATCCTATAGCACTGGGAAAAACTGGTTTAATGAATTCAATCGTGGCCGACGCTCGCTCAAAGACGAAGGTCGTGAAGGTCGTCCAAAAACGGCCGTTGTGCCAGAGAACATTGATGCCGTGCGTGAACTGATAATGCAAGATCGTCATTTGACAAACCATGAGATAGAGTCACCCTTGGGCATTTCTTTCACCAGCATGCATTCGGTATTGCATGAACACCTGACCGTAAAAAAGGTTTGTTCTCGTTGGATCCCGCACAATTTGACAATCGCTCAAAAAAAGGTTAGTGTCGATTAATGCAAAGAAATTTTGAAAAAATACGATCGTGGTGCTTCAAAAGACGTTTATATGATCGTCACAGGTGACGAATCATGTATCTATGCGTATGATCCCGAAACAAAACAGCAACCGACCGTGTGGGTCTTCGAAGACGAGCCAAATCCAACGAAAGTTGTTCGTGAAAGAAGCACTTCAAAGCAAATGGTCGCCTGTTTCTTCGGTAAAGCTGGTCATGTGGCGACTGTTCCGCTTAAGCAACAAAGGACG
This sequence comes from Hydrotaea diabolus, assembly GCA_963513945.1. Classification (NCBI taxonomy): domain Eukaryota; kingdom Metazoa; phylum Arthropoda; class Insecta; order Diptera; family Muscidae; genus Hydrotaea; species Hydrotaea diabolus. The sequence goes on from OY740717.1 coordinate 178,492,559, forward strand.
GCCAATTCTAAGTTCATAGTATGTTTGCTCGAAGTCTTCGGAGCAATTCGAAAAACGAACAAGAGAAGACGAATCATTGTAGACCATGACAATGCGAGCTCTCACACATCGGCTCAAACCAGCGCCTTTTTGATCGGCCAAAACGTCGAATTGATGGGTCATCCGCCGTACAGCCCTGACTTGGCACCCAATGACTTTTTTTTATTACCGCACATCAATAAAAAAATGCGTAGTCAACAATTTTCTTTGCCAGAAGATGCTGTTGAAGCGTTCAAAAACCATGTAATGTAGGTATCTCAATCGGAGTGGAAAAAGTGCTTCGACAATTGGTTTGAGCGCTTGCGAAAGTGTAAAAATCATGCTGGAGAATACTTTGAAAGACAATAAAACCATGATGATAAATATCCGCATAGGCAATAAAATATCTATCGTATAGGCCAGAAATATATGTAAGTATAGCAGCCCTCGTAATAGTCGTAGCAGATATTGCAATTAAAAGACCACCCATACTCCCTTCCCGAGCAACACTTCCTCGTCACAATTATCAACTCTATTTTTCGCTCACTCTCCTTTATGATACACGTACGCTTTAATTTTTTAAAAATGTTTAGTTTTTTTTGAGACCTGCATGCAAGAACAATGGATTGTAAGAACAGTTGGCGAATTGTTAAAAAAAAACCTTAGAAGTGTAAGTTAAAGGCAGTGTCCGATTTTGTTGACAAATTTCATTATTTCTATTGATACATTTTAGACTGTCGGCATATTATTAATGTTTTCAACGAAGAAACAAGAATTAAGAAACAATTGATAACAAATTCATCGCTGTCGCAGTTAAAGCTCTGCCCGTAGATCACTTCGGTGCTGCTCCTGATTTCCAACTCCTTCATTAGTGAAATACCAACAATCGACTTGTCTGCTGGGTGTGTATGTTTGCGAAAGATTTAGTGAGAGTGAGTATGTATACATACCTGTATGCATAGAAGAAAACCATAAGAAGTGTGCTAATAAGAAGAGAGACGGCAATACAATAAAGATTAATGCTTTAAACACATAGACGACAGCAAGCAGCACGACGACTGACTTCAAATGTCGTTGGCGACATTTGTCGTTGTGCGGCCACCTTTTAAAATATTTTGAGAACGGCAGCAGCAGCGTAAACACAATAAAAAAATTTTAGTATGCACAGCTGTTTATTGGAGCAATGTATTTTTCAGTGATGCCAATATGACGTTTATGAGGCACACAAACAAACGATTTATGTTCTACATAATAATTTATTGTAATCGTGTGCACCCTTCATAGGAAATAGACCGTACATCAGATTGACAGTTTCGTTGCAAAATACATAGTCTGGTTTTACACGGACAATTATAATTGTCGCCATTGTTCCCCGTTCCATACTTCTTACCTCTCTCTCCAACCAACTCAACAATCGTGACAATTATAATTGTCCGTGTAAAACCAGACATAGCTCACTCACTATGCGGCAATCGGATGTTTCGTGTATTTTCCCCAGTAGTGAAGCCGAAGTATCAGATAAGAAGCACATTGAAAAAAAGATTCCGGAACAGAGTATTTTATAAATTATTTATATATTATATGTTTTATTTTCATTATAGTTTGTTTATTAATGAGTGGATTGAATAGATTGCAAAGAGGCAGGAAATATTTAAAAGGCGAAGCCATATTTTGGCATACCCCCGGACGAAGACCGGCTTCACAAGAAATCTTTATATAGCGAAATTATATTTTAGCATACCAAGAACATATATAAAAGCACCTTGACACCTTGAACATTTAATAAATCCCAAAATGTTTGACGCAAATTTTCAGTTTTTAGTTAAACGCCTTTAATCTCTAAATTATTACAACTACTTTAGTGCATTACCAACACTGTATCTGATATTGTCGCCTTTCAAAATAGAAATTAGTTTATATTGGCGACAACAGCAACGGCTGCTGTGCCGTCGTGCTGCTGTGACGCCGTCAAAGTAATCATTTTCATATAAACGTGTGTGTTTTAATTTTGACAGGTTGTCGCTCGCTGCTTGCTGTCGTCTATGTGTTTAATGCATAAGAAGGCTCGCGCCATAAACTGTCTATGCAAAGAGATATTAGATGAATGCGTTTTTACTCTCCTCTCTTTTTTAATCACTTCTTACTTGTTATTGTATTCGCAGCCTTCATTTTACATTTGACGTACCAACAAATGCATCAATTGCCTGGTTAACCATGGGTAGTGTTAGGCATGTTAGTGCATGTCCACTCTCACGATAGACACACAAAAATTAAAACGTCAATAAGAGTCGCAGCAGAAATTGCAATTTAAAGAGCACCCACACTACCTTCCTTCTCAACATTTCTACGCATCAATTACCAACTCTATTTTTTGGTCACACTTTATAATATGATTTGATTTTTCACACATGTTTAGTATTCTTTGAGACCTGCATGCAAGAACAATGGATTGTAAGAACAGTTGGTGAGGTGAATTGTTAAAAAAAACCTTAGAAGTGTAAATTATAAACAATATCAGACTATGTTGCCAGATTTCATTATTTCAATTGCTACATTTTGGACTGTCGGGATATTATTACTATGTTTTCAACGAAGAAATTAATAACAAATTCATCGCTGTCGCAGTTGAAGCTCTGCCGGCAGAACACTTCGGTGCTGCTCCTGATTTCAAACTCCTTCATTAGTGAAATCCCAACTATCGACTTGCCTGACGGTGTGTGTGCGACAGATTTATTGAGAGGGAGTATGTATGCCCACGCATAGAAGAAAACCATAAGTAGTGTGCTAATAAGAAGAGAGACGACAATGCAATAAAGATAAAGAAGGTTCGCGCCTTAACTGTCTATGCAAAGAGATATTTGATGAATGCGTTTTTACTCTCCTCTCTTTTTTAATCCCTTCTTGTTATTATATTCGCAGCCTCCATTTTACATTTGACGTACAAACAAATGCATCAATTGTCTGGTTAACGATCGGTAGTGTTAGGCATGTTAGTGCATGTCCACTCTCTCGATAGACACACAAAAATTAAAACGTCAATAATAGTCGCAGCAGAAACTGCAATTTAAAGAGCACCCACACTACCTTCCTTCTATACATTTCTACGTATCAATTATCAACTCTATTTTTTGCTCACTCTTTATAATATGATTTGATTTTTCACAAATGCTTAGTATTCTTTGAGACCTGCATGCAAGAACAATGGATTGTAAGAACAGTTGGTGAGGTGAATTGTTAAAAATAAAACCTTAGAAGTGTAAATTATAAACAATATCAGACTATGTTGCCAGATTTCATTATTTCAATTGATACATTTTGGACTGTCGGGATATTATTACTATGTTTTAAACGAAGAAATTAATAACTCTGCTCTGCCGGGAACACACTTCGGTGCTGCTCCTGATTTCCAACTCCTTCATTAGTGAAATCCCAACAAGCGACTTTCCTGACGGTGTGTGTGCGAAAGATTTATTAAGAGGGAGTATGTATGCCCACGCATAAAAGAAAACCATAAGTAGTGTGCTAATAAGAAGAGAGACGGCAATGCAATCAAGATAATGTTATTTAAGGCACACGTCATAAACACTACTCTCCTCTCCTTGTTAAAACCCTACCTAATTGTTTTTATATTCGCAACCTTCCTTTTACATTGTAAAATTTACAACTAACGTACCAACAAATGCATCATTTGCTTGCTAAACGATCGGTAATGTGTGCTCGTTAGTGCATGCCTATTCCATGAGAAACACCAAAATTAAAACGTCGAAAATAGTCGGAGCAGAATGGGCAATTTAAAGAGTACCCATACCCCCTTCCCGAGCAACACTTCTTCGTGACAATTGTCAACTGCATTCTTCACTTACTTGTCGGCATAATCCTTTATGATTTTTCAAAAATGTTTAGTTTTGTTTATGAGCTCCATGTGACAACAGTAAATTGTAGGAACGGTTGGTAAATTGGTAAAAAAATCCAAAAAAGTGTAAATTATAGACAATGTCAGACTTTCTTATTCAATTTTATTATTTCAAGTGATCCATTTCGGTCTGCCGGGATATCATTAATCAGTTTCTAACAAATAATATGAAAAACAAAACAAATAAAAATCAGTTAAGGCTCTGCCGGCAAAACAGTTCAGTGCTGCTATTGATTTCCAACTCCTTCATTAGTGAAATGCCATCAAATGATATGCTGGACGCTGTGTGTGTGCCTGAGAGGTTTAGTGAGAGTGAGTATAACTTCCAATAGAATTCTATTGGAAAATAGAATATTGAATTAAACTGAGTATTTTGCTAATAAGAAAAAAGAAGCAATGCAAAAAAGATAATGTTATTCAAAGCCTACATCATTAGCTGCATATGCAAAGAGGTATTTTATAAATGTTTCCATACTCTCTTCTCTCCTATGGAGCCTATGTTAATTTAAAATTCTGTTAAATTGCTTAACATTTATTGAGGAACATTTTTTAAATCAATTGATATGTTATGTGATTTTCTATGAAACACTGAATGTATAATAAAATCTTAAAAAATAGGATACCAATTATATTTAAAAAAGTATGAAAATCTAAACAAATTGTGTGTGTATAAATGAATGAATTTTGTATCGGTCGTGTTTAATAATTAGTGTTGTCTTAGATGTTGTTGTAGCAGGGTCACCTGCAAAGAAACTAACATAAAATATCGTAAAGCTAGTAATTTCTTCTTATTTATTATTTTTTCTTTCTCTCAGCAAAGTTCTTCGCTCAAGTTTTGGGCTATGTGCATCTGGAAAAATCTGTTAAAACACGGCGAATTTTGTTTTACAATTCCTAGAGAGGTGGAAGGGGAAAGAGAGTTACTAATAGAGCATTGAACAAATCACCTAATTATGGATGCTGTAAATAACTCTGCGTGGGTCTAGAATAGATGAGATTTGGCATGACAACAGAAGTCCAAAAGAGGTAAGTCTTTACTTTTCTATATTTTATTTCTTACTACATACCAAATAGCGCACTTTTCAACTTACGTGATTTAACTCAAAATTTGTAAATGTTAGTTGTTTTTATCACAACAACGACAATCCTATGTCATCTTTTCTCACTGTACGAAGTATCCATCGTTATACCTACATATATGACGCGCAAAATAGAAAGGGGCCTAAGGCTAAAAACCAGTTTTGTTCAGGACAGCCATTTTAAAGATTAGGTCCCTTTCTATTTGCGCTTAGAATCGCCGACTTCACTTTCATAAAACGCGCATATCTCTGGGAGGGAACACTTGTGGGCCATGGGATCGTCTCTTTCGATGCTCAGATGTTGTCCACATCAAAAAAAAACAAAGGTGAAAAGTTGATGAAAAGTTTTGTTCAGCACAGCCATTTTAAAGATTAGGCCCCTTTCTATGTATACGTATATGTTTGTCCTACGAGTATATGTTTGTCCTTTAATATTTGGCAATACTACAACTGTTTAAGCAAAGAGCTTTTTGTCTAATCATAACATTTGACTTTATTAAGCTGATACGCCATTAGTTAACAAGTACTATTTTTAAAATTCTTAAAAATGTCTTTGCGTAATTTCGAGTTACTTTTGGGGTATTTTCCCTATTAGGCTTTTTTTTTTAGGACTGGTAATTTGGATCAGAATTTGTAATGCGTATCTTATTTTTTTTCTTTTTGATCGAAAAGTTAAATAAACTCTTCTTTCTAATCCTCAAAATGGCTGCTATTATTATTGTGTTTTTTAGTTGGTTAAAAATTCAGATATGACAAAAAAACGTTTTTGGGCTGTACTAAAAATCTTGCTGTTCTGGATCGGATTTACCGATTTTTATTTATATTGGATTTAACGATTTATTTATGAAAGAGAACAATATGATCTACATAATGTAGCGAAGTTTTTTTATATTAATATTTTTTTTTTTAATTTAAATTTTTGTAGTCCTCGAATTTTTAACAATTTTTATAAATTTGTTCAAAAGTCTAACAAATCAGAAGCAGTTATTAAATTTTTGGGACGGCCATAACTGTTGAAGGTATGGGAAATTAACTGAAGTAGGTCGCCACACGATGCTCATTTTAACGAACATTTTTCTCCCAAAGCATACATGCGAAGTTGTCTTATAATGTAAAATGTGCATCGGATGCCGATCTACGCCATTGTTTTGCCCATACCTTTCACAATTATGGCGACCCAAAAATTTAATCACTGTTTTAATTTTGTAAGACTTGAGCGCAAAATATCGAGAACAACAAACGCTTAAAAAATTTTAATCTTTAAAAATAAAAAAATATAATCTATAAAAAACTCCGCTTTTGCCAGTATTTTGCAATTATGGTGTCCCTAAAATATAATTACTGTTGTTGTGTTTTTAGACTAATACGCAAATTTCGTAAAATTTTTAAAATCGGACGTCAATGATAAATCAAAAAAATTTAAATTCTTAAAAAAAATAGAAATTCTTAAAAAAAATATTAAACATATTAAACATTTTTAAAAAAAAATCCCGATTGCGCCAGTTTTTTTTGCAAATTAAGTAATATTATAAAAAAATCTGAAAAAAATTAAATTCTTAAAGAAATAGAAGTTCTTAAAAAAATATTAAAATTGTTAAAACACATATAATTTTTTAAAAAAAAAGCCAATTTACGCTAATACTTTATGCGCAAATTTCGTACAATTATAAAAAAATTGAAAAAACTAAATACCTAAAAAATAAATATCAAATGTTTTAATTTTTTTAATTATAGAATCTTATTACTGTTTTGGATTTGCAAGAAACAAAATCAAAGACATCGAACTTCGATTTGAACAAATTTAATTAAATAAATGTAAATTTTTTAAAAACAAATTTTAGATACAGAATGTAGTGTTCTGTTTCATATGACCCATATTTTGTAAAAAATCCACTTATCCCTTCCAGAACAACAAGGTTTTTTAGTGAAGCCCAAAAACGTATTTTTTCCCTTTTTAAGTTTTTCAACCCCACCTAAAAAACAAAAAAATATAATGACATTTATCCTATTCAAAATTAGCGTTTTAAACTTTTCGAGCAAAAACATTTAGGTACGTATTATACTCGTACACCCGTATTATACTCAAGTACCTCACTTATCCTACATGTTCAAATCGATAGTGTATTTTAAAGCGCCATCTAGCCGTGAAGTTTTACTTAAACTGGTGGATGTCTTAGGTAATATTACATTTGTGATATTAGGCGTGTTCTATTGGTATCATTAATTGGCTTATTAAACGAGTAAGTAGTCGCTAAGGCGATAACTTCAAAACGTTACGAGGATTTTTTTTAAATTTCATAGTATGTATACAAGAACTGAGTGGCTTTAAGCATCAAACCCTTTCGATTAGAAAATTTGTAATTTGTAGAAAAAAGTTAAGCAAGAAATTCAATAAGCGAGTAATAACCGAGCTCGCTTAAACTCGCTAAAGGTTCTTCCTAAATAACTTTCTTTCCAAAGATTTTTGTTATTTAAATCGAATGAGACTTACCGCGAATTGTCTATAATTTTCTGTAAAAAAAATCATTTCTATATTTTTGTACAAGAGTGTGATCTTATCGCGTTAGCGATCTCCTAAGCGAGTTACCATGAGAACGGCCATTAAAACTGCTCAAAGAGTGTGAATTGTTGGAAGGTATTCATTACTCAACAAAAACTTATATTTTTTAGCAAAGAGCATAAATTACTACGAGAGATTCATTCAACTTTGAAAGTTGTTTTTTGATTTTCTGTAACGGTCTTTTTGATTAAAATTATATATGTGAGGTGACAAGCTTATATTTTGAAAAATATTATTTTAGAGAGAAAGTTGATATCAAAAAAAAAATGATTGTAATCCATAACAGAGCTTACTTAACCGAAAAAATACTTTTCAAGTTCAGGGAATCTCTTTTAAAATCTATACTCTTGTACTTTTTTTGGTAAAAATATTTTGGTGAAACAACTTAGAAAGTCATTATTTTGAGAAAAAAGATTTCGGAGAAAGTTGAAATTAACACAAAAAAAATTCAATTTTGAATGCTTCTTTAAAATGTCATCTCTCATTTATACAAACCAAGAAAAAGTATTTTACTCCAATAACATGACAGTGACATCCAAAAGTAATTCGGAAAGTAGTCAAATTGTAAGTGGTGTATTTCTATAAATTTCACTTACCTGTTATGTTCGTTTACAACAAGTGGTTTTGCTGAAAAAAAAAACGTGAAATAACTAATATAACCAAGCACAGTTGTATTTGCAATAAAATTATCTTTCCAAAAATATATCACACGTCCATATACGAGCTCGTAGCTCCTATACTTAAAAAGTAACACAACTTAAAAATTTAAGGTATTTTCAGTCTACTTTTTTCATTACACACAATAGCAAACTTTAGGCTAAAATTTTTCGTATAAAAATTAAAAATAATTTTGATGAACCGACTGAAATGTGGACATATTTTTATTAAAAAAAAGTCACTTTAAGTCTTGAATTAATCTACGCAAGAACCATTGTGCGCTGTTAAATCTGGTGAACATGGGGGCCAATTGTAATCGAAAATTCAACAATTGGTGATCACTATTCTGTTGTATAGTGTTCCATTTCAAATTTCCCAAGTTTGCTTCACAAAAAAAGTTTTTAAACACTCATACCACAACGTTAGTTTTGCGCCACCCTGTACATTAAGCCCCACAACATTCCTTAAAGAAACAAGGGGAACTTCTCTCAAATCTGCCGTCAAATGTTCGAAGCTTCCTTTGCATGGTCAGTTCTTACCGTAAACACAACATTTCCAAATTTAATCCTTTGTCATGTTTTGACATTCAAAGTGGACAATCCAGAAACAACGAGTACGAGTATAAGACACCAGCCAAACTTACAAAAACAACATTTCGTTTCGTCAGGTCAGGTGTCTGTTGCATCGCTGGCAAACCAGAAAGTGTCCTTTGCTTGTCATCACAATTCACTTAAAATGTAATTACGTTACGTTATGGTTTAAAAATAACAACACCAACAATAATAAAAAAAACGCTGACAAGCATATCGAAAATATACCAATCATGGATACACACACATCTATCCAAACGGAATATCAGGACCCGCTTGTTGCACTAGCGCAAAAAAGATATGACAAAGTAAAATTCACGGAAACAACAGTTATGCCCAAATAATAAACTTATATACTCGTATATGTGCGTTGCTAACCCTCGTAAAACGCGGTACAATACAGTTTAAGTTTGGTAAAACTTTGTAACTCTCCTCAAGATTTCCTAAATGAACAAATGGGTTACTTGCTCAAAATCAGTGCAATGTGTACAATATAACCTGACCTGGAACCTGACCTAGAACGTCTACTTCTTCTTTTAGAGAAGTTTTATTTGACTAAATATATTTGTTTCAAACTGGTTAAGGCGCCAGGATTAACTAGTTGCAAAATCCATATGTTATTGTCCAGATTTAAACCTTGGTCTATTGTGTGATAGCAGAGCGCCATACTGTGGACCACACTCTTAAGATTTTTTTTTTAATTACTAACACTAAATTGAATTGACTTCCTACCAATATGAGTATAATTTCCTTTCATTATTGACCCGTTAATGGCTACCTGTTAGAGGAACTAGAACGCACCAGTCCAATCGACTGTTCCCATACTACCCCCACCGATGAAACCCACATAACATCCAATTCCACGGAGATTTTTTATTTGTTAAGAAAAAAAAACACGGCCGTGCAACAATCAAAAAGTGAATATAAACTTTTTGATTGTTGCTCGAGTATATCCAACATGGACCAACACAAGTATGTACGAGTGCATACATGAAAATCGTTTGCATTTTAATACACTCACAGCCCCTGCAGCCCTTGATTTTCCAGCGGCGGAAATTATGAGATGGAACGCCTTGTTTTAATTCCTGTAGTTCTTTTTGTGCCATTTATTTATCGTTTCCATTTAAAGTGTCCGTGAGATTGGGAGGCAGGGCAAGTTATTTTATTTTAGAAACGAGGTGTAGAAAATATCCAGACTAGAAGAAAATGAGTGAAGGTTTTTAATCATGTCGATTATGCACGCCGACGGATTTGCTTCGGATCGGATTAACTCGAACCGCACTCGACTCACTTTGTTAGGAAAATGGTATTAGGTAATCCGTCGGATGACTACATTACCAACATGAAGCCGATGTTACATTACAGCTGCGAAATTGACATTTATAAACAAATAAAAAACAAAAGTAATAAAGAAAGTGCGCTGAAATTGTCATAAATTTTAAAAGAAATAAAATATATACAATTATAAAAATTTGCAATGAATTCGTCAATTGGATTTTTTATAAATTGTAAAGAAAAAAGTGGCAATAGAAGACAGGTACGGAACAGGGCCGTAAGTGTTTTTAAGCTAGCTGATGTAATTTAAGTAGAAAAATTCCTTAAGTAAAAAGTGAATACATTTTAAACATTTCCACAGGTTTGTGAAGCAATTCCGGTTAAACAAACCGGCGTTTAGATACCTTCTAAGCATGTTAGAAAACAATCTAACAGTTGCTGTGCGGTCAACACATATTTCACCAGAAATTAAATTGGCCACTTTCCTACGGTTTCTGGCAGAAGGCGGCTACCAAACTGGGACCGGGAATGATTACAATGTTGGATGTAATCAAATAATTTAACCCGTTTACATACACATTTTATTTTTTCTCATCTTACCTCTTAGCTTCCATTAGAAAATAAATTAAATCAAATTAAATAAAGAAAAACACAACCAAAAACTAACATGTCCGCACCAAATCAGCGATGATTTTCTTTCGGATATTTTTGTGTGCGAAGTGAGTCGCATTCGGAATACATAATTGCCATTTTTCCGCAACTGCATTACCATCGGCTTATATAATACCAAAATACGCAACTGCGGAAAAATCCGATCCGATGCCATCCGTCGGCGTGCATAATCGACATGAATATTAGGTACATTTCTTAGCTTAAGTGTTAAATTTTTAAGTAGAATAATTGTATGCTCCTATCTAAATCGAACCGACGACCTCACGCTTTATAAGCATAGCAATGATGCCATCTATTATGTATAAGTATTTCTAGTCATAAAAACAGTACGAAGGCAAATTGCTTAAAATTTAATATGTTTACACTCTGAAGAAAAATAACCTTTTATAAGGTTTACTTAACCATAAAAAACATGAATTGGAATCTACAATATATAAGGTTAATTTGAAAATTTTGTTGTTGACTGGTATTTTACAATAATAATAGTTAACTTAACTATTCTATGGTTGAATTTTTTAAACACGAAAATTGTTAATTTTAATATATATATTTTTGTTTTAACTAAGCATTGTTGAGTTTTTAACCATTAAAATTGTTATTATTAAAATAACTATTATTTTTTTAATACTGCATTCTTTTTAACCATGACAATTGTTAATATTTAAATTTCATGGTTAATTTATTGAAACAATACATATTCAATTTAACAATGAAATTGTTAATACTATTAACTATGAAGATTGTTGTAGAAATCATTTATATTGTTAAGTTAACTAATTACTGGTTATCTCTTTTAACCAGAATTATAGTTATTGTTACAATTTTTAATATTAAATTAACCTACTAATTATGTTTTTGTTTTGTTTACATTTATTCAGTCTTTTTTATTTATTATGACTTCAACAGTTTTTATTCTGGTTCGAGACCTTTTTGTTGTTTTCATTTCAAAATCACCAAAAAAATTGATGAAATGTATTGGCTACGCTTGCCAGGCAGATTGTACAGCTGTTTCTAAGCCTGCCAAGGTTTTTCTTCAGCAGTCTTTGGCAACGATTACTTCGGCTACAAATCAAATGATTTATACGGGAGTCCCATTATGATTAATGAGAATTAACCTTTGCGTATAGTCTTCGAACTGTGCGAAATGCAATCTTCATAGCGCAATATCAAGATTTTACAGCTAGCAATTGCATTTGATGGTGGTTTTTTAAAAGAGTGAGATAAATTGTCTTATGATGTTTCTCACAATTACAAACATTCAGAGCAGAGGAAGAAGGAAAAAGAGTGGGGGAATTAGACAGTCATAATCGTTGCAACTTCGTGTAACTTAATTCTGAACTTCGTATAAAACAAAAGCAGATCAAAAACTTCAATACAACAGAGCTTTTAAATTTGTGTTTATGTCGCACAATTTTCTGCCTCTCTCTTGAAAAAACCAACCTTATACAGGGTGGCCCAAATGAAACCTAGTGATGTTAAACACGTATAACTCTTGTAATAACGTTTTTTTAAAAGATTTATTTTTATATGTTAAATACATCAGACAAATGACCACCATTTTGCTCGATAAATTGGCTCTTTTTAGCGCCAAGCTGCTGTACAGCCTTCACGTTCTCTTCAGTACGAATCTTTCGATGAGCACCTCTTCCTGGACGGTCGGCAACTGAACCCAGTTCCTCAAACCGGCGAACTAAACTTGTAATCATGGAAGATATGGGCGCTGATCTTACGTTAAAAACGGCGATAAGATCGCTGCGTCAGAACAATTGATCGTCGGAAAGAAAAATGGAAATCGATAATTTTAATGCTTTGTTGTGGACTGTACATATTCATTTTAAATTTCCAAGAGTTCAGTTATAATCTGCATAAAGAAAAAATAAATCATGTTAAAAAATAAAAAAGTTATTTGTGTTTCACATCAGCTGGTCTTATTTGATCCACCCGTTACAATGTTACCTCAACTATTTTGTATGTATATTTGACCTTTTATAAATAACTCTATTTTGTCTTCGTTATTAAACATTTACCATGAAAAATGTAACCAGACACATGGTTAAAACAATCTTTGTATTTTCGGCTCAATGTATAACATTATTATTCGATAAAGTATCACCTTTCAATAAAGGCCAGCAATCTGGCCTTCTCAATAAAATGACAAATCATCGTAGAAACCCCAAAAACATTTAAGGAAGTTTGCCCCAAAACCTCCTAAACATAATTGCAATTCTCATTAAAATCCCCCTATTACAAAAATAAGATATTTATACACATTTCCAAAACAAAACCCTAAATTAGAAATAATCCTCCTAAATTAGAGGCTCTGTTGTCGATGGGAAAATAAATCAATAATTGTACTTTTTCCGAGTAACCTTTAGTCCCTAAATGGGAAACTCATCTCCTTAGCAGATTTTGGAATGGCAGCTTATGAATATGAACTATCACCGCAAAAAAGTATCTAGCGTGCCTAAGAAACGGACGAACATGGCTAGATCGTCATAGAATTTTACATTGATCAATATTTTTTTTGGATGTCCGATTAATTTTTCGGAGAGTTGCAAACGGAATGACAAATTTGGTATAGACTTCATCCTTCAGTGATGAGAATAAAAACATTTCCCAAACTACTATTGATCAGACCAAAACAAATGTTGGTAGGCTTCCGACTATCCACGGCAATAGATCGTTTAGAGATCGTAGCCATAGACAATTTCAAGTGTTCTCAAAGCTGGATACGTACATAGATGTTACGGTCCTATCACCACGCTGAACATGGGCATGGCTAGAAGCATAATTCAATAAGACAGGGTGGGCCAAAACATACCATGGGGTTGAAAACGTTAGTACATTTTTCGTTTATTAATTTTATGTTGTTTTTTTTTTCTCAGATTATATAATGATTCAAAATGAAAACTTTCTTACTTACACTAAGTATAAAAAATAATGTTACTTAAATGACCCCAGTTTTGAGCATCGCAACGATGGGCTCGCTCCTTCAAGTAACCCCAAAGAAAATAGTCGGGTACTGACAAATCTGGCGATCGCGCTGGCCAAATAATTTCCGAATTTCTGGCAAATATTCGCTCTCAAAAATTTGACTTAGAAGTACTATTGTGTTTCGGACAGTGTGGGCAGTGGCTCCGTACTGCTGAAACCACATCTCAGGTCTGTTTTCAAGAGCAGAACTTAAAAAATGTTCTATCATAAACCGATACCGCTCTTAATTTACGGTTACAGCACTTCCATCTTCATTCTCGAAGAAGTAAGGCCGAATTATATTTTCAGATGTCATCCCACACCATACTGTACACCTAATGGGGTGCAATTGGCGTTGATGAATGGCTCTTGGATTTTCAGAATCCCAGAATCTACAGTTCTGCCATTCAAATGAAAATGAGCTTCATCACTCATGCGTTTGCGTTAAAATTATTGATCGCTGATTTAAATAATACAATTCTATTATTATATCTTCATAATTTATTCTCCAACTATACAATCTGAAAAAAAATAGAAACGAAAAAGTTATTAAATTTGTAAACCCCATGGTAACTTTTGTTCCACCCTGTATATTGGTAGTGTTTTAATAAAGTTAAAAACTTGGGGTCTACGGATGGTAAAGTATCATTTACCTCGGCTTGCAACTAAAATTCTTTTCAACTTCCCTTTGAATATTTTTTTGTTTCATTTATGAAAGGTTCAATAGAAGCAGTGTCTCAAATCTGGCTATGAACTAAATGTAAAGTATAAATTGTAAAAATTACTTAGTAAAAATCTCTAATTTTGAATAACAACATAACCCAATCCTAATAAATAATTTTGAGGATCATAGAAGAGTTGAGTGAATCATATTATAGTTGTAGGAATCATAAGATGGTTTCATGTGAATCATACCATGGTTGCGAGGATCATATTATGGTTGTATGAGATTGTAAGATAAGATAATATGGTTTTGAGGATCATAGTACGGTTGAGTGTGACTCATAATATCGTAGTATGTTTGTGTGTCAATCACAATATTATTGTGAGGATCATAATATTGTGTGATGATCATAATATTTTTGTGTCGCAACCATATACCCAACAATAGTATGATCCTCTTCAAATATTGTCACCACAATCATACTCTTTTCTGCGTGGGCGGACGCAACCCATTTTCAATAATAGTCTTTTATAGAGCCCCTTTAAGGGTTTCTGGTTGACCCTTATAAATCTTTAAATTCCAGAAGAATGGGCCGCGAATGGACCTCTGGACAGAAGATGAAATATGCATCCAAATCCTGTGGAATTTTTGAAAGGCCCTAAACTCTTCTTCATGACAATAACTGCCAATTCCGCTGCTTTGTGTACCTAGCTTGCACATACATACGTGTACGTACGCCTACAAAAGACATTCTTTGGTCATTTTTACCACCTACGCATACGAGAATGAAGCTGTAGCATCAATAACATTTGTGGTTCGTGTTTTCAGGTTTAAATAAAACAAGAAAAAGTGGTGTAAAACTCCGCCGGACAAAATCTTTTGTACACTCCCAATAGGCACAACATTCGCATGGAATGCGTTCCGGCTTCCTCAAATTGAAGACTTTAACCAAAAAATTTATGGAATACAAATAAAAATTGTTATAAAGATTTCCAGTTCTTGTAAATTTTTAAATAGTTCTTTAATTCTCCTTTTCGCCTAAATTGTATACACACGACACTAGTAATCAATCCTAATGAAAATGAACCTATCCATGTTCGAATAGCCTCCATGTCTCTGTTTTCATGTGTTTCACATCGATTTCAACCCCACGCTGTTGAATTGTAGTTTCATCCAGTTCTGGAAACATCCTTGCATTTAGCCTGATAATAGCTCAAATATTTAATAGATTCTTACGTTCTATTGTCTAGAATATGTTCTATGCCATATTTAGATATTTTGCTTCGCCCAGCATCATTTAAACATACGAGTACTAAAAGAAAAAAATAAATATTTAAATAACATTTCCGTTCACCAGCAAACACAAAAAAAAAAAACCAAAACAAAGTAGCAGGTAATACTTTTAGGCAACGGAAAATATTTTCACCTTAAGCTACTTCTTTTACCATTCCTTCTTCTCCTGCCCTTCAACGCTGGTTAAGTACTTTACGATGTTTTTTCTCTAAGGACTTGATTTTTTTAAGAACGTTATCAAGAAAAACCTCAAAATTTCCACTAAAAATGCGAGTGTTTGCAGCAACGATTGTGTTCAACAAGATTTTTGCATTTGAGAAAACTAAAAGAGCATAGAGAACACCTGAAGGAACACAACAAAAAAAACAAGTTATAACGCCGTAAGTTCAGACAGGCCGAACCATTAATACCCTTCACCGTACCTGTACATCTAAAGCTAAAAAGGTATGTTTTTTTTAAGCCTCTTTGTTTCAAGCGTCCGTCCGTAATCGTAGCCAGAACTTTAAAATTGCTAAAGGGTGGTCCTGTCATAATGCACGATATTAATTGTGAGTCATACCTTTACGTCAAGTTTTTGCCCAATATAATGTGACATTTCTTTGTTTCAGTGTTTGACAAATTCAACCTCGGAGGATACACAATTGAGCAGCACTCTAAGAATGTTGAAGCCTTAAGGGAAAATGGACGTTGAAATCAAAATGCATTCCGTACAATTTTGGCCGGCATAATTGGTCATCATAATTGACCAAATGTGTCCACAGTAGATTCGGAAACAAGCTTAACAGCTTACGAAATAATGGATCTGTTGCGCGAAAAACTCAATGGCTGCGTTATGGGCGATGTTAATTGGCCGCCATGATCCTGCGACACCGTTGAACTTCTTTCTTTGGGGATATTCAAAAGAAAAAGTGTAGATCAAAAAGCCAAAAACAATTCAAGACCTAACGGATAAGTTAATCCGGCACATTAAGGACATTCAACCTCCATTATGGCTCAGAGTTATTGAAAATGTGGAGCATCGGATAAAGGTATGCCACCGAAGATGTGGCCAGCATTTAGCCGATATTTTGTTTCACACATTTTATTATGATAGATCCTTCTACTTTTATAAGTATATCATAATAAAAAAAATGTTAAAATATTTCTCAGAACACTTTTTTAGATTACTTTTTTTATGTACAATTAAATTTTCTTTAATTTGAGTACAAATATGTTTATGTTGAGCATGGACCGCCCGTTTTAAACATGCGGTACATTTTTAGGCCACGTGAGCCAAAAAGTCTAGCAACTGAGCACTTTTTTAGGTATTTAGTGCTTCCCAACAATGCCCAATTTAACCATTTTCCGTCCACAAAAAAATATTATTTGCTAGGCAAATACTCAAAAAGTTTTCATTTTAGTCTCTTTAAGGGAAACATTTTTCACCCGAGGGCCGATCTCGGGCCCATTTACAATCACAAACAGCTTATGAGTCACGCAAAATTTCCACGGTTGATTCGTTTGATCGCTATTGGGCTTTCATAAGAAACACGGACGGACAACTGTCAAAAAGCGTAATCGAAAACCGACATTCTGTTTTCACGAGGGTTGCTATATATATTTCTGGCGAAGGCAACACTGAGTGTTGCCTGGCGCCTCTGACATTTCCATTGGGAAGTTTGACATTTTTTAGCTTAAACGTACTAAGATCGCTTTGACGTACGCCGTCATTTGTGTTGTTTACAGTGACTTGAAATAATCAATTTGGCAAAAAAATTTAATTAACTCGTGAACATTCTCATGCGATCATTCTTCACAACTTTCGATTAACTCTTGTCATGATAATTCATGACAAGAGTTAATCGATGAACTTTAATCTTTGTATGGCGATGAAGCACTATCCTATAGCACTGTGAAAAACTATTTTAATGAATTCAATCGTGGCCGACGCTCACTCAAAGAAGTTCGTGAAGGTCGTCCAAACACACGGCCGTTGTGCCAGAGAACATTGATGCCGTGCGTGAACTATAATGCAAGATCGTCATGTGACATACCGTGAGATAGAGGCATCCTTGGGCATTTCTTCTACCAGCATACATTCGATATTGCATAAACACCTGGCCGTACAAAAAGGTTTGTTCTTGTTGGATCCCGCACAATTTGACAATCGCTCAAAAAAGCTCGTATCGATTGGTACAAAGAAATTTTAAAAATATGCGATCGCGGTGCTTCTAAAGACGTTTATAAGATCGTCACAGGTGACGTATAATGGATCTATGCGCATGAGCCCGAAACAAAACAGCAATCGACCGTGTGGGTCTTCGAAGACGAGCCAAATCCAAAGAAAGTTGTTCGAAGATGAAGCACTTCGAGGCAAATGGTCGACTGTTTCTTCGGCAAAACTGGTCATGTGGCGACTGTTCCGCTTGAGCAACGTAGGGCGGTCAATTCTGAGTGGAACACCACAATTTGTTTGCCTGAAGTCTTCGGAGAAATTCGAAAAACGAACAAGAGAAGACGAATCATTGTGCACCATGACAATGCGAGCTCTCACTCATCGGCTCAAACCAGCGTCTTTTTGACCGGCCAAAACGTCGAACTGATGGATCATCCGCCGTACAGCCCTGACTTGGCTCCCAATGGCTTTATCTTATTCCGTAGCACCAAGAAAAAAAATCGTGGTCAACGTTTTTCATCGCCCGAGGTAGCTGTTGAAGCGTTCAAAAACCATGTTTTAGAGGTGTTTCAATCGGAGTGGAAAAGTGATTCGACAATTGGTTTGAGCGCATGCAAAAGTATATAAATCATGCTGGAGAATACTTTGAAAAACAATAAAACCCTTTTTAATGATAAATATTCGCACTTTCATTATTAGGCCAGAATTATATATAGCAGCCCTCGTTATGTCCAAACCCAACAGGGCTCAATATGTTCAATCTATTTGATGTATTTGGCTTTAGAAGCCACACAGGACATCAATGTCTGATAAAGTTCGACACAGTTCATTGCTCAGACAAAAATGTGTCATCGGTCCTCGTTATGTTACAGCCACAGAGCAAAGATCTCTCCCGGTGCGATATACAACTGCTCTAGAACATTTATATTTATTCCGATTTCAATCAAATTCGATATGGTATATTACGATTGACAAACACCCAATATTTGACGGATGTGAGTTATATAGGTACAGTTTTAAATAACGCCCCCTAAAAATCGGCTGGTGCCCACAAAATACCGCATGGACATATGACTTTAAAATAACTATAAAATTTTCTCACGGCAAAACAGCTGGCATAGCCAAAAAACTTATTTCACTACATACACACGTTGTACAAGAAACCTATTGATGGCTCAGTAATTCTCATACGTTTGGTAAGAACCTGGTCTCAAAGAGTTCAGTTTTTCTTTTAACAATTGATGCGAAGCTTTCTGATGAAGGTCGTCACGGACTTGAAATCGCGATAAGAGCAGTGTGCAGTTACGAAAATCAATGTCACTTTGCCATTTTCTTGAAAACTTATCTTCTATTTTGAATATATAGGGTAATCCATCTAGAGGTATTTTTTCACAACAAAAAAAAATATAAAAATTCAAATCGAGTTTTTTGGATCGAGTTTATTGGTTTTTTGAAAGGACATTTCATGGCATTATTTTTTTTTAATATAATTTCCTTCAAATGTTGGCCGCAACTACGCCTCAGGGTTTCCATTCTGAGGGTCCAATTTTGTATGACTCGTTCGAGCATTTCGACCGGTATGGCTTAAACGTCACGCGTAATGTTGGCTTCCAAAACCTGAATCGTAGCTGGTTTGTCAGCATAGAATTTGGACTTTACGTAACCCCAAAGAAAAATGTCTAAAAGTGTGATATCACTCGATCTAGTCGGCCAACTCACCTGTCCAAAACGTGAAATTATCTGTTTTTCGAAATTATCTCTCAATAGATCAATTGTTTGAGCATCTGTATGGCAAGTGGTGCCGTCCTTTTGAAACCAAGTGTCGTCAAGATTACGGGCTTCAATTTCAGGTAGCATAAAGATCGATATCATGACGCGATAACGAGCACCATTCACGGTTACGTTCCAACCATCTTCATTTTTAAAAAAATATGCACCGATGATCCCACCAGCTTATAAACCGCACCAAACCGTGGTTTTCTCTGGGTATAATGACACCTCTTGAACCTCTTGTTGTTGCTCTTCAGCCCAAATGCGGCAATTTTGTTTATTGAATTTGCCGTTGAGCCAGAAATGGGACTCATCACTGAACAAAATGTTGGTCAAAATCAGCGAATCTTTTCGTTACTCACCAAACGCTCATTTCTATAATACAGTTGCCAACATTTGAAGGAAATTGTTTTTTTAAAAAAAATAAATGCCATAAAATGCCCCTTCAAATTACCAATAAAGATTTCACACTTGATTTGAATTTTTATATTTTTTTTGTTCTGAAAAAATACCTCTAGATGGATCACCCTTTAGATACAAAAGGTCTCGAGCCGGTTATTCCCTGTTCAATTTTCTCACGAACCTACACAGTTTTCTTTCAACTTGGTTCAATTTTGGTGACGGAAATCTGACCTATTTCAACATGGACATATGTGACAGCGCATAGAGAAAGGGACCTAAGGGCAAAAAAAAAACAATTTTCACTTTTCTTTTTTTTTGATGTGGACAACATCTGAGCATCGAATGAGACCGATCCCATGCCCCAAAAAAATTCCCTCCCAGAGATATGTGCGTTTTATGAAAGTAAAGTCGACGAAAGGGACCTTATCTTTAAAATGGCTTACCTAAACAAAACTGGTTTTTAACCTTAGGTCCATTTCTATTTGGCGCGTCACATATGGGTTCCAAAAACAATAACAGTTTCACATACATTAAAATACGACATTCTTTTTTAAAATCTAGGTAAATTTAGAGCCTGTTCAAGGGCTCAATTATCGTACTTTATTTCTGATTCGAAAAAATGTCCGTTCTTAAGCAAATAGCTAAAACCGAAATGTCGTTCAATGCCAGTTTTTCCTTAAGTTAAACCCCGAGAGTCTTCTTTTTAAAACCCGAATTGCTAGTTTTCTCAAACCGTGTTTTTTGGACACTCTGGGACGAATGTATATGGCTAGATCGTCTTTGAACTTTAGGACTATTAGGAATACATATCCTTTATAGGGTCCTAGAGAGTTTTTTAGTGGCTTTACAAACGAAATGACAAATTTTATAAACCACCCACCCTTCTGTGGAGGGTATAAAAAGACCATGTCAGGCCAAGTGCCTTAAAGAAACAGATTGTCTGAAATCGTAAACACTAACAAAAATCTAAAAATAAAAAAAAACGTTTTATTATTTATACGGAAAGGAAAACTTCAGCGAGCATTTCTCGGTACAATTACTCACGCTATCAAATGAAATTCACTTAGAATATATTGAACTGGATTACAGGGCCGAACTTGCTAAATTGCTTCTCGGAATAGAAACAATTTGTAATTTTCATGTACGAGTATGCTTAAAGAAAATGTATGCTGGCATACTCTAGGCATAGTCCCAAAAATTAAAGCAAGGTAAAAAATTCGAACACGATTACCATTTGTTGTTTTAATTTTTCAAATAAGTTGCAAATATGTTGTGTTATTTTATGCTAGAGGGCATGACATACCTATTAATATGCGCAAATATTTGCCTCTGTCGCCATAAGGTGCCACTATAAATTATGCAAATAAATTGTGAAAAATTCCCAAATTATGGAGAGGGTGGGCGGAGGGAATATGTGGAGGGTGTGGCAAAAATCAATCAATAACTGAAGCAAATCATTTATGGGTCAACGAGAATTGATTTGCTTTGTTGTTTTAATTAATTTGAATTAATTAAATGCGTTAAACATGCCGCTGAATTGAATTGAATTTATGCGTTACTAAGTGATGAATATTTATGCATATCAGCGAATTAGCCTTTGCGTTTATGTGTTTGTTGCAATGTCAGCAGAGTGCTTTGGCATATCTTTGCGACATATTCAACGACCGTTTATAGAAAAACACTGAATATATACATAGCTGTGACTGGCCGAACAAAACGTTGACGATATTTTCTTTCAACTGCCTCCCAAGTTATTCCATACTACTTTGCCTATATTACGGCAACAAGCGTTACGGTTACGGACTCTAGGAGTCATCAACCGTGCCTTGACTCCGGTTTTGCTCTACACCAAAAGGTGAAGTAATTGATCTAGGAAGATTGCTCTTCTCATTCTCATTAATCATAGTGAGACTCCCGTATAAGTCATTTGATTAGTAGCCGAAGTAATCGTTGCCAAAGACTACTGAAAAAAAACTTTGGCGGGTTTAGAAACAGCTGTGCAGTCTGCCTGCCAAACGTAGCCAAAACATTTCACCAATTTTTTGGTTGATTCCGAGCAGAATAAAAACTGTTCAAGTCATAACGATGATAACGAACTTTATGTGGCCCGAATTGGAAGATGTGGATGTGAACGATATGCGGTTTCAACAGGACGGTGCCACTTGTCACACAGCTAACGAAACAGTGGCTCTTTTGCGCGACAAATTCAATGGCCGTGTTCTCTCACGTCGTGGCGATGTTAATTGGCCGCCAAGATCATTTGATTTGACACCGTTGGACTACTTTCTTTGGGGTTATTTGAAAGAAAAGGTGTACGTCGATAAGCCAGCAACAATTCAAGAGCTAAAGGATGATATAATTCGGCACATTAACGGCATAGAACCGCGTCATCAAAAATTTGGACTATCGGATAGAAGTGTGCCGCCGAGGTCGCGGCGGTCATTTGGTCGATATTTTGTTCAATACATACTCGTAATTGAACCATGCCAATATTATCATAACAAAAAGAAATGACAATAATTTCCTATATAATTCACTCAGAAAAAAAAGTATGGTTGTGGTGATAATATTTGAAGAGGATAATAATATGGGTAAACGGTTGCGGTACAACAATAGTATGATCCTCAAAACAATAGTATAATTCAAATACAACCATACTATGATCCCCACAACCATAGTATGATTCACACTCACCCATACTATAATCTCCACAACCATAGTATGATCCTCACACAAAGTATGATTCACACGTAACCATGGTATGATCCCTACAACCATAGTATGATCACACATAATTATACTATGATCCCCAAAATAATTTATTAGAATTTGTTTAAGTTGTCGACAATAGATTTGATCCCCAATATTATGTATTAGAATTGGTTTAAACTGTCTACAATAGATTTAAATTATGAAAATTATTCAAAAATACATTAAATTCAAAATAATAGGTGTGATTTATTTCAAAGTAGAAAAAATAACTTTAAATAAACGTAAGCGTTCTTGTTAAAAATATTTCTGTTAAAAAAGCCAAAGCAGCTTGTTTAAAAAATTTTAATTCCGATAAAAAAAAGTACTATTATTGAATTAGAACCGTACCAATAACATTTGTTCTAAAAAGCATATTTAAATGAAGAAAAATTACAATCATACAGTATGATTGCCGTAATCATATCATTGTTAACATAAAACGCAAAACACGATAATTTTGTCGCACCAACCATATTTATATTGTTACTATAACCATATTTTCATTTTTAAATTTGGCAACACTATTGTTACATTTCATTGTCAAAACTAAATTCAGTTAACAATGCTATGGTTGCGACGAACATACTTTTATTGCGGAGAACATATTATTAATTTTGCCGTGACCATGTATCTAGTAACCATGTTTTTTTCTGCGTGTTTGTGTTTTTTTCAAAATCATCATCGGTCCTTAAAATTTAACCACCCTTTGGTAACAATCCTTAACAAAAAGCAACACGTGCACAAATTCAGTTGCAAGAATCATTGATTTACTAGTTACGATTGACGATAATTTGTCTCGTCAACCGATACTGTCAATTCCAAATACTGAAAATTGCCGTATACCCTATCAACATTCGGTTGAAGCGATGTAATAGATGCGCAGTACATGCATCCACCAACATTCGCTTGGCAAAAAATTGGGTTGTTACATAAATCTGTTCTCTGTAAGCATAAATAAAGAATTGAATTTTGCAAAAGAATATAAAATTAATATAGTATTATAAAAACTGTTTGATTTCTCTTCATACATATAAAAAAAATGGGGAAACCCTGAACAGAAACGGCAATTTAAATAGAACAAACAAATGCCAGAATAATGATCGGTGGTTTTAGGCGTATTAGTGCATGCCCACTTACACGATAAACACACAAATTTAAACGTAAGAATAGTCGGAGCTGAAAGGGAAATTTAAGGAGTACCCACACCCCCCGCCTTCCCGAGCAACACTCAACATAAAAACTATCGACTCTTTTTTTCTCGCTTACCCTTCTTTATAATCTGCTGTGATTCTTAAAAAATGTTTAGTATTCTTTAAGATCTTCATGCGAAAGCAGTGAATTGTAAAAACAGTTGGTGAATTGTTAAAAAAAACCTAAGAAGTGTTACTTATAGACAATATCGGACTATGTTGACAAATTTTAATTGATACATTTTAGACTGTCGGGATATTATTAAGTTTTTAACACAAAGAAATAAGAAACAGTAAAAATTCAGTTAATCGCCGTCGCAGTTAAAGCTCTGCCGGCAGAACAGTTCAGTGTGGCTATTGATTTCCAACTCCTTCATTAGTGAAATACCAACAATCGACTTGTCTGGCGGTGTATGAGTGTGAGCGAGAGATCTAGTGAGAGTGAGTATGTATGTATGCCTACGCAAAGAAGAAAACCTTAAGTAATTTGCTTATAAGAACAGAGACGACAATGAAATAATGTTTTTCAACGCACACGTCATAAACTGCCTATGCAATGAGATATTATATGAATTCGTTTTTTTACTCTCCTTTCCTTTTTAAACCCTTGTCACTTTATTCACAACCTTCCTTTTATAATTGACGTACCAACAAATGCATCATTTTGCGTGGTTAACCCTGCAAATAATACGACTACTCCATACACGGGTGTAAATTGTAGTTCATAATGGACGAGGACTAGTCCAAAAGTAACCCAAATGCATGGAAAAACCTAACCCATTTAACATTACGATGTCCTAGGGCTGGACCACATAACCCTCTTTGCATTACATAAGAGTAGTCTCAAAACTACTCCAAGTCATTACTCTATGGTACACCTCAGAGGGTTATTCTTAAAACTAACTCATGTAACTAATCCATGGAATACCCCAGATGACTAGTTTGGAAATTACTCCATTGTACCCCTGATGGTCTGTTAGTTTTGTGCTTTTCTCTGTGTGAGGATATTTTTAACATGAAATGCTACGTTAACATAACAGTTTTAACAACATGCACACACAGGGAAAAAACAAAATGTAATAATAATACAACATAATTAGTAATTTATATTTAATATAAAAAATTTTAATTAATTAATTAAACATAACTGTAATGGCAAAAAAACAAAAACAAATTCAATTCAAAAAAACACTTAAAGAAAACTTAGCATTAAATTCATATTTTTGGCAATGAGAGATTTTGAGTTAAAAATAATATTAATTAGATGTTTTCTTCTTCTTTTGAGAACATACAATACGAAAGTGTCGTTTCTTAACAACTTGTAGTGCTGTTCGTAATTCCTTATCAGCATTGGGAGAATAATTACATATGGCAGCTGAAATGGAGATAGTTATTTAAACCAAATATTTTTTTTATGTCAGAATACTTACCTATTTCTTTTTCTCTATTATTCAACAATCTATTTATACATTTTTCTTTTTCCGCTTTTAAAAGTCGTCTTCTATGACGCGAACTACAAAGCATTTTTAATTCTCTCTTTTATTTACCACGTTTTTCTTTCTTTTTCAAATAACATCCGCGCACTATGCAATCAAAAACAAACTGAAATAATTCGTGTCAACGAAGCCACAACAAAAAAACAACAACTTCACTTGCAACCAAAAAAACCTGAACATTGCCGTTACTTCATTCAACTAAAAAATATTGTTTGTCTCTAACATGGTCCATGACAGCATTACATAGGGCAGTGTTGTAACTACTCCATAGCACCTGAAATGGATCATGTAGTCCAATATTATTTGCAGGGAACGATCGGTGGTGCGTGCATGTTAGTACAAGCCTATTCACACAATAAACACACAAAAAGTATAACGTCAAAAATGGTTTGAGCAGAAAGGCAAATTTAATGAGAACCCACAACTCCTTCCCGTGCAACACTTCTTCGTAACAATTATCAACTCTAATCTTCACTCACTTTTCTTTATAAATATGTAATCCCTTATGATATTTCAAAAATGTTTAATTCCGTTTATAAGCTTCATGCGACAACAGTGAATTATAGGAACGGTTGGTGAATTGCTTAAGAAATCCAAAGAAGTGTAAATTATAGACAATGTCAGACTTTCTGAGCAAAGTTTATTATTTCAATTGATTCATTTCGGTCTGCAAGAATATCATTAATCCGTTTCTAACAAATAATATGAAAAACAATTACATAGTATAAAATCACCGCCGTTGCAGTTAAATCTCTGCCGGCAGAACACTTCAGTGCTGCTCTGGATCTCCCACTCCTTTATTAGTTAAATACCAACAAACGAACTGCCTGACGGTGTATATGTGTGTAAGAAAGATTTCGTGAGAGTGAGTATGTATACGTAAGCATAGAAGAGGCCGCTCCGTTATTTGCTGCTAATAACAGAGAAGCAATGCAATTAAGATAATGACAATCAAGGCAAACGTTATTAACTGCATATGCAAAGAGATATTTAATGAATGTTTGTTCACTCCCCTCTCTTTTTGAAAACCCTTGTTACTTTATTCGCAACCTTCCTTTTACAATTGTCGTACCAACAAATGCATCAATTGTCTGGTTAAAGATCGGTAGTGTTAGTGCATGCCCATTCACACCATAAACACACAAAAATTAAAACGTCGATAATAGTCGGAGCAGAAAAGACAATTTAAGAGTACCCACACCCCCTTCCCAAACAACTCTTCTTACAATTATCAACTCTATTCTTCACTCGCTTGTCTATATAATCTCTTATGATCTCTCAAAAATGTTTAGTTTTGTTTATGAGCTTCATGTGACAACAGTGAATTGTAGGAACGGTTGGTGAATTGTTTAAAAAATCTAAGGAAGTGTAAATTATATACATTGTCAGACTTTCTTAGCAAATTTTATTACTTCAATTGATTTATTTCTGCCTGCCGGGATATCTATAATTAATCCGTTTCTTACAAATAATATGAAAAACAATTAATACAAAACTCATCGCCGTTGCAGTTAAAGCTCTGCCGGCAGAACAGTTCAGTGCTGCTTTTAATTTCCAACTCCTTCATTAGTAAAATACCAACAATTGATATGCTGTACGCGTTGTGTGTGTGTCCGAGAGATTTAGTGAGAGTGAGCATAACTTCCAATAGAATTTAACACTGAGTATTTTGCTAATACTCGTAGGAACAGGAGATGGAATGCAATACAGATAATGATTTTTAAGGCTCACATCAACTGCTTATGCAAAGAGCTATTTTATGAATGTTTCTCTACTCTGCTCTCCTACAGAGAGAGCAATTTAACATTCTGTTAAATTGGTAGGCATTTGTCGAGAAACATTTATATCAATTAATTGATGTCTTGTTACGTGATTTTCTATGAAACTCTGGGTGCATAATAAAATCTTAACAAATTACAAAGCAATTGTAGTTAAATACTTATGGAATTCTAAACAAATTACGTTTGTAAAACTTAAGAAATTTAAAATCGGTCGTGTTGAGCATTGTTCTAACTTATTGTTGTAGCAGTGGCACCTGCAGACAAACACAGAATATTGTAGTTACTAATTTCTCTTTTTCCTTTTTTATTTTTCTTTCTTCAGCAGAGTTCTTTGCTCTAGTTGCGTGCGTGTGGAAAAATCTGTTTAATCGCGGCAAATTTTTTTTTTCAATTCAAAGAGAGGTGGCAAGTGAAAAGGAGATAGAGAGAGACTAAGAGAGCATTGGACATATCGGCTAATTATGGTTGCTGTGAATAATTCTGCGTGATGAGATTTGGCATGACAACAGGAGTCAAAAAAGAGGTATGTCTTTATTTTTCATTGTTTTTTATTGTTTACTATCAAACACTGTCCTTGTTCAGCTAAAGTGTTTTATTTCAAAATTTGTGAATATTAGTTTATTTTTTGAAGTCAACGTCATGCAGTGACGTACATCAGCCACTGTTTTTATACCCTCCACCATACAATGGAGGGTATATTAATATTGTCATTCTGTCTGTATCACCTTGAAATAATCATCGGAGACCCAACAAAGTATAGTCATGATATATTCTTGATTCTCGTAAAATTCTAACAAGATCTAGCCATGTTGTCCGGCTGTCCGTCTGTTGAAAACAAGATAGAGCCTGTAGTTAACCTAGCATGGTTGGTATTGAAAATGGGCTATATAGCTCTAAGGGAAGTTGGTATTGGAGACCCTCAACCGACACTACCTCATAAAAATTTGTTTTTTTATTTGGAAATACCCGTCCAGTTTCTTGAGCAAAATCTCTGAAATTTTGCAAATAATAATCTCTATATAGGCGCAATCATCTATGTAAAAACGGTTTAGATTGGGCCACCATTTCTTGTACCTCCCATACAAACGGCCTTTTGGGACTTGAGAAATAATATGACAATAACTGACCACAAACTTGACCTATCGAAATGAAATTTTACTCATCAAGAATTCTATATTCAACACACTTCAACGCTGAATTCGGTTGAGATCGGAAAAGTCCTACTGGTACCTCCCACACTAACGGTCTCATGGGCCTTGAAAAATAATAAGACAATAACTCACTACAAACTTGACCTATCGAGATGAAATCTTGTACATAAAGATTTTTATATAGAACACACTTCCGCACCAAATTTGGTTTTATTTGGGAATCTGTTGGAGGGTATCCAAAGTTCGGCACAGCCAAACTTAACATTTTTTACTTGTTTTTATTGATATTGTAATTTTTTTTGTTGGTGAACATTTTAGGGAAAAAACAAATAAATTGAAAAGCTTTAGCAACTAAATTAGCTTTGATTTTTATGAATGTTCATGCTAATTATTTTATTTAACACATATTTTTTTAAAAAAAAAGGCACATATTTGGCGCATACGAATATTGATACACCTTATTCTCTTACTATTAAAACTATTGTGATATGAATAACTAACATTTAGTGGACATGCCATTCTGTTTAGGAACTGCTTTTAGGCGTTTAGGCATTAAATGCACTAATTTTGTTGTTGTTTCTTCTCCAAGATTCTGTCATTGCTCCAATAATGAACTTTTTAGCTAGGTTTTGTTTGAAATTGCACGCTTTTTCACACATCTGTCCAACTCTTTCCTTAAATGTTTAATTAGATTGAGGTCTGGCGACTGTGGTGGGTATATTCCCTATACATTGTCGTTATAGGGGACGAGAAAAATCAGCAAATATTTCAAAGTGAGCGATTTGTATGGGCGATTCTTGGAATTATGGGCCAATTTCGACATCATTTTTGGCATTCGATTTTTTTTTGCAAAATTTAATATTTGATTCAGGTAGATGTCTAGTTTTAAGTATGACTATTTTTTTTTAAAAGGTACACATCAAAATTTTAATTTTTAACGGAATCATGCAACAATTTAAAAATAAAAACAATTTAAAAAAAAACCGGGGAATGAACAAATTAAGTGTGAACGTTGGTAACGAGTGACAAAACACGACTTACTTAATTTAAATAAGACTGTTGACGAATAAACTATTAGATGTGCACCCACTTCATGTAATGTTCAATTATATTTTAGTTGCTTGAAATCATATTGGTTTGGAAATTTGAATTTTAGCTAATATAAGATTTTCCAGGGCAATACTGTGTATTTTCAGGGACAGAAAATAAATATTCATAAAAATATAAATTGAATAAAAAATTTAATCATTAATAGCAACAAAATTAATTGATTATTATTTTTAACTATGGACTGGTTTTATGAAATCAATAATTAATATTTTTGTAAATAATTGAGAAAATTTCAATTGAAAGTAGTGTTAGGGACAACCAGAGTAATGACATTTTAACACTATGGTAGGAAATTGTTTGAAGAACAAATAATTTTTTTAAAAAAAATTTCAAAGACTTTAAAGTTCCTATAAAGATTTAATGTATAGTAAATAATAGAGTATAATATGTTGTATTTTTCCCACTTGGAACAACCAAGGACAGCAAAGTGGTCCATAATCTTAGAATCAATCGTATACAGAATTATTTAATATTGTAGATTCTTTGCTGAGTAGTTGAACGAAAATATTTGTGAAAGACGCATTTTTAGACAAAATTGAATTGCCTTATAATTTTTAAATAGTTGAGAAGTATTACAAATTTAGCTTTTTTTAATTTTTTTTTAAATCAATATTATTTTTTTTAGTTAATTTTTTATGATGAACATGGGAAAAATTTATAATTTTTGACAGTAAAAAAAAAAAAATGTTTTGCACTATAAATTAGTTTGGAATTTTGTCATTTAGAATATAACGAAATCTTTGACGATTTTATACGATTCTTTTGATTTAAAGTTTTCAAAAAGTGTATGATGAATTTTTAATTCAAAAAATTTTAAATTTTTGATGCAAAAAAAAATTCAAAAAATTCTGTGATTTTTTTTAATAATAAATTATTTATTAGAAAATTTTTGCAGAGTTTGTCCGATTCTTTTTGATTTTAATTTTTTAAAAAGTGCATGATGATTTTTTTATTCGAAAAATTTTCAATTTTTGATCCCATAAAACAAAAGACAAAAAAATATATCGTCGTAGTTTTCAGCACAAGGCCTACGTGTAAATTTTAGTTTTCTTTATTGTCGCGTTGAGTAGTCCTATTGTTCATACCAAATTCAAATCATTCTTCCACATCTTTATTGGTTCAGGATTTAGAAAAAGGCCCATGTGCATTTCTTTAAGGAAATTATCATTAAAGTATTGTAGAAGGCGGCCGGCCTAAGTGTTTTTTTGCACATAGGACTTTCAATTTTAAGAGTGATTTTAAGAAATGTTGTTTGAGTCCTTGTATAGAGAACCTTTCTTCCTCAGAATGGATTTGGTCTATTACTTATATATAATTACTTATATATATATATATATATCCCTAACAGTTTACAACAAAAATACATTTTTATGCAAAGTTTGGACTTTCTTGGTTGATTATTGGGACCGTTATCGTGCTTTCAACAGACACACTGCAAGAGAAATTCAGAATTGTACGCTGATCAAAAACATATGTGACGCGCAAAATAGAAAGGGACCTAAGGCTAAAAACCAGTTTTGTTCAGAAAGCCATTTTAAAGATTAGGTCCCTTTCTATTTGCGCTTAGAATCGTCGACTTCACTTTCATAAAACGCGCATATCTCTGGGAGGGAACACTTTTGGGGCATGGGATCGTCTCCTTCGATGCTCAGATGTTGTCCACATCAAAAAAAAATTAAAATTGATTTTTTTACCCTTACGTCCCTTTCTCAATGCGCTGTCACATATATACTTTATGTGCATCAGATCACTATTTTTTTATTATTTACCGAACGAAATGCTAAATTTGAAATTATAAAAAGACCTATGTGGAAAATTATCATTCTAGTTCTATTCACACACTACTAAAATTGCCCATGTGACATTTTTGTATACGAGATTTGCAATTCTAATTTTCGGAAATTCCGCGAAATGAATGAATGCAAATGTTTTTTGGCTCTCCTAAAAAATATCGAAAAAAACACAAAGACCTGCGGATATTTATCATCAAAAATGGTTTTATTGTTTTTCAAAGTATTCTCCAGCATCATTTATACACTTTTGTATGCGCTCAAACCAATTGTCGAAGCACTTTTTCCACTCCGATTGAGACACCTCCAAAACATGGTTTTTGAACGCTTCAACAGAATCTTCTGGCGATGAAAATCGTTGAACACGGATTTTTTCTTGATGTGCCAGAATAAAAAGAAATCGTTGGGTGCCAAGTCAGGGCTGTACGGCGGATGACCCATCAATTCGACGTTTTGGACGGTCAAAAAGGCGCTGGTTTAAGCCGATGTGTGAGAGCTCGCATTGTCATGGTGCAAAATGATTCGTCTTCTCTTGTTCGTTTTTTTTTTAATTCCTCCGAAGACTTCAGGCAAACATATTGTGGCGTACCATTCGGAATTGACTGTCCTACGTTGCTGAAGCGGTACAGTCGCCACATGATCAGTTTTGCTGAAGAAACAGGCGACCATTTGCTACGAAGGCTTCTTCCACGAATAACTTTCGTTGGATTTGGCTCGTCTTTGAAGACCCACATGGTTGATTGCTGTTTTGTTTCGGGCTCATACGCATATATCCATGATTCGTCACCTGCGACGATCTCATAAACGTCTTTTGAAGCACCTCGCTCGTGTTTTTTCAATATTTCTTTGCACCAATCGATACGAGCCTTTTTTTTTGACCGATTGTCAAATTGTGCGGGATCCAACGAGAACAAACCTTTTTTACGGCCAGGTGTTCACGCAATATCGAATGTATGCTGGTGGAAGAAATGCCTTAGGATGCCTCTATCTCACGGTATGTCACATGGTGATGTTGTATTATCAGTTCACGCACGTCATCAATGTTATCTGGCACAAAGGCCGTTTTTGGACGATCTTCACGACCTTCGTCTTTGGGCGAGCGTCGGCCACGATTGAATTCATAAAACCAGTTTTTCACAGTGCTATAGGATGGTGCTTCATGCAAAGATTTAAGTTCATCGATGCACTCTTGTCGTGATAATACACATCGAAAGTTGTGAAATATGATCGCACGAAAATCAAATCACGAGTAAATTCCATTTTTTTGCCAAATTGATTTTTCAAGTCACTGTAAAGAACACAAATGATGGTCGTATGTCAAAGCGTTCTGAGTACGTTCATGCTAAAAAATGTCAAACTTTCTAATGGAAATGTCAAATGGTGCCAGGCATCACTAAGTGTTAAATAAAAAGTACTGAATGTTTTTGGGTCAAAAGTTTTTAATATATTTATTGATGTATATTGTATCCAAAAAGAATCTACTTATCCGAAATTTCCGCCTTTTGGCTTTACACATGCCTTAAGTCGCACTGGCCAATCGTCTCAATAGCTGCACGAACCTCGTCCATTGGAAAAAAACCAATGGGTTTAAATTTGGACTGCCTGAGGGCCATTCTTCAGAGGAATTGAACCCTGGCAAATTGTTTCGAAGCCAGGCCTGGGACGTTTTAGCCTTATGGGCCGGCGCAGAACCCTGCTGGAAAGTCCATGGCTGGTTTTGGAACACGGAATTGTTAAGAGGCTTCACAACAGCTTCCAAAACGGTTTCTTGGTAAACTTTGGCCGATGCTTTGACTCCTTGTTCGCAGTAATGCAGGTCAGTGACCTCATCGGAAGAGACACCCCACCAAACCATGACTGAAGCTGGGTGATGGGCCTTTTTCACCCTTGGGATCAGTTCAGATGCTTCCTTATCATTTTGCTTGTTAAATTTTTCCCGAACGGTCAATTTTTTTTCATCGGTGAACAAAATTTTTCTGTGCAAGTTATCAGCGTGCTTTACAAAAAGATGTTTGCATTTTTCAATCCTATTTTTTGTAAAGCTGCAGTCAATAAATGTCCGGTACGTCGTTTGAAAGCCCAAAGTCCCAAGTCTTTTTTAATGATTCGACTCATGGACTTTTGCGTGATATTCATCTCACGGGCAATGATGTTCTGTCTTCGGACCGATTTTCTGTGAATTCTTGATTTAACGGCTTTGATGACATGCGGTGTTCGAAAGGAGCGTGGGCGGCCCGACCAGTGGCGGTCTTTTACAGCTTAGGTCTCCTCAAACAGTTTTATGCATCGGTAGTCGAACATGCGGCTAATCCCTAGTGGCCGGAGCGTTTTGAAAATATCGTTTTTTTTCATTTCACATATGAAAAGTGCTATTACAGCGATTCGGTTCTCATTATCTGACCACTCCATGATAAAAGTTGAAACAATTTTGAAATCCCGTTGCAGACTAACGCTTTTAAGGTTAGCTTTCAAAACCCCTATGACACTAACGGGGTATGTTCAGTTCTGCTATTGAAATGGGTGTGTTCAATGTTGTAACAGTATTTATGTCCCTACTAAGTATAACATTTGATGTTAATTTTTTTCAAAAATTTCAAATTTATCAAATTTAATATGACAGCTTTTCTGTGAGCATTTTATCGTGTTAATTCAGTTCTAGTTGATAAGCCAAATGATTGATTAAAAACCAATAAAAAATGTTACATTTTGCTTTTTACGAAAAAAAAACAGCGAAATAAAAGCCGATAACATTTTCGAAGTCAGCGTATCATCCATCTAGAAACGACGATTCGTTGTATTCTGAAAACCTCCCAATGCTAATATCGGAACGAAGCCTGTGCCCCAGTCTAAAATCCACACCAAACAGTGCCTAGTTGTGGTTGTTTTGGCTACTCAATAGTCACGTGTGGGTTGTCTGAAGTCCATTTGCGACAATTTTGCATATTGACATAGCCATCTAGATGAAAATGAGCTTCATCTGAAAACAAGATTTTGAGGTAAAATTCTGCCAAACAATCTTAAGCCCATTGTGCGAAGCGAAAACGCAGCGGGTGTTGTTCCATGAGAAAGTCTAACTTTCCAATAAACCAAAAATTTTAAAAAATTATACATTTTTTGCTTTTCAGTTAAAGTCATAACTTTGGAACCGTTGGACTTCTGAGCTTCGTTTAGGTAATTTTGAAAAGCTAAGAGGTAGGGCTATCTTTTAAGAAAAAAACGAAAAAACCCAACCACTATTTCAGAACTAAGCAATTTTACCCTAGTACCCTCCAACCACCAATCCGAAAATTTTCAAACCACTGCCATTTCGCCCCCTTGCATTTTCGGGCTTGTTTGTAGATGGACATATTTTCATAAAATGAGCCAAGGAATGAAATTTGTCCAGTCGTGAATGAATCACCCTGTATAATTCAAATATTTTGGAGCACCTGGGAGCGCCTGACTTACGAGTTAATTTGCACTGATGTACAACACTCATACGCACCAAGTTACCACTTGACTTATTACGATTTATTACGACCATATCGAGCCATAAGCGCTAACCTATCGTAAGTGAAAAAATGCAAATTTTACAGGAGACGGTTTTTATTATTTATTTCAAACAACTTTATTAAAAATGCAAATGTTTTAATGCAAAAATTTAAGATTTCTACCTACTCATATAACTGTATCAAAAAACAAAAAAAAAAATCTGAACACATTTGCGATTGCTGCAGCAATTTGATGTGTGACTTACGATAAAATTGCTACACAATAAAATTTAAACAATCATTTACGATAAAATGCAAAAGCTTTTTTTTTTTGATGTTTTACTAACAATTTTGTCATTTTAAAAATACAAAACGATGAGGCTTGTCCTAACGATTATTTTTCAGCAATAAAATTTTTTTTCCAAAAATTTGACTTACGATAGGTTAGCGCTTATGGCTCGATATGGTACTCCCAAAACCAATATCATTTCAAATTCCAAGCCCAACCAACACATTCTATATTCATTATTTTATAATTAAAAAATGTTTTTCTTTTTTCTCGCTCTCCCAATCACTCTCTCTCTCTTGCTCTCTCTAATATTGCAATTTGAGTTGTTGTCAGAAGAAAATAAAAGTCAGCCTTATATGGGGATAACGTATGGACGTTGGACTGCAACAAAGTTCAAACAAAAGAAAATTGTTCTAAACAAAAATTATTGTTGTTTATTTAACTTCTACCTTTGTAAAGTTTTTCATTTTGTTTGTGCTCAAGCTACAAATTTTATTACCCAATGTTAGACAAGAGCAGGGACAAGAGCGGAAAAGCAGGGGGCGTACAGGAAAAAGTATAAAAATAATACAGCAAAAACAAGAAGAAAATATAACATTTAAGAAAAACCACAAACACAAATATATCAGTTACACGACGGGCCACACCATGGCAGGCAGACCACATCGAAAGGCAGACCTGTAAGAACACAAAAATCTAACTTAACCTACAGACACATACACGTGCTCCTAGAGTGAAAGAGACACAGGGAACCGAGTGTTGGTGAGTGTGTGTGTGATACCTAGGTTAGCAGCTACCTGTGTATACATGCAATATAATAAAATCAAGTTATTTGTGTCTCTAACACAACCTCAGCCAGCCCAGCACAGCCTGCCATACGTTGGAGAAGTAAAAAATATTTTTCATTTTATATAAAATTACTTTTGTTGCTGCTGTTCTTGTTGTTGTTGTCGTCAACGTTTTTGCTGGCCAGACTTTACATAAGAAAACAACATCTCACATACATACACATCAAGCCACACATATAACCACTTGAACACATACATACACACAGGCACACTCTCATACTCAAATTAGAACACGTTCAAATATGACTATACGATGCTATTAAACCTCAGAAAACATCTTGTATTGTGGCTGTGAATGTTGGGCATGTTCGTTGGCAAAAAATCTGACCCAAAAAAGCAAAGATCTCGGCTTTCTTCTGTGGCCTCCTACTGTTAACACAACTTGTGTATGTATAGAAATATTCGTTGTGAAAAGCAATAAAGTACTAATATGGGCCAACTCATATTCAGCAGGATTTTCACACACACTCGAATACATTCACCATCTCCCCAGTATTCACCTGATCGGGCATATAGATTACAACAACATTGTGCTTGAAAGTGAATTGCCTGTTAAATTTCGTTTTTACGATTTGCAGAGCTCAAGATGTACAGATACATTTTTTTTTATCAGTTTAACACACACATATACAAGTATAAAATGAAAAAAAAACTGGCCATAAACTGCTTGTATGTTACCATAAAAGCATTGCAGCATATCAGAATATCTTTTGTAAACCTCAAATAGTTTTAAATGCCTTGAATTTTGTTCATGTACTAAAAGCAAAAACTTTCCTTTTTGGAATTAGTTTTTTTTCTTGATGGAATTATGTTTGGGGCACGACTACAGATTTTTTAGGACCTTAAGCCAGAACTTTAATGTGCGCCAAAGACCTTAAAAACGTGTCATGATTAGTTTTTATTTACAACCAAAGGAATTAGCACAAAATCATTTAAGCCTCGTTCTTTCAATACTAGTATGACACGTTAATGGATTCTCTTAAAAAGTTTTAGAAGGTGGGGTAGGATATCATATAGTCGTCTACGTCTCGAATTATACCCTGTCCAATCTGTATACTTAGTAGGGACATAAATAATGTTACAACATTGAACACACCCATTTCAATAGTAGAACTAAACATACCCCGTTAATGTCATATGTGACAGCGCATAGAGAAAGAGACCTAAGGGTAAAAAAAATCAATTTTCACTTTTTTTGTAGTGGACAACATCTGAGCATCGAATGAGACTGATCCCATGCCCCAAAAGTGTTCCCTCCCAGAGATATGCGCGTTTTATGAAAGTGATGGTACACCAAAGATACACGTATTTAAATCTTTAAAATGGCTCTCCTGAACAAAACTGGTTTTTACCCTTAGGTCCCTTTCTATTTTGAGCGTCACATATGGGTTTTGAAAGCCAACCTCAATAGCGTTAGTCTGTAACGGGATTTTAAAATTGTTCCAACTTTTATCATGGAGTGGTCAGATAATGAGAACCGTATCGCTGTAATAGCGCTTTTTAAGTATGAAATGAAAAAAAATGAAATTTTTAAAACGCTCCGACCACTATGGATTAGCCGCATGTTCGTCTACCGATGCATAAAACTGTTTGAGGAGACTGGAGATGTAAAAGACCGCCGCTGGTCGGGACGCCCACGCTCTGTTCGAACACCGCATGTCATCAAAGCCTTTCATTCAAGAATTCACAGAAATCCGCTCCGAAAACAGAAAATCATGGCCCGTGTGATGAATATCACTTAAAACTCCATGAGTCGTAAAACGACGTAACGGACATTTATTGACTGTAGCTTTAAAAAAATAGGATCGAAAAATACAAACGTCTTTTGGTGAAGCACGCTGAAAACTTGCACAAAAAAATTTTGTTCCCCGATGAAAAAAAAATGGTTACCGTTCAGGAAAAATTTTACAATCAAAATGATAGAGTGTATGCGCGGTCATCTAAGGAAGCATCTAAACTGATCCCAAGGAATCATCACCCAGCTTCAGTCATAGTTTGGTGGGGTGTCTGTTACGATGAGGTCACGGACGTGCATTTCTGCGAACAAGGAGTCAAAACATCGGCCAAAGTTTACCAAGAAACCGTTTTGGAAGCTGTTGTGAAGCCTCTTAACAATTCCCTGTTCCAAAACCAGCCATGGACTTTCCAGCAGGATTCTGCGCCGGCCCATAAGGCTAAAACGTCCCAGGCCTGGTTTCGAAACAATTTGCCAGCGTTCATTTCCTTTGAAGAATGGCCCTCACACGCAGAAAAAAAAGTATGGTTAGGGTGACAATATTCGAAGAGGATCATACTATTGTTGGGTAGCATGATGCAATAGCATGATGCACACTTAACCATACTATGATCACTACAACCATAGTATGAAACACACTCAACCATACTATGATCTCCACAACCATATATATGATCCTCACAACAATAGCATGATTCACACTCAACCATACTATTATCTTCACAACCATAGTACTTTTCTCATACAACCATAGTATGATCTTCACAACCATTGTATCATAGTATGATTCACTCAATCATACTATGATCCTCAAAATTATTTATTAGGATTGGGTAATGTTGTTATTCAAAAATAGAGATTTTTATCAAGTTATATTAAATTGCATTACACTAAGTTAATAGCCAAAATTGAGGCCATGTTTTCATTAAACATTTTACTCAAGAAACAAAAATATACATTCCAACGGCAGTCAAAACTACTTTTAGTACCAAGCAGGGGTGAATGCTACTTTACCATGCGTAGGCCCCAAGAAACGAATGTGATTAAACCATGATCAATGGCTATATATTTATGTGCAGGAAGATTTTAAATAAACGAGAACCAGTCGGTATTAGAGTATTTCAACGAACAAAGTAAACACAATACAAATCCCTCGAACTACCTGCCGATTGTTGTTTTTTTAATGGACAACAGCCCCTCACTGTATCGTGTGTATTTGTTTTTTTGTATATTAAAAAAACACGCACGCACATACATGTATGCTCTATAAAACCTGTTTTGTTATGTTCATAGTCGCAACCATACTACATGATTGCCTTAATCATATTATTATTAAGGTAAATTTTGAACAATACTTTTGTTGCACCAACAATGTTTATATGGTTGCCACAACCATGTTTTCATTTCTAAATTTGGCAATAATACTATTATTACATTTCAACAATAGTAATATTGTCACAATCGTACTGTTGTCAAAATGAAATTCAAAAAACAATACTATGGTTGCGACGAACATGCTTTTATTGTAGAGAACATATTATTGTTGCGGTGACAATAGTGTAACCATATCTTTTCTCTGCGTACAGGCAGTCCAGATTTGAACCCAATTACAAATTGTGGACGGTTTTAGAGGACAAGGCATGTCACAAAAGATACCGCAACATTGGATCTCTTAAGACTGCTTTGGTTCGAGCTGTGGCTAATTTTCCAATAGACGAGGTTCGTGCAGCTATTGACGATTGGCCAGTGCGACTTAAGGCGTGTGTACAGCAAAAGACAGACATTTCGAATAAGTAGATTCTTTTTGGATACAATATACATTAATAAATATATAAAAAAAAATATTTGGTCCAAAAATATTCAGTACTTTTTACAGCATAAAACGTGTGTAACAGTATTTATGTCCCTACTAAGTATGTTGGTCGGAATATTTTGGTACCAGATTTCAAAGATGTATAACTATTAAATTTAGTTAAAAGAAGATTTATCATAGGCTAGGTCTTTCAACTTTGGGACGAAAACACATACTATTGGTCCTTAAATTTACCCTATATCCTTTTAGAATTTCGGAATCTTTTCATCTCTCTGAAAAAGTATAAAACTTACTACCTATTCACATTGTTTGGAACAGAAATTATTCCTAATTTTTTCTTTAATTTAAAGTAGTTCAGAAAAATTTGAGTTTAACTTCTCACCCTCACAATTTGATATTAAAATCAACTTTGCTTTTTTAATCCAGCCCCTACTAATCAATTTTATTTTTTGGCATTAATAGCACCCTATGCCATCTGCGACCATTACCGCCTTATTTGAACAATGTTTTTTTTTTCTCACTTCAATTGTCATAATTTCTTTGTTTGTTTTTCGTCATCTCTCAAATTAATTCCAACGCAATTTTTCTTATTAAATTAATCGTCACTACTTCCATTACTTTGCGCTGACAATTGCTAATTATTTAAGTAATTAACAAATAAACACAATACGAATGAAAAAAGAACCGAAAAGAAGCCAAGACGAAGTTTAATATAGAATCCCCAAGAAGTTTTTCTATGCGTATCCTGAGATGATGGGCGTTACAGCAGCAAGGGCAGTGCTAAAACTTTTGTTTCATTTGGCAGACGCATAGAAATGGCCATTGCTACGCATTCGAAAAGGAAATGGACAAAAATACCGAAAACACAAACATTGCCAAAGAAAACCCAAATAAACGTGTCTACCGGAATTATTGTCAACAGTGGGTGACAACGTGTTCGCTTGAGTGGGTGACAGGGCACGTTCGATGGAGACAGTGCAAGGACACTACAGAGATGTAGTGGTACAATGGGCACCGCCAGAGAGCAACAAAGAGGTGATCTTCATTGACTAAATTGGTGCTTTTGAAAGCTGCCAGGAAGTTTATTCTACACTTTCTCTGTCATCATGAATGTAAAAAATCCACGCATGAGTCATGAAAAAAATCTGTAAGCCATGAAAACCTTCTCTAGTAAAAAAATTAATTAGCCATTTGGATAAGGCTATACACAGTAGGGTCCGGTCAGGGAGTATAGAATTGAACCGTGACCAGCTCACTGATTTGAGAGAAGTTCCCCCTTCTTGCTTAATAGGATATTGTTGGACTTAAATAAATAAGTTATCAGTACCTTAATATTATTATTGATATCATTTATTTAATTAACTTAAATTAATTAATAAGGATTGTTATTAATGGGTGATCCAAGTAGAGATCCTTTTTTCAATCGCCCTTTTTTGAGAGATCACGTGTAAGTCGTGTCTTGCTGTCATGTTATTTTTGTTTAGTATTGTTTTGCCTTTGAGCATGGAAAAACTTACGCCTGAACAACGTTTACAACGTTCGACTTTATTACGAAAATTCACGCTCTGTGGGGAATGTGTTTCGTGCACTTCGTTCAACTTATGGTCAAAATAATCGGCCTACTGAGCGTACTATTCGCAACACCATCAGGCATCTTGAGACCCAGCATTCATTATTGGGTAATATTCGACTGAATAGACCACGTCCAACACGCAGTGAAGAAAATGTAGCGGCCGTAGCTGAGAGTGTACACCAAGACCGTGGAGAGTCGATTCGGCGCCGTTCGCAGCATGTCGGACTGACGTATGGAACGACTTGGCGCATTCTACGCGAGATCTTAAATTGAAAGCGTACAAAATACAGCTTGTGCAAGAACTGAAGCCGCCCGACGTTTCTAGCGACATCGCTTCTCTCTATGGGCTCTTGAAAAGTTCAAGAAGATCCGACGTTTTCGAGCCAAATTTTGTTCAGCGATGAGACCCATTTCTGGCTCAATCGGTATGTACTTAGTAGGGACATAAATATTGTTACACACGTTTTATGCTGTAAAATAAGCAGTACAGAATATTTTTAGACCAAATATTTTTTAATATGTTTATTGATGTATATTGTCTCCAAAAAGAATCTACTTATTCGAAATGTCCGCCTTTTGCCTTTACACACGCCTTGAGTCACACTGGGCAATCGCCAATAGCTGCACGGAAAGTTGGCCACAGCTCGAACCAAAGCAGTCTTAAGAGAACCAATGTTGGGGTATCTTTTGTGACAAACGTTGTCCTCAAAAACCGCCCACACGTTGTAATCCAATGGGTTAAAATCTGGACTGCCTGAGGGTCATTCTTCAGAGGAAATGAACGCTGGCAAATTGTTTCGAAGCCAAGTCTGGGACGTTTTGGCCTTATGGGCCGGCGCAGAATCCTGCTGGAAAGTCCATGGCTGGTTTTGGGAACAGGAAATTGTTAAGAGGCTTCGCAACAGCTTCCAAAACGGTTGCTTGGTAAACTTTGGCCGATGTTTTGACTCCTTGTTCGCAGAAATGCAGGTCAGTGACCCCATCGTAAGAGACACCCCACCAAACCATGACTGAAGCTGGCTGATGACCCTTTTTCGCTCTTGGTATCAGTTTAGATGCTTCCTTAGATGACCGTGCATACACTCTATCATTTTGCTTGTTAAATTTTTCCTGAACGGTAAAATTTTTTTCATCGGTGAACAAAATTTTTCTGTGCCAGTTATCAGCGTGCTTCACCAAAAGACGTTTGCATTTTTCAATCCTATTTTTTTTAAAGCTGCAGTCAATAAATTTCCGGTACGTCGTTTGAAAGCCCCAAGTCCCAAGTCTTTTTTAATGATTCGACTTATGGACTTTTGCGTGATATTCATCTCACGGGCCATGATTTTCTGTTTTCGGAGCGGATTTCTGTGAATTCCTGATTTAACGGCTTTGATGACAAGCGGTGTTCGAACAGAGCGTGGGCGGCCCAACCGGTGGCGGTCTTCTTCTCCTCAAACAGTTTTATGCATCGGTAGGCGAACATGCGGCTAATCCCTAGTGGCCGAAGCGTTTTGAAAATATCGTTTTTTTCATTTCACACTTGAAAGGCGCTATTACAGCGATACGGTTCTCATTATCTGACCACTCCATGATAAAAGTTGAAACAATTGTAAAATCCCGTTACAGACTAACGCTATTGAGGTTAGCTTTCAAAACCCATATGACATGATGTGTTCAATGTTGTAACAGTATTTACTCGTATGTCCCTACTAAGTAAAAAAAAATATTTTCCATAATATAGAAACAGGCTGAACTGTAATTTATTTAGCGTCATTGCTCCGGCTTGATCAGAATTTTCGCCATTATTATTCAAAACAACAACCATTTTTTTGGTGACGACCCATTTTTTCCGGAGTTACGGCCACCCAAAGCTTTACAATAAACGTTGTTAGATAACTTCATTAATT
Organism: Hydrotaea diabolus; assembly: GCA_963513945.1. Lineage (NCBI taxonomy): Eukaryota > Metazoa > Arthropoda > Insecta > Diptera > Muscidae > Hydrotaea > Hydrotaea diabolus. Next base: position 178,535,466 of record OY740717.1, read on the forward strand.
TTTTTTAGATTGGTCATCATTGCAATGCTTATCAAAATATCAATTCAAAGACTTAGTTTTTTTACTGATTAATTGACCCATTGCAGGGGGGTAAAATATTACATTTTTTAAAAAAGTACTTATAACCAACATTCTATAACAACAACCAATATATGTACACAAATTCAGTTCCAACAGCCATCTTTATCTCTTAAAATTACTGTTCCCTCTACTGATAACTGTTGTGTGCCCAATCAACATTCGGTAGTAGCGATGGAATGCACGGATAGTACGTGCAACCACCAACATTCGGTTGACAAAAAAGTCGGTTGTGGCAACAAATGTGTTCTCTGTGTGTGCTTGGACGACCTCATTTTCGAAGAAGTACCAAGCAGTCACCTGCAACGGCTTTTCAATAGCCACCCAAGGATTCTCATTTGCTCAAATGCAAAAATTTTGCTTGTAAACAAATCCACTGTGGACACATTTGGTCGATTATGCTGATTGAAAAAAATTATGAAGTTTACGAAATGCCAAATTAAGTTGTGCAAAAAACTTGGCGTTAAAGTGTGGTTTACAATTAACATCGTGCATTATGTTTAGAACACCCCTATGCTAGCGTCAGTAATAATACTGCTGAAATGTAACAACACGTTGAATAAGTGCCACATTTAAAAATAGCGAGTCGATAGCGCCATTTTTTCGACACAAGCTTTTTAAGGAAATCCGATTTTCCACCGCTTTTAATGCCAAAACATTAAACATTAAAGATTTATATTAACAGAGATATAGCAAATTCTATTGTATCGTAAGCGGGCGGTACGAGTAAGAGAGCTTTTTTGCTTACCACAAAAAACCTCTTGTAAAATTGTGTTTTTGGTGCTTATGTCTTTTTCCCGGTTAGGGTTCGATATGGTTGTAGCAACAACATAAATATCGTTCGACAAAAATATTCGTTTTTGTGTTTTATGTTAACAATATTATGATTACGGCAATCATACCGTACAAATGCAATTTCTAAAAGCAATCGTTCGCAATAATAAGAGGGCTGCTATATGTGACGCGCAAAATAGAAATGGACCTAAGGTTAAAAACCAGTTTTGTTCAGGAGAGCCATTTTAAAGATTAGGTCCCTTTCTATTTGCGCTTAGAATCGTCGACTTCACTTTCATTAAACGCGCATATCTCTGGGAGGGAACACTTTTGGGGCATGGGATCGGTCTCGTTCGACGCTCAGATGTTGTCCACATCAAAAAAAGAAAATAAATGAAAATTGATTTTTTTTACCCTTAGGTCCCTTTCTCTATGCGCTGTCACATATAAATTTATGGCCTAATAATGAAAATGCGAACATTTATCATTCAAAATGGTTTTATTGTTTTCAGAGTATTCTCCAGCATGATTTATACACTTTTGCAAGCGCTCAAACTAATTGTCAAAGCACTTTTTCCACTCCGATTGAGTGGTTTTTGAATGCTTCAACAGCTTCTTCTGGAGACGAAAATCGTTGACCATGCATTTTTTTCTTGTTCTGCGGGAATAAGAAGAAGTCATTGGGTGCCAAGTCAGTGCTGTCCGGCGGATGACCCATCAACTCAACGTTTTGGCCGGTCAAAAAGGCGCTGGTTTGTGTCGATATGTGAGAGCTCACATTGTCATGGTGTACTATGATTCGTCTTCTCTTGTTCGTTTTTCGAATTTCTCCGAAGACTTCAGGCAAAAAAATTGTGTTGTAACACTCAGAATGGACCGTCCTACGTTGCTCAAGCGAAACAGTCGCCACATGATCAGTTTTGCCAAAGAAACAGGCGACCATTTGCTTCAAAGTGCTTATTTCACGAACATCTTTCGTTGGATTTGGCTCGTCTTCGAAGACCCACACGGTCGATTGCTGTTTTGTTTCGGGCTCATACGCAGAGATCCATGATTCGCCACCTGTGACGATATTATAAACGTCTTTTGAGGCACCGCGATCGCATTTTTTCAAAATTTCTTTGCACACGAGCCTTTTTTTGAACGATTGTCAAATTGTGCGGGATCCAACGAGAACAAACGTTTATTACGGCCAGGTGTTCATGCAATATCGAATGTATGCTGGTGGAAAAAAATGTCCAAGCGTGGCTCCATCTCACGGTATGCCACATGACGATCTTGCATTATCAGTTCCCGCACTGCATCAATGTTCTTTGGCACAACGGCCGTTTTGGACGACCTTCGTCTTTGAGCGAGCGTCGGCCCCGATTGAATTCATTAAACCAGTTTTTCACAGTGCTATAGGATGGTGCTTCATCGCCATACAAAGATTTAAGTTCATGGACGCACTCTGGTCGTGATGAAACTTCAAAAGTCGTGAAAAATGATCGCAAGAAAGTGTTGACGACTTAGTTCCCATTTTTTTGCCAAATTGATTTTTTCAAGTCACTGTAAACAGCACAAATGGTGTTCGTATGTCAAACCGTTCTGAGTACGATTATGCTAAAATATATAAAACTTTCCAATGGAAATTTCAGATGGCGCCAGGCAACATGTAGTGTTGCCTAGGCCAGAAATATATATAGCAAACCTCGTAGTACTTTTATTAAAATATACACAACAAAACTTAGGAGTATACGTATTTTTCCGTTATACAAGAAACTTAAAATGATTGCGCCGTTTTATACCCCAATCTTAAAAAGTAGTTCATGGCGATCGAATTAAAAATAAATTACCTGTTGTATGGTGTCAACCTTACCCCAATGATTACAGCTGTGCATGAACGACGACTTTAACATTTGCTGTTCTAGTACCCTGAATTTTATAGTTATTGTTTATAGTTATTTTGCACGATCTGTCAGTTAATCAGGTAGCTTTTATATATAAAACTGTAAGTGTCATCATTGTCTGCTAAGGCGGCCACAATGCCAAATGTATATCCTTTCGGTCTGTGTTATTTATTGATTACTGCAAGGACTGAAACATACGTAAATTATCCTTATGGACTGCCTCATCGTATAATTCAAACTCTTCAAATAGGTATTCTGTGCCAGTAGACAATAGGCCATTCCAAAGACCTTGACAATCGAAAACACGCATATTCACACAGGTGCATAAGGGAAGAACAAGCATTACTACTAAATCAATTCAAGAAAATGATGCTGACACAACCGTTTTCTATTCTCGGTTATAAATCACCCTCATTTCGGTGTAGGGTATTATCACCATGAAAACAGGAAAATGAAGAAGAAACATTTTGGGGCCAAAAAAAGCAACCAGCAAAATTTTTAGGACAAAAGCACCGGTCACTTAGAAAAACAAATACAGGAGTGAAAACCCATCGTCACTTACACAGACACACGCACACACAGAGACAGCAACCGGAACGTACGAAGATACAAAAAGCAATAAAAACTTGCAATATTGAAATGGGATGTAACAAACAAATACAAAAATAATTTATTATAATTGCTTTGGTAAGCAGAAACAAGAAATGTAGCAACACCATTACCACCAACAACAACAACACCACCACCAATAACAACAGCAACAGAAAAAGGCCAGAATAAAGCCAATAAAACAGACTCACATACAAATGTGTCTGCTGCCAACCTGTGGACACAAACCAAGACAAATTCAAATTGAAGGGAACTCAAAATTACACACACACACATACAGTACATATTTGGACTTGCCAGGAGAGAAGGACGTCGGTCGTACTGCTGGTAGCTAGTCCTGGCCGTGGATGAATAAAAGAATGGGGAGAAATATAAACAAATATCCCCTCTCCACACATACCAAATGCTGTATGTCCAGATCAATATAAATACACTTAGGCCGGAGGTGAGATAAATGTGGTTATTTTCCACAAATGTCGTCAAACATTCATGTGGGATATTTGGCATTTATTCGATGATAGCTGTCAGATTTGTCAAATTTCAAAATGATAAGAATAAAAGCGGTGGTGGCTAAACAGATAATGGGATAATAAGGAAAAGGAGAGGGATGGTACGACAGCCTTGAACAACCTAATGACATGTAAGACTCAGCATTCATTAGTCTTCTTTTGTCAAGCCGGTGGATGCTTTTCACATGTACTTAGAAGGGACATAAATACTGTTACACACGTTTTATGCTGTAAAATAAAAAGTTCTGAATATTTTTGGACCAAATATTTTTTAATATATTTATTGATGTACTCGTATATTGTATCCAAAAATAATCTAAGCATCGAAATGTCCGCCTTTTGCCTTTACACATGCCTTAAGTCGCACTGGCCAATCGTCTTTAGCTGCACGAACCTCGTCCATTGGAAAATTGGCCACAGCTCGAACCAAAACAGTCTTAAAAAATCCAATGTTGAGGTAACTTTTGTAACAAACCTTGTCCTCTAAAACCGTTTACAATTTGTAATTCAATGGGTTCAAATCTGAATGCCTGAGGGCCATTTTTCAGAGGAAATGAACGCTGGCAAATTGTTTCGAGGCCAGGCCTGGGACGATTTAGCCTTATGGGCCGGCGCAGAATCCTGCTGGAAAGTCCATGGCTGGTTTTGGAACGGGGAATTGTTAAGAGGCTTCACAATAGCTTCCAAAACGGTTTCTTGGTAAACTTTGGCCGATGTTTTGCCTCCTTGTTCACAGAAATGCAGGTCAGTGACCTCATTGTAAGAGACACCCCACCAAACCATGACTGAAGCTGGGTGATGACCATTTTCCACCCTTGGGATCAGTTCAGATGCTTCCCTAGATGACCGCGCATACACTGTCATTTTGCTTGTTAAATTTTTCCTGAACGTTAAAAATGTTTTCATCGGTGAACAAAATTTTTCTGTGCAAGTTATCAGCGTGCTTCACCAAAAGACGTTTCCATTTTTCAATCCTATTTTTTTTTAAAGCTGCAGTCAATAAATGTCCGGTACGTCGTTTGAAAGCCCCAAGTCCCAAGTCTTTTTAATGATTCGACTTATGGAATTTTGCCTGATATTCAGCTCACGGGCCAAGATTTGCTGTTTTCGGAGCGGATTTCTGTGAATTCTTGATTTAACGGCTTTGATGGCATGCGGTGTTCGAACTGAACGTGGGCGGCCCGATCGGTGGCGGTCTTTTACATCTGCAGTCTCCTCAAACAGTTTTATGCATCGGTAGACGAACATGCAGCTAATCCCTAGTGGCCGGAGCGTTTTGAAAATATCGCTTTTTTATTTCACACTTGAAAAACGCTATTACAGCGATACGGTTTTAATTATCTGACCACTCTATGATGAAAGTTGAAACAATTTTAAAATCCCGTTACAGACTAACGCTATTGAGGTTAGCTTTCAAAACCCATATGACATTAACGGGGTATGTCCAGTTCTACTAATGAAATGGGTGTGTTCAATGTTGTATTTATGCCCCTACTAAGTAGTTTTTTTTACCTTTTTAGGGCGTTGGAAAATTGAATTTCAAACAAAAAAAAATTATGTGAAAAATTTCCCCTAGCCATGTCTCCTTTCACCTTCAAAAATTCATGCTCTAAAAGCACAAAATCAAGTGCCGCCTCGCAATGGGTTAATGGATCGCGTATGTATGTATAACCAACATTTCGATGATCTACTTTCGTCCCGATCCGATTTGAAATAATGATGATATACAAAAATATATTCTCAAAGTTATAATAAATTTAAAAAATAATTAAACAAGAAATTGGGCCGCAATTTAACTGGATATAGAAATTTCCAATGTAGATAACAATTATGCCAAAGAAGTAGTGGATCAGTGGTTCTAATGTCATTGGAAGATTCTCAATTCTCAAGTACATGTTAAATGCCTATATTAAAAGCATTGCCTGGAGTATAATTGGTCAGTAGTACTGGCGACAAAGTCAATAGTGAATCAGTACAGATTTACTGTCGACATTTTCTACAGGGTAGTCACGGACGCAGACACAATGGATGTTGTATATCACTATGCCGTTTGTAACAAATACTTGTCTTCTATTATAATCTAGAGGTACGAGGATTGCTATTTATATTTAGGGTCCGGCAATAAAAACTCAACAATTTAAAATTATTGGAAGCACTTTTTCCACTCCTATTGAGACACCTCAAAAACTTGATTTTTGAACGCTTCAACAGCTGCTTCGGCTGAAATACAACGTTGACCATGCATTTTTTTATGATAGGGAATAAGAAAATGGCCCATCAATTCGATATCTTGAGTGGTCCAATTGCTCATCGTTTCAGCTGATGCGTGAGAGAGCTCACATTGTCGTAATACTCCGTCTTCTTTTACTATCTTTCCTTATTTCTTTGAACACTGTTGACAAACAGATGGTTGTATACCACTCAGGATTGACCATCTACTACGTTCCACTAAAGGCACTGTGACAACATGGCCGGTTATACCGAAAAAAACGCAATCATTTGCTTCGATGTACTTCTGCCACGAACAACTTTTGTTGGATTTGTTTCGGGTTTATATGCATAGATCCATGATTCGTCATCTTTCACAATGTTATACACTGTCTTTGATCCACCGCAGTTATACTCCTTCAACATCTCTTTTCGCCAATCCATACGAGCCTTTTTTGTGAGCATTCGTCAAAAAGAACAAATTTGTTTTCAAGGCCAAATGAACATGCAATAGCTAATTGATGCTTGTCATACGAATGCCCAAGAATACCTTAATCTCACGGTATGTCACATGTCAGTCTTGCTTAATCAGTTCACGCACAGCATCGATGGTGTCTGGCAAAGTGACCGAAGTTGGACGTCCTTCACGAAATTCATCCTGGAGCGAAAGGCGTCCGAGACTGAACTCTTGGTACCAGCTATTAACAGTGGTTTTTGATGGTGCTTCATCGCCAAAAGTCGAATCATGTTGATTTAAACCCATGCCGAAAATCGTAAAATTCATTGCACAAAAATGTTCACGGGATAATTCCATTCTTTGACTGAGATGAACTTTTCAACACTCTGTAAACAAAACAATTCGCCCTCAAATGACAAAACGTTCTGAGTGAAGTTGGGCTAAAAATGTCAAAGTTTCCAATGGAAGTTGCAGTTTGCATCGGGGAACACTATTATTGCCAAGATCCGAAATATAAATAGCAACCCTCGTATTTATGTCTATTCAATTTTTTGTCCTATATCTTTACCCGGCAGATCTCGTTTTTTCAGGTTTTTTGGATGATCTTGCTTTAGAGGCTATCCATAAGATCTTGCTGATAAAAAAACACGAAAGCGCTTCCGCTACTCTCTAACCCGGTGTTAAAATGAGTGTAGAATTTAGAAAGCACGCGTAGGAGCTCCCAAGAAGCGTTTGCAGAGACATAATGTCTCCCACGGGACATGTCCCTTCATACCGAACAGATGGTCCGTAACGGCTACAATTAACCAAATTTTCTTTAATATAAACCTAGTAAAAATTCGCTCTCTACCAAAAGCCTTAGACCTCCCTCTTAAAACATTATTAGTGTGAATGAGTGTACATAGGGACGCGTGACGTACGTGTGCAGGTTTGCCGGCATAGCCAAACATTGCCGTTACACTCTGCAAATGAAATGAATTGAATAAATACTGAGAAGATTTTTTTCCTCAGACCCCCTTCCTAGCCTTTCTCTTTCACACACTTTCCAGTTGAATTATAGAGATGTGAGGTAAGGAGCCAAACCAACAAAAACAACAATGCACAAATGTCCTGGCACACACACACATATAAACATCCGAGTACATACACACACACGCACACATATAGAAAAGCCGAAAAATATAAACACTTGAGTCATATGGTGTGGTTAGAACGTGCAACATAAACTATAAAATTGTTTTCGGCAACAATATGCCATGAACACTTTGCTGTGGTGTGGTGCTCGGTGGCACAGTGGCATGGCGTTTGAGTGTCGGTGAATGCCACAACTGCCACACATACACAATGGACAGTGTTTGTCTGTGTGTGTGCGTTTTGTTTTTTGTTTGTTTTTTTTGCTGCTGCTCATCTTCTCTGTGGTCACTTGGAAATATAAACGTAAAAGTCATAAATATTATTTAATTGGATTAAAAGCTTAAAAAAAATTGAAAATGGTCATATTTATGGAAAAGTGAGAATATGCAAAAAACAGAAGGACAGCGATTTTGGTTGGTTGGCTCTTAAAGAAATTAAATTTTTGGTTGAAAATATTGCCAGCCAAGTGGAAAAAAATGAAACTGGGGTGTAGTAAAAGTTGGAAATCGGTGGAAATGCTGGATGTACCTCTGCAGCTGGCTAAAAAATATATCCAAAGCTGCAAGACCTAAGTAGGGTATCTTATGAAATCACAGTAATAGTGGACCGCATCCCGTGAGGAATTACTGGTAGACACTACAGGGCACTCATTATTCTAACAACTCTCAGACCGGCATCTGTACAGATTGCACTGTGGTATGCCAGATATAAACCAAAATCTCATGGGATAAAAAAACTTTATACCTTTCAAGTCACCTGGGCTGTAAATGGTATCAACTGATGATGAACAAGCACTATAAAACACGGTGTTGTGTCGACCTAGCATACATACCCCACTATTTGGAGAAATGACCAAGCTAGTCTTCATTTCCAAAGCAGAAAAACTTCTACACAGGACCCAAGGATCTCACCCCTATCAGTCTGTTATCAGTTCTACTAAAAACCATAACGAGACAGATTTCCAATCACATTCAGGCAGCTATAGACCGGAGCATTCTTTCAGATAGCCAACATGTAAATGGTTACGTGAAGTCCTCTGAGGCAGCCCCGCATGATCTGATCAGTTCATGGAAGGATAACTTACAGGCAAAGTTATTCTCTAACCCTCAAAAGCTACCTTGGTAGCCTTCATAGACATAGAGATGGCTTTCAAGAACGTAACTCCAGGTATGATCGCTGCGGTGATATAACATCGAATTGACGTCAACATCAGCAGAAGAGTGTCCAAAACTGAAAAGCTACCTTCCGCGTTTAGGTCCAAACCTGTCATAGGGTTTACCGACATGTCGCTGTATCAGTTTTTTGCTGTCAGGTCTTCCTTTTTTGGTCTTTGCATGTAAAAGCAAAGAAAATTCATAATTTTCAAGTATGGAGTTCGTACCTACCTAAAGAAGCTATACCCACTTTAAAGTGCACCGATGGAATTAGGCAGAATTAAGTTTTTGGACAAAGGCTGTTGGCTTTAATGACAACAGGTTGAAATTGAGATATAGCTCTTACACATAATTTCAACCGATGTTATTTCTTTGGCTCTAGAAGCCACATTTAACATCTAATAATGATAAAATTTGGCACCGGTAATTAGATCAATCTGTAATCAGCTCAGGCCCCCGCTTTGATATAGGCCCAGTGCAAAGATCTCTAAGTTTTTTGGACACTCAATGAAAAGGCTTCTTTCTGTAAAATTTTCTCACAAGAAAACTTGGGTCTTTCGACCAAGAATGATTTTTTATTAAAGGAAGGACTCCAGCTGGTGTTCTATGTCTTCTTCCTTAAAGCTTCGCCTGTTCTGCATAATCTGGCCGGCTTCTTACTCGTAGAAAGATAAATCACAGTTAAAAATATCTTGGTAGCCTTTATAGATATATATGGGACTTTTTATAACCTAACTACAAGTAAGGTAGCTGCGGCACTATCACATCTGGTTGACATTAGCATCAGGAGGTATGTGCAAATCTACTCATAAGTAGATATATCATGGCCTTACTTGGGTCATCCCACCTAGAACAACTTGTTAGTAGAGGAACGCCACAAGATTGAGTTCTAAATGCTTGCCGTAAACAAAATCCTGTTTTGCATGATCTGGTCAGCTTCATAGAAGGACCATTCTTCGTCGTGGTAGCGTTAAAAGAAATATTGAGGTGCTTTCAATAACGAACCTATGGTACGGTAGATGCGGAACTATCACATATGTAAGTTGACCTTAAAATCAGGAGGTTTGTGGAAAATCTTCTCATTAGTAGATATATCATAGCCATACTTGGGACATCCAAGAATAACTTGTTAGAAGAGGAATTCCTCAAGGTGGTGTTGTATATCTTCTTTCTTTTTAAAGCTGCAGTCAATAAATGTCCGGTACGTCGTTTGAAAGCCCCAAGTCCTAAGTCTTTTTTAATGATTCGACTCATGGACTTTGGCGTGATATTCATCTCACTGGCAATGATTTTCTGTCTTCGGAGCGGATTTCTGTGAATTCTTGATTTAACGGCTTTGATGACATGCGGTGTTCGAACAGAGCGTGGGCTGCCCGACCGGTGGCGGTCTTTTACATCTCCAGTCTCCTCAAACAGTTTTATGCATCGGTAGTCGAGCATGCGGCTAATCCCTAGTGGCCGGAGCATTTGGAAAATATCGCTTTTTTTATTTCACACTTGAAAAGCGCTATTACAGCGATGCGGTTCTCATTATCTGACCACTCCATGGTGAAAGTTAAAACAATTTTAAAATCCCGTTACAGGCTAACGCTATTAAGGTTAGCTTTCAAGACCCATATAACATTAACGGGGTATGTTCAGTTCTACTATTGAAATGGGTGTGTTAATGTTGTAACAGTATTTATGTCCCTACTAAATAGATGGGCTTCAGTCACGAGCTTCGGTCAGTGCAGACAAATAAAGGCTCTGAAATGAAATGTTTTGCTTTCTTTATAAAGACCTGATTGATTGGAAGTTATGTGGTAAGGCTAAATGTTGTGACTAACGACTACTACAGAAGCTGTGAGGATGAATGGGTCGAGAAGTCCATTCAACATATTTTCTATATGTTGTAGCAATTTGTTGAATATTGTTAGTCCTGTTAGTCTATAGGGGACCTGATTTTACATTTGGGCGATGGAAAGGCGCCATTTTAACTGGAGTTAAATCGGTTGCACCATCCATATCTCAGCTGAGACAGAACCACGAGGTAGGATTATCTCCTCCAAGGTGTTCCCCACTACATTGCTGCAACTGGCGCTGCGACTTAATCCGCGTGAATGTCTTTCAGACCTTCCCGGTAGTTTCGATGATCTAAAGGCTCTCTCTTGAGTCGCTGGACCTCTTTCTGTAGATCATGAAGATCATACCTGATCTGCCCGGGCGGTATTACCCTGTCCCTGATGGTGTTTGGGATGAGTACTGCAAAGGTCCTAAGTAGATAATGATTTGACAACATCAAATTGTGTTGGCGCGTGATTGTCTAAGAATAGTGTCTAATAGTGTTTGTCTAATCAGATGCTGCTTAGACAATATCAAATAGTGTTTGCGAGCGATAAGGACCCTCGTGTCACCTTGAGACATAAGAAGACATTCTGTTGATGTTCTCAAGGTGGCATACTAGCAGGTCTGATTACACAGGAATTCATTTTTGATATATATTTTTACATAAGGTTCACATAGATTTTCATAGAAAAAACGACGATGACTAAGCGGATCCAAACAAGACACAATAAGATATTACTTAAAAAATTTTTTTTTTAATAAACAAAATAATTTTTCCGATAAAAAACACAATTTTTTCCATAAAAATTGCAATTTTGTAATAGTAACGTACTGAGAATAATAAAATGTACTTCGTAATAGCATTAGAAATTTGTTTTTTAATAAAATTATCTTCAAAAATTGATTTTTCAGCCTTAAAAAAGTAAATATACTATTTTTTCTATGAAAATCTACCAGAAATAACACCATTTGTATGATATAGCGTGGGTTTTAGGTAAAAATAAATGTCAAAACTTAATTCCTCTACACCAAAGACAGTAAGATACAACAGTTTTCCAGTATAATAAAAATTAATAAGCTTTATTTTTTATCTAATTTTCAATGCTCTTTTCCTGTTAGACAACTTTCCAATATCACCAACTTCAAATGTGTTAAAAAAAAATCTCGCACTAAACTAAAAAAACCCTTGAAGGTATTGTTATGGATAATGTCAACTTTCATTTGCAATTGGTTTCATCCCATTCGCATTTTGGTTGTTTCACTGTGTTATTATATCCTGCGCCACTCTCTGTAGAACAGGATATTATAAGTAAATTTCATGGCATACCGATGGACGTAAATTCACCAGCTGATTCCATTTAACGATGTCTGTCCGTTTGTCCCCATAAAGCTTGATGAAGTTTGGCAAAAAACGGAAGTTTGCAACAAAATTGGACACTATTAAAATTTGAAAAAATCGCGTCAAATTAGAAATAGCTCCTAAACTAATGTTCATCCGTATTCTATGTTTTAGCTCGAGAAGCCACATTTTCTAATTTTGATTAAATTTAGCACGAGTTAGTTTTTTGGACCCAAGAAGGAAGTTATTGATATTAAAGGAAATGGGTGCAGATTCAGATATAGCCCCAGCTGTATGGTTAAGCGATTTTACCGAAAACAATGAAATTTTTCACGGCCCATGACCTATTTTCATTTGGTTTTTTTGAACATTCAGAGGTGCAGGGTCGGTCACACCCGAATGTAGCGTTTTTAGTTAGTTTTTGTTTTCCGTATGTGTCCAAGCTCCAGGGGCTTAACGATTATACCTAAAACAATTAAATTTTCCACGGCCCATAACCTAATTTCATTTGGCTTTTCTGAATATTCAGAGGTGCGCGCCAGAATGAGGCTTTATTTTAATAAGTTTTTGTTCTCCCTACTTGTCTCCAGTTCTGGTGATCAGACCAGGATGTACTGGGTGACCCAATTAAGACTGACGGGTTCATCAAAATGTTTATAAAAAGTTCCATTGTGGATCTTGCTGTATGCGCAGTGCCTGTACGATTATGTTAGGATTATTCTTAACTTGCTGACGTAAAAAATTTGCATTCATAGTCCTATTGAGAGTCCCGCTAAAGGTGTCTGGTTGAACCTCTTTATTTTTAAAAACAAATAAAGACCGATCGCTCTATCATTAATAACAACCGCATCAAACAGAAAACCTGGTGCGGTGTAGATAATGCTAATAAAAAACCCTGGCATTCCGTTACTGATACCTGTTTCTCGAAACCGAAGACTAAATTCCTTATCATGTTGTTACTGGGTGCCGTTCTGACATTAAAATGGCAATGATAATTTCGTTGAGTTGAGACTGTAGATTTGCCTGAAAAAATAAAAAATTCAACAATTTTAATGCGTTGCTGTACATCATATGTAGCTCTATCATATATCTCCATAAAAAAACTATATAAAATAAAAAAATAAAAAAAAGTTATGAATATTCATTGAACAGGGATTAAACCGGCTCAAGACCTCTTGATTCTATATTTAAATAGAAGACAAGTTTTTAACAAAATGGCAAAGTGACATTGATTTTCGTGGCTGCACACTACTTTTATCATGATTTCGGGTCCGTGACCACCCTCTCCAGAAAGCCTTGCTGCAATTGTTGAAAGTAAAACCGAACTCTATAAGGCCAGGCTCTCCACAAACGAATGAGAACTACTGTTGTAAACCTTACTTTTCATGTTTTCTTCACACAATTGCCCACGAAAATACAACTCACTCTTGCCAGCTCTAAAGAGACTCCACATCGAGAGCCATCAATAGATTTCTCTCGATGTCTCGATGATTTGTGTTGAAAATCAATGTCACTTTGCCATTTTGTTAAAAACTTGTCTTCTATTTAAATATAGAAGCAAGAGGTCTTGAGCCGGTTTAATCCCTGTTCAATGTGTAAAAGCAACAGACCGAAATAAAACAAACGAGCTAAACAGTTATGAATATTTTCAACACTTCAGTCTTTTTTGGCCCATACTGAAAATAAGATTCTTATTGGGACTAGCCGAACGAGCTGAACTCAGAACGTAATAAAGTAATCACAATATGAAGAGGGGCTAATATTCTTTCAACTAGTTACCGCGATATTAAAATTGACTGTCTAGCCCAAGTGAGTCTGCTTGTACACCGAGAAGAAAAATAACCTTATAAAATTTTAACTTAACCATAAATAAACATGATTTGGAGTCTACGTTTTATAAGGTTATTTTGAACATTTTTTTGTTGACTGGTATTTAACAATAATAATAGTTAATTTAACTATTCTATGGTTGAATTTTTTCACCATAAAAATTATTAATTTTAAAATAATAATTGTTGTTTTATCAATATTTTGTTGAGTTTTTTAACCATTAAAATTGTTATTATTAAAATAATTATTGTTGTTTTAGCAATGCATTGTTTTTAACCATGCAAAATGTTAATATTAAAATTTCGTAGTTAATTTATTGAAACAATACATGTTCAATTTAACAATGAAATTCTTAATATATTTAACTATGAAGATTGTTATCGAAATCATTTTTATTGTTAAGTTAACTAATTATTGGTTACCTTTTTTAACCAGAAATATAGTTAGTGTTATAATTTTTAATATTAAATTAACCTATTAATTATGCTTTTGTTTTGTTTACATTTATTCGGTCTTTTTTCATTATTATGACTTGATTCGTTTTTATTCTGGTTCTAGACCTTTTTATTGTTTCTTATGCAGAATCAACTGAAAAATTAGTAAAAAGGCTACGGATGACAGGCAGACTATACAGCTGTTTCTAAACCCGCCAAGGTTTTCTTCAGCAGTCTTTGGCAACGTTTACTTAGGCTATAAATCAAATGACATACGGGTCTCCCATTATGATTAATGAGAATTACCCTTTGCGTATAGTCTTCGAACTGTGCGAAAAGCAATATTCATAGCGCAATATCATTGCGCTATAAAGATTATACAGCTAGCATTTGCATTTGGTGGTGGTTTTTTAAGAGAGCGAGATAAATTGTCTCATGATCTTTCTCACAATTACAAACGCTCAGAGCAGAGGAAGAAAGGAAAAAGAATGGGGGGATAAGACAGTTGAAACCGTTGCATCTTCGTGTAACTTAATTGTGAACTTCGTATTACACAAAGCAGATCCAACCGGATACGAGAAGTTTACAGACTTTATAAACAGACTGAATGATAACTATTTGAATAAAATTGAAAATTCTTCTTATGACATCATAAGAGAATGCAGAGATATATGAATAAAACAGTAAATTAGCAAATTGAAAAAATTCTGTTCTGTATTAGATTATTTTAGTTAATAACCTTGTATAAACAATTACTTTTTCTATAAATATTTGAATACACAATTTGTGTGTTAAATACATAAAGGTTTTACCCCTTTTTCCTTTAATGTTGCCATAATATCCCCTAAACTTGCTATACCCCTTTATAAGATTTATTTGTTGAAAAATCATACTGATTAAACCCATAAAATTGTTATTATTATACTTATGTAAAACGAAATATTGGAAGAGTAAAATTGAAATCGAAAATAATTGAAAGCAGATCCAAATCTTTAAATTTTTCTTTGTTGCACAATTTTCTGCCTCTGTGTTGAAAAACCAACCTTACGAGGGCGGTTCGGAAACTTCTTAGCCTAGCACAAAAAGTGCGGTATAAACAGAAACAAATTAAGTGTTTTGGAAACTTCCATCTCTGCTATGAACACATGTTAAATTTTGTTTCGATCTGGCAACTCCTTCATATAGAAACAGGTGTTCACAAAAGACGCATCCGCGATTTTTTTTACAATGGAAAAATTAGAAATGCGTGGTGTCATTAAATATTTACATAAAAAAAGTTTATCGGGACAAGAAAGTTATAATGATATGGTGAATGTGTTAGGTGAAAGTGCTCCTTCATATGCAACAGTAAAAAATTGGGTTGCTGAATTTAAACGTGGTCGTACAAGCATTGAAGATGAACCACGTAGTGGTGGACGTCCAAAAACAGCAACAACAACAGATATTGTAACCAAAGTGCATGATATGGTATTAAATGATCGACGAATAAAAGTGCGTGAAATAGCTAATATCATGGGCATCTCAAATGATCGAGTCCATTTAATTTTGCATGAAGAACTACAGATGAAAAAGCTTTCTGCAAGATGGGTGCCGCACT
Source organism: Hydrotaea diabolus (assembly GCA_963513945.1). NCBI lineage: Eukaryota > Metazoa > Arthropoda > Insecta > Diptera > Muscidae > Hydrotaea > Hydrotaea diabolus. The sequence continues at coordinate 178,551,302 of OY740717.1, forward strand.
TGTTAACAGTCGGCCAAAAACGCATAAGAATGAACATTTCTCAAGCTTGTTTGGATCGTTTTCAGCGAAATAAAATGGATTTTAAGCGTCGTTTTATTACTGTTGATGAGACATGGATCCACCACTATACTCCAGAGACAAAAGAACAATCCAAACAATGGACTGAAGCTGGAGGAAGTGCCCCAAAGAAGGCAAAAACAATTCAATCGGCTGGTAAGGTTATGGCAACGGTTGTTTGGGACTTCGAAGGTATTTTATTGATTGACTATCTGCAAAAGGATAAAACAATAAATTCAGAGTACTATAGATCAATTAAATGTACAAATTCGAGAAAAACGTCCTGGCTTACAACAAAAAAAAATAATTTTTCATCAAGACAACGCACCAGCGCACAAGAGTTTCTTAACAATGACTAAAATCAACGAATTAAAGTACGAGTTGCTTGACCACCCACCTTATTCTCCGGATTTAGCTCCCAGTGACTTTTACCTGTTCCCAAATCTAAAAAAAATCCTTGCTGGCAAGCGTTTTACCTCAAATGAAGATGCAATTACAGTTGTAAACCACTAAATTGAAGACCTTGAGGAAAACTATTTTAATCAAGGGAAAGAATTGCTAGATAAGCGTTGGACTAAGTGTATTAAAGTTTCAGGAGATTATATTGAAAAATAAAAATATTTTTGAAAAACTAACTATTCTCTTTCATTGATAGGCTAAGAACTTTCCGAACCGCCCTCGAATATAATGTTAACTCAACGATTTTGAATGTACATTTGACCTGATGTAACTTTTTTTTGTCTTTGTTATCAAACATTTACCATGAAAAATTTAACCAGACACATGGTTAAAAAATCATTGTATTATCGGCTTAGAGACATCGATTTAACATGGAGACATCGATCCTGATCGATGGCCTGCAAATAAGCATGTCCCGGAATTTCATTTTTCGCATGTCGTAGAATTTCTTGTCTTAAATAGAGCCTGCATGTCGAGAAGGGACTACGCACATGGATGTGTAAGTTTGGAACATGTCTGACCAACTTAAGTTCCTGCGTCCGCCTCCCAAATTAGGTGCATATCAACCTGCATCTTGTTTAAAGATGTGCAGTGTTTGGTTCTTGAATTTAGGAATACTATGTAGAGATTGAGAATTTCCGCCAGACGGTAATGACGGTTTGAATGGAAGTTCAAAAATACCTTCTCAAATCGTCGAGTCCCACAATAAATATGGCTAAGCCTGTTAAGTAAATAATAGCCTTTAAAGTCTGTATCCCTGTTGGCTAAGACACATCCACCCACCACAGATGAATGCTTTATTTGCAGATAAAGTCATTTCTTGTGGCGGTGTTGCTTCCATTTGTCACAAAGTCAAAAGTCAAATAAAATTGTTCTTATATTAAATTCGTCGCAGTAATCAATCAAATGTTTCCTCAAACGGAAATATTACTCATTTAATTTTCTGCTTTTTTCTTCAGATGACATAAAGATGTATACCTGACCTTCACTTACATACATATAAATTTTTTCGTACGATATTTTTCACCTTAAAGTACACAATTAATTTCACTTTATTTTCCTTTCACAAACAAAACAAATATACATAATTTTGACAGACAAAGAAAAGCGCCCAGCCATGGAGAACAGTAACAGAAAAATAACATCAATAACACAATATTTATATATAATTTATGGGAAAACATTCATCTTCTTGTGGAAATCTCGTGACAATAATTCGTAATGGCTTGGTGTCAAAACGTTCGCTAAAATTGTATGTGGCACTCTTTTGTTTCTGGCGAAATACGAGCGGGGCGACACAATGCCAAACGCAAAAAGCGTCAAAACAAAAATACTCTCGCCACAAGCGAACGGCTGTGGCAATAAGAACGACTGAAGAACCCTTATTTCCATGGTTTTCAAGTTTTTATGCTAAGAAATGAAAAATTATTAATACTTTTTCATTTATGAAAATTACCACACCCCCACACTGCCCCCGCTCACACAGACACACACACAAATGAAAACAAAGTATTACATTAAGGAAACATTTCAAGGATAAAGTGACAAATACAGAGAGCCGAGGTGTAAAAATGTGTATAAATTATGAACCAAATGAGAATTACAACCGCAAGTAATAAATGTGGGTTGGCGCAAATGCCTTCAAGTGGGTGATTTGTGTGTGAAAAAAGATCATTAAATTCAAAAAATGACAACGTCGTCGTGTTAGTAATGGTTTTTTGTTTTTGTAGGTGCGAGTTTTAGGCTAAGTGGGCATGGGTGGTTAGCAAATGAAATGAACCGGGAATCCGTCAAATTGTACGCATATGCATCTGACATTGTCACAAAGGAATACTACAGGATCAAAATGAAGACTTCGTCTTCTTCAGAAAACTCAGAGGATGACTTATTTGTTCCCTAATGGAAAACTTCTACTTGTTTTGCAGTATCAAGTAATGGAGTGACTCGGAAAGAAAGAAGTAGTGGCCCAGCTGGGCTAATGGAAAATACAGATGTCGAAAAAGCTTCATCCTGATGTGAACAAAATTAAGACCCAAGTTTGCCATGGAAGGACGAAGTAGAGAATGATGTGAGTATCATTCATTTAGAGGAATCACTCACAAGGGTGGCGTGTTATAAGGCTCAAGGACATAATAGGCATGTTTTATTTGACAAGCAAAAGCTACTGAAAAATACCTAATATCAGGCGTGTCCGTGTAAGACCCTTCACTACTGTTCAGAAAAGCAAATAGGTTCTTGTAATGGCTTTTTCTAACCTTGATTTTGAATCTTATATCGTATTAGAATTTATCAGAACATTTTATTGTTTTTGGTTATGTGGGAGCTATTTCTTAATCGGAACCGATTTTCTCTAATTTCAACAGCGTAAGCCCTTGATACAATAAACTTGCTTGTGCCAAATTTTAACAATATTGGTTGTAATGGCTGGCTACTACAGCTTTAAATATAAAATATTATACTTAGTAGGGACATAAATACTGTTACAACATTGAACACACCCATTCAAATAGTAGAACTGAACATACCCCGTTAATGTCATATGGGTTTTGAAAGCTAACCTCAATAGCGTTAGTCTGTAACGGGATTTTAAAATTGTTTCAACATTCATCAAAGAGTGGTCAGATAATGAGAACCGTATCGCTGTAATGGCGCTTTTCAAGAGTGAAATGAAAACAAGTGATATTTTTAAAAGGCTCCGGCCACTAGGGATAAGCCGCATGTTCGTCTGCCGATGCATAAAACTGTTTGAGGAGACTGGAGATGTCAGAGACCGCCACTGGTCGGGCCGCCCACGCTCTGTTCGAACACCGCATGTCATCAAAGCCGTTAAATGAAGAATTCTCAGTTATCCGCTACGAAAACAGAAAATCATGGCCTGTGAGATGAATATCACGCAAAAGTCCATGAGTCGAATCATTAAAAAAGACTTGGGACTCGGGGCTTTCAAACGTTCTACCAGACATTTATTGACTCCTGCTTTAAAAAAAAAAATTGAAAAATGCAAACGTCTTTTGGTGAAGCACGCTGATAACTTGCACAGAAAAATTTTGTTCAAATTTAACAAGCAAAATGATAGTGTATGCGCGGTCATCTAAGGAACCATCTGAACTGATCCCAAGAATGTAAAAGGATCATCACCCAGCTTCAGTCATGGTTTGGTGGGGTGTCTCTTACGATGGTGTCACTGATCTGCATTTCTGCGAACACGAAGTCAAAACATCGGCCAAACTTTACCAAGAAACAGTTTTGGAAGCTGTTGTGAAGCCTCTTAACAACTCCCTGTTCCAAAACCAGCCATGGACTTTCTGCTCCGACCCATAAGGCTAAAACGTCCCAGGCCTGGCTTCGAAACAATTTGCCAGCGTTCATTTCCTCTGAAGAATGACCCTCAGATTTGAACCCATTAGATTACAAATTGTGGACGGTTTTAGAGGACAAGGTTTGTCACAAAAGATACCCCAACATTGGATCTCTTACGATTGCTTTGGTTCGAGCTGTGGCCAATTTTCAAATGGACGAGGTTCGTGCAGCTATTGACGATTGGCCAGTGCGACTTAAGGCGTGTGTAAAGGCAAAAGGCGGACATTTCGAATAAGTAGATTCTTTTTGGATACAATATACATCAATAAATATATTAAAAAATATTTGGTCCAAAAAATTCAGTTCTTTTTATTTTACAGCATAAAACGTGTGTAGCAGTATTTATGTCCCTACTAAGCAAACATATGTATGGGCGCTAAATTTAAATCTGAACCGATTTCCTTCAATTTCCATAACGTCAATGCTGTGTCCAAATTTTTTTATTCCATTTATAAGTACGTCCCTCCCTGCCCCAAAAAACTTACTCCTGCTTAATTTCACCAAGACTGGATGTAACATGTGGCTTCTAGAGCTAAAAGCAGAACAATAGAATGAACATATATCTGAGAGCTATTCGTATATTTAAATCTCACTGGATTTCTTCAATTTGAATAAAGTATATCTTAGGTCCAAAAACATACGTTTTTCAAATTTCATCAAGATTGGATGTAACATGTCACCTCTAGAGCAAAAGAAATAAATCGAAGGAGCATATATGTGAGAGCTACATCTAAACCCGAACCGAATTTCTTTAAATTGATGTCATATGTGGCTTCAAGAGCTATACCTTAATCTGAACATATTTTCTTCAATGTCAATAACGTCCTTCCTTGGTCCACAATTTTTCGTACTGAGTTCTTACAGAGTGTTGCAGGTAATAAAAATAGGCTAAAACCCCGCTAAGCTAATATTTAAAGCCAATATCAAAAACCAGGAATATTTATTTACAGAATAAATGTAGATTTTACCCGTCAAACTCGTTTTTTTTTAAAATTTTTTGATTAAAACTGTTAGGCGGTTGAAATGTAGCCTATTTAAACGATAATATTTTTTATACCCTCCACCGAAGAGTGATTCAAATACTAAATTTGTCATTTCGTTTGCAACAACACGAAATATTAATCGGAGACCCTATAAGGTATACATTATTGATCGTCTGAAAAATCTTAAGGCCATCTATGGCTAGTCCGTATATGACTCATATTAAAATAAATTTTAAACGAATCCAAGTATGGCATTTTAAATGACTTTATTGGAGTCGTCCTCGTCGCTTGACTTAAAAACCCTGTAAATAAATTGTTAATTCGTTCGAAAGGAAACCTTAACGATTGCGATCGCCAGTATAGCGTAAGGCAGTCTTGTGGGCAAAGGTTGTAGGTAGTGGGGCCCATTTTTTTTTACCATTTTGAGTTAAAAGGGCCGATTCGGAGTTAAAAGGGCCGATTTTGGTTTTCTAAGACCTGATTTTGGGCCATAACGGACCCTTATGAGCCGTTCTGAGCCCAAATGTTGAATAATATTGCATATGCAGCTTAGTGAGCAAGTTACAGACGTTATAAATACCCATATGTGACGCGCAAAATAGAAAGGGACCTAAGGGTAAAAACCAGTTTTGTTCAGGAGAGCCATTTTAAAGATTTAAATACGTGTATCTTTGGTGTACCATCACTTTCATAAAACGCGCATATCTCTGGGAGGGAAAACTTTTGGGGCTGAGGGAATACTTGGGATAGGTCTCATTCGATGCTCAGATGTTGTCCACAACAAAAAAAAAGTGAAAATTGATTTTGTTTTACCCTTAGGTCCCTTTCTCTATGCGCCTTCACATATGTCCCCTAACATTTGGGGACGATGCTTGGTACCACTGTTCACGCCCATGTTTCCATGCCAACGACTTCTAAGAAAAACAAAATGAAAAGTCAATCAACTAAGATATAAGTTGAAAAAAAAATTGTCATAAGGTTGTGAGTCCGTCTCTCAAAGTGGAAGCTACTTCCCTTTTGCTGGATTTGGTCCATTTTCACTACCGATCTCCCACTAAAAAGTGGTTAAATTTTAAGGGCCGATGTTTAATGTAAACCACACCTAAACGTCAAGTTTTTTTTCTGTATTTCATTTAATATTTCTTAATTTCAGACTAATTCAATTTGAACCATGGAAAGCTACACAAGCGAGCGACGCGTCAAAGTTATTTAGGCTTATTATGAAAATGGGCGTTGTGGGTGATCAATTTTCGACGAAAATCATCTTCAGTGATTAGGCACATTTTCACTTCAGTGGATTCGTCAATAAGCAGAATTGCCGCATTTGGGCTAATGATAATCCAAAAGTGATTGTCGAAAAAATAATGCACTCACAAAGAGTGACTGTTTGGTGCGGTTTATGGGCTGGCGGCATCATCGGGCCGTATTTTTTTCCAAGATGAGGCCGTTCAGGCAGTTACTGTGAATGGTCGTCGCTATCGTGAGATGATAATGAACTGTTTATAACCCGAATTGGAAGATATGGATGTGGACGATATGTGGTTTCAACAGGACGGTGCCACTTGCCACACATCTAACAAAACAATGGCTCTTATGCGCGACAAATTAAATGGCCATGTTATCTCACGTCGTGGCGATGTTAATTGGCCGCCAAGATCATGTGATTGGACAACGTTGGACTTCTTTCTCTGGGGTTATTTGAAAGAAAAGGTTTGCGTCGATAAGCCAGCAACAATTCAAGAGCTAAAGGATAAGACAATTCGGCACATTAACGGCATAGAATCTCAATTATCCCTCAGTGTCATCGAATATATGAACTATCGGATGGAGGTGTGCCGCCGAAGTCGCGGCGGCCATTTGGTCGATATTTTGTTCCATACATAATTGAACTATACCAATACGAGTATTATCTTAATAAAAAGAAATGACAATAATGTCCTAAATAATTTGTGTTTTATTCTTACTCAACATCGGTCCCTAAAACTTAACCAGCCTTTATAAGACATATATATATGCCATGTTAGAAGACTCTAGAGAAGAGACGAACAATGTCTTCAAGTTTTAAGACATTCTCCAATTAATTTTTTGAGTGAATTTTAAAATTTTTTGATTGAGTCGATTTTTTTCTTTCTTTTTCAGGGTGACAGCTTTTCGCATAACCTTCTTAACATCTTCAGGAAGAAAATCCTGGAAAAACTAAGGGTAAAGGAAATGGATACAACTAACACCAAGAGCCACATGCAAACGACATAGGCATTGTGCGGAGGACAGAGCGAGACAGAGCGTAACTGGAGCCTTTTCAAAAGTTCAATTAGAGTCCTCGAAAATTGTTTTAATGGAAAATGAGAGAATGAGAAATCTAAAATGATGCTGGTAACTGCTATTTAGGCACAGCGACGAAGAAAGGAATGTTGTAGATGATTTTATATGATTTGGACTCGCCAAAACAAAAACGATGTTTGAACGAAGAGAGCTCTCTCGAACGACGAATATAGCACTATGATATACCCAGGTGCTATTACTGATTTGATATGGAAGCATGGGTTATATCAAAAGCGGATAAAAGAGTTTGGCCATATTCTCCCTTAGTACAATTTACGTCTCCAGCTTCATAGGCGGTAAGTACTTGCATCTTAAAAAACGTCAGCTGTATAAACTGTATCCCAAAATGAATATATTTAAGCGCTTTAAAATACAACAATAGTGCTGGCTTGGACATGCCGTTCCAAGAAAGACAAACTCTGCAGCCATAATGGCGTTAGACGATTACTACCACGTTAAGCGAAAAGATGAAAGACCGAGGCTACGGTGGAGAGACCAAGTGGAGAAAGATGCCGAGATGCTTGAAGTAGATATAAATCACTTACGCAGCGGACCTGAACCAAAAAGAGGTTGTGGAGCCAGCTTATATAAGAAGGTAAGTAATAAAGGTATTCCTTATAACAGAATTTGATACAGGGCTTTATGATTTAGAGCTGATGTTTCCAACTTGTAAAAGAAAAGGATAAACACCCCATGTTGTTTTATGCTAATTGATTCCATTGAGTGGTGTCAGCCCGTCCGAATGTCAATCTTATTGTACATTGTTTGATATAATACAAGCACCATTTCCAATATTAAAGTGTGCATCTTTAGAATTCAATAATACGAGTTCTTTTAGTCATATTCGGCTAATGTTTTTGTATAACCGCAGCACAAAACTTACACTTGATTTAAGATCCTGCAAATTTGGAAGTCTTACCTTTAATACGCTCTGGCTCAAATTGTGCATGATATGTTATAGGAGCCCAGCAACCAACTTAAACAATATCGGTCCAAGTTTTTCTAATTCCCGTGTAAAGGACCTACCAGTTTTGAGGTCCTGTCACTCCCTAAGCCACATTTCGCTAAACTTTATTCTTCAGCGTATTTAGTGTCCTACACGCAGAAAAAAGTATGGTTGGGCTGACAATTTTCGAAGAGGATCATACTATTGTTGGGTATATGGTTGTGGCACAACAATATTATGATCACAACTATAGTATGATTCACACATAACCATACTATGATCCCCACAACCATAGTAAGAATCACACTCAACCATACTATGATCTCCACAACCATACTATGATCCTCACAACAATAGTATGATTCACACACAACCATACTATTTTCTCATACAACCATAGTATGAATTACTCAACCATACCATGATCCCCAAAATTATTTATTAGAATTGGGTAATTTTGTTATTCTAAAATAGAGATTTTTATCAAGTAGGTTATTTTATTCAAGAAAGTTTATTTGAGGCCATGTTTTTATGGAACATTTCATTCAAGAAACAAAAATAAATTATCCAACAGCAGTCGAATATACTTTTAGTTGCCAGCAGGGGTTAACGCTACTTCACCATCCGTAGACCCCAAGTAACGAATGTGATTAAACAATGATCAATAGCTATATACTTAAGTACAGGCAGATTTTAAATAAACGAGAATCAGTCGGTATTCGAGTATTCACCGAACAAAGTAAACACAATAAATATTCTACCTTTCGATTGTTGTTATTTTTTCTAATGGACAACAACCATGTACTGTATCGTGTGTATGCGTTTTTTTTGTATATCAAAAAAAAATTACACACACATACATGTATGCTCTATAAAACATGTTTTGTTATGTTCATATTCGCAACCATACGGTATGATTGCCGTAATCATATTATTGTTTACGTAACCTTTAAACAACACTTTTGTTGCACCAACCATGTTTATATGGTTGCTACAATCATATTTTTATTTCTAAATTTGGCAATTAAACTATAAAACTATTGTTAGATTTCAACAATATTAATTTTGCCGCAATCATACTGTTGTCAAAAAGAAATTCAAAAAACAATACTATGGTTACGACGAACATGCTTTTATTGTAGAGAACATATTATTGTTGCGGTGACCATACAGTAACTATATCTTTTCTCCGCGTGTAAAACTAACCCTGGTGAAATATAACCAAATAAAGCATTTTGAGCAGGTTGCCAGAAATAGGTGACGAAAAACGCATTTTTTTTTTTAAAAAAAGGGTAGAAAAAGCTAAACACCCGCAAGAAAATAGCTTATGGCAATATAATATAAAACTCCTTTATTTTGATAGAAATTTATACATACTTGTTTGTTATATTTCTCCATGAATTGACCGATTCTACTTCGTTATTGAAATTTAAAAAAATTAAAAACATTTCCAAATCTCAAAAAAATAATATTAAGCAATTGTTAAAATTTTAATTTTACGTAAGAATACAACACTCAGAGCACATCTCTAATCGCTAAAAAACTATTTCATGGTTTGCTACTATCTCTGAAGGATAATCCTTTCAATTTATTAGAGGACTACAACTGTCAAAGCAAATAGTTTTTAAAAATCCTTTATTTTAATAAAAATTTATAAATACTTGTTTGTTATGTTTCTCCATGAATGGACCGATTCTACTTCGTAATTGAAATTTAAAAAATTTAAAAGAAATCTCTAATCGCTATAAAAATATGTCATGGCTTGCTACCATCTCTGAAAGAAAATCCTTTCATTTAATTAGAGGACTACAACTGTCAAAGCTAACGGGTTTTTCCTCTGTTGAACAATTGCAACTTTTGAGTTAATACATTTTGCTGAAGGGTGTGATATAACCTATAACCCCACGACCAAGTACAGGTTTTAAAGTTTAAAGAACTTTAACACTGGAAAAATACTTTTTATAATGTGTAGGAAGCTATTTAGAAGTGTGGAGTGAAAATATTTTTACACATTGAACAGGGATTAACCTGCTCAAGACCTCTTGCATCTTTATTTAAATAGAAGAATATTTTTATTCGGTGGTAAAATTTAATATATTTTCAAGTGTTGGATTCCAAATCGGGAGTCAGCGGAAATCATTCATACTATGTTTAACCTTTAAAAACATATTCTCGTGCATGTCATGGGGTAGAATAACCCGTTATATTTCAATTTTGCATTTTATTGATATAATTGCACTTAAACGACCAGTACTTTTATATGGAATCTTTAAATTTTAAGCCGTCGAAAAAAATTAAAAATAAGTTGTCTAGACACAGACATAAACCTCAAAGCAACAAATATTAAAGCAAATACCAAATACCATTTTTTATCGTGTAGTAAATGATTTCGAAGAAATATGGTCTGTAGATGAAAGGCCCAAGTATGTTATTCGTAACTGTAACCGCGATATCGTGATATGATTGAAAACTTTTAACGCCAGAACTGCATGCTTTGGGCTTGATTAAAATGTGGTACCAACAAGACGGTGCCACATCGCATGAGTGGGTTGCCTTATATATTTCTGGCCTAGGCAACACTAAGTGTTGTCTGGCGCCATCTGACAATTTCATTGGAAAGTTTGACCTTTTTTAGCATAGGCGTACTCAGAACGTTTTGACGTACGACCATCATTTGTGTTGTTTACAGTGGCTTGAAAAAATCAATTTGGTAAAAAAAAAATTGAATTAACTCGTGCACATTTTCGTGCGATCGTTTTTCACAACTTTCGACGTGGATTATCACGACAAAAGTAAATCGATGAACTTAAATCATTCTACGGCCATAAAGCGCCATCCTATAGCACTGTGAAAAACTTGTTTAATGAATTCAATCGTGGCCGACGCTCGCTGAAAGACGAAGGTTGTCCAAAAACGGCTGTTGTACCAGAGAACATTGATGCCGTGCGTGAACTGATAATGCAAGATCGTCATGTGACATACCGTGAGCTAGAGGCATCCTTGGGCATTTCTTCCACCAGCATACATTCGATATTGCATGAAAACCAGGCCGTAAAAAAGGTTTCTTCTGTTTGGATCCCGCACAATTTCACAATCGCTCAATAAAGACTCGCGTCGATTGGTGCAAAGAAATTTTGAAAAAATACGATCGCTGTGCTTCAAAAGACGTTAATAGGATCGTAACAGGTGACGAATCATGGATCTATGCATATGAGCCCAAAACAAAATAGCAATCGACCGTGTGAGTCTTCCAAGACGAGCCAAGTCCAACGAAAGTTGTTTGTGGAAGAACCACTTCGAAGCAAACAGTCTCCTGTTTCTTCGGCAAAACTGGTCATGTGGCGACTATTCCGCTTGAGCAACGTAGGTCGGTCAATTCTGAGTGGTACACCGCAATGTGTTTGCCTGAAGTCTTCGGAGAAACTCAAAAAACGAACAAGAGAAGAGGAATCAGTGTGCACCCTGACAATGCCAGCCGGCTTAAACAAGCGCCTTCTTGACCGACCAAAACGTCGAATTGATGTGTCATCCGCCGTACAGCCCCGACTTAGCAACCAATGACTTCTGTTTATTCCGACACATTAAGAAAAAAATGCGTGGTCAACGATTTTCGTCGCCAGAAGATGCTGTTGAAGCATTCAAAAACAATGTTTTGGAGGTGTTTCAATCGGTGTGGAAAAAGTACTTCGACAATTGGTTTGAGCGCTTGCAAAAATATATAAATCATGCTGGAGAATACTTTGAAAAACATTGAACAGGGATTAACCGGTTCAAGACCTCTTGCTTCTATATTTAAATAGAAGACAAGTTTTTAACAAAATGGGAAAGTGGCATTGCTTTTCGTGGCTGCACACTGCTTTTATCATGATTTCGGGTCCGTGACAACCCTCTTCAGAAAGCTTTGCTGCAATTGTTGAAAGTAAAACCGAAATCTATAAGGCCAGGCTCTCCCCAAACGAATGAGAACTACTGTGGTAAACCTTTCTTTTCAAGTTTTCTTCACACAATTGCCCACAAAAATACAACTCACCTGCCACCTCTAAAGAGACTCCACATCGAGAGCCATCAATATTTAAAAACAGTAAAACCATTTTTGATGATAAATATTTGCATTAGCATTATTAGGCCAGAAATTATATAGCAGCCTTCGTATAACCTTACCGGTTTTAAATTGAGCATTACAGTGAACTTTGCAAATCCGAAGTAGCTCAAATAAAGCATAGTGCATTAGGATGCTACCTGTTACTTTTTTTTTTTTTTTTTTTTTATATAAGCTTTATTTGAATTATTGAATCTGCTCCAAAGGAGCCTAACAATAAGTATACGAATCTTAAGTATAATTCAATAATGAATCCTAGTATGGATTTCTTGTAATGTGGGTCTCTGCTAATTGGCAGGAATTTTAATTAATTTGGTCAAAATAGTATATAACTGGTATGGATCACACGTGAGGATTTTAAACCTGGTTTGGCTTAAACCTCGTGATAAAGGTCCAGAGGACCCTTACAGTCATTTACTGAGTGTTCGCGATATTATGTAGAGTGAAGAACTCTAGTTATGTATGTATAACGGATAACTCTAGAATAGCAGAGTGGACGACGTAATTTGGGTTTTGTAGGTTTTTCGCGTTGACTGTTTTAAGGATCACGTATGAGAGCATTTAAGCCACGTGACGTAGAATGAAGGATTCTACACAGTCTTTTTTGATTGTTCGTCCGCGATTGATATTGACTGTTTTAAAGATCACGTATAAGAGCGTTTAAGCCACGTGACGTAGAAAAGGATTCTACACAGTCTTCCGGGCGCGTGTGTTCGCGATTACTGTTACGGATGAAGATTAGAAAACACGGCGTTCGTTTCTCCGAAGTCTTAAAGATCTGGGACTGCACAATAATTGTCTAGCAAGTATGTTATCATGACGTTCGAGCTTCTCTTTGTGCTTTATATTGATTTTTTGAATTGCCTCTTTAACGAGAGGTATTTTCAAGTCTCGGTGGATATTTTCATTCCTCATATACCAAGGGGCACCGGTAATAAGCCGCAATGTCTTCGATTGGACTCTTTGGATTTTGTCGAGATTGCTCGAGCTTGCTTTGCCCCATAGCTGGGCACCGTATAACCAGATAGGTTTGATTGCACTGTTGTATAGCAGGACCTTATATTCAAGACTTAGTTTTGAGTTCGCGTTTAGGAGCCAGTGAAGTTGATGGACCTTAAGTTTCAGTTGAGTTTTCTTGGCTTCGATATGACTTCTCCAGGTGAGTCGGCGATCCAGGTGGATTCCAAGGTATGAAACATGATCAGATTGAGAAAAAGGGATATTGTTTAATTTCAATGTCGGACAAGTGCTAAAATTCAGTGTGAAAGTTACCTGTGTGCATTTAGCCTCATTGACTTTTATTCTCCAGTCAGAGAGCCAAGATTCTACTCGTCTGAGATGTACACCTAGATTCATAGATGCAATATCCTGCTTTTTATGTGTGGCCATTATAGCGGTATCATCGGCAAAAGTGGATGTTAGCACGTTTGGGCTGGTAGGAATATCTGCGGTAAACAGAATGTAAAGGATAGGCCCCATGACGCTTCCCTGGGGAACACCTGCTAGTATTTCGCGGTCATCGGTGACGTGTTGTCCACATTTGACTCTGAATCTGCGGTTTTCTAAGTAAGACTCAAGAATTCGATGCGTATTTGCCGGTAAGTATTTGCAAATTTTGTAGGTCAAGCCAAAGTGCCAGACTTTGTCAAATGCTTGAGCAACATCCAGGAATACTGCGCAGCAATATTCTCGCCGTTCAAATGATTTTTCAATTGCTTGGGTCAGACGGTTTACTTGTTCGATAGTGCTGTGACCTTCGCGAAACCCAAACTGATGGTCTGGTATTATGTTATTTGACACGAGAAACGGTTTTATTTTCGATAAAAGAACTTTTTCAAATAGTTTGGATAAGCAGGGAAGCAAACTGATCGGCCTGTACGAGGAAGGTATTGATTTGTCCTTTCCTGGCTTTAAAATCATTTGAATCAGAGAAATTTTCCACACTTTAGGAAAGTACCCATGTCTCAAAATAGAGTTAAATAATTTTGCCAGGAACTTCACAGCAATATAGGGAAGTTCCAAGATCATTTTAGGCGTGATAAGATCATATCCAGGTGCTTTACCTGGATTCACGGTTTCTTTAATGACATTCAGAACTTCATTTGCGTTAGTAAACAATGGAATTACGGCAGACATTTTATCAACAGGTGGAAGGATGTCGCTACTTGCAGGATTTGGGCGAAATACCTGTGATAGATGGTTTGCAAAAACATTGGCCTTTTCCTCTTCTGATATTGCCCACTTGCCATTTGCGTCGCGTATTGGAAATTGCGTTTCGGTGGGCATACTAGTATTTCTTAATGTTTTCCATAATGAGAATTTGGTTGAAGCAGTCGGAGTTAAACTTGCAATGAAACTAGCCTGCTGTCTACTGTCTTCTTTTCTAAGTGCGCTTTGCAACCTTTTAGTAGCTTCAGTCAGTCTTAGTCGTGCCGCTGGTGACCTATTTCGCTGCCATTCGCGACGGAACCTCCTTTTTTCACTTACAAGGTGCTCTATTTCCCGGTTAGTGTAAGTATTCAAACTATTTGTCACTTTTATTTGTCTGTGTGTAGCGTGAATGGCCGCCTGTTCCAGGATTACGTTCAAGTTGGATACGTTGTTATCGATCTCATCCGCGTTAGAAATTAGATGATTCGAATCTAAATGACTACTAATGTACTTCCTGTATTTTAACCAGTTAGTTTTGTATGAAGTAAGCCTTAGTGGGTCATCTACAAGTACTGTCTTCCCGTGAAGAAGAAATATAACTGGCGAGTGGTCTGACGATAAGTCAGTACAGGTACTAGCAGATAAGTTAGATTTACTAACTCCTCTTATTATACCGAAGTCTATCAAGTCAGGCTTTTTGTTAATATCAGAAGGCCAATATGTAGGTTGACTGGGAGATATAAAGTCCAATTTATTTTGACGTCGCATTAGACATTTATACAGCTGGTTTCCCCTAGGGTTTGCTAAACGGGATCCCCAGTGCGTATGTTTGGCATTGTAGTCACCAGCAGCAATAAAGTTGTGTCCGAGACCATTGAAGAAGTTCAGAAGTATATCTTCTGATATCGCGAACCGCGGGGGGAAATATATTGCTGAAATGGTAAGAAAACTACCTTGAATCTGGATACGAATTGTTGTCGCTTGGAGGTAGATTTGTGAGACTCCTTCAGCGACTTCATGTTTCATTCGTTTACGTATTAGGATACCAGTGCCCCCATGAGCCTTACCGTCGGGGTGATGAGTACCATAAAATCTAAAATTAGGTATCTGAAAATTGTATTTGTCTGTGAGATGAGTTTCTGATAGTAGCATTATATCAATATTCTGCCGATCTAGGTACTCGGTCAGTTCCTGTTACTAAGCCTGAAAAATTGGTAACTAAGCCTTGTAAATTGGACCATACCTGTATATGTATGTGTATGTATATATTACCCCTGAAATCTATATCCTCCGCTTAAGAAGTCCTCAACAATATCCATTCCGTTTTTAATTAGCGCTGCTCTACAGGGAACATTTCAAACACGATCTAGCTCAATTAAAGCATAGTGCATATGCTTACAGTTAAGCATAGTGTTACCTGTAACTAAGTCTGGTAAAATTGGACCATATCTGTATATGTTTTCATATATCACCCCAGCAGTCTTTTTCCCCCGCTCTATTAGTCTTCAGCAATTGCATGCTTTTATGTGGCTCAATTCAAATATCCTTTCCTGCTGGGCACGTTTCAAAGTCGATCATATATCAGGGGAGTCTTCTGAACAGTAGAAAGGTAAGGTTGTAAAATAGTCAGACCCGCCATAGATTTTAATAGGTTTTTTAAAGTAAAGGCTCATTCTTTTCGCAAATTTTCAAATTGAATAAGATTTGTAAAGACTCATCCAACATTTTGCAATCCTTTAACACCCTCTGTCAAACTGAATGTTCCAGTACCTTTTTGGCATTTGTGAAATTCTTATTCTTTATGACATGTTGTCTGCCGGCAAACCGCAATACGCAACCGCCTTAACTAGTGAGGTGGCATCTTCAAATCTTTGATTTATTGTAAAGGATTTATTACAAGCGCACACAAAAGTATCCTTGATAAACTTTTGCGAAATCCCCCAACCCCCATGGCTTTTGCATGTTCCCGAAAGCCCCAGCAGTTTTTCGAAATTTATGAAATCCGCTCAACTTCTTGAAGATATTTTCGTGTTCGCATGTTTTGCCATAAACAAGGCAACAGTTTCCACCTCGCTGATTAGGTATTCCTTTCACAGCAATATTTTGGCTTCCTTCAAATCAAACGAATTAGGTGAAGCGAAGAGGAAAGAAGAGGTGAGGTGCAAGTATGTGGGTGGGAAGAAGCGCTGCGGTTTGTGCGTGGAAACGCAAATTCAACTACTCCTTGACGCTGGTGATTTTATATGCTAAATACGTTGGCGGTCGTTTGTGAGGGAGGGGTGAAATTTCACGCATTAGCGTCATTCGCTTTCAATTTAAATGATGATGTTGGCGTATGTCGCCGTTGTTGCCGCATTCGTTGCTGTTGTTGATCGTGCCGTGACGTTTACGAGACCTGGCATTTGCTTCTTTTGTAGTTGTATGCAACATTTATTGTTTGCCACTTTTAGAGCCACGGGCATTATTCAGTGTTCCGTAGATGTGATATATGACGGCGTACGCTTTCAATGGAATGATTACTCAAAAGGAACCGGATGAAATTTAAACTGAATACACTTTAAAATCAACAAAAGCGAATTGATTTCGTGGAGTTAGGCAATTCTTTAGAATTATGTCCGCTTCCCTTTTCGTTTTGCGTAAACCATTTATCATTTGCAGTAATTTATATATTCGTAGTATGTAATGCATACTCGTAAAGTTGAAACAACAACGGACTAAAGGGCAGACTAGCATGGACTCAAAATGCGAGGGTAAGGCCAAAAGTTATTTCAACTTTAATATGTTTGTGAACTGCAGAATTGAATAGACCGAGCACTATTACTCGTACTTACTTAAGTCCCACAATGTCCCATAATGAAATAAGGGTAAACTTACCTCAAATCAGTGAGCTGTAAACGATTCTATTTCTATACTCACTGAACTAGCCGCAGTCTCAGCACGGCTAATGCATTTTATAGAAAAGTTCCTCCATGTTGGCTTAGAGAAAAATCTCTGACTTGTAAAGTCGCGGTCATTTACCAGGTAGCCCCAGCTAAAAAAACTTAAGATATTCTTACCCGGGGTTAAAACTGAGTTAACTGTTTTTATGATTCGTAGGACTATTTCGTACTCTAATAATGGGAACCAGGTAACTGTAACTTTGAAGAGATTAAGGTGGACCTGTAAGATAAACTGCCGGTCAGCATATTCATAATGATACAGCACAAATTTTTTCAAAAAGCGATATTTCATCACTTTAGAGGAACAATTATGAATTAGACGCTGGATCTCACCTAAGGTCAAACGGTGTAGCTCGATATACAAGGGTTGCTATTTATAATTCGGGTCCGACATTAAAACCACAATAGTTTATCATTGAAAATGGTTTTATTGTTATTTAAAATGTTCTCCTTTAGGATCAATACACTTTTGCATGCGCACAAACCAATTTTCGAACCACTTTTTCCACTCCGATTGAGACACCTCCAAAACTTGATTTTTGAACGCTCAACAGCTGCTTCGAACGATGAAAAACGTTGACCACGCATTTTTTTTCTTGATGCTAGGGAATAAGAAGAAGTCATTGGGTGCCAAATCAAGGCTGTACAGTGGATGGCCCACCAATTCGACATCTTGAGTGGTCAAATAGCTCATCGTTGCAGCTGATGTGTGAGAGCTTGCATTGTCGTGACGCAAAATGATCCGTCTTTTCTTATTTCTTCGAACACTGTTGGCGAACAGATGGTTGTAAACCACTCAGAATTGACCGTCCTACCTACGTTCACTAAAGGCACTGTGGCCACATGGCCGGTTATACCGCAAAAAAACTCCATCACTTGCTTCGATGGTCCTACCGTCTACCTACGTTCACTAAAGGCACTGTGGCAACATGGCCGATTATACCAAAAAAAAAAAACTTAATCACTTGCTTCGATGGACTTCTTCCACGAATAAATTTTGTTGGATTTGGCTCGTCTTAAAAGACCCATACGGTCGATTGCTGTTTTGTTTCGGGTTCATATGCATAGATCCATGATTCGTCACCTGTGGCAATGTTATATACTGCCTGTGAGCAGCCGCAGTTATACTTTTTCAATATCTCTTTGCACGAATCCATACGAGCATTTTTTTTGAGCATTCGGTAAATTTAAAAGACGTTCAAAATCGAAAAAAAAAATTGCACGAAAATGTTCACGGGATAATTCCATTTTTTGACTGAGATGAACTTTTCAACACACTGTAAACAAAACAATACGCCCTAAAATGACAAAACGTTCTGAGCGAAGTTATGCTAAAAAATGTCAAAGTTTCCAATGCAAGTTCCAGTTTGCATCTGGGAACACTAGTATTGTCAGGACCCGAAATAAAAATAGCAACCCTCGTAGATCCGTTGTTATGTAATACCGATCGAGAGTTTACTATGTCCTCTTTGTGAAAAATAATACATAAACTACGGCCACATCTTTGATGGTTAAGGTTGATGGTCAGGCTAGGTTAGGTTAGGTTAGGTTAAGTTAGGTTAAGTTAGGTTAAGTTAGGTTAAGTTAGGTTAAGTTAGGTTAAGTTATGTTAAATTATGTTAAGTTAGGTTAGACTAGGCTAGGTTAGGTTAGGTTATGTTTGGTTATGTTTGGTTTGGTTAGGTTAGGTTAGGTTAGGTTAGGTTAGGTTAGGTTAGGTTAGGTTAGGTTAGGTTAGGTTAGGTTAGGTTAGGTTAGGTTAGGTTAGGTTAGGTTAGGTTAGGTTAGGTTAGGTTAGGTTAGGTTAGGTTAGGTTAGGTTAGGTTAGGTTAGGTTAGGTTAGGTTAGGTTTGGTTAGGTTTGGTTAGGTTTGGTTAGGTTTGGTTAGGTTTGGTTAGGTTAGGTTTGGTTTGGTTTGGTTTGGTTTGGTTTGGTTTGGTTTGGTTAGGTTTGGTTAGGTTTGGTTAGGTTTGGTTAGGTTAGGTTTGGTTAGGTTTGGTTAGGTTTGGTTAGGTTTGGTTAGGTTTGGTTAGGTTTGGTTAGGTTTGGTTAGGTTTGGTTTGGTTTGGTTTGGTTAGGTTTGGTTAGGTTTGGTTTGGTTAGGTTTGGTTAGGTTTGGTTAGGTTAGGTTAGGTTAGGTTTGGTTAGGTTAGGTTAGGTTAGGTTAGGTTAGGTTAGGTTAGGTTAGGTTAGGTTAGGTTAGGTTAGGTTAGGTTAGGTTAGTTTCGATAAGTTTCGGTTAGTTTCGATAAGTTTCGGTTAGTTTAGGTTAGTTTAGGTTAGTTAAGGTTGGGTTAGCTTAGGTTAGGTCCCGTTATGAAACCATATACTCTTCGAGAATAGTGTGGATTCAGCCCCACTCACCACTAGAGAGAAAGCGATTTTCTGTTAGTGTCTCTAGACAGTTTCATAACATTTGTAAAAATCAATAAAAACCAGGCAGTGGAATAAAAGATGACCAGTTGTCTCTTCTTTCGGTTTATTACTGCAACTTCCAGATGCGTTGGTATATGTCTGTGATGTTTCTTGAATCAATTCGTAACCGATTAATCGCGGTACGTGTTGTATGCTCACACGTACGAGGCCAAAACTATTTGGTCTTCGTGCAGATAGGTTCCTGTTCCTACTGATCCCGCAAGGAGAGTTTCAATGACATATGTGACGCGCAAAATAGAAAGGGACCTAAGGGTAAAAACCAGTTTTGTTCAGGAGAGCCATTTTAAAGATTTAAATACGTGTATCTTTGGTGTACCATCACTTTCATAAAACGCGCATATATCTGCGAGGGAACACTTTTGGGGCATGGGATCGGTTTTATTCGATGCTCAGATGTCCACATCAAACCAAAAAAGTCCCTTTCTCTGTGCGCTGTCACATATGCTGTGGGGAGATTACCAATAGCAATAAATAGAATAAAGTCAGGCGTGGTCAACTACATTTTAACCTGTAATTTAGAGTGTTCAGAAAAGAAAAGTTCAGTAAACTGAAAATAAGATGGACAGATTTTAAAAATTAATGGCATACTTAACTTTTCTAGAAACTTTCATTGTTTTTTGTGAAATTGATTGAACATCTACATAACAGAATTTCTCTAATTTCAACAGAATTTCTCTAATTTCAACAGAATTTCTCTAATTTCAACAGAATTTCTCTAATTTCAAAAGCGTTGCACCAGGAATTAACTTGAGCAAATTGAATTAAGATTTAATGTGATACGTGGCTTTAGCTTCATAAAAATTCGTGTGTGAGCTATATCTTAATCCAAAATTATTTTCTTATCTCTAACTCATATTTCAACAGAATCTCTCTAAGTTCAACAGCGTCCGTCGTTTGCACCAGGAATTAACTTGTGCAAATTGAATTAAGATTTAATGTGATACGTGGCTTTAGCTTCAAGAGTTTGAAACATAAAATCGGATAAACATTCGTGTGTGAGCTATATCTTAATCTAAAGCTATTTTCTAAAATTTCAATAGAGTCCATCTTGGTAAAAAAATCTCACTTCTGGCAAATTTCAGGTAGGACAGCAGTTGGGACCAGTAGATTGATTGCAAGCTTTATATGGACGGAAGGACCGACAAAAAGACATTGTTAACGGTAATCGGTTGGTGATTAGAAGTCGATCGATAAACTAATAGGTGGGTCCAGCTGACTTATTATTGGTAGATACAAACATTTGACATGAAACAGCTATAATCGTACAGCAATTGAATTTGACCTATTCTTAGTTTAAAGTTCGATTTCAATGAGAAGTGTTTTATATAAATTTCTTACTTGGCATATAACGGCTTGAAAAAGTAAATCTCAGCTAAAATATCTTCCAGTTGGCTTTACCAAAGTTTCGAGCTTCAAGTAACTGTGTGATAATCACCTACTCTATTCGCAACACTTTATCGCCCTGATGAATCGCATCCCAATTATCTTTACTTGGATGTTATATATCCACGTCAACGACGAATACTTTCGAGTGTTGTAAACTCATCATTTACATACATAACGTAAGAAATCCCAGCAGAGCCTGTTGATTTAATTACACATCTGTACACCTGGCGTAGCCTTCTCCCCAAATGGCAATTTTGGTTCTTATACAAATTTCTGCATTTAGGATATTCCTTAAGGGTAAAAATCAATTTTTCTGACTTTTGTCACGTTTTGGTTTCCTTTTGTTTTTTTTTTGTTTGGCCAATGAAATATTTATGTACTAGAAGACAAACAAAACGTACGTACCTACATATGCCACAAATTTCAACTCCCAAACGAGAAAGCTAGAAAAAGAAAACCAATGTCCGGAAGAGAAGACAGAAAAAGAAATTCGAAATCTAAATATTTAACATATGGACACTTTCGTTCATAAATAATTAATTAGAAATTATCCTAATATTTTATTCTACCATTAAGTTTTCCAAACCGGAATCTTGCAAGAAAATTAAATTATACACATCCATGCGAAATGTGTGTTTATTCCCCCGTAGACCCCAGCATGTGGGCACCTACAATGTAGCTTGGGCCAATACATATGGGCAAGTTGGTACACAAGGATGCCGGTATTGAAATATATTCACTTGATATGAAACTCTCTATAGACATTTAACAAAAACTGTATTCAATAATAGTACGTTCACATACAAATACCTTTGCGGAAGTGTATGCTGGAACCTTAACGAATGTTTGGCATACCAGTCCACTAATTGTGAGCTTCGGTTAAGGAATGTGAGCAAGCCAAACTGGCATCAAAGGGAAAATATGTAAATTGCCATAAGGCATACTTAAGTGCGGATATCAAGTGTATATGTTTGCTTAATATCATGCATTTGTGAGAGAAGAAGATGGCGCTTTTGTTGTCAGAATAACAGATTTTTATCCAATTCGGGTTACACTCATAGAAAAAAGTTGGTCAAAACATTGCGCTAAAATTGCCATTAGTTGATCTAGGGCAATAAAACATATGAATAATTTTGATATAGCCTTCACGGTAGCGCGATGAATTAGCTGTTTGTGGGTATTGTCTCGTCCACAAATACTTCGCTTAAATAGGGATTTTCATCTGCAAGTCTCGTGGATCAACTTTTTTATACATCTTGACTTTTAACTATTGTTTAAGCCGCATCCAATGCGGAAATTGTCATGGTTTATAATTTTCAGCCAATTTTGTCAGCTAAGCTTTTATTTTATTAAAACAAAGAGACAGAGTAGTTATACTGTTTAACTATTGTAGATGCAAATAAATCTTTTACACATATTCTGTCAATGATGAATTAAATGTTATGCTAGGCAGCATTAACTGCTGATGCTGACAGTACTGAAAAAGACTATATTTGTGCCCTTAACGAGCTGTTATAATCATGAATATGTACTATTTTACTAGGCATGATCAAACATTAGGTTTATGGGGCTCCTTGCCTTAACTAGATAGAAATAGAGCCAAACACCTGCAGGGAAATTACAACAGTGATTTAAGATTGATCATACTTAGTAGGGACATAAATAATGTTACAACATTGAACACACCCATTTCAATAGTAGAACTGAACATACCGCGTTAATGTCATATGGGCAGTGTGACCAGATCTAAAAAAGTGTTGCAGCTAAATAAGCATGAAAATAATGTTAAAAAAATGCTAAAAAATATTAAAATGCAAAAAAAAGTTATAAAACGGTTTTTTTTATAAAAATTATCACTATAAAGCTTTTATTTTTTAAAATTTTGTATTCAATGTTGCCTTAGAAATATATTTCATTAGAATAAAACAATGTCAAGTAATAATTCAACCATGTGTTGTTGAGCCATGGCAAACAACAACAAAAACTATTTATTGAATAAAAAAGAAACATAAAGAGTCTTACATACATAAAAGAAAAAGGTACCATTCAATTCAATATCACATTGGTTAGTACATACATACATATATGTGACGCGGGAGTGGGGGGAACACTTTTGGGGCATGGGATCGGTCTCATTCGATGCTCAGATGTTGTCCACATCAAAAAAAGAAAACAAATTAAAATTGATTTTTTTACCCTTAGGTCCCTATCTCTATGCGCTGTCACATGTTTATTTATAAAGGGTGTTTTTTATTGAGGTATATAACTTCGAATTAAAATAAAACACAAGAAAATCGTTTTTATGTCCATCAATTTGGCTTTATTGGAAGGATAATTTTATGCCATTAATGTTTAAATATGATTTCGGGCATGTGGCCGCCGCGGCTCCAATTTTCAACCACTTTTTCGAGCATATGGGGCCGTATGTTGGCAATAACGCCACGAATGTTGGCTTCCAAGTCCCCTAACGTGTTTCTGGTTTGTTGGCGTAGACGAGCGACTTCACATATCCCCAAAGAAAATAATCCAATGGTCCATGTTAACCGATCCATGGTTAACCGAATTAATTGCTCTGATGGACGATTATGTCGACCATAAAATGGACGGAGCTTGCGGTGAACTTCGCGAACTGAACCATTACTTTCGAAATAAATTTGCACGATTTGCAAGCGTTGTTCTTTTGTCAACCTGTTCATGATGAAATGGCATACCAAACTAAATATTAATCACTTGACAGCTGACAAAATGGCCGCCAGTTAAAAAAGTGATGCCAACTTAAAGTTCTATACCCCAATAAAAAACACCCCTTATAACAAAAATAACATAAAAATTTAAATTTCTATTTAATAGCATTTAAGTACATTTTTAAATATCATTTGTTTACAAATGATAAATTTTAATTATAAACTAAATACATTATCAAATGAATATTCTTCCTCAACTTCCGTCGGTCGAAATATCATTATTATACACATTTTTAATGAGATCGTTGGTAATTTTTTAACTTTCGCAACAGTTATTTAACCTTTTCAATCCGCATCTAATGTAAAGAAGTAAATTCATAGTATTCAATATCATTATATTTGTAATTTTGATTTCTATAAGGTTCATGCCACTGTAAAAACTATGTCAAACTAGAAACTTCATAACAAAAGAAGACAATTCCTTGAACAGGTTTTCATTCAAAGCATTTTTGTATTCGTATACACTTATCCAGAAAATTAATTGTTGAGTTTTTGTTTGCCCATTCATATGTACTTAGCTTATGCCATTTCTTTTCTGAAATAGTAATTTCGTCCACTGTGAAATCTTTTATTTGTTGTTCCAATATTAACTGAGCTATAAACTTTCGGCAGGTAACTCTTATTTCATTTTCTTCTTCAGAATTGATTACATCTTTCTTTGATTTTAAAAATTCTTCAAAGTTGTAATTAATGCATGGTGTTGAAACAAAAAAAATATTCTAAACGCTAATTTAAGGGATCAAAAGTGTCAGATTTTAAAGCATTTTGATAGGAAAGGTCTTTCAAAAGAACATATAGTTCTGATAGCAAGAGAGTAGGGTCAGCGTTATGACTTTCAAACATATTATTTAGTTTTTGTACATCTGACAGCAAAGGTTTCAAAAACTTCAGCTATGTTTGTCAGTGTACATTTTTTTTTAAAATATTGGCTTGATGACATGATTCTACCGTTGCGGCAATTTTAAAATGAGTTTCAACTCTAGCCATTGACTTTCTATGCGATTTACAGCTGATTCAATTGACAACCATCTAGTGTCACAAGCTCTTACCAATTTTAATAATCATTTATCGCAGCGTAAATGATTTTATACTGTTTTGTCTTAAAGTAGATTTGGAAAACCAATTGTAAGTTTCTGACACCGAATACTCAATTTCATCAGGTAGCGTTTAAGATGCTGAAGACACTGAAAGCTGAATCGCCATAGTTATGTATATGTATAAATGTGTAGTCAACTAAAAATTATCAGATTTTTTTTTATAAAAAAAGGACTAAAATATTTGAAATTTTTTGGATAGAATAATGCTAAAAAATGCTAAAGTAATACTTGCTAAAAGCTAAGAAAAATGCTAAATGATAAATGAAAATTTTGCGGCTAAATACAAAAAAATGCTAAATTTAGCTGCAAAAATGCTTTAATGGTCACACTGCATTAGGGTTTTGAAAGCTAACCTCAATAGCGTTAGTCTGTAACGGGATTTTAAAATTGTTTCAACTTTCATCATGGAATGGTCAGATAATGAGAACCGTATCGCTGTAATAGCGCTTTTCAAGTGTGAAATGAAAAAAGCGATATTTTCAAAACCCTCCGGCCACTAGGGATTAGCCGCATGTTCGTCTACCGATGCATACAACTTTTTGAGGAGACTGGAGATGTAAAAGACCGCCACCGCCCACGCTCTGTTCGAACACCGCATGTCATCAAAGCCGTTAAATCAAGAATTCACAGAAATCCGCTCCGAAAGCAGAAAATTAAGGCCCGTGAAACGAATATCACACAAAAGTCCATGAGTCGAATCATTAAAAAAGACTTGGTACTTGGGGCTTTCAAACGCAGCACCGGATATGTATTGACTGCAGCTTTATAAAAAAATAGGAATAAAAATGCAAACGTCTTGTGGTGAAGCACGCTGATAACTTGCACAGAAAAAAATTGTTCATCGATGAACAAATGATTACCGTTCAGGAAAAATTTAACAAGCAAAATGATAGAGTGTATGCGCGGTCATCTAAGGAACCATCTGAACTGATCCCAATGGTGGAAAAGGGTCATCACCCAGCTTCAGTCATGGTTTGGTGGGGTGTCTCTTACGATGGGGTCACTGACCTGCATTTCTGCGAACAAGGAGTCAAAACATTGGCCAAAGTTTACCAAGAAACCGTTTTGGAAGCTGTTGTGAAGCCCCTTAACAATTCCCTGTTCCAAAACCAGCCATGGACTTTTCAGCAGGATTTTGCGCCTGCCCATAAGGCTAAAACGTCCCAGGCCTGGCTTCGAAACAATTTGCCAGCGTTCATTTCCTCTGAAGAATGGCTCTTAGGCAGTCCAGATTTAAAGCCATTGGATTACAAATTGTGGACGGTTTTCGTGGACAAGATTTGTCACAAAATGTACCCCAACATTGGATCTCTTAAGACTGCTTTGGCTCGAGCTGTGGCCAATTTTCCAATGGACGAGGCTCGTGCAGCTATTGACGATTGGCCAGTGCGACTTAAGGCGTATGTAAAGCCAATAGGCGGACATTTCGAATAAGTAGATTCGTTTTGGATGCAATATACATCAATAAATATATTAAAAAATAGTTGGTCCAAGACATTAAGTACTTTTTATTTTACAGCATAAAACGTGTGTAACAGTATTTATGTCCCTACTACGATGGCGGTTCGGAAAGTTCTTAGCCTATCGATGAAAGAGAGTAGTTAGTTTTTCAAAAATATTTTTATTTTTCAATATAATCTCCTGTAACTTCAATACACTTAGTCCAACGCTTATCTAGCAATTCTATCCCTTGATTAAAATATTTTTCCTCAAGGTCTTCAAAATAGTGGTTTACAACTGTAATTGCATCTTCATTTGAGGTAAAACGCTTGCCAGCAAGGATTTTTTTTTTTGATTTGGGAACAGGTAAAAGTCACTGGGAGTTAAATCACGAGAATACGGTGGGTGGTCAAGCAACTCGTACATTAATTCGTTGATTTTAGCCATTGTTAAAACACTCTTGTGCGCTGATGCGTTGTCTTGATGAAAAATTATTTTTTTGTGTTGAAAGCCAGGACGTTTTTCTCGAATTTGTACATTTAATTGATCTAAAACGTTGCAATAGTACTCTGAATTTATTGTTTTACCCTTTTGGAGATTGTCAATCAATAAAATACCTTTGAAGTCCCAAAAAACCGTTGCCATAACCTTACCAGCCGATTGAATTGTTGTTGCCTTCTTTGGGGCACTTCCTCCAGCTTCAGTCCATTGTTTGGATTGTTCTTTGTCTCTGGAGTATAGTGGTGGATCCATGTCTCATCAACAGTTATGAAACTACGCTTAAAATCCATTTTATTTCGCTGAAAACGATCCAAACAAGCTTGAGAAATGTTCATTCTTTTGGTCGACTGTTAACAAGTCCGGCACCCATCTTGCAGAAAGCTTTTTCATCTGTAGTTATTCATGCAAAATTAAATGGACTCGATCATTTGAGATGCCCATGATATTAGCTATTTCACGCACTTTTATTCGTCGATCATTTAATACCATATCATGCACTTTGGCAACAATTTCTGTTGTTGTTGCTGTTTTGGGACGTCCACTACGTGGTTCATCTTCAATGCTTGTACGACCACGTTTAAATTCAGCAACCCAATTTTTTACTGTTGCATATGAAGGAGCATCACCTTACACATTCACCATATCATTATAAATTTCTTGTCCCGATAAACCTTTTTTATGTAAATATTTAATGACAGCACGCATTTCTAATTTTTCCATTGTAAAAAAATCGCGGATGCGTCTTTTGTGAACACCTGTTTCTATATGAAGGAGTTGCCAGATCGAAACAAAATTTAACATGTGTTCATAGCAGAGATGGAAGTTTCCAAAACACTTACATTTTTTCTGTTTATACCGCGCTTTTGAAGTAAGTAAATAAACACAAGACAAATTTTTTCATTTCAGGCAAATAGTCATAACTTTGGAACGGTAGGACCTCTGGGTAATTTTGGCTAAGTAAGAGTTAGGGCTGTCGGTTAAGACAAAAAATCACTCTGCATATGTCCTGATGATTGAGTCATGATCGAGTTTCGGGACACCCTGTTTATTTCCCATATATCTAAAGGCCGGCTAAGGTTGCACACCAGTGTAGAGTGTTCACTTTGTTATTCTCAATTTGTTGTCTGATTATCTACAAAGCTTTTATCCCAAATATTATCTCAAATCATCAAAAGCGCTTCAGAAGCTACTTCCAGAGCCTATACAACCCTTAGAGTCTGCTAAAAACATCTAATGTTTTTCCCCCAGTTTACGTGAACTCTTCAGCAGCCATAAGATAGTTACGACTAACGTACCTTTTAATGTAATAAATATCAAAAACCATTAATATTTAACATCTTGTGGCCACATTGTCTAAATCGACTATATGGCCACCTAAAATATGTGTGTTCCGTAGCTATTCAAATCCATATAAGTAAGTGCGAGTGTGTGTGTAAATCTGGCAGACAGCCACTCACATTTTGTTCAATGGTGAAATCATACCAACACAAAGTGAACGTATGCATGAGTGCTTGAAATGATACAAGAAGAAAGGGATATCCTTAGGAAGGTCTGGCCACAAGAAGGGCTACAACACAACGGAACGAGTATTGTCAATTGCTTATTTATAAGATTGTATAAAATAAAAGCCACCACATTTTACTCTGGCCTGGGCCAGGTGCCGGGAGACGTGCCACACTTTTAGGGCCACCAAGGAGTGGGGGTACACATGAGTATGCAGAAACTCACATATAATCATAATACCATTTCGACTGTCCGTAGACTACGTCTAATAATATGTAGCTTTAACGTGATTATAGTCATTATTTAGACTGACATAGTCATATATTAAGTGCTCGGTTTTAACTAAATATCCTTTTACGAAGAGCTTGGGATGTGGGTTAAATATTTTGACGGTATCAATTTTGGTCAGGTAAAAGTCTAATTTTACATTTGAAATACCATTTATAGTTTGTATTAAGGGGGGGGGGGGTCGACGATAACAACAACATTTTATAACAATAAATACTCCTATTGGAACAGTGGTTTTGTTGTGTCCATTAAATATGTATAGTGATGGACAAACATAATTTGTATCGACCAATCCTACTGTTTAGTTTCGTTCTGTTGCCACACAATGACTTGTTAAATTAGCAGTTCTAAAAAAACTAACTTTAAAAAGGGTAAGGAAATTATTTAACAGACGATGGAGTAAAATGTGCAACCCCGACACAGGAAGAGGTCAAGACAGCAATAACCCGGCTTAAGAACAACAAAGCCGCAGGATTTCCAGCGAAGCTGTATAAGATGGAAAGACCAGATAGTGCAAACTATTTACCAGACTATCTGGAAGTTAGTTTGGACTGTATGAAAGACCAAACGCAAGTCCGATGATTGAAACCTCAGCGTACTATGCCCGATCTACAAAAAGGAAGACAAAACCTTTTGTGCCAACTTCCGGGGAATAAGTCTCCTCACTACTGCGGAATAAGTCTTCTATCCATTGCGTAAAAATTTCTTTCTTCTATACAATGAAAAAGATTGAAGCCCGGAATTGCCAACCTGATCCAATCGTATCAGTGCGGCTTTAGGCTGAGTAAGTCTACAATCTACCAAATCTGTACACTGCACCAAATCCTGGAAAAGACCCACAAGCAGCAAACCGATACTTACGATGGTTGCTATATATATTTCTGGCCTAGGCAACAGTAAGTGTTGCCTGGCGCCATCTGACATTTCCATTGGAAAGTTTAACATTTTTCAGCATATACGTACTCAAAACGTTTTGACGTACGACCGTCATTTGTGTTGTTGACAGTGACTTGAAAAAATCAATTTGGCAAAAGAAATTGAATTCACTCGTGAACATTTTCGTGCGATCATTTTTCACTACTTTCGACGTGGATTATCACGACAAGAGTGCATCGATGAACTTAAATCTTTGTATGGCGATGAAGCACCATCCTATAGCACTGTGAAAAACTGGTTTAATGCATTTAAACGTGGCCGACGCTCGCTCAATGACGAAGGTCGTAAAGGTTCAAAAACGGCCGTTGTGCCAGAGAACATTGATGCCGTGCGTGAACTGATAATGCAAGATCATCATGTGACATACCGTGAGAAAGAGGCATCCTTGGGCATTTCTTCCACCAGCATACATTCGATATTGCTTGAATACCTGGCCGTAAAAAAGGTTTGTTATAGTGGGATGCCGCACAATTTGGCAATCGCTCAAAAAAAGGCTCGTGTCGATTGATGCAAAGAAATTTTGAAAAAATAACATCGCGGTGCTTCAAAAGACGTTTATAAGATCGTCACAGGAGGCGAATCATGGACCTATGCGTATGAGCCCGAAACAAAACAGCTATCGACCGTGTGGATCTTCGAAGACGAGCCAACTCAAATAAAAGTTGTTCGTGGAAGAAGCACTTCGAAGCAAATGGTCGCCTGTTTCTTCGGCAAAACTGGTCATGTGGCGACTGTTCCGCTTGAGCAAAGTAGGACGCTCAATTCTGAGTTGTACACCGCAATTTGTTTGCCTGAAGTCGTCGGAGAAATTCGATAAACGAACAAGAGAAGACGTATTATTGTGTACCATGACAATGCGAGCTCTCACACATTGGCTCAAACCAGCGCCTTTTTAACCGAACAAAATGTCGAATTGATTGGCTATCTGCCGTACTTGGCGCCAAATGACTTCTTTTTATTCCCGCACATCAAGACAAAAAAATGCGTGGTCAACGATTTTCGTCGCCAGAAGATGCTGTTAAAGCGTTCAAAAACCATATTTTGGAGGTGTCTCAATCGGAGTGGAAAAAGTGCTTCTACAATTGGTTTAAGGGCATGCAAAAGTGTATAAATCATGCTGGAGTATACTTTGAAAAACATTAAAACCATTTTTGAAAATAAATATTCGCATTTTCATTATTAGGCCAGAAGTATATATAGCAACCCTCGTAACCGTTCAGATGACCAGGTCCCATTGGTCCCTGTGGACACTCCCAGTCCAAGTCTCCTGCTTCCTGAACCTGATTTTATTTCAATAGCGAATCCATAGTGAAGTCCATACAAGGTTCGACCTGTTTGAACTTAATGTCGTTTTCCCAGCTAAACTTTTATTGTCTTTCACCGAGTAGATTTAAAAACAAAAACAAGTAAAGAATTCGCTAAGTTCGACCAGTTCGAATCTTATGTACCTTCCATCAAAAAGTGTATTTTAAGTCCCTTAAAGGGTTACTTTTTCTGCCTGGATCAATTTTACCCATTTAATGTTTTAAACAGTTTATGATCGTTTTATAAGCCATAATCATATTAAGGGTGGTTAAATTTTAAGGGCCGATGACATTTCTTGCCACCATTCCGATTATTGATGCATTTGGAATGGTCAAGAGACTTTAGTTCTTAAGTCAATTGCACCTTGTAAGCGTGTAAATGCAAGTCTTTATGCATATTGTTCATCAACGACGAGTTGAGGTAGGCGGCTCTTCAGCCACACTATTTCAAACAGCAGCAATATTTTCTGCAGTAGGAGCTGGTGTTTTCACATCTCCTACAGACCCTGTTTGCTCAAAATTTTGCACGATTTTTCCGATTGTACGCACATTTGGACTATTAAGTTGATCGGAGAAATCATGAAGTGCACGATATGCATTTTCATAATAAGCGTGAATAACATTGAACAGGGATTAAACAGGCTTAAGACCGCTTGCTTCTATATTTAAATAGAAGACAAGTTTTTACCAAAATGGCAAAGTGACATTGATTTTCGTGGCTGCACACTACTTTTATCATGATTTCGGGTCAGTGACAACCCTCTTCAGAAAGCCTTGCTGCAATTGTTGAAAGTGAAACCGAACTCTATAAGGCCAGGCTCTTCCCAAACGAATGAGAACTACTGTTGTAAACCTTACTTTTCAAGTTTTCTTCACACAATTGCCCACGAAAATACAACTCACTCTTGCCACCTCTAAAGAGACTCCACATCGAGAGTCATCAATAGATTTCTTTTACAACGTGTGTGTGTTGTAAAAAGAGTTTAGTTGTCTATGTCAACTTGTGTGCCGTACCGTGGATGTGAATAACGTTAACGCGTTGCTCGATTTCATATCTTTCCAGGGTTCAAATTGAGTTAGTCTGAAATTAAGAAAAGTCAAATGAAATGCAGAAAAAAACTTGATGGTAAGGTGTGGTTCACATTCAACATCGGCCCTTAAAATTTAACCATCCTTTACAATTTTAGGATCCCAAATTCGTTTGACCGCTATCGCGCTTTCCGCGGACACACATACGGATGCAAAAGATTTTAGAGACCATCAGCATAACATATGACTTCGAGGCTTATGTTTTACCTTATCCGTTGGGCAAGAAAAGTCTATTACCGAGATAGCTGCCACGTTTGCTCTGAATTGCTGCAAAAGTAGCTGTGTGACAATAATGAAATAGAACCAACACTTAAGTGATTGAGTTGCAAATCTATACCCACGATTATCAGATCTCGCACCCTGTTCACATGTCTTAATGGTAGCGGATTAAAGTCATGTAAGGATGCAATTTCTAGTAGAGGGTTTCACGAAATCCTAATAACTAGACTGCAAAGAGTACTATTGCAGATTAACTAGAGATTATCTTTAAAAAATACAGAACAAAAAAAGTTTCCCAAAAAATAATTACATTTTCTTGGCTTAGCCAATTAAGACTACAATCTCTGCCATCTGGATATTCGATAATAACATTTCAACAAATTTATATAATAGAATCAAACCACATTTAGTTTTAGACAATGGTATTTCTAATACTTTCTACCCCAAGTACAGGAAACAAATAGCTTGGCATATGAAGACATTACCCCCAAACATCAATGCTGATGATTATTATCAGTTCTATTGATTTCAATTATGCAAATACGAGTATACATTATTTCTAACTACACAACTAGTTAAAAAGACAACAATAATTGAACATGTTGGCCAGCGTCCAACAACCTTCGTTTAGATGCTTTCGAACACAATGCGTATAAATTACTAATTGCCCATTTACTTTGGAAATCTCCTTAAGGAGAAATCCCTAAACATTAACATTAATTAGAATGTTCAAAATCAAAACATGAAAATCATATTTATGCCTTAAACAATATAATTTCCTTAAATAAAAAGTAATTTCATTACCTGTCTTTGAAGACTGCTCCATTGTGTGTGCGCCCCCTAATGTTGCTAAATATAGGGTAAAATGAAAGACACAACTCAGCGGAGAGGGATGATTTCATTAACTACCCTGCAGCAGGACCTTTCGACATAACCTCTATAGAAGTATTAAGAGGGGACTTAAGATAATGTCTTCTACACTCCCACGTCCTTTGGATGGTAAACATGTTCCTTGGCTCGCTTTTTTCGCTTTCTTTTTCGTTGTTTTGTAATTTCCATTCATTATCAGAAAGCTCTTGAGCTGATAGTAGGACGACTGCTTTTAATGTTTAAATAGTGGCAATACTATCTTAACACTTTTCTATAGAAGGCAGTAAAGGCAAGACAGCCAGCAGGTTTCTTGTTAGCTGCTTTTTCTTGCTTTTATTTCGTTGATAATGTCTTACTGGTATTATTTGGAGGGCGATGTGATAAGTATAGAACAAATTCTAAATGGTAGTTGAGAAATCCATTGAAGAAGTTTTCGCTATCAGCAGTATAACTAAACTCCAAGCACAAAGAAAAAAAACAGTTAAAAATCGGATATAAGGCAATTTAGCATTTTAAATTTGAATCGGCTTTTAAAAAATAGTACTGATTATTTTTTAAAATTCTGATTTAATTGGAAGAGTTGAGCTTTGTCATTTTTTAATGGAATGCCATCCGATGCGTTTTCACTTCACCCAATTTTACCGAATAATTCTGTTTTCATATGAAGCTCATTTTTATCTCGGTGGCTATGTCAATAAGGGGTTCAGAGAACCCATACAAGACTAATGAGCAGACAATGCATCCACAATGAGTCACTGTTAAATAAAGCGGCCAATTATTTGAAAATGAGCAAGGAACTGCCGATACCGCCAAAAAAAATGCTTTAGCCGTTCGGAGCCGGCATTAAGCAGTAGGTCCCCCAATAGTGAGTATAAAAACTGAATCGTGCACAGCTTATTTGAGAGCAGTTCGTCCTTGTTTGGGCTCGCTGTCCAAAAACGGCTAAGATTTAAGAAAATTTGTGAATTTATATGTGAAATAAGTTCGAAGTTTAGCCTAAGATTGAGGCCGGACGTGTGGAACGATCCCTAAGTTCAAAAAAGGGGCCACGGGTAAATATAGGCATTTGGATACTAAAATGTATGCTGGTTTTACTACACACTCAAATACAGGGTGTTTGAACGTGTGCTTTTCAATAGGAAACAAAACGCATATAATTATTTAATGGTATGCTCAAGAATTTTGCTTTATTATAAATACTTAGTAGGGACATAAATACTTTTACAATATTGAACACACCGATTTCAATAGTAGAACTGAACATACCCCGTTAATGTCATATGGGTTTTGAAAGCTCACCTCAATAGCGTTAGTCTGTAACGGGATTTTTAAATTGTTTCAACTTTCATCATGGAGTGGTCAGATAATGAAAACCATATCGCTGTAATAGCGCTTTTCAAGTGTGAAAGCTTTTAGCCGTTTGTTCGTCTTCCGATGCATACAACTGTTTGAGGAGACTGGAGATGTAAAAGACCGCCACCGGTCGGGCCGCCCACGCTCTGTTCGACCACTGCATGTCATCAAAGCCGTTAAATCAAAAATTCACAGAAATCCGCTCCGAAAACAGAAAATCATGGCCCGTGAGATGAATATCACAAAAGTCCATGAGTCGAATCATTAAAAAAGACTTGGGACTTGGGGCTTTTAAACGACGTACCGGACATTTATTGACTGCAGCTTTAAAAATAATGGATTGAAAAATGCAAACGTCTTTTGGTGTAGCACGCTGATAACTTGCATAGAAAATTTTTTACCGTTCAGGAAAAATTTAACAAGCAAAATGATAGAGTGTTTGCGCGGTCATCTAAGGAAGCATCTGAACTGATTACAAGGGTGGAAAGGGGTCATCACCAGTTTCAGTCATGGTTTGGTGGGGTGGCTCTTACGATGGGCCCAACTTTTGACCCCTTTTTAGCAGCATTTAGGGGCGGTATGTCAGCAATAACGCGCCGAATACTCTCTTCCAAGGCGTCAATCGGGACGAGATTATCGTAGACAAGCGACTTCACATAACACCACAAAAAATAGAACAGCGGTGTTCTTGGAGGCCAAAGCCACAGGCCCACGACACGAGATAATGCGCTTACCAAAAGTTTCCTTCAATAAATTGATTTTTTCATAATCAATCATCACATACTCCAATTCAGGCACGACAAAGTTATTAATCATAGCTCTATAGCGTTCCCCATTGACTGTTACATTATGGTCAGCTTCATTTTTGAAGAAATATGGACCAATGATTCCCTCTGTCCATAGAGCACACCAAAAAGTGACCTTTGATGATGTAACGGCGTCTCAACAATGGCTTCTGTAATTTCCTTACTCCAAATGCCACAATTTTGGTTATTAACGTACGTCTTTAACCAAAAGTCAGCTTCATCGCTGAACAACATTTTCTTGTAAAATCAGGATCGGTGGCCATCTCTTTTTGGGCCCTTGCATCGAAGGTACGACGCTTTTCGGAGCGGATTTCTGTGAATTCTTGATTTAATGGCTTTGCGGTGTTCGTCTTTTACATGTCCATTCTCCTCAAACAGTTTAATGCATCGGTATACAAACATGCGACTAATCCCTAGTGGCCGGAGCGTTTTGAAAATATCGTTTTGTTCATTTCACACTTAAAAAGCGCTATTACAGCAATAATTTTCTCATTATCTGACTACTCCATGATGAAAGTTGAAACAATTTTAAAATCCCGTTACAGACTAAAGCTATTGAGGTTAGCTTTCAAAGCCCATATGACATTAAAGGGGTATGTTCAGTTCTACTATTGAAATGGGTGTGTTCAATGTTGTAACAGTATTTATGTCCCTACTAAGAACTGTCTCTTTGTATGCCTCCGTCACGAGTTGATTTAACTTAATATACCACCCTCGCCTTGGCAGAAGCTATTTCACCTTAACATTCACTTTGTTTCAGAGTATTTGTTGTATGTATAATTGTGTTTTTTTGTAAAAGTAATAGTGGGTGCGAGTGTGACTGTATGTGACTAAATGAGAAGATACAATGATGTCGTTGCTGCCTCTGTACGTTGACGTTTTGTGTAGATGTGTTTGAATTGGCAAATGAGTATGGGAGTGTGTTCGTGTATCTGTGTGCGGCAGTAGTTTTAAGTAGTTGCCATTGGCGTAGTATAACTACAACAAATCCTACCAACACAACAACAACGAAAGGGGTAAATTAACGTGAAAAAAATTCAATTACAAACAATTGAATTTCATTTGCCTTTCGTAGCGAGAGCATGAGAGGAGTCGAGTATTAGTAGGAGCGAGTACGGATGGCATTCGGATCGTTTGCGTATGCTATAGGCATCTCTGTATGGGTGTGTGTGGGTGAGTGTAAGCATAGCACCAAAGTAGTGGCTGTGTTAAGTACCTTCTGCTCAAGTAGTGGCATTAGCTTTAGTTTTTGTTTTCCGCCTTTACATTTTCTCATCATTATACCCTACACCACTCTGTGCAGCAGGGTATTTTTAGATAGTTTCGTGGCAAATGTTTTTAACTTCTTCCTTCGACGTATAATCACCTGCCAATTTTTGTTAACGCCGTCTGTCTTTGCCCATCTAAAGCTTGTAATCAAATTGCAGGTCGCAATTATTGTCCAATTTTTATGAAATTTGGCAGATGTAAGTTTTTTTCGGTCCAAAGGCGGACGCTTATCAAACTGAAGAAAAATGGCTAAGATTTAGATGTAGCTCCCATCCATATGATCATCCGATTTTTATGTTTTTAGCTATAGCAGCCACAGCTTGCATCCAGGTTGCTCTCTTGGTTATATTTTAAGACCAAGAGAGCAGGTTGCTAAAATTGAAGAAAATTGGTTCAGATTTGGATCTATCGTAAATATATTTTTATCCGATTTTTCTGCCTTTAGCTCTAGAAGCCAGATTTTACATTATATTTAAAATTAGTATGCTTTTAAGGCCAATAATGAACGTTATTTTAAGAAGATTGTCCGATCCATCCAATCTTAATGAAATTTGGTACACTTTAGTTTTGTTGATAATGACAGAAAACTTTTTAAATTGAAAAAAACGATTGAGATATGGATATAGCTCCCACACATATGTTTCTCAGGTTTGATGTTTTTAGATGTATAAGCCGTATATTAAAACTTATCTTGATAAAGCTTGGCACGATTAAGTTTCTCGTGCAAGGGCGCTGTTGACATTGGAGAAAATCGGTTTAGATCATGTTATAGATCCCACATATAAAGGGTGGTCCAACTAAAACGCACGATATTAATTGTAAATACAACAAAAAACATTCCGAAAATTAGTACAATAATTTTTTAATTGTGATAATTTAATACAAATAATTTAGGGCAATTATGTGTCAAAAAAAGTATTGGCCAAATGCTCGCCACGGTTTCGGTGAAATACCTTTATTCGATGATCCATATTTTCTATGACCCTGAGACTAATGGAGGTGTCGTTTATGTGCCGAATAATCTCATCCTTAGCTCTTGAATTGTTCTTGGCTTATTGACGTAAATGATTTCCTTTAAATAGCCCCAAAAAAGAAGTCCAACGGTGTTAAATCACATGATAGTAGCGGCCAACTAACATCGCCGCGACCAAAGATAACACGGCTTTTGAATTTCTTGCGCAAAAGATCCATTGTTTCATTAGCTGTGTGACAAGTGGCTCCATCTTGTTGGAACCACATATCATCTTGGTCTATATCCTCAATTTCTGGCAGCAAGGAGTCCGTTATCATCTTGCGATAGTTAACACAACCCACGGTAACTGCTTGTTTCACATCGTTTTCGAAGAAGTACGGTCCCATGACGCCGCCAGCCAATTACCCACACCATACAGTCACTCTATGCATCGGCATGTTAACAATCATTTGTGGATGCTCACTTGCCCAAATGTGGCAAGTCTGCTTGTAAACGAATCCACTGAGGAGAAAGTGTGCCTCTTTACTAAAGATGATTTTCTTTGTAAAGTTACCATTCACTTCTGTCTGTTCAACCGACCATTCAACGCATTGACGATGCTTCAAATAGTCAGTAGGCTTCAGCTCTTGAGTCAATTGAATCTTGTAAACGTGTAAATTCATTTCATTATTCAAAATTCAATCAGTGATGTTCGTGGGATGTTTAATTGCTCGGCACGAGGACGTGTCGAGATTGACGGCTCTTCTGTCAGACTATCGCGAACAACATCAATGTTTTCCTCAGAACAAACTGGGCGAGCATGCGCAGTTGTTTTCACATTTTACAGACCTGGCTGGCTGAAATTTGCGCACAATTCTCCCGATCGTGGACAGTTTGGTTCGATTATGCTGATCAACAAAATTACGAAATGCACGTAAAGCATTTTGATTTGAACGCCCATTTTTGTAAAAGGCTTCAACAATTTTATCGCGCTTCTTAATGGTGTACGTCTCCGTGGTTGAAGATGTCAAACACTGAAACAAAGAAATGTCAAATTAAGTTGGGCGAAAAACTTGACATTAAAACGTTGTGACTCAGAAATAACATCGTGCATTATGGTTGGACCAGTCTTTATGGTATAAAAAAATCCTTTGCCGTTTTAATATAATAATTAAGTGTATCTTAACTAACAATCCCAATTTAAAATATTGTTCATGCACAAAATGTTATGTTTTTTGAGGAAATACTCAAAAATGTTTATGGGTGAAAAAATGAATTTTCATTTTTTTTCTTTTTTTGATGTGGACAACATCTGAGCATCGAATGAGACCGATCCCATGCCCCAAAAGTGTTCCCTCCCAGAGATATGCGCGTTTTATGAAAGTAAAGTGGACGATTCTGAGCGCAAATAGAAAGGGACCTAATGTTTAAAATGGCTCTCCTGAACAAAACTGGTTTTTAACCTTAGGTCCCTTTCTATTTTGCGCGTCACATATATTGCTGCTGTTCGCAATAGTGTGGCTGAAGAGCGGTCCACCTCAACTCGTCGTTGATGAACATTTTGCATAAAGACTTGTATTTACACGCTTGCAAGGTGCAATTGATTTAAGAACTAAAACCTATTGACCATTCCAAACGTCATCAATGGTCAGAATGGTGGCCAAGAATGC
Organism: Hydrotaea diabolus; assembly: GCA_963513945.1. Lineage (NCBI taxonomy): Eukaryota > Metazoa > Arthropoda > Insecta > Diptera > Muscidae > Hydrotaea > Hydrotaea diabolus. The sequence goes on from OY740717.1 coordinate 178,590,481, forward strand.
CATCGACCCTTAAATCTTAACCACCCTTTATAAGCCATGATCGTGCATATTTTCTTCCGCCGCGGTTAGGCGCACCGACATGGCAAGATCGTCTTACATTTTAACGACAATCCATAATACACAGGGTTTGGCGATTGAAGTGTTACCTTTTCAATGAACGTTTTTTTTTTGTATAAAACTATTTTTTTTGATGCAAAAAACTTAATCTGTAGAAATAATCGAGCATACAGGGTGTGGCGATCGAAGTATTACCCTTTCAATGAACTTATTTTTTTGTGTAAAATTATTTTTTTTTGATGCAAAAAACTTAATCTGTAGAAATAATCGAGCATATACGAGTATGGTCAACCGATTTTACCAAAAGTAATGAAATTATAAATATAACCTATATACAAATTAAAATATAGGGTGATCCATCTAGAGGTATTTTTTCAGAGCAAAAAAAAATATTTAAAAATTCAAATCAAGTGTGAAATCTTTATTGGTATTTTGAAAGGACATTTTATGGCATTTATTTTTCGAATATAATTACCTTCAAATGTTGGCCGCCACTACGCCTCAGGGTTTCCAGTCTTTTGAATGACTCGTTCGAGCAATTTGACCGATATGGCTTTAATGACACTCGTAATGTTGGCTTCCAAAACCTCAATCGTAGCTGGTTTGTCAGCATAGGCTTTGGACTTTACGTAACCCCAAAAGAAAATGTCTAAAGGTGTGATATCACTCGATCTATGCGGCCAACTCACCTGTTTAAAACGTGAAATTAGCTGCTCTTCGAAATGACCTCTCAAAAGATCCATTGTTTGAGCAGCTGTATGGCAAGTGGCACCGTCCTGTTGAAACCAAGTGTTGTCAAGATTACGGGCTTCAGTTTCAGGTAGCATAAAGATCGATAACATGGCGCGATAGCGAGCACTATACACGGTTACGTTCCGGCCATCATAATTTTTGAAAAAAAAAACCGAACCGTTATGTTCTCTGGGTGTACTGGCACCTCTTGAACCTCTTCTTGTTGCTCTTCAGCCCAAATGCGGCAATTTTGTTTATTGACTTTGCCGTTGAGCCAGAAATGGACCTCATCACTGCACACAATTTTGGTCGAAAACAGCCGATCTTCCCGCTTCTCACCGAACGCTCATTTCCATAATACAGTTGCCAACATTTGAAGGAAATTATTTTCAAAAAATAAATGCCATAAAATGTCCTTTCAAATTACCAATAAAGTTTCCACACTTGATTTGAATTTTTATATTTTTTTTGACCTGAAAAAATATCTCTTGATGGATCAGCCTATATAACTAACGTATACCCAATTATAAATATAAATTTAGTTTTATGATCTGGTTAAACTGGGTCAAAAAACATATTTTCGGTTGGCTTTTCTGAACATCCTGAAGTGCAGGGTATAATAGAGTCGACCACGCCTAACCTTAGCTTTTTTACTAGTTTTTGTTTTGTGTTAGAATTTTTTTTCTCGCTTTTTTCGCATGCTCTTCGGGTGATAGCAAACGCGGTGCTGCTGTAATTGTAATGAGTTTGTTGATATCGTTGTTGGCGTTGTTGTTGTTACAGCTGTTGTTGTAGCTGCTGTAACGCTTCTTGTATTGTAGATATCGTCGCCATCGATGTTGTTGTTGTTGGGTACTTTTAATTATTTTGCCAATAACGTAAAAGATTTTAATTCATTGAGGCGTTGTCTAATAGTGTTTTATTTTCATTATTGTTTTCCCTTTCTTCACTTTACTTCACTTCGTTCGTTTGCTCTGTCGTTCGTTTCACCATTCATTCAGTCAGCCATTCATTTAATGGCGGCTTTGGTTGCTCTGGTCATGTACAATTTGTTTAAAACGAGCGCTAGTCAAGTGTTGAGTCCTTTCGAGGTTTACTTCAAACTGCTGAAGGACAACGTAAGGGTTTCCTGGTTTCCCAACACAACTCTCGTGTGTGTGTGTTTGTGTGCGTGTATCGGTGTGTTTCGTTGCCTTTACTGCTGGTAATGATTTCGGTCGATTGTTAACGTAATTAAATTTATATCGTTATAATGTGAAGCAGGACAAAACAAAAAACAAAAGCTAACCATGTCCTTTAAAAGTGAAAATTGGTTAAAAACTGGGTGTCATGGCAGAAGAGATTTAAGTGTTTCTTATGATACCAATTTAAAGGAGTTGCACATTGACTGCGGAAGCTGAATATATTAATGAGCTCATTAAATTTTAGGGACCCTAAATTGGCATAGGCTAAAATTATGTTTGGGGATTTTTACCGGGAATGGAAAACATTTAAGGCAATAAGTTAGTTTCACTTAAGCTATTGGGTTGTTTTAGGTAAAAGTGGGTTACGTAGCGCTAAGGGAGTATATTGAAAGAATAACACTATCGCGAATTATTACTTTTTTTCAGGAGAAAGAATTAATCAAGAAGGAGCAGTTTAGTTTCAGGCAGAAACACTCGACAAAAAATCAAGTTAATAGGCTTACTTGTATTATATAAAAAAATAAACTGATATTTTCTTATTGAACGTAAATAAAGCTTTTGGCAGCATATGGCATGATTAAATAAAATTGGAGTTCCTCTATTTTAAAAACTCATAATTTCCTAGAGATCGAACAATTCAAGTTGTTGTAAATATCCATCTCATCTGCACGAACAAAACTTGCTGGTCTTCTTCAGGGTGCTGTTTTATCACCAACATTATACTCACTTTATGTTGCAGATTTTGGGACCTGAAGAGGATCCGAAGTTGCTTTGTTGCTGATGATAAAGCAGTTATTGTCAACGGCCAATTGTCTAACTGTGTGGTCTAGATTATTACTGAATTTAAGCTAATCGATTAACCAATTTTTTCCATTAAAAATTATTCTTTAATTTTTCCACTGTTTTCTCGTCATGACACTTTCGACGAGTATTTATTTTCGGGTCCGGCAATAAGAATTCAAAAAATAATCATTGGAAATGGTTTTTAAAAAAATAATCATTGGAAATGCTTTTTATTATATTTCAAAATATTCTTCTTTAAGATCAATACACTTTTGCATGCGCACAAAACAGTTTTCGAAGCACTCTTTCCACTCCGATTGAGACACCTCCAAAACATGATTTTCGAACGCTTCAACAGCTGTTTCGGGCGATGAAAAACGTTGACAAAACACATTTTTTCTTGGTGCTAGGGAATAAGAAGAAGTCATTGGTTGCCAAATCAGGGCTGTACGGTGAATAGCCCATCAATTTGACATCTTGAGTGGTCAAATAGCTCATCGTTTTAGCTGATGTGTGAGAGCTCGCATTGTCGTAATGCAAAATGATCCGTCTGCTCTTATTATCTTTCCTCATTTCTTCAAACACTGTTGGCAAACAGATGGTTGTATACCACTCAGAATTGACCGTCCTACGTTCCACTAAAATCGCCGTGGCAACATGGGCGGTTATACCAAAAAAAATCGCAATAATTTGCTCCCATGTTCTTTTCGACAAACAACTTTTGTTGGATTTGGCTCGTCTTGAAATGCCCATACGGTCGATTGCTGTTTTGTTTCGGGTTCATATGCATAGGTCCATGATTCGTCACCTGTGACAATGTTATACACTGCCTTAGAGATACTGCAGTTATACTTTTTCAACATTTTTTTGCACCAGTCCTTACGAGCCTTTTTTTGAGCTTTTGTCAAATTATGTGGGATCCAACGAGAACAATTTTTTTTCACGGCCAAATGAACATGCAATAGCTAATTGATGCTTGTCATACTAATGCCCAAGGATGGAAGCCTCGATCTTACGATATGTCACATGTCGGTCTTGCTTAAGTAGTTCCCGCACAGCATCGACGGTTTCTGGTCATTATGAACATATGTGTACTCCAGCTAAAGCAAATTTTGCCACGAATCCAAGTAAAGAGTAATTTTAATGTTTTGACTGATATTAGGGACGGGCAGATTTTTGCCGTTTAGTATCGTGGGGAGTAAACCGAACTTGGTCTGGACGAACTTTACGTCGTTTTTACTTTTTTAACTTTGTATTTTTATCAAATTCTCGCATTCTATCGTAATTGTCATCCAACAACGTTCAAGCTAGAGCATTATGGTCTAATCAGGCTAAAGCTGTCGGTTGGTTTGTCATCACATTTTATGTAAAGAGCCTAGCTTACTCATTTTATTAGCTTTCAAAGCAACAGAGCCATAAAAAACCTTCGGTATAATACGCCCTCTATTTTCGTTTGTCGATAAGACCCTCCTTTGCTTCAGCTGTTTGTCTTTTGTTAAAGTATTTTTATGGAGTTGCTTTAGGGACATGCAACAGCATTATCTACCCTAATATTGAATTCAATTTCGGTTTGGCATTTATTTTAGTAGATTTATATTCAAATTGTTGGAAACAATTAAATAAACATTTTTAACAACGAACTAACAATCAGTGTAATAATATTTAAATAAGTTAGTACATGCATGACTATGTGAAGTGTTTTTTTTTTGCTCAGTTGAGGCTTTGTTGGCATCTACACTTAGTTGTTAAAAACTTTATTCGATTAATATTAATTTAGTTTTTGCCCGGGACCAAAAAAAAACAAAATATATTTGTCACACAAAAAGGTTTGGTTTTGCAAAATGAAAAAAAAAACAATAAAGAGCAGCAGCATGTACGAAGCTGGTGCATAAATGCAATTATGCATACATTTTAAAGTTCAAAACATAAATAGATGCTAAAAATCCGAGTCACGTTTAAATAAAATTAATTACTTACAACGTTATCACACAACTATCGCTAACAAAGTGCATTTATAAATTGCTCGTACAAGTTTGGGACACGATAAGGTCCTTTGCCACCCGACCCCCTTCCCGCCTTACGCCCATTACTTATTATACTCTGTGTTGGCACACACACACACACCCAAAGCGGGCGAAAGGATCAAGCGACAGCAGTGGTACGAGTATTGCCACAAGTGCCACAGTCACTGCCACCATCACATCCATACAAATGCCAGAACATGGCGACATATACACAGATATGGAGATACAGATATATACATATATATGGGTCCTTGCTATCTGGAGTATGTTGCCGACTGCTGGCTCTTTAGCTGATGTTGTTGCTGCTGGAATTGCTGCAATTGTTGTTAGTGTTGTTATCATACGATTAAAAGCTTACACCAACAAAGTCTCAGTTTTACTCGTTTTTTTTTTTTTTGTGAGCCGCTTTCGTTGTTGTATTCGTGTTTGTCCTGCATGTGTGCCAGTGTGTATGTGTCCTGGCAGTTAGTGAGAGGTTAAAATAAACTGTGGCAGCAGCATATTCGTAAAACTTTTGCTGCAGCAAAATGACACTGCACCAGATCTCCCCACCGAGCGAAAAAAAATATATATTGCGCCAAAAATTCATAAAACCTCCCAAAAAAGTACAAGAATCGAACGAACGAACAACCGACCGACCGACCGACAAACCGTCCGATCCGTATGTAATTTATGACAACATTTTACTAAGGTCGAGTTAAATGCCATTTTTTAACTGACACCATGCCAAAGAGTGAGAGAAAAGAGAAAAAAAGAAGAAATCACTGGCGAAAAAAAAAACTCCCCTCCCCAAAACCGAACTGAAACGGCTTTGAAGGCTACGTGTTCATGTACAGATGAACATGATTTTGTGATAGTCTTTGCTATGCTCGCTCACAAATTGAAGAGTTGTGATACTCAAATTTTATACGCAGGCAAAGGAAAAAAAGACACGCAGAAAGAATCCAAAAAAAAATGGTCATGTCCTATGACATCTTTGATTCATGTCCGCTGAAGTCTGGCGAAATCATGAAAAAGTATATGGATATTGTGCAGGGTGGATTTTTGTCGCGGTCTGCCATGTCCACTGAAAATGGTATCTAGTTATTATTTAATGCGACGCATTTTTCAATTAGCTGTTATTGAATTCTGGTTGAAGTAGGGGCGACACAAGAGTCATTATTTCACAAGACTTTAGGCATGAGGAGGTCACCATCATGTTTATACCTTACACCACACTGTGGTACCATCATGTGTTTGCAACACCTTAAAGAATTAGAGATACTCGAAGACCCTATGTTAGGTATACCGATCGACTAAGATTTTATTGAGTGATGTATGTACGTCCATCAGTCGTTTCCTTCCGTCCGTCGGTCCATTTATCGTATCCTTTTAAAGTACAGGTCCCAAATATGCACCGATTTCGATGAAACTGAGCATATTCTTCAAGTTTGGGCCAAGGACGAACCCCATTGTAATTGGTCCACTTTGGTCCATATTTTGATATTATACATGTGACAGCGGTTAGAGGAAGGGACCTAAGGGTAAAAAAAATCAATTTTCATTTTTTTTCTTTTCTTGATATGGACAACATCTGAGCTTCGAATAAGACCGATCCCATGCCCCAGAAGTGTTCCCTCCCAGAAATATGCGCGTTTTATGAAAGTGAAGTCGACGATTCTAAGCGCAAATAAAAAGTGACCTATTCTTTAAAATGGCTCTCCTGAACAAAACTTTTCATCAACTTTTCACTTTTTTTTTGATGTGGACAACATCTGAGCATCGAATAAGACCGATTCCATGCCCCAAAAGTGTTCCCTCCCAGAGATATGCGCGTTTTATGAAAGTGAAGTCGACGATTCTAAGCGCAAATAGAAAGGGACCTCATCTTTAAAATGGCTGAACAAAACTGGTTTTTAGCGTTAGGTCCCTTTCTATTTTGCGCGTCACACATAGGTTTTTCCCGATTTCAGAACTTACTGCCCTAAAAGCCACATAATATAGCCGATGTCAACAAAATTTGGCAGAGAGCATTACGAGTGACCAATTCAGATAAAATTTGTCCATTTCGATCCATGTTTGTCAATAGCGCCCACCCATAGGTCCCTTTCGATTTGAGGTCCTGCAGAAATTGCACCAGATCACGCCCAATTTTGCGTGGTACATTATGAGCGATCACTAATTACCTGTGGTGACACTGGACCATTGGTCCGGTCCTTATTTTCGTATAGCCCCCCTACAAAGGTCCTTTCCAATTTCGGAACCTACAGCTCTAAAAGCCACATATTACACCGAATTCTGAGCAAACTTCGCAGAGAGTGTTACGAGTCACCAAAACACATATCTCCGGAGAAATTGGACCATATCTGTCCACGTTGTCGAATAAGTCCCCCTACCTCATATCGGAGGCACCATGGTCCAGTATTTGTAGCTATAGATGCCAAGTTTCACATAGAGCGTCACGAGGAACCAACACCCATGTCCTGTATTATTGGACCATATCGATGTATGATTTTGAATAGCCCACATACAGAGGTCCTTTTCGATTGGAGGTCTGCAGATTTAGAAGCCATCACATTCAAATGTTGCATGGTACGTTATGAGCAACAAATAATTAGCTCTAACATATTTAGTCCGACCTTGCTTCTTCAGGCTTTTAAAGCTTTTGAAACATTTAAACGTTTTTTTTTAAATTGTTTCAAAAATCTTTAAATTGGATATATTACGAATGATGCGAATATAGAGAACGGCGAACATATCTCAGTAACAGCCTGGTTATTAGAGGAACGCTATTACGAGGGCAGAGAAATAATTCCCTGGCCTTTCAACTTCCCGTGCGGTTATATGAAATGCAACTCTGCTCCCATCAAGTACCATTTGAGAGAGTTTCGTCATTTAGTTTCGTTTAACAGCTATTCAAAACATCGAACTTGTGGTTTTGTTTCAAACGGAAAAAATAAATTTCAATTGCTCCTTAAACATTATTTTTTACGGAAAAAACAGTCAATCAACTCAAGGAAAAGCTTGATAAATATAGGGGACTCTGCACAATTGATTTTAATGGTTAAAAAAGTGGTTTACTGACTTTCGTTGTACAAATGAAGCTGAACGTTCTTCTGGGCGGCTAATTCAGGTCAATACACAAGAAAATGTCGAAAAATTCACGATATGGTGTTGGCCGATTGAAGAGTAAAAGTGCGTGAGATTGTTGATGCCATACGCATTTCATATGGCAGTGTGGTTTCGATTTTACATGTTCAGTTGGGCTTAAGAAAGATAATGCACGGTTGTACACGTGTGCAGTCTCAATGGCGAAATTGTATGCATTGGGTTATGAATTGGTACCTCATCCGCCATATATTCCGGATTTTGTCTCCAGTGACTAGTTCCTATTTCCAAACCTAAAGAAATGGTTTGGCACTGTAAGGACCTTTAAGGATCCTACGATCCTTATAGGTCCTTACCGTGCGCAAACACAACCGGGAGTCTTTGCAGTAGTCACCACAAACAACATCAGGGGTTGGGATGCATCAGCTCACTCATTTTAGGTACGAACTTCATTATCTAGAGAGAGAGAGAGTTCCAGCGGTAAAAGCGAGAACATTTAGATCATCGAATCTATCAAGCAGCTATGTACGCCATTCGTCGAAGTCGCAGCACCAGTATCCAGCTATAGCGTGAATGCAGTACTAGCGGAATATTCCCTGGAGATTTCGCCAGAGGAGAAATCATACTATGGCTGTGAGAATCACACTATGGTTGTATGTAAAACATAATATGGTTGTGTGGATCTTAATATGGCTATGGAGATCATATTATGGCTGAGTATGGATCATACTATGGTTGTGTCGAACATAGTATGGTTTTTCGTGAATCATACTATTGTTGTGAGGATCATAGTATAGTTGTATTTGCATCATTCTATTGTTGTACCACAAGCATATGAGTCATTCCATGCCAAACGGTACGCATTTTTTACATCACAAGCTTGGATTGCTTAACTAGTTTGTGTATGCATTCTTCTCTTAAAAATATTATATACGTGTTTCAAGAAAAAAATTTTAAAAATTTTTTTTAAATGTTATGACCAATTGAACTTTGGTGAAATGAAGATTTTATCAAAGAGGTGTGTTCATTCAGTCGCATGTAACTCCGGAAATACTTGACCGATTTTACTCTGCTATACCTTGTTTTGAAGGTAATTTTAAGCACTTCTAAAATAACGAAACGGTATGGCATAACGCCATAGAATTTTTTAAGTTTGTATCATTTTAATCCTTTTATTTCGATTTTGAAAATGATTACATCTTTTTTTATTTTTGAAATTTTGCAGGCGTATTCTTACAGGTCTGTTTTACCGACTGTGTAAGTTTTAAAGTGGTGAAATAATGCGTTCTATTTTTAAAATTTTTTTTACCTTATACCTTTTTCACTTCCATGAATATAGAAAATATAATATAGAAAAAAAATATTTTTTAATAGTTTATTGACACAAGATATAACAACAACAAAAAAACAAAGAAAAAAAGAAATAAAAAAATGAGTAATGAAATAAATGTTATGCCTTGTATACCATCTTCATACAGTACTGCTCAGAAGATGATGTTGTCTGGACTTTCATTATTTTATCGGGTTGTGGAATGAATGCATGGTAGCCAAGAGTTCCAGAAATTGTTTTCGCTTTTTCAAAACGCTCCTTCAGGTGTTTCGCCCTATCTTGATATTGATAGTTATTGAAGAATTCTGTATGAATATTCTTCACGTTTTTATTCACCCAATCATAAAATTTGACGGCACTATTAATGGGATTAATGAGGCTGGACAAGCTTGCACGTGCTGCTAGTCTTTTGACTGGCTACCATGCATTCATTCCACAACCCGATAAAATAATGAAAGTCCAGACAACATCATCTTCTGAGCAGTACTGTATGAAGATGGTATACAAGGCATAACATTTATTTCATTACTCATTTTTTATTTGTTTTTTTGTTGTTGTTATATCTTGTGTCAATAAACTATTAAAAAGTATTTTTTTTTCTATATTATATTTTCTATATTCATGGAAGTGAAAAAGGTATAAGGTAAAAAAAAAATTTTAAAAATAGAACGCATTATTTCACCACTTTAAAACTTACACAGTCGGTAAAACAGACCTGTAAGAATACGCCTGCAAAATTTCAAAAATAAAAAAAGATGTAATCATTTTCAAAATCGAAATAAAAGGATTAAAATGATACAAACTTAAAAAATTCTATGGCGTTATGCCATACTGTTTCGTTATTTTAGAAGTGCTTAAAATTACCTTCAAAATAAGGTATAGCAGAGTAAAATCGGTCAAGTATTTCCGGAGTTACATGCGACTGAATGAACACACCTCCTTGATAAAATCTCCATTTTACCAAAGTTCAATTGGTCATAACTTTTGAAAAAAAAAATTATATTTTTTTTTTCTAATCGCGGATGAAATAGAATTGCTAGAGGACCAAATCTGCAAATTTTCATAAAAATCGGAATCATTGCGTTAAATTTTTGCCCAAAATCGTACCGTTTGGCATGGAATGACTCATATACCCATCTATAGTATGATGCTCTTCGAATATTGTTATCCCAACCATACTTTTTGTTTTACGTGTGGACATCGAAGCAGGTTCCCTGTAGGCGAACAGGATTTCAAAACAAAATATATTGTTGTTACAACAACAACTATACGGGCGTGTTTAATAGCATTTTCCATCACTCTTGGCAAACTTCGGGCAACAGGTTCTCGCAAATATTCTCCATAAGGGCTTCAAGATTCAAAAACCTCCATTAACAGTAGTCTGGAAAATCGGCTAGTCCGGTTGGTCAGTGTAAAACATCAAAACGAGAGATTAGGCAACCCGGAAATGTTTCCTTCAGTACATCGGTAGGGGCTGCAGCTGTGTCCGCCGTTCCACCGTCCTGTTGGAAACACATTCTCCAGTCCCCAATTCATCTAATTGAGGAAGAACAAATTCGGTTATCATGGCTTCACAATGTGCGCCATTCATAGAAGCCCACAAGGCCAGCGGCGTTCTAAAAAAATGACCCCCTTTTTTCGTTTTCCATACACAGTACACCTGGAAGTAACTTTGATCGAGTGTAATGGATCTTCTTGGATGATACACGGATTTTCGATGCCCCAGAAACGATTATTTTGTTGATTCACGTAACTGCTAAGATTGAAGTGAGCCTCATCGCTCAAGATTATATTCGATAAAAAATCGTCCCCTTTTCTTTATGGCTTCAGCGTATATATATATATATTTATATTTTGTTTTACGTGTCATTTGAACTGGATGCATACACAGGGACCTGGGAGTCCGCTAAATTCGTTTGGCCGGAAAATGAATTTGGCGGTTAGCAAGTGTAATCTTCATCTTCTTTAAATCTTGCAACAAAATTCTGCGTAAGGACATCCGACTAATGCCTAATTCCATGGCTCGTCGTCTGGTCAATGTTCCAGTCTCTTTTTTGACATCTTTTCCAGCAGCAAGAATATTCTCACTAGAACGACAGTTCCGCTGCCTGCCAGCCCTGGGAAGATCTTGTGTGTTTCCCAGTCTTTTAAAGGCGAGTGGCTAAACGCCACAGTGTTTGTTCACACGCAGAAAAAAAGTATGGTTATGGTAACAATATTCGAAGAGGACAATACTATTGTTGGGTGTATGGTTGTGGAACAACAATATTATGATTTCCCCAATAATAGTATGGTTCAAATACAACCATACTATAATCCTCACAACCATACTTTGATCCTTACAACAATAGTATGATTCACACGTAACCATACTATGATCCCCACAACCATAGTATGATTCACACTCAACCATACTATGATCTCCTCAACCATATTATGATCCCCATAACCATAGTATGTTTCACATACAACCATAGTATGATCCTCACAACCAAAGTACGATTCACACGTAAACATATTATGATCCCTATAACCATAGTATGATCACATACAATTATACTATGATTCCCAAATTATTTAATAGAATTCGGTTAAGTTGTCAACAACAGAGTTGAATTATGAAAGTATTTAAAAATACATTAAATTCAAAATAATAGAAGTGATTTATTTAGCAGTAGAAAAAATCAGTTTAAAAAAACGTAAGCGTTTTTATTAAAACTTTTTTAAATAAACAAACCCAAAGCAGTTTGTTTAAAAATTTTTAATTTCCATATAAAAAGTACTATTTTTGCGTTAGATCCGTAACAAAAACATTGTTCAACAAAGCATTTTTAAATGACAAAAATGGCAATCATATTTTCGTATTTTTGCCGTAATCATACTATTGTTAACATAAAACCCAAAAAACAATACTTTTGTCGCACCAACCATATTTATATTGTTGCTACAACCATATTTTCATTATAAAATTTGGCAATAATACTATTGTTACATTTCAACAATATTAATATTGCGGCAATCATACTTTTGTCAAAATTAAATTCAGTAAAAAATACTATGGTTGCAAAGAACATACTTTTATTTCGTAGAACATATTATTATTGCCGTGACCATATAAAGGGTGTTTTTTATTGAGGTATAGAACTTCGAATTGAAATAAAACACAAGAAAATCGTTTTAATGTCCATCAATTTGGCTTTATTGGAAGGATAATTTTATGCCATTAATGTTTAAATATGATTTCGGGCATGTGGCCGCCGCGACTGGCTCGAATAAAGCCAATTCTACAGGTCCAATTTTCAACCACTTTTTCGAGTATATGGGGCCGTATGTTGGCAATAACGCCACGAATGTTGGCTTCCAAGTCCCCTAACGTTTCTGGTTTGTTGGCGTAGACGAGCGACTTCACATATCCCCAAAGAAAATAATCCAATGGTGTCAAATCACACGATCTTGGTGGCCAATTGACAGGTCCATTCCGCGAAATTATGCGCTCATCGAATGTTTCCTTCAATAATTCGATTGTGACGTGCGCTATGTGGCATGTAGCGTCGTCTTGTTGGAACCACAACTCATCCACATTCATGCCATCCAATTCGGGAACAAAATAGTCGGTTATCATGGCTCTATACCGGTCTCCATTAACGGTAACTGACTCTCCAGCATTATTTCGGAAGAAGTATGGCCCAATGACTCCACCAGCCCATAGAGTACACCAAACAGTCAGTTTTTGTGGATGTAATGGCGTCTCAAGGGTCTCATGTGGATTCTTTTCACTCCAAATGCGGCAATTTTGCTTGTTGACGTAGCCATTCAACCAAAAATGAGCCTCATCACTGAACAAAATTTTGTGATGAAAATCAGCATCGAGATGAATCTCATTTTCGGCCCATTTTGCAAGCGTTGTTCTTTTGCCAACCTGTTCATGATGAAATGGCAAACCAAACTAAATATTAATCACTTGACAGCTGACAAAATGGCCGCCAGTTAAAAAAGTGATGCCAACTTAAAGTTCTATACCCCAATAAAAAACACCCTTTAGTAACCATATTTTTTCTCTGCGTGCAGTTGGTGTCGGACGGCCTGGAATTCTGCGACAAACCTCAAGCTGGGCCAACGCAACCGACGAATTGTTGCGCATAAGAATGAACACAATTATTTTATGGCTCTTCGATTTGTAGTCTGCGTTTGTTTACATTTCAAATGTCAAATCCGAATTGGCATTAGGTGCTGTTTGCAAAAGTTATATCTAATAGAGTAATTACTATTGCCCCACATGTACTAAATTATTCAATAGGAAAGTCTTGAAATAAGAGTTCATTAGTGCTTGTTATAACCAGTTTTATAGGCATACGTTGCAAGTACTCTGAAGTGCATTTAAAGTGATCATCAAGCTCTATTTTCCACTGCACAGCTATTGCTTAAGCTATACTTATGTAAGGTACACGGCAACAGAGAATGCTCCATAAATCTAATTTAAGATAAATGGGGCATAATATTTTTCACGCCCCAGTATATGCGAGCGAATGATAAACGGAAATGTATAAATTATTAAAATGGATACAATCATTTGAACATCTGCAAATAATTACCCTTATTACCAATACACTTAAACTACTTTATTGCCAACATGTATGTAAACAACTAAGTGTATGTGTATGTAGTGGTATAGGAGTGCATACAAATATATTAGGTTATGTACAAATGTAGGCATATCTACTATAAGTATACTCTAATCACATACATAGGCATATTTATTGAAGTATAGACATTTTGTGATATACATTACAATATTCGACCGAAACATCCCCTTCCCCCTTTTTCTAGAATTATTTTTCCAATATTTGTTGGCAGCAGACTCAAATTATGTTATGAATTTATAAGAGAAATCAAGAGACTACAACTATTACTACATTTACAATAACTAATATGCCTGTATGTACGAACAAATAATAGGTGTGTTCTTTTGGTACTCGCTTATATAACGAGTAAGTGTTTGCGAAGGCGATGACATCCAAACTTTACTAGACATTTTAGAAATTTCTTTACACGCAAGAAATGATTGGTGTATTCATCATAAACCGTTTCATCATAAATTCGTAATTGTAAAAATAAAGTTCTTTAAAAATTACTATAAGATAGTAATCACTGAGCTCGCTTAAACTCGCAAAACTACTTTCTTTACAAAAAATTAAATTATTTGAAGCAATCGGCATTTAAAGCATATTGTCTATAGTTTTCTGTCAACAAAATCCTTCGAATATTCCTGTGTAATGGTTTAAAGTTATACCGTAGCGGCCTCTTAAGGGAGTTGCCAATAGAACATGGCCAATGTCTACTTATATTCATAAAGGATTAGTCATAAAGAAGGTTTTGTTTAAATAAAAATTATACACTTAAAATCAAAAAAGATTTTTAAATCATTATTCAGCAAAAATCGTTGATCAGAACAAGTTTTAACCTTTACTTTTTAACCTCTATTTCTTTATTTCAGATATTGGCCGCAACTACGCCGCAGCTAGTGATTTTTGGAAGTTCAAACTTTTGACCACTATTTTGAGGATTTCCGCCGCTATCTCTCAAGGTACGTAAGTAATATCCGAGTCGTTTTGAAATTGAATTGTAGCTGGCTTACCCGCTAAGACTTTTTTACTTCACATAACCCCACACTGCTATTCATCACACTCCTCGCTCTGTCCTGGAATTTGAGCAAGGTCAGTCTTACGATGTGACTTCAAGAAGGGAAGGTCGTTTTTTTTGCGCTTTTATAAATATTTCCATAGGGTTAGTTATAGGTTGCTCAGGACCTTAAATCGGAAAAGTTCTTCGTGGGGGACTACATCCAATGACGTCAAAATACGGGTTGGCGTCGATAGGGTTAGTTGTAAGTCGCTCATACTGTAATATGTGACAACGCATAGAGAAAGGGACCTAAGGGTAAAAAATATCAAATTTTCTTTTTTTTGATGTGGACAACATTCAATTTTCGTTTTTTGATGTGGACAACATCTGAGCATCGAATGAGACCGATCCCATGCCCCAAAAGTGTTCCCTCCCAGAGATATGCGCGTTTTAAGAAAGTGAAGTCGACGATTCTAAGTGCAAATAGAAAGGGACCTAATTTTTGAAATGGCTCTCCTGATCAAAACTGGTTTTTAACCTTAGGTCCCTTTCTATTTTGCGCGTCACATATGCTAAGTTTGAGCTAAGTCAGATTTGATATGTGCATTCTAAAGCGGATTAGTGAGGGATCTTATTTTATTTATTTATTTATTTATTTATTACATATATCAGGTTATAATAAAATTATAAAATGATATCTAGAGGTGAAGCTATGACATCAAAGGTCTTAAGCTTACGGTTGTTACAATAATATGTCTTATTTAAATAAGTTTATATATATTACAAGCTTTGAGATATATCAAAATAAGTCCAATGTTTTCTGGTGTTAGATTATTTAAGATTTCTAATGCATTCTTATTTAAAAAGAGCGTACTTCTTTCTTTGTGAAAAAAATTGCAGTTATTAAAGATATGTTTTAGATTGTTTTCTGTGCTATTACAAAACGAGCATTGATTAATGATATTTTTGTCCAAAATATGATTATGCGTTATTAATCTTGTAATAACTATCTGATCTCTTCTGGAAAGATTGGTGCTCTGATTGTTCTTCAAGATGTCAATAATGTTTGTTCGATTTTTATTAATCTGTTGATACCACTTTGAAGATGCGATCCAGGATGTATTCTGTAAAGATCTAAATTTAGATTTGACATATTTTCGTATGTCGGACGTATTGAGGTTGTTCGTCATTATAAGTGGGGATTTGGTGGCGTCCTTTGCCACTTTGTCTGCAAAATCGTTTCCCGGTATTTGGGTATGGCCAGGTATCCAAACAATTTGTAACCTTTCGCTTAATTTGATAAGCATTTGTTTAATACTGTTAGCGTAGAATTCATCATTATTTATATTCCTTATAGATTCTATGGATGCCATAGAATCTGTAAAAATGGCAAAATTACCCCTTCGATTCCTTATGATGTTTACCGTATCGTAAATTGCAACAATTTCCGAGGTGAAGGTAGAACTATATTCGGGCAAGATCGAACATTTTTCGATCGTGTTATGGTAAACTATACTGAATGCGGTTCTGTCTCCGAATTTGGAACCATCCGTGTACATAAAAGTGAAGTTTCGTAAGCGGTCTTGTATTTCCATCAGTTTCATCCGGTATATCTCTGTGGGAGTGTCTTTTTTCTTATATTCAGATAGGCTAGAATTTATGGAAGAATTTCTAAAATGCCAGGGTGGGAAATCCTGATTATTTATCTTTCTATTATTAATGGGAATATCGTAGATCCGACAATAGTTAATGACGCTATTCAGAGTGGATGGGATATTCTTCTGTCTTGATGAATTAATTAAGCTTTTTGTTAAGTCAGACAGGGGTGACTTATCCTTGAAGAAAATATTTTTGAAGTGTTTGCAGGTGAGAAATTCTTTGCTGTTGGAAACAGACATAAAATTGCTTTCAAAAAGTAAGTTATTAATTGGTGTAGTTCTTAAGGCTCCCAGTGCCATTCTAATAGCAGAGTTGAAGATGGTGTTAATTTTGTTCAACAGTGATTTAGAGGCTTTTCCACAGAGTTCAAGGCCATAGTCAATTTTGGATTTTATCAGGGCATGTACCACGGTTAGGAGGGATATCGTATTACAGTTAAATTTGGTATTTGATAGGCATTTTATTATGTTGAGTCTGTTATTCAGTCCTGGCATGATATTATCAATGTGGGTATTCCAACGAAATTGTTTATTAAAAGTAAGTCCTAGAACTTTTAGAGTATCAACTGTAGAAATCGATGAATTATCACATAAAAGTTTGGGCTTACAGTTATATTTCCTACATAATCAATAGTAGGTAGGTGGCTACTAGAACGGCGGATCCTTAGTTTGCAACCTTTTTATGGGGGCTTCATAAAAACTCGGAACAATAAAGTCTAATTTTAGCAAGATTTGTTATACGAGAGCTGACATATATTTCTGGCCTAATAATGGAAATGCGAATATTTATCATCAAAAATGGTTTTATTGTTTTTCAAGTATTCTCCAGCATGATTTATACACTTTTGCATGCGCTCAAACCAATTGTCGAAGCACTTTTTCCACTCCGATTGAGACACCTCCAAAACATGGTTTTTGAACGCTTCAACTGCATCTTTTGGCGCCGAAAATCGTTGACCACGCAGTTTTTATTTATGTGCGGGAATATAAAGAAGTCTGTGGGCGCAAAGTCAGAGCTGTACGGCGGATGACCCATCAATTCGAAGTTTTGGCCGGTCAAAAAGGCGCTGATTTGGCCGATGTGTGCGAGCTCGCATTGTCATGGTGCACAATGGTTCGTTTTTTCTTGTTCGTTTTTCGAATTTCTTCGAAGACTTCAGGCAAACTGATTGTGTTGTACCACTCAGAATTGACCACCTACGTTGCTCAAGCGGAACAGTCGATACATGACCAGTTTTGCCGAAGAAACAGGCGACTATTTGCTTCGAAGTGCTTCTTTCACGAACAAGTTTTGTTGGATTTTGCTCGTCTTCGAAGACCCACACGCTCGATCATACGCATAGATTCATGATTCGTCACCTGTGACGATCTTATAAACGTCTTTTGAGGCACCGTGGTCGTATTTGTTCTCTGGCACAACGGCCGTTTTTAGATGACCTTCGCCTTTGAAAAATTTAAAGTTTTAAATTTGAATTAACTGTTAAATTCGATTCCTATAATTTTCTTGTTCGTTTTTCGAATTTCTCTGAAGACTACA
Source organism: Hydrotaea diabolus (assembly GCA_963513945.1). Lineage (NCBI taxonomy): Eukaryota > Metazoa > Arthropoda > Insecta > Diptera > Muscidae > Hydrotaea > Hydrotaea diabolus. Next base: position 178,608,495 of record OY740717.1, read on the forward strand.
GGCAAACAAATTGTGGTGTACCACATAGAATTGACCGTCCTACGTTGCTCAAGCGGAACGGTTGCCACATGACCAGTTTTGCCGAAGAAACAGGCGACCATTTGCTTCGAAGTGCTGCTTCCACGAACAACTTTCGTTGGATTTTGCTCGTCTTCAAAGACCCACACGCTCGATCATACGCATAGATTCATGATTCGTCACCTGTGACGATCTTATAAACGTCTTTTGAGGCACCGCGGTCGTATTTGTTCTCTGGCACAACGGCCGTTTTTAGATGACGTTCACGACCTTCTTCTTTGAGCCATTTAAAGTTTTAAATTTGATTTTACTGTTAAATTCGATTCCTATAATTTTAAAAATTATGGTTTTATTGGAAAGGTTGACCTTTGTCATTTAATAATGAAACACCATCCGATGCGATTTCGGTTTTTTGGCAGGAGATAAATAATTTTTGCGAAAAATCGTATTTTCAAAAAATGATCATTTTCATCTCGGTAGCTATGTCAATAAGCAAAAGCCCAAATGCGGCAGATGAGGTTTAGAGAACCCACGCTTGACTATTGAGAAGCCAATGCATCCACAACAAGGACTGTTTGATGGGGATTTCGGTCAGGCGGCATCATTGGGTCATTTTTCTATGAAAAGAAGCAAGGAGCCGCCATCATCCAGAGATCATGAAATCTAAGTTGTGGCTGTCAAATGAATTATATTGTGTCCCATTTTTAACTGACAGAGATCAACATTTTAAATAAAACCAGATATTAAACAAAAATTATCAGTACTCTTTTGCAGCCGATTCTAATTTAAAACCTTTAATGGCCGAACCTTCAGATCATTTATAAAGCGGCATGCTAAACGACAGTTTTAAATATCTGGGATTAGTACTAGATTTAAAACTAAACTGGAAACACAACAAGGACCACCAAGACAAAGACTGTGCTGTAGAACGGTCACCTGCCTTAACTAGGGAACGTACCCTCACAAACGTTGTCTGGCTATGCCATTGTGTTGTTGGATCTATTCTGTTCTACAAAGCTGTAGTAGAACAGAAAACTGGTGAGCTTAGGACGACATCGTGTAAAGCACCGATCCATATTCTTAACTGGCCTCTGTCATAAAATTTGACACACTTTCTGGCTGCGTAAATCGAACTAGGACCTGGTGTCACGGGTTTTGTCGAGATTCAGAGACTATAGGCATGCCAAAATCTTGTGTGTGGTCAATGTGGTTTTTGCTGTTTTCTATGCGTCTATCTTCGGTTGTGGATTATACCTTTCATATACCTACTGTCGTAACAAACGCACTAAGAGGATTTGGATTTCAAAACATAGCTATGTGAAAATATTTACAAATCGTCCAAAACCTCATTGGACAAACTTTATTTAGGCCATTAAAAATTGGTCTCATTACCACATAGGTCCAGAGGCTTTACATTTCTTTAAGTGGGACAACGTCCATGGACATTAGGGCCCATTAGACAAATGGCTTAAAGTGTTTTCGTAGTTTCTGTTGCAATTTTTTAAACTTTGATTGTTAAATTTTGCTTTTGTAGATCTAACACATTTTTTCAAAATCGCTGTGGCAGTGATCATTTTAGAAGAGGCTTACAGCCCAAGTCAATATGGTTGGCCTGTCTTTAGCTGGCTGAAAACCTTTAAGCCCGGACAAAAAAGGGGTTTTATTAGGATAAACGTTGAAACGTTCCGCTGTTCAGTTCCTCTATATTACCCGCAATATGTGGGTAATATAGAGGAAGATAGATTTAATTTGTTCACTATCGGTATCGCTCCAAAAACATGGGCATTTCGACTTTAACACATTTTTAATAAAAATTGAATTGAATCCCTGGAACATTAAGTCACTTTTAAAAGTGTCAATGGCTGTTATGACACATTTTCCACCAAAGAAAGATGGTATATCAAACCAGTCAATCCGTTGGCAAAACCATAAAATATTGATCGAGACCCTATACCTTATAAAGTATATATACGAGGGCGACCGCAAAAGTAACTGGCCTAACATAAAAAGAACCGTTTTTTTGGAATTATTATTATTTATTTTTCAACATAATCTCCTTTCAACTCAATACACTTCATCAAACGTTTTTCAAGTTTTTTAATTCCATCCGAAAAATAAGATTTTTCAAGACCTTCAAAATATGCCTCAGTTTCAGCAATAACCTCGCTATTGGACGAAAATTGTTTGCCACCGAGAATTTTTTTTAAATTTGGAAACAAGAAATAATCAGAAGGAGCTAAATCTGGACTATATGGTGGATGCGGAGCAATTTCAAATCGTAATTCGGCCAGTTTTTGTTGAGTTAAAAACGCAGTGTGTAAAGGAGCATTATCTTGATGAAAAGAACTTTTTTTCTTTCCAAATTTGGTCGTTTTATCTTGATTTCTTCACTCAACCGATCCAATAATGCACAATATTATTCACTATTTATAGTTTTTCCTTTCTCAAGATAATCAATAAATATTATACCCCTTGCATCCCAAAATACTGTGGCCATTACTTTTCCTGCTGACTTGACAGTTTTAGCCTTCTTGGGACCACTATTACCAGCTTCTATCCATTGTTTTGACTGCGCTTTGCAATCTGGGATGTAGTGATGGATCCATGTTTCATCAACAGTTATGAATCGGCGCAAGAACTCTATTGGATTACGCTGATAAATCGCTAAAAGCTCCTCGGAATTGGTCCAACGGAAGATTTTTTGGGGCAAAGTCAACTAACGCGGCACCCATCTTGCGGATAGCTTTTTCATGTGGAGTTCATCATGTAAAATACTCCAAACTTTTTCGTGTATTTTAACAATATCAGCAAGTTCTCTGAGCTTTATTCGTCTATCTTTAATCACTTTATTAAATATTTTTCTAATGTTTTCAATAGTAGTAGCAGTTTTCGGTCATCCAGAGCGTTGTTCATCTTCCGCACTTGAACGACCCATTTTAAATTGTTGAACCCAGGATTTCACGGTGGAGTATGATGGTGCATTATCACCATGAACAGAATCCAATTCATCTTTGTTTAATTGTGGCTTATAACCTTTCATATAAAAGTGTTCAATTACCGCACGAAACTCTTTATTTTCCATTTTTCAAAAATTATAAAACTTGTTTACTTCAATCACCTGTACCAAAGAAAATAATCATTAAATATTTCGGAAATCTTGGCAGATGGCTTATAAAAGATTGCTTTTAAAAAACAAAAAAAAAGTTGCTAGTAAAACAGAAAATGTGCCAGGCCAGTTAGTTTTGCGGTCGCCTTCGTATATAAGTATGTTATTAATCGTTAAGTTTAGCAATGTCTGTCCGTCTGTGTGTCTGTTGAAAGCTCTTTTGTGGTCAAACGTATCAACATAGGTCTCTGAAATTTTGTATGACCATGGCTTATTGTCATACGCTGTATGGGATTGTCAATGGGCGAAATCGGACTAGGGGGAAAAACTTTCCCTTTAAGGGAATTAAAGGTACCTCGCTAAAACGTACAATTTGTTTTAAATGCTTAACAAATCAAAGTTTTAAATGCGTACTGTTAGTTGGGACGCTTTAAATACCTCAAAAAAGGACATTGCTGCTTGACAATTTGGCTCATGTGATCAAAAAAAAAAAACGTTCCGCATGGTTAAAACTTGCACTTAATAGTCAATATGGACATATGGGTACTCAAACTGAGGCAAGTTTTGCTGCCAATCCACATATAGGCTAGATTTGGGACCGATAAATGGGCCGCAGGGATTGTCAGAGGTATCCATATATGCCTTCCACCGTCAAAACGCCACTACAGGGCAAATGTGTCCGACCCCAATCTCAGTTAATACTTTAAAATTACCCAATTTTGGATTTATAGCAAATAATTTTTTAAATTGAGAACTCATATATCCATATAGATGCCGGTAGGTTTTCAAACAACAACTACGTTTTTTTGAGGTAGTGAGTCCCAACTAATAGTAACCATTTAAACCTTTATTTGTCCACAAAAATGTATGGTGTGTTAAGCAAATACAAAAAAATAGATAATGCCTTTTAATTGGACCATTTGTATGAAGACTTTATCCAAAAATTAGCCTGAGTGGTCCGCAAGAGGTTGTTGGTCGTTCTATACTACAGGGTTGCCCCAATAAGACTGAAGGGTTAAAAATATTCACACCTTTATCATATATTTTTTTCTCTTTTGCCAATTATACAGTTTTTTAAGGAGATATATGTTACACATTCATGTTCAATTGTTGCATTTTCTTACTTTTCTGGAAGTCTATTATGTCCTTAATGTCAACTTAAGGAAATTATCGTCGTCATTTTGAAGTCAGAACAGCACCCTATAACAATATGACTAGCAACTTAGTCTCCCGTTTTGAGGGACAGGGATTGGTGTCAGAATCCTAGGGTATTACTTCAGCGTCAGTTTCACCCCTTCAGATGTACTGTTTGGTGCGATGTTGTGGTTGATAAAGTTATCGGTCTATATTTTTTTTTGAAAATGAGAAGGGTCAATCAGTAATCATTAACCGAGCTCTCTGTGATTGAAAATTTTTCGCGTTTGCAAGTTGAAAATAATTCTTAGAGGGAGCCACTGCACATACAGAAAGAGCCAGGATGAAACTTCTTTGTAACCTTTTTTATGCGAACCCTTCAGTCTTAAGTCAAATTTTGAGTTAATATGCATGCTCTAAAGCGGCTTTATCCGAAATCTGAAGTGACGTTTGTTAACAGTGTTTATTTAGAGACGTTTGGTTTTCAAGAAGAAATAAAACGCATACAATTTAGTGTTATAGAAAAGAATTTAGCTAAAGATAAGGGTTTGTCATAAGTTTTGCTCGTTTGTTTTATTTCGGTCTGTTGCTTTTACACATTGAACAAGGATTAAACCGGCTCAATACCTCTTGCTTCTATATTTAAATAGAAGACAAGTTTTTAACAAAATGGCAAAGTGATATTGATTTTCGTGGCTGCACACCACTTTTATCATGATTTCGGGTCCGTGACGACCCTCTTCAGAAAGCCTTGCTGCAATTGTTGAAAGTAAAACCGAACTCTATAAGGCCAGGCTCTCCACAAACGAATGAGAACTACTGTTGTAAACCTTACTTTTCAAGTTTTCTTCACACAATTGCCCACGAAAATACAACTCACTCTTGCCACCTCTAAATGTTTTAATGTTTTAAGAATGATTTCGGGCAAGTAGCCGCCGCGGCTGCTCAAATAAATTCCAGCCGAGAAGTAGAAATAGTGCGCTCACCAAAAGTTTCCTTCAATAAATTGATTGCTTCGTTGGCTGTATGGCATGTTGGAACCAAAGGTCGTCCACATCAACATCCTTCAATCCAGGCACGAAAAAGTCATTAATTATGGCTTTATAGCGTTCCCCATTGACCGTAACATTATGGTCAGCTTTATTTTTTTAAGAAATATAGACCAATGAAATATGCCAATAGAACACAGCGACTTTTTAAGAATGTAACGGCGCCTCAACAATGGCTTGTAGATTTTCATTACTCCAAATGCGACAATTTTGATTATTAACGTAACCATTCAACCAAAAGTGAGCTTCATCACCGAAATTTTTTTTCTTGTAATAATCAGGATCGCTGGCCATCTCGTTGTGCCGAAGTAAGTAAGTCATTATGATCCTAAAACTGAGCATAAATCAAGTAGCAGCTGTCAAAAAGCAGCTGCCCGAAAAGAGTGTGGCCAGATGGAAAGCCACTCGTCTAAAAAACACCCTTTACTAGGGTTAAATCGAAAAGCAAACCGATATGACTCTTTTTATTCGAGCTGGTTACTGGTAGATAAACATTTCGGTACGAAATGTGCCAAGTTTTATCAAGATTAAATGTAATAAGCGAATTTTAAATCCCAAGACATAAAATCGGTTCAATCTGTGTGTGTGGGAGCTTTATCTAAATCTGATCCGATTTTCTTCAGATTTAATAGCGTCCATTCTTTGTTTTAAAAACTAACTTCAGACATCAAGATTGAATGTAATCCTACGAAAGCCCCGGCTCTATGTACCGCAATGACCCGAGGCAGCAATCTTTGGCCAAGGGCTGTCATCCCGGCAATAACAACATCAAAATTAGATGTAATGGCTTCTATTGTTTAAAATATAAAATCGGTTGAACATATGTGTAGGAGCTACAGGGTGGGCCAAAAGTTACCATGAGGTTAAAAACTTTATTAACTATTTCGTTTATTAATTTTTTTTTTTATTATATTTTTCTCAGATTAAATAAAATGGATTTTTTTTTACATTAAGTATGAAATATAATGTCACTTTAATGACCACCGTTTTCAGCTTTGCAATGATGTGCTCGTTTTAGAGTATTTTCCTTAACAGCTTTCAAAATTTGTAGCTGTAGCGTTCGAAATTCTGCAACAATGTTGGCCTTGAGTAGCAGGATTGTCTCGGGCTTGTTCACATATACTCTCGCTCCTTCATATAACCCCATAGAAAATAGTCGGGTGATGACAAATCTGTCAATCGCGCGGGCCAATTAATTCCCGAATTTCTGGAAATTAATCGCTCTCCAAAAATTTGACTTAAAAGTACCAATGTGTTTCGGACAGTGTGGGCAGTGGCTCCGTCCTGCTGAAACCACATCTCAGATCTTTTTTCAAGAGCAGAACGTAAAAATGTTTCTATCATAAACCGATACCGCTCTCCATTTACGGTTACTGCACTTCCATCTTCATTCCCACACCATATTGTTTACCAAACGGGGTGCAACTGACGTAATTGAATGGCTCTTGGATTTTCAGAATCCCCAGAACCTACAGTTCTGCTTATTAACAAAGCCATTCAAATGAAAATAAGCTTGATCACTCATGCGGTTGCGTTAAATTAATTAATCGCTGATTTAAATAATAAAATTCTATTGTTCTGGTTCTTTGCTCAGTTTATTATTTATTCTCCAAGTGTTATTTATATAGGGTGATCCATCTAGAGGTATTTTTTCAGAACAAAAAATATATAATAATTAAAAAAAAAATATAAAATCCATTGTGGAATCTTTCCTGATAATTTAAAGGAACATTTTATGGCATTTATTTTTGAAAATAATTACCTTCAAATGTTGGCAGCTGAATTATGGAAATGAGCATTCGGTGAGAAACGGGAGGACCAAAATGTTGTTCAGTGATGAGAGGCCCATTTCTGGCTCAACGGCAAAGTCATTAAACAAAATTGCCGCATTTGGGCTGAAGAGCAACAAGAAGAGGTTCAAGAGGTGCCATTATACCCAGAGAAAACCAAGGTTTGGTGCGGTATATAAGCTAGTCGAATCATCGGTGAATGTTTTTTCAATATGATGATGGCCAGAACGTAACAGTGAATGATGCTCGCTATCGCACCATGATATCGATCTTTATGCTACCTGAAATTGAAGCCCGTAATATGGACGACAACAGGACGGTGCCACTTGACATATAGCTGCTCAAACAATGGATCTATTGAGAGGTCATTTCGAAAATCAGCTAATTTCACGTTTTGGACAGGTGAGTTGACCGCCAAGATCGAGTGATGATATCACACCTTAAGACATTTTTCTTTGGAGTTACGTAAAGTCCAAAGTCCATGCTGACAAACCAGCTACGGTTTAGGTTTTGGAAGCCAACATTACGCGTGTCATTAAAGCCATACCGTTCGAAATGCTAGAACGAGTCATCCAAAATTGGACCCTCAGAATGAAAACCCTGAAGCGTAGTTGCGGCCAACATTTGAAGGAAAGAAATTATATTAAAAAAATAAATGCCATAAAATGTGCTTTCAAATTACCAATGAAGATTCCACACTTGATTTGAGTTTTACAATTTTTTTTGTTCTAAAAAATACCTCTAGATGGATCACCTTATTTAATCTGAAAAAAATATATAAACGAAAAAGTTATTTAATTTTTAAACCCATGGTAACTGTTGGCCCACCCTGTATATCTAAATATAAACGGATTTTCTTTAATTTTGATAGAACTCGTCCAGAAAACTTACTTCTCTGTCATTTTATCAAGATCGAACCTCAATAGCGACGTGAAGTTTCTGTCCATCCAAGCCTTGGGCGGACAGAAAATAGGCGAACGAACGGACAGGCAAACAGGCTTTGTTAAATGGAATCAAATGGTGAATCGGAGTCGATCGGCATACTTAACGAAAGGTTCAGCTCAAATATTTTTGGTAGTTGCAAACATTTGCCATGAAACTAACGTTTTATACCCTCTTTCACGGCGTGGTGCAGGCTATAAAACCATAAATATCTCCAAACTATGATTTCAAACGTAAGAGGTTTTAATATGTTGGCACATATACATGAAACACAGTTCCTAGATTTTGTACAAAAAGTAAATTCTGCCAAAAACATTGCTGATTGTTGTTTGCAACGTAGTAAAGTTTATTATGCAAACCGCACTTGTTTTAATTTTAACCCAAAATTCGACAATGTTTAATGCGTTCGACTTCCTCCCTCCCACTCCGCACCGGCCTTCCTTAACATCCGCAACAGCAAGAATAACCTTTAATTAAATATTTTGTTGCCAGAGCGAACATAATGGAATCACAAAATTCCATTTAGCAATTTTGTTTGTCATTTGTAAGACCCACATAAACACATTTTATTCAATTCCTGTTCATTTTTTCCCACATCCCAGCTTCTCAATCCAACATGCGGCAGGCAGCATACAAACACATGTGGTGGTTAGCGACACACGATACGCTCCGCTCCGCTCGTGTTATTGTTGCGTTTTTTTTTCTAGCATTTTGACAAAAGCGTGCAAAGTTTTCCGTATATAATTTTGTGACCTCGCACAAAAGCGACAACGGCAATCACGATACACATACAGGAATTCGCCTTGTTATTTAGAGACATTTGAACTGCACAAAATAGTCCCTATGCTCCTGGCCGACCGGAAAGCGAAAAACCCCCCAAAAAACGAAACGTTCAATGGGAACAACAGCCACAAATATTTGAAATTTGTTGTTGGAGGCACGACACGGCGGTGGTGATGTTGTTTTCATATGTGTCAGGATCAACAGGACAACAGCAAAAAAAAATTTGCTTGCGTGTTATCACAGGTAACAACAACAACCACAGCGAGCGAATGTAGCATATGTACGGCATGTCTGCATATTGTTGTTGTTGCCATTATCCTGTGCGCTGTGCGTTTGCTTTGGTGGCATTTGCTCCTTTACGCTTGTTGTTGCTTCGCTTTATTTTTTTGCCGGCATTGTAGCGAGTGTTAATACCGTCTGATTAATTAACACTGCGGAAGTATGGAGGTTAAAATGAATGCGTGTTTTTATGTTTTTATAAATGAGCAGGAGCCGGGGCAAATAAAGCGATAGATGGGGAGGACTGCAAAATGCTGGGGAACGAAAGCATAATACAGGCTCCAGCAAGCGAGGGTAGTTCAAAGGACATGGTTAGTTTAGGCCAAGTTAAGACTTGAAGCCTTGGCAAAATTAAATTTTGGCCATTGAGAAATTTTGTACAAGTAATCACTCAATTTGCTTTAGTTGTACTTTTAATTTTGAGGGAATAACTTTGGTTCTGATTGTGAAATTTGTCAATTTAATATACTTAGTACTCAGCAAATAAAACCTTCAGAATTCGGTCAGAATTTTGTACGACAGTCGGCAAAATGTTCCGATTTCGGATCAGAATTCTTAGCGAGTTCGTAACGAAAAACATATGAGAAGGTTGACACGAATTCTGAACTACTGTCTCTGTTTTTGCAGACATTTCGAACCGATTTCTGACCGAATTCTGAACTGTCGTCCTGGGAAATTCGAAAGGAAATTTCGAATTGTCGTATCGAATTCTGAACTAATTCTGAACGACTTCGGTCAGAATTCTGGCATTAAGTTTTATTAAATTCTGATGTTTTTACCGACATTTCGAACCGAATTCTGAACGAATTCTGAGCTTATGTCATGGATAATTCTGAATGTAAACAATCAAAAAAAAAAATAATATATTTTTGTTCTACAAAAAAAAGTTGTAAAACATTTTCAAAAAGCGTTCGGAAACACTTTAAGTTACAAGCAGGGGTGTCTGCAGTTTTGCAAGCAATAATTGTGCTGTAACTATGTTTAGTGGCTTTACACTTAAGGGCAACCAGTTTTGCATTTAACGAGAACTGCCGGCAGTAGAATTTTCCTCCGAACACAATAAAAATCCCTCGCACAGCTAAGCTAACCAAACGTTCAGAATTTAAATTTGAAATATAAAAATACCTCAGACAAACAGTTAAGAATTCGTTCAGAATTAGTTCCGAAATGTCTGAACACAAGAAAAACAACTGTAAAATATGAAGCAAATAACAAAAATTTTAAACGAATAAACTACCTCAGATAAATAGTTTAGAATTCGTTGCGAGTTCGATAAGAGAAGTCTGAACAAAAAATTAATAAAAATCCCACAGACAAGTCTAACAGAATTCGGGCCGAATTCGTTCAGATATTTCTTAACATAATAAATAAAAAATCCTCAGACAGATCGAACAGAATTTGTAATGATTTCGGTAAGAATTCTCGATAGAGTTCAAATATTGTTCAGAATTGTCTGATATCAGATATTGTCGGCAAATTTGGTTTACTGGGTAGTGACATAAATACTGTAACACACGTTTTATGCTGTAAAATAAAAAGTACTGAATGTTTTTTGACCAAATATTTTTTTTATATATTTATTGATGTATATTGTATCCAAAAAAAATCTACTTATTCGAAATGTCCGCTTTTTGCCTTTACACACGCCTTAAGTCGCACTGGCCAGTCGGCAATAGCTGCACTAACCTCGTCCATTGGAAAATTGGCCACAGCTCGAACCAAAGCAGCCTTAAGAGATCCAATGTTGGATCCAATGTATCTTTTGTGATAATTCTTGTCCTCTAAAACCGTCCACAATTTGTAATCCAATGGGTTCAAATCTGACTGCCTGAGGGCCATTCTTCGGAGTTAATGAACGCTGGCAAATTGTTTCGATGCCAGGCCTGGGACGTTTTAGCCTTTTGCCGTTGGACCGGCAGCAGGAAAGTCCATGGCTGGTTTTGGAACAGGGAATTGTTGAGGCTTCACAACAGCTTCCAAAACGGTTTCTTGGTAAACTTCGGCCGATGTTTTGACTCCTTGTTCGCAGAAATGCAGGTCAGTGAACCCATCGTAAGAGACACCTCACCAAAACATGACTGAAGCTGGGTGATGACCCTTTCCACCCTTGGGACCAGTTCAGATGCTTCCTTAGATGACCGCGCATACGCTATCATTTTCTTGTTAAATTTTTCCAGGACGGTGAAAATGTTTTAATCGGTGAACAAAATTTTTCTGTGCAAGTTATCAGCGTGCTTCACCAAAAGACGTTTGCATTTTTCAATCCTGTTTTTTTTTTAAAGCTGCAGTCCGGTACGTCGTTTGAAAGCCCCAAGTCCCAAGTCTTGTGATTCGTCTCTAATGATTCGACTTATGGACTTTTGCGTGCTATTCATCGTACGGGCCATGATTTTCTGTTTTCGGAGCGGATTTCTGTGAATTCTTGATTGAACGGCTTTGATGACATGCGGTGTTCGAACAGAGCGTGGGTGGCCCGACCGGTGGCGGTCTTTTACATCTCCAGTCTCCTCAAACAGTTTTATGCATCGGTAGACGAACATGCGGCTAATCCCTAGTGGCCGGACCGTTTTGAAAATATCGCTTTTTTTCATTTCACACTTGAATAGCGGTCATTATCTGACCACTCCAAGATGAAAGTTGAAACATTTTTAAAATCCCGTTACAGACTAACGCTATTGAGGTTAGCTTTCAAAACCCATATGACATTAACGGGGTATGTTCAGTTCTACTATTGAAATGGGTGTGTTCAATGTTGTTACAGTATTTATGTCTCTACTAAGTATTCTCCAAGTGTTATTAATATAATCTAAAAAAATATTTAAACGAAAAAGTTATTGATTTTTTAAACCCCATGGTAACTTTTAGGCAGCCCACCCTGTATTCTATATTTTCTAGAACTTTAAATTTATATCCACTTTGATGTATCGTGAAAAAAATCTTTTCCATTCCAATTATTTCTATATTTTTTAAAACCAAAAGAATAAAATTGTGGTGTTAATCTTTATAAATTTCGGGTGTTTGTTATTGAGGTAATTTTTTTAAAATAAAAATTCAAAAAATCAAATCAAGTGTAAAATCTTTATTGTTATTTGGAATAGACATGTTCTGCCATTTACTTTTTGAATCTAAGATTGTTCATTCTGAGGCTCTAATTTTGGATGACTCGGTCGAGTGTTTCGACCGGTATATCGATAGTGACACGCGTAATATTGGCTTCCAAAACCTGAATCGAAGTTGACTTGTCAGCATAGACATTGGACTTTACGTAGCCCCAAAGAAAAAAGTCTAAACGTGTGATATCACACGATCCTGGCGGCCAACTCACCGGTCGTGAAATTAGCCAACTCACCGGATGATTGGAAACATTTTCTTCCATTTACTTTTTGAATCTAATTTTCTTCAAATGTTGGCCTCAGCCATGCCTTAGATTGTTCATTCTGAGGGTGCACTTACGGGTTTCAATTTCAGGCAGCAAAAAGTCCGACATCATGGCGCGATAGCGAGCACTCTTCATGTTTACGTTCCGGTCATCATCATTTTTTAAAAAATATGTGGACCTATGATTCCACTAGCCCAAACCGCACTAAACTCTGTTTTTTCTGGGCATCTCTTGAACCTCTTCTGGTTGCTCTTCAACCCAAATGCGGCAATTTTGTTTATTGAAGTTGCCGTTGAGTCAGAAAGAGACGTTGGAGACGTTGTTGCGGTGTACGATAAGTCTTTCCATGATGAAATGACAAACAATACTGAAAAAAACAAGGTTTATCACAACTCATGCGTAATCTGTGAAAAAAAACCTATTAAAGAAACGACCTCTAGATTGATTACCCCCTAATAGAGAACATTTTTTTAACTGTACCCTGAAATAGAAAATAAAATGAAAATTGTTTGAAAAAATCTTAATAACTCGAACAAGTTTAAAATTTTTTTTAGTGCAGATTTCACTTACATGCACCATTCTAGAATTAGTCATTTATATGAACAAAAGTATAAAATCAAGAATTTTAAAACTTGTCCAGCTCACGACTGCAGTCAGCTAGAACTGAAACGTTATGACAGTCACTCTAAAACAGATCAATCCTCCTATCTTAAGAGGTACATGTGCAAGTTTTTATTTACGCATGTATCCTAATGTTTGAATAACTTTTTGATCCGCCCTCGTTAAGAATATTCAGTGTTTTTCTATTTTGAATATTTTTTGTTTTGTGCTTTTTTCCTCATGGCCTCTCTGGTTTAATAAGTTGCCTTGACAGCGCTAACCAGATACCATGGCCACCCACTACTTCCGTATCATTCCTCGCCCCCACTCCGACCAGTCCTTCATTATCACTTCACCTTGGGTTTTGTTTCGTAGACCAAATACATATGACTTGTATATTAAAGAGAAACCGTAGAAGAAAAAACACACGCTCACACACATACAACGCACACACTCACAATTTTTAATTCTTATTTATGGGTCTCCGACTGCAGCTGTTTTTCGCCATTTCCTCGATGGCCATTACAACCATTACAGAGGTCTCTACCCCCACCCGGTCCTTCTGGTTCGTTCTTGGTGGTGGCTATCTATAAGTTAAAGTACAGATTAAGTAATAAAAAATTATAACAATTTTTAGCATACATTTTGTTCAACACACTCTAGCAATCGCACACACACGTACACACACTTACACTGACAGAGAATGTCCTTTTTTTGGCCGTTACTATGGTCATCATATTGTCGTCGTTGCTGCCCATCCTCAACTTGGTGCGCGTTTATTCACGCGGACTTTTTTGCGTGAATGTGACACTGGCTGTGTATGTGTGTGTGTGTGAGTGTGATGTGTATGTGTGTGCGCTATATAACATTTCATGACAATGCAAATTAAGTCAAGTTTATTACCGGTTTTATAACCTCGTGCTTTCTATACAAATTTATTGTTTTACACCAAGTGGAAATATGTGAGTGGCCATCCTATAGCCAGTACATACATACATACATATATACAGTGGTATGTATGTACATTTATACATGGACTTTATGTAGTAGACTGCCTTACATGGGAAGAAAATTAATTTGAGTCCATAATACACTGAAGAATTTTTGTTTGTTGCACCTATGAAATATTTCATAAATTTTAAACAGAAACTTTCATTATTTCTATGAATTTTTTATAGTATAGGGTGATCCATTTAGAGATATTTTTTCAGAACTAAAAAAATATAAACATTCAAATCAAGTGTGTGTGGTAATTTTAAAGGATATTTTATGGCATTTATTTTTTGAATATAATTTGTTGGTCGCAACTACGCCTCAGGATTTCCATTCTGAGGGTCCAATTTTAGATGACTCGTTCGAGCATTTCGACCGGTATGGCTTTAATGATACGCGCTATGTTGGCTTCCAAAACATGAATCGTAGCTGGTTTGTCAGCATCGAATTGGGATTTTACGTAACTAATGGTGTGATATCACTCGACCTAGGCGGCCAACTCACCTGTCCAAAACGCAAAATTAGCTGCTTTCGTAATGACATCTCAAGAGATCCATTATTTAAGCAGCTGTATGGCAAGTGGCAGCGTCCTGTTTTGAAACCAAATGTCGCCAAGATTACGGGCTTCAATTTCAGCTAGCATAAAGATCGATATCATGGTAACGTTCCGGCCATCATCATTTTTAAAAAAATATACACCGATGATTCCACCAGCTTATAAACCGCATCAAACCGTGGTTTTCTCTGGGTATGGTGGTAAAATGGCACCTTTTGGACCTCTTCTTGTTGCTCCACAGCCCAAATGCGGCAATTTTGTTTATTGACTTTGCCGTTGAGCCAGAAATGGGCCTTATCACTAAACAAAATTTTGGTCGAAAACAGCGGATCTTCCCGTTTCTCATCGAACGCTCATTTCCGTAATACAGTTGCCAATACTTGAAGGTAATTATTTTCAAAAAATAAATGCAATAAAATGTCCTTTCAAATTACCAATAAAGATTCCACATTTTATTTGAATTTTTATATTTTTTTTGTTCTGAAAAAATACCTCTAGAGATAGACTTAGTTGCTAGTGCTTATTTCCTTATAAGTTTATTGTAATTTAATATTGTAATAGATATAAAATAAATAAATAAATAAAATCCATTATACTCGTATATCTCATAAAATAATATAAAGTAAAAAAATGAGATACTGTAGAAGGGTCATTCCACCGTTTCGGGTGTTACATTTGTACGCATTAAATAGTGTTTTATTAGATGTTGTATAAGGCAACTAGTCTATTACAACTATTGGATCGTCTACTATTTAAGTAACATTTTCTTTTCCTTGACTCACATTAATAAAATATGTGAGCAATAACGAGAAAATTACCAATAAGTAGCTGTTTCGGGTGTTACAGAATTTGGCGCTACTTGCTGGCAATCAGATTCAAAATGCAGAACTCAGCGAATTTGCATATGTAACCTTCAGTTTATTTACAGCAAGCCAAATTAGTTATAATAGCCCACCTAAATGCTAAACGAATAGCCAGCATCTTTTTTCCTTTAATTTTTATGAATAAAATTATCTGTTTCGGGTGTTACATGTGATTCGTTTCGGGTGTTACGAGTACGAAATAAAAACACATTTACCAGAAATGATGGGTTATTTTAATAAGATTTAATACGTTTTTAGTCAAACTATTACAGAACTGTATCAACAACTTAACTTAAAAAATTAACGAAAGTAAATGTTCCAGTTTTATTTTTCTACAATCATCCCTTATGATGAGATTCATCCTCTTCCGAATCACTGTAAACTTCACAATAGGAAAGTTTATCTTTTATTTTCGGTATAACCTCAAGATCGCCTTTGTAACCAGGTACAGCTGCCAAGTCAGGAACATGTTGCTCCTTTTTCAGTGTAGCAATTGGTTGCTGAAACTCTTCCTCCCATATGTCTTTCTTTACAACTACAACTTGAACGGAAATGGAATTGGATGTTTTCGCTGCTATGATCTGTCTGTAGTCGATCACTTTAAAATAATGCTGCTTCTAAAGATTGGGAATAGCTTGAACATCGTCCCAGAGATCTTTTAAAAACTGTGTTTCTCTTTCAATATCTTCTTTTTTAATGTACATAACGTGTATGGCATGTGTCTGAGTTTTGACAAAGGTGTAAAAATCAAAAGCAGAATTCATGATAACCTGTCTGGATTTAACACCCATCCACGCCAATCTTTTTATTGCTCCTCCAATTCCATCAACAGCTCCTTTTCCGTGAGAAGCAGCAAAAAAGTGCCATTGCAGCTGCTTGGCTTTTCCGCGCTTTTTGAGTTCAAAGAGAGATGACAGGGTATACTTATTTTTAAATTGGGCAGCACAATTGTCACTAAAGATGATAAGTATTTCTATTGTATTGCACCGTATAGTTTGAACGTAATCGATAATGTTCTTTAAAAACGTCCAAACTGCTTGCTTTGTATGAGATTTGTCATTGCTGATAATGGCAACAGACTTCATCTCATCGTCAAACCAAATGCAGCAAGTGAAAATTGTTACCTGTTTGTGGCCCCAATGGGCACTTTGTATTTCATCTTGATGGGTAAGTGCATAATTTTCAGCAAAGTCGATTTGGATCACTGCTTCATTTTTCTGAAGATTATTTTTTGTTTCTTCGAAGTGATCAGATTGTACTTGCTTAATGTAACAATGAAGTCTGAATTTGTCTGTCATATTTTTTAATTCGGTTAGGGCTTTGTTACATAGAGTTGTGTTTTTTATAAACTCAGGACGGTTATTAATAAAAGACCATTTGTTCCAGGATATTTCTTTCCTTTCTAAATCAGTGGTATCAAAGCTATTCCAAAAGCCTTTTGGGCATTGGTCACAGGATCCTGACATACAAGCCTCATTTGTGATGTCACAGGATATCATTTCCATTACTTTCTTATAATTTTTTGGTAAAGGCAGACATTTGTTCAAAGCCTCTAACAAGTTTATATAATTGGTATGATGCATACAAACGCACACGTTATGAGGCGTGTCAGCTATCGGAAGAACCTCAGTCGGCCTTGAATTGAAAAACGACGATCTTCCAATATTAATTTCAGGGTTGATGTCTTTAAAATATTCAAAAGCTTCGCGAATAGTCATAACCATTGTACGTTTCTGCTTCTTAGACTTCACACCAGTGTCAGGATCTCTAACGGTTTTGAAATCTTTCCTCCCAGGGGCTTGGCGACTAACATCATCTCTGTAAAAGAAATCCTTCGTAGCTTTCTGGGCTTCCATTGTAAGTCTTGGGCCTTTGTTTTTGAAATACCCTGTTGATTTTATATTATAATCCTGTCCTAACACGCCAGTTATTACTTTTTTGAGAACTGCAGCTTAATGGCGTTTCTGGGAGAGAATTCTTTACTTTTTTCACAGCTTTTGCAAAGGTGTTTATACATTTGTAAGATCCCATTGGAGAATCACAAACAACATTGTTTTTGTTGAGTTTCTTCTTTTCCCTACACGCTCGCACTCTGTCGCGCACCTTTAGACGATGTTCCAATTTAAGATCTTCTGCACAAGTCTCTTCTTTCTTCTTTTTCCTTCTAATAGCGTCTCTTTCCTTCTCTTTGCGCAAATGTTCGGCATATTTCACAGGATCCTTCTTTCTGTTTTCTCTCAGCTTAGCTAGCCGTTGCATGCATGGTAATTTATCTAAAAAGTATCAACATAATAATTATACACGCATGCATTTTAAAACAGACGATGCGGCACCAAATAACTACGCATAATATGTATAAGTTTGTCATTACAACAATGTAACACCCGAAACGTTTCGGGTGTTACACATTTTCAAAAGTTAAAACTCACAATTGAACACAAACTTTATTAATTATTGATAGACATTTGATTAGCTTAGCTCCATAACCTTACTTTTGCAAAACATGTTAGGCCAAAATCATTTAGCCAAAAAATTAAACAACTAATTACCTTTTTTCGTTTTGGGTGTTACTTTGATACAACGGTTTCAAATACTCAGCTTAGTGCAGGCTTTTTAATATTTTTTAACACGATTTGTGTAATTTCAATATCCAACCACAATTATAAAGAAAAATTAGTGACAGATGACAGGTTGCTTTCTCTTTATTAAGTGTTGCCATATATTGATTTAAAAATTACTTGCATGGCCTATATTTTTAACATTACTTTTAAGTAATGTAAAACATAAAAAATGTTGAATTTAGAAAAAAAAAATTCAGGCATGAAGGGTGGGAATGTTTTTTTATATAATTGGCATAAAGCTGACTTTTAAATCTTATTTTTTTTTTCTGAGCTCTGGTCACTTTTATTATGGATTAACCCAGAACATATCGTCGTAGTTCCCAGCAGAAGGACCATGTGTACATTTTTTGATTATCGCTGTTAGTAGTCCTATTGTACAAGCCAAATCTTTTTTCGATTCCTTAAGTGGTTCAGGATCTTGAAAAAGGGCTATGTGCATTTATATATAGTCATTTTCAAAAAATTATTGTGGTTTTCTTCACAAACCCCCTTTCAATTTCCAAATTAAACATTTTAGTTAGCCTTTAATACAGGGCGATTCATTCACGACACATTTCACCAGCGTATTCCTTGGCTCATTTCATAGTATATGACCTCTACGACCATGCCCGAAAATACAAGGGGGCGAAAAGGCAGCGATTTGAAAATTTTCGGATTAGTGGTAGGAGGACACTAGGGTAGAATTGCTGAGTTCTAAACCAGTGGTGGGATTTTTTTTTGTTTTTCTCTCTCTTTCTTAAGATAGCCGTACCTCTTACCTTTCCAAAAAAATACGGACTACACTGTAAATTTGTCCAGTCGTGAATGAATCACCATGTACGAGGGCGGTTCGGAAACTTCTTAGAGTAGCACAAAAATCGCGGTATAAACAAAAAAAAGTTAAGTGTTTTGAAAACTTCCATCACTGCTATGAACACATGTTAAATTTTGTTTCGATCTAGCAACTCCTTCATATAGAAACATGTGTTCACAAAAGACGCATCAGCGATTTTTTTTACAATGAAAAAATTAGAAATGCGTGGTGTCATTAAATATTTACATAAAAAAGGTTTATCGGGACAAGAAATTCATAATGATTGGTGAATATGTGAATGGGTTAGGTGGTCGTACAAGCATTGAAGATGAACCACGTAGTCGACGTCCAAAAACAACAACAACAACAGAAATTGTAGCCAAAGTGCATGATATGGTATTAAATGATCGACGAATAAAAGTGCGTAAAATAGCTAACATCATGGGCATCTCAAATGATCGAGTCTATTTAATTTTGCATGAAGAACTACAGATGAAAAAGCTTTCTGCAGGATGGGTGCCGCACTTGTTAACAGTCGACCAAAAATGCATAAGAATGAACATTTCTCAAGCTTGTTTGG
Source organism: Hydrotaea diabolus (assembly GCA_963513945.1). Lineage (NCBI taxonomy): Eukaryota > Metazoa > Arthropoda > Insecta > Diptera > Muscidae > Hydrotaea > Hydrotaea diabolus. The sequence goes on from OY740717.1 coordinate 178,627,981, forward strand.
ACCGTTTTCAGCGAAATAAAATGGATTTTAAGCGTCGTTTCATAACTGTTGATGAGACATGGATCCACCACTATACTCCAGAGACAAAAGAACAATCCAAACAATGGACTGAAGCTGGAGGAAGTGCCCCAAAGAAGGCAAAAACAATTCTATCGGCTGGTAAGGTTATGGCAACGGTTTTTTGGGACTTCAAAGGTATTTTATTGATTGACTATCTGCAAAATGGTAAAACAATATATTCAGAGTACTGTTGCAACCTTTTAGATCAATTAAATGTACAAAAACGTCCTGGCTTAGAAAAACGTCCTAGCTTACAACACAAAAAAATAATTTTTCATCAAGGCAACTCACCAGCGCACAAGAGTATTTTAACAATGGCTAAAATCAACGAATTAAAGTACGAGTTGCTTGACCACCCACCTTATTCTCCTGATTTAGCTCCCAGTAACATTTACCTGCTCCCAAATCTAAAAAAATTCCTTGCTGGCAAGCGTTTTACCTCAAATGAAGATGCAATTACAGTTGTAAACCACTATTTTGAGGACCTTGAGGAAAACTATTTTAATCAAGGGATAGAATTGCTAGATAAGCGTTGGACTAAGTGTATTGAAGTTTCAGGAGATTATATTGAAAAATAAAAATATTTTTGAAAAACTAACTATTCTTGAAAAACTAACTATTTTGGAAAAACTAACTATTGATAGGCTAAGAACTTTCCGAACCGCTCTCCTATGTTGCCAACATACATAACAGAGCGCCGTTACCTGAACTCGGTAAGGTACTATGTATAGGGGCTATATCAAAACATTTACTGATTTGGCCCATATTCATTCCTAAAAAGGCCTTGTCGAAAAGACAATTTCGTACCTGGCATCTCCTGCCTAGGTCAATCCCATTGTACCGACTTTTATACAAAATTCCACCAAAAAGTCAAATTGTTTGAGTCCTTGTACAGAGAACCTTTCTTCCTCGAAATGGATTTGGTCCATTGTAAATCCAAAACAACTTGCAACAACAATACATTCCTCTGCAAAGTTTGGACTTTCTAGGTTGATTAAAAGGGTTACTACATATATTTCTCGCCTAGGCAACATTGCGTGTTGCCTTGCGCCATCAGATATTTCCATTGGAAAGTTTGACATTTTTTTGCATAAACGTACTAAGAACGTTTTGGCGTACGACCATCATTTGTGATGTTTACAATGACTTGAAAAAATCAATTGGGCAAAAGATGGAATTAACTCGTGAACATTTTCGTGCGATCATTTTTCACAACTTTCGACGTGGATTATCACGACAAGTGCATCGATGAACTAAAATCTTTGTATGGCGATGAAGCACCATCCTATAGCACTGTGAAAAACTGGTTTTATGAATTCAATCGTGGCCGATGCTCGCTCAAAGACGAAGGTCGTCCAAAAACGACCGTTGTGCCAGAGAACATTGATGCCGTGAGTGAACTGATAATGCAAGATCGTCATGTGACATACCGTGAGAGGCATCCTTGGGCATTTTTTCCACCAGCATACATTCGATATTGCATGGACCCCTGGCCGTAAATCCTGCACAATTTGACAATCGCTCAAAAGAAGGCTCGTGTCGATTGGTGCAAAGAAATTTGAAAAAATACTATCGCGGTGCTTCAAAAGACGTTTATAACATCGTCACAGGTGACGAATAATAGATCTATGCGTATGAGCCCGAAACAAAACAGCAATCGACCGTGTGGGCATTCGAAGACGAGCCAAATCCAACGAAAGTTGTTCGTGGATGAAGCACGTCGAAGCAAATGGTCGCCTGTTTCTTCGGCAAAACTGGTCATGTGGCTACTGTCCAGCTTGATCAACGTAGGATGATCAATTCTGAGTGGTACACCACAATTTGTTTACCTGAAGTCTTCGGAGAAATTCGAAAAACGATCAATAAAAGACGAATCATTGTGCACCATGACAGTGCGAGCTTTCACAAATTGGCTTCAACCAGCGACTTTTTGACCGGCCAGAAAGTAGAATTGATGGGTCATCCGCCGTACAGCCCTGACTGGCTTCATTTTATTCCCGCACATCAAAAAAAAATGCGTGGTCAACGATTTTTGTCGCCAGAAGATGCTGTTGAAGCGTTAAAAAAACCATGTTTTCGAGGTGTCTCAATCGGAGTGGAAAAAGTGTTTCGCGCATGCAAAAGTGTATAAAGAGAATACTAGAGAATACTTTGAAAAACAATAAGACTATTTTTGATGATAAATATTTGCATTTTTATTACTAGGCCAAAAATTTATATATCAGGCCGTAGTTATGGCTGCTTCGGCAAAAAAAAAAATCAAAAAGTGTTAATATAAAACAAATGTCAAGTGGACAACTCAAGTTCCACCAAATAATACATGCCCTTCATCATTCATCGCGTTTCATAAAACGATCGGTACACCAACTAATCTAGTGTCAAGGAAGCATGAAAATGTCTTTACTCCACTCTCCTTCTAATTATAATCTTTTACAGTTTTGACAATTTTAGGCTAAAGAAGTTTTTTATGTTTATTCCTAAAATTGTATAAAAATATCCAAGTACTAGTCAGTCTTTTTTCATCACTTTTGTTTTGAGAGGCCCCCTAATATACGTCCATTCGTTTTTATTTTATATATTGTATACATGCTATATTTTCTGTTATCCGTCGCGATTCCCACGCAATGCGTGAATATTTTAATACCATCAGTTGAGCTACAGGGCGGAGGAATCAACTTGATTTGGCTTTAAGTTCAAAAGTTTTAAAAAAAGCAAACGTTTTGTAACTTACAACAATATTGGTATTTACGTTTATAAAATTCAGACTAGACAATGCGCTACAGGCTATTTTTTGTTAAGATACTGAGAATGAAATAATGAGCGGTTATTTTTAACAAACGGTCTTGCTTACTATGGTCTCATTATTTACAATTCAAATTACAATTCGATTTTGAATAAATTTTGCACCTCAAGTGTCACAAGTATGAGAATTTTCAATATTATGATATACTTATATATCCACCAATAAAGGGTGGTCCATTTAAAACTCACGATGTTAATTTTAAATTAAACAAAAAGTTTTCGGATAATTACGAGTATTTTAATATTTTTGGTCCATATTTTCAATGACTCTAAGACTCAATAAAGGTTCAACGTCGTTAATGTGCCGAATTATCTCATCCTTTAGCTCTTGAATTGATCTTGGCATATTGACATACACTTTTTGTTTTATAATAGGTTGGTCAATTTAAAATTTTAAATTTGAATTGGTTGTAAAAAAAAGTACTGATAATTTTTTTAACATTTCTGGTTTTATTTCAAAGGTTGAACTCATTTAATAAAAGAACACCATCTGAAGCGTTTTTGCTTCTTTCAATGGTCTGAAGAGGTTTTGGCAGGAGTTTAATTGGAAAGGTTGAATTTTGTCATTTACCAGTGGAAGACCATCCGATGCGATTTTGCTTTGCCGAATAAGCTGAAGATTTTTTGGTAGGAGATGAAGAATTTTACCGAAAAATTGTGTTTTCAGATGAAGCTTATTGTCATAGCTCGGTGGCTATGACAATAAGCAAAATTGCTGCATATGGGGTTTAGAAAACCCACACGTGACTATAGAAAAGCCAATGCATCCACAACGAGTCACTGTTTGTTGTGGATTTTAGGCTGGCGGCACCATTGGGCCAGTTTTCCTAAAAAATGTGCAAGGAGCTGCCGCTACAGTCAAAGGCGAGCGTTACCGTGCCATGCTCAACGAACTTTTGTTTCCGAAAACTCAAGAGAATGACATGGACGACATTTGGTTTCAAAAAGACGGGCCACATGTCACAAAGCCAACGCAATCATCGACATTTTACACACTGCATTTGAAAATTAAATTATCAGGCAAAACTGTGATGTCAATTGGCCGCTTCTGAGCTGTGTTTTAAGTCCTATCGATTTTTTTATGTGGAGAACCATTAAGGATAAATGTTACGCAAAGCACCCACAGACAATAAATGTTACGCAAAGCACCCAGAGACAATTGAAGCGTTAAAACATAAAATCCAAGTTTCCATTGAAGAGTTTCGACCAAAAACAATCGAAAATGTACTGAAATTTGGGTTGATCGGTTTAGGTATTGTCAAGCCAGTTGTGGTAGTCATAAGAAGGATATTGTGTTCCATTATCAAATGACAAAGTTCCACCTTTCCAATAAAATTAGCAGTTTTAAAAAAAATATCAGTATTTTTTTTACAACCGATTTAAATTAAAAATTTTAAATCGACCACCCTGTATATCCCCAAAGACAGAAGGCCAACGGTGTCAAATCACATGATCGTGGCGCCCAACTAATATTGTCACGATGTGAGAATTTCAAGCGCCAAAGAGCCATAGTTTCGTTGGCTGTGTAACAAGTGACACCATCCTGTTGGAAAAAATATGGTTACTATATGGTCACGGCAACAATAGTATGTTATCTGCAATAATAGTATGGTCGTCGCAACCATAGTATTGTTTTTTGAATTTCATTTTGACAATAGTATGATTGCGGCAATATTAATATTGGATAAATGTAACAATAGTATTGTTGGCAAATTTAAAAATGAAAATATGGTTATAGCAACATTATAAATATGGTTGGTGGAACAAAAGTATTGTTTTGATGGGTTTTATGTTAACAATAACATCATTACGGCAATCATACCGGCAAAGTTGAATTTTTTTTTAATTTGGCAATGTTATTTTTACGAATCTTACGCCATAATAGTAAAAATAATTAAATTTTTTCGAAACAAACTACGAATTAGTATAACTGAAATATTTGAAATAAATACATTTTTTACAGTTTAATAAATCACTCCTATTATTACATAACTTACTTAATAAAATTCTCTATTGTTAAATAACAACTTAACCCAATCTTTACAAAAAATGTTGGGAACCATAGTATGATTGTGTGTTAGTCATACTATGGTTGTGAGGATCATACTATGGTTGTGAGGATCATACTATGGTTGTACGTTAAACCTACTATGGTTATGAGGATCATAATATGGTTGTGGGGATCATATTATGGTTGAATGTGAATAATAATATAGTTGTGGGGATCATAGTAAGGTTGTGTGTGAATAATTCTATTGTTGTGAGGACCATAATATTTTTATGGGGATCATAGTATGGTTGTGTGTGAACCATACTATTGTTGTGATGATCATAATATTGTTGTGCCACAACCATATAACCAACAATAGTATGATGCTCTTCGAATATTGTTATCCCAACCCTACTTTTTTTCTGCGTGTATAAAACTTCTAGTAGTTTTATTAATGGTATGAGTTTTCGCATTTTAAATAAAACACGACTTTTAAGGGCGACTAAAATATCTACGGTTAAATTGGAAAATATCGGTCCACAGATTGATTGTAAAGGGTGTTTTTTAGGTGGTGGTTTTTGACAGCAGTCTCTTTATTTATGATCAGTTTGGTTTGCATTTTCATAATGAATAGATTTACTCCGGAACAACGTTTGTAAATCATGGTAATTGGGTCAAAAACGAGATGGTCAGCGATCTTGATTTTAACAGGAAAATTTTGTTCAGCGATGAAGCTCACTTTTGGTTGAATGGGTATGCTAATTATCAAAATTGTCACATTTGGAGTAATGAAAATCCTCATGATATTGTTGAGACGCCGTTATATAATCAAAAAGCCACTGTTTGGTGTGATGTATGGACAGAAAAATCATTGGTCCATATTTCTTCAAATATAAAGTCGGCCATAATGTTACAGTCAATTGGGAATGCTATAGAACCATGATTAATGACTTTTCCGTGCCTGAATTGAAGGATGTTGATGTTGACTTTGGTTCCAACAAGAAGGCGCTACATGCCATACAGCCAACGAAACAATAAATGTATTGAAGGAAACTTTTGGTGAGCGCATTATCTCGCGTCTTGGGCCTGTAGCGTCGCCTCCAAGATTGTGCGATGTAACACCGCTGGACTTTTTTATGTGGGGTTCTGTGGAGTCGTTTGTCTTCCCATATACGCCCACATGATTAACGCCTTGGAAGAGAATATTCGGCGCGTTATTGCTGACATACGGGCTCAAATGCTGCAAAAAGTGGTCGAAATTGGACCTCTCGGCTGGAACAATTCGAGCCAGCAGCGGCGGCAACTTGCCCGAAATCATCATAAAAACTTAATGTCAAACCCTTATCTTTATAAAAAAAGCTAATTGTTAGGCCATAATTTTAAATTATATGCTTTGCCTATCTCTTGAAACCAAACGTCCAAAGAAACACTTTTAATTAACAAATTTCCATTTGAACGCTGTCCGATGTTGTTCATATCCATTGTATAGCCTTTAATACCTATTAGATACGAATGTAGCTACACTCAAAATACACGATATACGAGGGCGGTTCGGAAAGTTCTTAGCCTATCAATGAAAGAGAATAGTTAGTTTTTCAAAAATATTTTTATATTTTAATATAATCTCCTAAAACTTCAATACACTTAGTCCAACGCTTATCTAGCAATTCTATCCCCTGATTAAAATAGTTTTCCTCAAGGTCTTCAAAATAGTGGTTTACAACTGTAATTGCATCTTCATTTGAGGTAAAACGCTTGCCAGCAAGGAATTTTTTTAGATTTGGAAACAGGTAAAAGTCACTGGGAGCTAAATTAGGAGAATAAGGTGGGTGGTCAAGCAATTCGTACTTTAATTCGTTGATTTTAGCCATTGTTAAAACACTCTTGTGCGCTGGTGCGTTGTCTTGATGAAAAATTATTTTTTTGTGTTGTAAGCCAGGACGTTTTTCTCGAATTTGTACATTTAATTGATCTAAAAGGTTGCAATAGTACTCTGAATTTATTGTTTTACCCTTTTGCAGATAGTCAATCAATAAAATGCCTTTGAAGTCCCAAAAAACCGTTGCCATAACCTTACCAGCCGATTGAATTGTTTTTGCCTTCTTTGGGGCACTTCCTCCAGCTTCAGTCCATTGCTTGGATTGCTCTTTTGTCTCTGGAGTATAGTGGTGGATCCATGTCTCATCAACAGTTATGAAACGACGCTTAAAATCCATTTTATTTCGCTGAAAACGATCCATACAAGCTTGAGAAATGTTCATTCTTATGCGTTTTTGGTCGACTGTTAACAAGTGCGGCACCCATCTTGCAGAAAGCTTTTTCATCTGTAGTTCTTCATGCAAAATTAAATGGACTCGATCATTTGAGATGCCCATGATATTAGCTATTTCACGTACTTTTATTCGTCGATCATTTAATACCATATCATGCACTTTGGCTACAATTTCTGTTGTTGTTGCTGTTTTTGGACGTCCACTACGTGGTTCATCTTCAATGCTTGTACGACCACGTTTACATTCAGCAACCCAATTTTTTACTGTTGCACATTAAGGAGAACTTTCACCTAACACATTCACCATATCATTATGAATTTCTTGTCCCGATAAATCTTTTTTATGTAAATATTTAATGACACCACGCATTTCTAATTTTTCCATTGTAAAAAAATCGCGGATGCGTCTTTTGTGAACACCTGTTTCTATATGAAGGAGTTGCCAGATCGAAACAAAATTTAACATGTGTTCATAGCAGAGATGGAAGTTTCCAAAACACTTAACTTTTTTCTGTTTATACCGCGCTTTTTGTGCTAGGTAATCTAAATGGAGGTAATAGTTTATATCCAAATAGTTGTTTTTACCAAGTATGCATGATTTTTTGCCACTCCGATGCTCTAGCATCTACAAGTGCTTTTTCTTTGAAGAGTGCCTCTTAGTCGTCTCACCCAAGTTCGTATGCTACCATCATTCCGTTTATTTGTTATCCTAAACAAAGTTTCATAAAATATTTAATTTCAATAATTGAACAGAATATTTCTGCCGAAATTACCAACAAAATATTAAAATTCAACAACCTTTGCCTTTAGTAAGCACCCACCCTACAGCACACATTCCATTATTACAGGTCTGGGTTCACGTTATTGTAGCCGGTGTTTGTGACGTTTTTTTTTCTGATTTAATTAAAGTTACTGCCGTTGCTGCTACTGCTGCTCTTGGTGTTGCGCGTATGACCATTGATAGCCGTATAAACATATGTTAATTACCAATAATAAACATTTAAAAGCGTTCTCAATGTTCAACGCCAACGATGGGCATCCCACGGCAAGCCTGCATCGATGGTAATTTTATCGCTACCCCAAAACAACGGCGTCAACAAACAACAATGCCGATCAGGTCCTTTTTTCAGCAGCAACAACAACAACAGCAGGACATGAGAACAAAACAGAAAAAGCACACCAAACCAACCAAGCAAACAACAGCAACAACAACAATGTCAACCGAAATGTTTAGTACCGGATTTGCATACAAATAAATTGAATTTAGGAAAATAACAAATGTGCAAATACATACTGCAAACATTTGCAACAATTGCATTAACCCTAATGGAATACAGCATGAAGCATAGAACCGGATAGATGGCCGGTCGGACGGACAGACGAACAGTCGGTCCGTCGGTCGGACATGTTTTAAATGAATGCGGATGTGTTTATAATAGGATTATGAAGCAGTTAATCTCATTCGATTTATCTTACGATTCGATTTATCAGTGTTTGTTTGTTATTAGATTCGTGTACGAATATTATATGCAGTTTAAAACTAAGTCCGTACGATAAAGTGTTAAAAGTGATATGCAATTGGAAACATTGGAGCCTAAAAACTATTTCCGTACATGTGACATATGGGTGGCTTGATGGCGTTTGCATATTTTTAGAGTGTCGTAGAGTGGGAGTTATCATTTGTGCTGATAGTGAATTTAGGGGATAATCACCAGGGGTTTTATACTACGTTAAGTGGCTAGGGGAAATGAGATTTAAAGAAGTTAAAAGACCGAGTGTCCGAAAATAAGATATGCTACACCACTCTGGTAGGCAAAAGACTCGTCTCCAATATAATTGCACCACTAACACTTGGAGTCTTCGCCACACCCCTTTCTCTATCTCGGTTACAATCTACTTACTAGGGACATAAATACTGTTACAACATTGAACACACCCATTTCAATAGTAGAACTGAACATAACCCCTTAATGTCATAGCGTTAGTCTGTAACGGGATTTTAAAATTGTTTCAACTTTCATCATGGAGTGGTCAGACACTGAGATACGAGGGCGGCTCGGAAACTTCTTAGCCTAGCACAAAAAGCGCGGTATAAACAGAAAAAAGTTAAGTGTTGTGGAAACTTCCATCTCTGCTATGAACACATGTTAAATTTTGTTTCGATCTGGCAACTCCTTCATATAGAAACAGGTGTTCACAAACGACGCATCCATGATTTTTTTACAATGGAAAAATTAGAAATGCGTGGTGTCATTAAATATTTACATAAAAAAGGTTTATCGGGACAAGAAATTCATAATGATATGGTGAATGTGTTAGGTGAAAGTGCTCCTTCATATGCAACAGTAAAAAATTGGGTTGCTGAATTTAAACGTGGTCGTACAAACATTGAAGATGAACCACATAGTGGACGTCCAAAAACAGCAACAACGACAGAAATTGTAGCCAAAGTGCATGATATGGTATTAAATGATCGACGAATAAAAGTGCGTGAAATAGCTAATATCATGGGCATCTCAAATGATCGAGTCCATTTAATTTTGCATGAAGAACTACAGATGAAAAAGCTTTCTGGAAGATGGGTGCCGCACTTGTTAACAGTCGACCAAAAACGCATAAGAATGAACATTTCTCAAGCTTGTTTGGATCGTTTTCAGCGAAAAAAATGGATTTTAAGCGTCGTTTCATAACTGTTGATGAGACATGGATCCACCACTATACTCCAGAGACAAAAGAACAATCCAAACAATGGACTGAAGCTGGAGGAAGTGCCCCAAAGAAGTTAAAAACAATTCAATCGGCTGGTAAGGTTATGGCAACGGTTTTTTGGGACTTCAAAGGTATTTTATTGATTGACTATCTGTAAAAGGGTAAAACAATAAAGTCAGAGTACTATTGCAACCTTTTAGATCAATTAAATGTACAAATTCGAGAAAAACGTCCTGGCTTACAACACAAAATAATAATTTTTCATCAAGACAACGCACCAGCGCACAAGAGTGTTTTAACAATGGCGAAAATCAACGAATTAAAGTACGAGTTGCTTGACCACCCACCTTATTCTCCTGATTTAGCTCCCAGTGACTTTTACCTGTTCCCAAATCTAAAAAAATTCCTTGCTGGCAAGCGTTTTACCTCAAATGAAGATGCAATTACAGTTGTAAACCACTATTTTGAAGACCTTGAGGAAAACTATTTTAATCAAGGGATAGAATTGCTAGATAAGCGTTGGACTAAGTGTATTAAAGTTTCAGGAGATTATATTGAAAAATAAAAATATATTTGAAAAACTAACTATTATCTTTCATTGATAGGCTAAGAACTTTCCGAACCGCCCTCGTATAGCTGTAATAGCGCTTTTCAAGTGTGAAATGAAAAAAAGCGATATTTTCAAAACGCTCCGGCCACTAGGGATTAGCCGCATGTTCGTCTACCGATGCATAAAACTGTTTAAGGAGACTGGAGATTTAAATGACAGCCACCGGTCGGGCCGCCCACGCTCTGTTTGAACACCGCATGTCATCAAAGCCGTTAAATCAAGAATTCACAGAAATCCGCTCCGAAAACAGAAAATCTTGGCCCATGAGATGAATATCACGCAAAAGTCCATAAGTCGAATCATTAAAAAGACTTTGGGCTTTCAAACGCTGTACCGGACACTTTTTGACTGAAGCTTTAAAAACAAATAGGATTGGGAAATGTAAACGTCTTTCGGTGAAGCACGCTGATAACTTGAACAGAAAAATTGTGTTCACCGATGAAAAAATTTTTACCCTTCACGAAAATTTCACAAGCAAAAAGATAGAGTGTATGCGCGGTCATCTAAGGAAGCATCTGAACTGATCCCAAGGGGGGGGGGGAGGGTCATCACCCAGCTTCAGTCATGGTTTGGTGGGGTGTCTCTTACGATGGGGTCACTGACCTGCATTTCTGCGAACAAGGAGTCAAAACATCGGCCAAAGTTTACCAAGAAACCGTTTTGGAAGCTGTTGTGAAGCCTCTTAACAACTCCCTGTTCCAAAACCAGCCATGGACTTTCCAGCAGGATTCCGCGCCGGCCCATAAGGCTAAAACGTCCCAGGCCTGGCTTCGAAACAATTTGCCAGCGTTCATTTCCTCTGAAGAATGGCCCTCAGGCAGTTCAGATTTGAACCCATTGGATTACAAACTGTGGACGGTTTTAGAGGACAAGGCTTGTCACAAAAGATACCCCAACATTGGAACTCTTAAGACTGCTTTGGTTCGAGCTGTGGCCAATTTTCCAATGGACGAGCTTCGTGCAGATATTAACGATTGGCCGACTTAAGGCGTGTGTAAATGCAAATGGTGGACATTTCGAATAAGTATATTCTTTTTGGATACAATATACATCAATATACGGGGTGTCCCAAGAAGAACGCAATTTTTAAATCTGGCAATCTGGTGCGGAAAATCCTCGAGTGATTCACGAGAAGCAAATGCATCCTCAACGTGTCACTGTGTGGTGTGGTTTTTGGGCTGGAGGAATCATTGGACCTTTTTTTATGAAAATGAGGCAGGTCAAGCGCAAACAGTCAATGGTGTTTGGTATCGTGAAATGATAACAGTTTTTTCTTGCCTAGAATTGAAGAAATGAATGTGGAGGGCATGTGGTTTCAACAAGACGGCGCCATATGTCATACAGCCAGAGAAACAATTGAATTGCTGCATCAGTCCTTTCCCGGTCGTGTTATTTCGCGTTTTGGAGATCAGAATTGGCCGTCTAGATCGTGCGATTTAACACCATTAGATTTTTTTCTTTTGGGTTTTTTGAAGTAGATGGTTTACGCGAATAAGCCGACGACGACTCAAGCCTTAAAAGACGAAATTGGACGCTGCATTAATGAAATACCGCAGCATTCATGCAAAACGGTCATTGAAAATTTCATTAAAAGATCGCGTGCATGCCAGCAAAGCCGCGGCGTCCATCTGCACGATATATTGTTCCATACATAACCTCATTCTGTCTACTTTACGATATAATAAAGTTTCACGATTTTTTCTTAAATATCTGTGTTTTATTTAAAATTTAAAAATTGCGCTCTTCTTAGGACACCCTTTATATATTAAAAAATATTTGGTCCATAAACATTCAGTGCTTTTTATTTTACAGCATTAAACGTGTGTAGCAGTATTTATGTCCCTACTAAATACTTGGTTTCTTCAGCCGCTACTCTCAGTTTTCGCTGCTGAAAATTGCTGTGTACCCAATCAACATTCGGTTGTAGCGTTGGAATACATAGATAGTACGTGGAACCACTAACATTCGGTTGGTTAACAATTAGGTCTCTCGTAGTTCTTGATATTTAAAGATAAAACTTAAATTTTAAAATATTTTTATAAAAAACTTTTTATTTTTTTTTTAAAAATGTGTAGCTCGTTTGTTTTATTTCGTCTGTTGCTTTTACACATTGAACAGGGATTAAACCGGCTCAAGACCTCTTGCTTCTATATTTAAATAGAAGACAAGTTTTTAACAAAATGGCAAAGTGACATTGATTTTCGTGGCTGCACACTACTTTTATCATGATTTCGGGTCCGTGACAACCCTCTTCAGAAAGCCTTGCTGCAATTGTTGAAAGTAAAACCGAACTCTATCAGGCCAGGCTCTCCACAAACGAATGAGAACTACTGTTGTAAACCTTACTTTTCAAGTTTTCTACACACAATTGCCCACGAAAATACAACTCACTCTTGCCAGCTCTAAAGAGACTCCACATCGAGAGCCATCAATAGATTTCTTTTACAACAACGTGTGTGTGTTGTAAAAAGAGTTTAAAATTTAAAGTGTTAGTAGTTGACTTTTTTTAAATACTATTAAATTAACGCATAAATCTAACAACTTCAAAACATGTGAAACTAGCAAATGTCTCAATTCAAGTAGGTTGGATAGCAGCAATATTTTTAAGAGCTGGCTCCTCATCTTTAATCTTCTCATACAGTCTATAAGAATCAGACCAACAATTTTAAAGTTCTGTATTTATTGCTTTTTGCCAATAGTTGTGACGTAGAAAAAATACATATAAAAACATCCTATAAAATATGTAAAATGTGCGTTTTAAAAAGATTTCTCAGCTCATGTTTACCCTCTTGAATACAACAAGTTCCTTCTACAATTTACAAAATAGCTATACACTGTATCCTATTTAGATGTGCTCGATGTAGGAGATGTACGAGTAGTAACTACTTTTCTCAAGTACAGTCGTACAATTTCTTAAGTCGTACATTTCCTTATTATTGAAAGCAACTTTTAATCCACGCAGTCAAGCTTCCTTAACGTACATTTAGCAACATTAATATTCCACCCTCCCGCAACTTTAATGACTTATTGAATTTGCATTAGAATTTATAAGCAATTCATTTTTGCATTTCCCCCCGGTAGTTTTAAGACAACAATTATAACTTTTTGCCTTCAAGTATATGTGAGTGAGTGTTCGTTCGCCAACGTTCAAGCTGAATAATTAATGAAATGCAAAAGTGAAGAAACAACAAGCCCCAAACACAGAAACCTCAAGAATTTCAAATTAAAAACAATGATATGAATGTTTTTTGCAGGTGAACGCAACAAGAAAAACGACGCAAAAAACCGAAAAATCACCCAGAAAAAATTCCCACATTTTCAATTGAACGAGCAGCCGTAACGCAGCAAACGAACGCCTTTGAAGAAATTAAAAATTTAAATAAAATTGTAATGAGATGACCCAGTCCAAGCACTCGCACGTAAAACTTTGCATGCTACTTTTCGTTTTCCGGAGAAAGGAGAACTTTAAATTTCGGAACGGAAGACAAGGCAAAAAGTCAAACAGCCGTATTGGATGGAGATATTTAACAGGTGTTAAAAATTTTACGCCAACATGAATTCTATCTAATGTCAGAAGCTGGCCAATAAAAAACGTAGACAAAAAAGTGGCCAACGCAATGAATGGTGGTGATGACGACTGCTTTTAGATCTAAATTGCTAAAGCATTTAAAGAATTAAAAACGAAAAATTTAGTGCCGAAGCAAGAGCTTGCTTAGCAAACGATAAGTGAAGGTTTGCAAATAGGATCCATTGTGTTGTAGTTTGGGGATAATGCAAATGTGACCTTGTATCTTCAAGCAATTTTATTTCCATAGCACACATTTCCACATTTTCAACTTTTTTAGCTAATTTAAAGTTAGTTTCATTCTATCTCGTTTTGTTTTTGGCATACAGTGATGCTTTTTTGAACCGTACATACTTTAATTTTGATTATTTTTTGATTCGAGTTCTTAACAATTTGGTGCAAAAACTAGTGGGAAGAATTACTAGGGTTGCTATTTATATTTCGGTTGCCAAACAAATGGTTGTATACCACCTTAGAATTGACCGTCCTACGTTCCACTAAAGGCACTGTGGCAACATGGCCGGCTATACCGAAAAAAGCGCAATCATTTGCTTCGATCTACTTCTTCCAAGAACAACTTTTGTTGGATTTGGCTCGTCTTGAAAGACCCATATGGTCAATTCTGTTCTGTTTCGGGTTCATATGCATAGATCCATGATTCGTCACCTGTGACAATGTTATACACTGCCTTTGAGCTACCGCAGTTATACTTTTTCAACATCTCTTTGCACCAATCCATGCGAGCCTTTTTTTGAGCATTCGTCAAATTCGCGAGATCCAAGAGGAAGAAATATTTTCACGGCCAAATGAACATGCAATATCTTATTGATGCTTGTCATACTAATGCCCAAGGATGCCTCAATCTCACGGTATGTCACATGACGGTCTTGCTTAATCAGTTCACGCACAGCATCGATGGTTTCTGGCAAAGTGACCGAAGTTGGACGTCCTTTATATAATTCATCCTGGAGCGAGCGGCGTCCGAGACTGAACTCTTGGTTCCAGCTATAAGCAGTGGTGTTTGATGGTGCTTCATCGCCAAAAGTCGAAACAAGTTGATTTAAACACTCGTTGTCTCGATAACCCACGCCGAAAGAGTAGAAAATCATTGCACGAAAATGTTCACGGGATAATTCCATTTTTAGACTGAGTTAATTTGTTCAAGACACTGTAAACAAAACAATTCGCCCTCAAAGAAAAAAATGTTCTGAGTAAAGTTATGGTAAGAAATGTCAAAGTTTTCAAGAGAAGTTTCAGTTTGCATCTGGTAACACTAGTATTGTCAGGACCGGAAATATAAATAGGTTTTAGTCACTCTCTTTACGAAAAAAATTATTTTGTAATCTCCAAAAATGTATAAAAACAAAGTCTCTAATCATTTTTATATTTGATCAAGCACAAATGTAGCTTAAAGCGTTAAGAGCGACCCCTGGTGGAATTGGGTCGCATAGGACAAGGTTTTTATGTAGCCACAAAGAATATGTCGCTTTCGATCTAGAAGTCACGAAACAGAGGAGCAGAATTATAAGTAGACGATAGTGGCATATGGTATATAATAGTCGACTCGCTTGACTTTTCTTACTAAATCCCATTAAGGAACAAGGGGAACTTTTCTTAATTCAGTGAGTTCCAGTTTGCATCTGGGAACACTAGTATTGTCAGGACCCGAAATATAAATAGCAACCCTCGTAAGTGGTTTGGAAGATGCTGCCAACATGTTGAAGAGGTCCAATTTTTGTCTCACCCTTTATATTTGTCTCTTTTTGATCTGTTCCTTATCCTTTTTTGACGCATTTTCAGCGAAGTTTTCCTCTTCTTGTTGTAGAATATACGTCAATTTGAGCAAGAATGCCATTCACCTTATCCTTAAGTGCAATGGTAACATTCCATATTCGTAATTCTTCTTGTTTGTAGAATCGTTCAAATTACCGAAGTTCTTCTGACTCTTTTTTCAAATCGGGCTAGACGATGTTGAGACTGTTCTGTCAGTTCGTTTACGACTTTTCTGCGACCATGGTCAGGTGGAACTCGTAGCTACATTCAATATATTTTCCCCCTTCAACTGGCAGCTTTATGGGCTTAATCTTGCTTATTATTTCTTTAATGTCGTTAACCTTAGTTCTTATAAGTTCTGCCGATACCATTGCACACTGAAACAATATAGGTCGACAAAAAGGCGGGCGTGGATTTATCCAGTGTAGGGAAACATCAGATTTTAGCCGCAAAAGAATAACAAATGCTATAGCCAATTACAAACTACTGGTGGTTATGGCAACCAACCAATTGTGCTATACATTTAACTTTGGTACCCATAATTAGTGCTGACAACATAAAAGTACTCTGTGAAGACAAATCCCTGTTATTTCCGCTATAGTAACATAAATTTGGTTATTCCAAGATCAGAATATGATCTCTATACACAATTGTCGGTTCTAGTCACTCTCTTAACGAAGAAATCATATTTGAAATCTTTAAAAATGTATAAAATCAAAGTTTCCAATCATTTTTATATGCGATGGAATTGGGCCTTCGGTCTAGAAGTCACGAAATAATTTCGCCTGATAAATCGGCCTGATAAATCTCCAAACAGGGGCGCATACTCTTAAGAAGAACAATGTGGCATATGGTATATACGAGAGCTGCTATATATATTTCTGGCCTCATAATGACAATGCGAATATTTACCATCAAAAATAGTTTATTGTTTTCCAAAGTATTCTCCAGCATGACTGATATACTTTTGCATGGGCTCAAACCAATTGTCGAAGCACATTTTCCACTCCGATTGAGACAACACCAAAACATGGTTTTTGAACGCTTCAACTGCATCTTTTGGCGACGAAAATCGTTGACCATGCATTTTTTCTTTATGCGTGGGAATATAAAGAAGTCTGTGGGTGCCAAGTCATCGCTGTACGGCGGATGACCCATCAATTCGACGTTTTGGCCGGTCAAAAAGGCGCTGGCTTGAGCCGATGTGTGAGAGCTCGCATTGTCATGGTGCACAATGATTCGTCTTCTCTTGTTCGTTGTTCGAATTTCTCTGAAGACTTCAGACAAACAAATTGTGGTGTACCACATACAAATGACCGTCCTACGTTGCTCAAGCGGAACGGTTGCCACATGACCAGTTTTGCCGAAGAAACAGGAGATTTGCTTCGAAGTGCTTCTTCCACGAACAACTTTCGTTGGATTTGGGTTTGTCTTCGAAGGCCCACACGGTCGATTGCTGTTTTGTTCCGGGCTCATACGCAAAGATCCATGATTCGTCACCTGTGACGATCTTATAAAAGACTTTTGAAGCACCGCGATCGTATTTTGTCAACATTTCTATGTACCAATCGACACGAGCATTTTTTTTAAGCGATTGTCAAATTGTGCGGGATCCAACGAGAACAAACCTTTTTTACGGCCAGGTGTTTATGCAATATCGAATGTATGCTGGTGGAAGAAATTCCCAAAAAAGCCTCTATCTCACGGTATGTCACTTGGCGATCTTGCATTATCAGTTGAAGCACGGCATCAATTTCTCTGGCACAACGGCCGCTTTTGGACGACCTTTGTCTTTGAGCGAGCGTCGGCCACGATTCAATTCGTTAAACCAGGTTTTCTCAGTGCTATAGCATAGTTCATCCATGCACTCTTGTCGTGATAATCTACTTCGAAAGTTGTGAAGAATGATCGCACGAGAATGTTTACGAGTTAATTAAATTTTTTTGCCAAATTGATTATTTCAAGTCACTGTAAACAACACAAATGAGGGTCGTACGTCGTAACGTTCTGAGTACGTTTTTGCTAAAAAATTTCAAACTTTGCGAATGAAATGTCAGATGGCGCCAGGTAACACTTGGAGGTGCCTAGGCCAGAAATATATATATATATATATATATATATATATATATATATATATATATATATATATATATATATATATATATATATATATATATATATATATATATATATATATATATATATATATATATATATATATATATATATATATATATATATATATATATATATATATATATATATATATATATCAACCCTCGTAATAGTCGGCTCGCCCGGCTTTTCTTACTTTAATTCCATTAAGGAACAAGGGGAGCTTTTCTCAATTCAGTGAGCTGTGCTGAATTCAAATCTTATATACTCACTGACCTTCTGATTAAAGCGGCCGCCAAACATCTAAAGCATTTTTATAGGGAAGTTTTTACATGGCTAAGAAATAAATCTATTACTCGTTAAGTCGCCGGCATGTAGGATGTGGAAACCCGCCACTAAAAAATTGTTAGGTGTTCTTACCCGGGTTAGAACCTGGGTTAACATGACAGCTGGGCACACTACCATTACACAACGGCGGCCCGCCCGACTTAAGCTTATTTAAATGTTTAAATTGTTGTTTAGTTCCAAATTTAAGATTATAGTTTCAGTATTTAAGCCTAGGCAGCCTTGTTATATAAGCATAAGTTGACCTTCAAACTTTCGAAGGACATTCCCTGAATGGTGAGAGGATAAAATAAAAAGGAAATATTACTTCCACCTGTAATTCAATTAGCAAACAGAAAAGAATATCATGTTAAGACGAGTAAAAAGCAAAAACAAGTTTAACTCTCCCTTCACTAACTCCCCATTTTTCTTATTGCATTGAAAAAACTAGGCCATGAATCATCAAAATTTTAAATGTTTTGACAGCATTGCAAATGACTAAACAAACTGAGAATACCTTCATGCTTGGCGAAACATATTCGAAAATAATCGCAAAAATGACTAATTAAAAACAAAGACTAAAGTAAGAAGCCACCGAATGTGAAATGTTCTGTTCGCTCATTTCGTAGTCCACCCTCCCTCCTGCGTAGCGGGCTGGAGGTTTCTTACAATGTTGATTTTTCGTTAACATAATGGCTTTTCGAACCGTAACAATTTCATTTGGCGTAGAGGCGTTAAAACTTTACGAGGGCGGAGAAAAAGTATTCCCAACGAACTGTTATTAAACACAGCAGAGGGTGCAAATTAAATTTATGCAAAAACATTTCACATTCAATTTTTTCTGCTACTCGTACCTCCTTCCATCTCCCGCTCTTGCTCCCTGCGTTTAGTGGCATTCTACGCTGTCCCAGCAGAAATTCACTTTTTCATGTTTATGGCAACATATTTGACGTATTTTGTTGGGTGCTGCCTTAATTATGTTAAAAAGTATTTTTGTTTTAATTTTTTATACATTCGGTTTCTTTGTTTTTTAGTTGCGCGCGGGGGCATATCATTTTTCGGAAATTATTCGTGAGTGCGAAAATTTATGGCGCTAAGTTTTGGTAAGACCTCCTCACTCCTCTGGGTGGCTAAATGGATGGATGACTGGATGCTACGGACGTACTTGCATACGTATGTATGTTTTAAGTTTTGCCAGTTTCTAAATTAAATTTATATTTTATCAGTGATGTAGAGTGTTTTGGAACAATTTTTAACATGCAATTGCATGGAGTTTCTTTTCGTCTCACCAGGGACTTAAATGGCGACTGTTCTGGTGTAAGTTTTAAGGGCTGGGTGGGTTTCACGCTTTTGTTTTCGCTGAGACCATACAAAGGACCTTAACTTGCATGCAAGCGAAATATTCGGTTGACATATGATTCATTAGTATGTCTGAGGTCATAAATTTTAGTTGAAATTATTTCATTTATATGGATTTGAATTTTCCGTTTAATATAGTCATATTACTAATTCGTGCAAAGTGAGTCAGAAACTTGTACGAGTACGTTATATGATGGTGACGAATACAAAATACACCTGCCGCAAAAGGGTTTTAAACTCTCATGGCATGCAATTATAACTTTTGACAATGGGTAATGATAGGTGGATTTTTAGTAATACGATTATAATTTTGGCAAAAGCATTTTATTGCCAAACAAAAGGATTTCTTGTCTAATGGCCGCCGTTCACTATGCGCGACTACGAGTATTATACCTAGTAGGGACATAAATACTGTTACAACATTGAACACACCCATTTCAATAGTAGAACTGAACATACCCCGTTAATGTCATATGGGTTTTGAAAGCCAACCTCAATAGCGTTAGTCTGTAACGGGATTTTAAAATTGTTTCAACTTTCATCATGGAGTGGTCAGATAATGAGAACCGTATCGCTGTAATAGCGCTTTTCAAGTGTGAAATGAAAAAAGCGATATTTCAAAACGCTTCGGCCACTAGGGATTAGCCGCATGTTCGTCTACCGATGCATAAAACTGTTTGAGGAGACTGGAGATGTAAAAGACCGCCACCGGTCGGGCCGCCCACGCTCTGCTCGAGCACCGCATGCCATCAAAGCCGTTAAATCAAGAATTCACAGAAATCCGCTCCGAAAACAAAAAATCATGGCCCGTGAGATGAATATCACGCAAAAGTCCATGAGTCGAATCATTTAAAGGCCGGACATTTATTGACTGCAGCTTTAAAAAAAATAGGATTGAAAAATGCAAACGTCTTTTGGTGAAGCACGCTGATAACTTGCACAGAAACATTTTGTTCACCGATGAAAAAATTTTTATCGTTCAGGAATCTGAGGAAGCATCTGAACTGATCCCAAGAGGGTGGAAAAGGGTCATCACCCAGCTTCAGTCATGGTTTGGTGGGGTGTCTCTTACGATGGGGTCACTGACTTGCATTTCTGCGAACAAGGGGTCAAAACATCTGCCAAAGTTTGCCAAGAAACCGCTTTGGAAGCTGTTGTGAAGCCTCTTAAGAATTCCCTGTTCCAAAACCGGCCATGGACTTCCCAGCAGGATTCTGCGTCCCTGGCCTGGCCTCGAAACAATTTTGGAGCGTTCATTTCCCCTGAAGAATGGCCCTCGGGCAGTCCAGATTTGAACCCATTGGATTACAAAATGTGGACGGTTTTAGAGAACAAGGTTTGTCACAAAAGATACCCCAACATTGGATCTCTTAAGACTGCTTTGGTTCGAGCTGTGGCCAATTTTCCAATGGACGAGGTTCGTGCAGCTATTGACGATTGGCCAGTGCTACTTTAGGCGTGTGTAAAGGCAAAAGGCGGACATTTCGAATAAGTAGATTCTTTTTGGATACAATATACATCAAAAAATATATTAAAAAATTTTTGGTCCAAATACATTTAGTACTTTTTATTTTACAGCATAAAACGTTATTTATGTCCCTACTAAGTACAATCTGGTTGGCAACATCTAACAATTTTAATGCGCTTTTTCATCTCCTAGGAAAATGCTGCCTACTTAACGTTTGAGTAATTGATCACAAAGCCATGTAAGCTTCTCTACTAGTATTAAAGTCTCCGTTCCAAGCCAGCATGTGATTGCGGTCTGAAGGTATAGAATTATCTAATGTACAACTTAATGATTCGAGAAAAGTTTCCACGTGTCATAGAAGCTGATGAAATCTCAATCTTCACCGACGGCTCAAAACAAGAGACGGGCACGGGACCAGGAGACTTCCAAACGAATACCCGGTCGTTAGGGAAAAGATTTACGATCTTATGGTTGTAGATTGTAGTTCCAAATGGATGCAATTTGTTAAAAGAAGAAAAGTTTCGCCTCGAGGCACTTAATTAACTCAGGAAATTTCCACTACATAACTTACATAATACAATTTTAAATTTTATATACGAATATATGAGGCGCTTAAAGTGGTCCAAGCCCTAAATTGACTTTTCGAGATAATCGAGTTTGAAATATAGGCCAAAGTTGTTGCGTGACAACGATCAAAATTTTTTTTCAAGATAGAGTGGCCAAATTTTGGGAATATATGTGACATCGCGTAGAGAAAGGGACCTAAGGGTAAAAAAAATCAATTTTCACTTTTTTTTAATGTGGGCAACATCTGAGGATCGAATGAGACCGATCCCATGGCCCAAAAGTGTTCCCTCCCAGAGATATGCGAGGGAACACAAATCTAGAGGGAACAAAACTTTAAAATGGCTCTCCTGAACAAATCTGGTTTTTACCCTTAGGTCCCTTTCTATTTTGCGCGTCACATATGTAAAATGGGGCTCTTTTTCCAGCGACACTAAAAAGTTTTAATTTCGACCGTTATTTGATAAAAAAAAATGTGGCTAACCCCTTCCTTTTTTAACGTTTTCAAAGAGTTTTTACAATAAAATGTGGAAAGATTTATTATTATCATTCGAAAAGGAAAAAATTCATTGAAAATGTTTAGAAAAGAATGCATAAACTAAAAAAGTGATCAAAAACGATTAACCTGAAAAGTAAATGTGACGCGCAAAATAGAAAGGGACTTTAGGGTAAAAACCAGTTTTGTTCAGGAGAGCCATTTTAAAGATTTAAATACGTGTATCTTTGGTGTAGAATCGTCGACCTCACTTTCATAAAACGCGCATATCTCTGGGAGGGAACACTTCTGGGGCATGGGATCGGTCTCATTCGATGCTCAGATGTTGTCCACATCAAAATAGAAAAAAAAAATGAAAATTGATTTTTTTACCCGTAGGTCCCTTTCTCTATGCGCTGTTACATATGATTAATACATATTTAAGAAAATGTTAAAATTCTCATCAAGGTTTCTAATAAAGCCCTTAGTCCTGAGCACAGCCCGATGACAAGTTGGGCGGTGACAAAAGAACATTAAGTTATTAAGATCTGCTAGCTTCAGCTTATCAATACTGTGACCTTAAGGGAAGAGCAGATAAAGAGGTCCATTTTAAGGAACTTGTGTTTTTTTGTCAAATTAATTATGTCAATTAATTATTGGCATATTTATTATTTTTTTTCATTATGTATGGCTGTTTCCTTGATACCTGAATCCACTGCATTTTCAGCCATTCAACTTTGGCCTTTTCAAAGTTTAATTCAAGAAGTTCGCGGGAAAAATAGTTTTCAATTTTCATTTCTACTGCAATAAATGCGTTTTTCTTCCGTGCCCCTTTAATAACCGGTAGCCAGTCGTCAGACGTAAAAATTCGGGAGTAAAATTTTTGTTTTTCTCATTGAGGCCGAAATCTTCGTCACAAGCTAAGTAGGAGTGACCAGAGGGCAAGAACTTATGAACTATATGATTTACAACAAAACTAGGAGAGACCACGATGAAATTACAAATACTGTACATTTTGATATAGTAGTTTTTGCCACCGCAATGATCACTGAACATTATAAGTATAAGTTTACTTGATATGACGTTGTTTTAATGTAGTACATAAGGCAGGACGCGGTTTCCTGTGAGCCTCTTGAAGCCATGCCTTTGTTCCAAACCTACATTAAGGCTTGGTCTGTCAAGAGGTTGTGGATACCAAGACAATAAGTCCACAATTTCCGCTTGTTATAACAACTTTCGGTTGTAAGTACTGGCGTGGGAAGCGTTTTCACGAGGTCAAAAGTAAACACGGTTGGATCATTACCACTGTTTACGCCCTTTTTCTCATCAAGCTTCATTCCAATTCTCGCATCCTCTGCTTTTCTGTCTCTTCGATAAGAAATGCATGAAATGCAACTCTCTTTCGATATGAAATCAATAATGATACAAACCAAATAAAAATCTGTAAGTTGAGGCTTGGACCATTTCTTAATATAGAATTTGGATTTTTTAGAGAAGAACTATAACTAACTAAATAGTGCTAAGTAGATTTTTTTTAGAAAAATTGCCAAAAGCCGAATGCTCTAAGTTAATAATCTCGAAGTGGAAATTTTTTTGTGATTGGACCTTTTCTATACACATAAATTAAAAGTCTTCTAAATGGTCTCTGCCATTGGGCCCGAGGGTCCCAAAAGCTGTCTCTTAATGTTTGGCCCCTTATTTTCTCACAAATTCTTTTGTATAAGTATATTGTTATTTAAAATTTCAGTTGATTTGGGACTTCGACTAGCCTATATTGGCCCTAGCGTCCGTTCCCGATTAACTATAGTGTGAGTATATGTTAACGATAGTGTGAGTATTGATCGTTAACAAGTAGAATTCCAGAAATGGTGTGCAATCTCGAAGTCGAATAATTCCATAGTAGGTTATGTATCATTTTGAGTAACTTGTTTTGTCAGACTTGCAACTATTAGTATACTAGGGCACAGTAGAACATTGTGGTCGTAAATATCGACATTATCACAAGCATTTTGTTTTTTTTAGATCAGATTTTCTAATAATGAGAGCATACATAACCCTAGTCGTTTTTAACTGTGTCGACAATGTAGGATATGTGATCGGAAAAATGTAACTTCTTATCAGGTATAACACCAAGATATTTTTTTATTATATTCCCAAGTAATACGAGTATAGTGATTAACGAAAACAAGTGAATTTTGAGATAGGTTATACTACTTTTATTTTTTAGTAAAATATGTGGCTTCTGCTTTTCCAGGATTAACTAATATATTCCATTTATTAAGGTAGTCGTGCAATTATTCAAAGCGAGTTAGAGAGGGTTGGCAATGTTGCTAGATTATAAATCGGAACACAGTATTGGAGTGTCATTAGCAAAACTTAAAAAAAACACAGCCATTCAGAGAAGGAATATTCGCAGTAAATATATTATAAAGTATCGGCGACGAAAAAGTTCTTGATGACATTCGTTATTAATACTCAGTTCTTGAGAGTAGGTATATCCAAGATATACACAGAATTATCTATCGATCAGAAAAGTCTAGATTATTTTAGCAATTTCGATGGGAAGGCCCCATTTTAATAATAATTTTAAATAAGTCCTTTGTGCCAAAACGACTCAAATGCAGCTTTAATGTCCAATGGTATCATTATGGTACACAGCGGCAATTCCAGAGTGGTTGACTGAGTTGTGCCCTCTTCTGAAGCCAAATTGTTGTTGTGGTAAAATATGGTTTTCTTCAATCAAACTGAGCACTCGTCTTTGGATCACTTTTTTCAGAATTTTGCCGATGGAAGAAGGCATAGTAATAGGACTGTACGACTTTTGATCGTCAGGAAGTTTATGAATTTAATTAGTTGGTATTGTTTTTGATTTTCTGAGCACGAGGAAAGAAGCAAATATGAAGGCATGAATTAATTTTTTTATGTGAGAATTTGATGCCATTTTTGGATGCATTTTTAAGCATTGCTTATTCCATTCCAGGCTCTTTTCGATCTTCAACTTTTTAATGATAAAACATGTTTATACAAAACCATAAAATTTCGTGTCAAATGCGAATAAAACAATAAGTTTTCGATTCAACTAAATTTAATGGATTGATGGCGCCGAAAATTAATTACTCTCCAATAAGGTTTGCAATACATATTTCTGCCCTAGGCAACACTACGTGTCTCCACCTTAGTGGCGCCATCGGACATTTTCTTTGGAAAGTTTGACATTTTTTAGCAAAAACGTACTCAGAACGTTTTGACGTACGACCATCATTTGTGTTGTTTACAGTGACTCGAAAAAATCAATTTGACAAAAAAAAATGGAATTAACTCGGAAACATTTTCGTGCGATCATTTTTCACAACTTTCGACGTGGATTATCACGGCAAGAGTGCATCGATGAAGTCTAATCTTTGTATGGCTATGAATCACCAGCCTATAGCACTGAGAAAAGCTGGTTTAATGAATTCGTGGCTGATGCTTGCTCAAAGACGAAGGTCGTTCAAAAACGGCCGTTGTACCAGAGAACATTGATGCAGTGCGTAAACTGATAATGCAAGATCGTCCTGTGACATACCGTGAGATAGATGCATCCTTGGGCATTTCTTCCACCAGCATACATTCAATATTGCATGAACACCTGGCCGTAACAAAGGTTTGTTCTCGTTGGATCCCGAACAATTTGGCAATCGCTCAAAAAAGGCTCGTCGATTGGTGCAAAGATATTTTGAAAAAATACGATCGCGGTGCTTCAAAAGACGTTTATCAGATCGTCACAGGTGACGAATCATGGATCTATGCGTATAAGCCCGGAACAAAACAGCAATCGACCGTGTGGGTCTTCGAAGACGAGTCAAATCCAACAAAAGTTGTTCGTAGAAAAAGCACTTCGAGGCAAACGGTCGCCTGTTTCTTCGTCTTGTGGCGACTGTTCCGCCTGAGCAACATAGGACTGTCAATTCTGAGTGGTACACCACAATTGGTTTGCCTAAAGTCTTCGGAAAAATTTGAAAAACGAACAAGAGAAGTCGAATCATCATTGTGTACCATGACAATGCGAGCTCTCACACATTGGCTCAAACCAGCTCCTTTTCGACCGGCCAAAACGTCGAATTGTTGGGTCATCCGCCGTACAGCCTTGACTTGGTACCCAATGACTTCTTTGCATTCCCGCACATCAAGAAAAACATGAGTGGTCAACGACTTTCGTCGCCAGAAGATGCTGTTGAAGCGTTCAAAAACCATGTTTTGGATGTGTCTCAATGGGAGTAGAAAAAGTGCTTCGACAATTGGTTTGAGCGCATGAAAAGTGTATAATTCATGCTGGAGAATACTTTGAGAAACAATAACACCATTTTTGATGATAAATATTCGCATTTTCATTATTAGGCCAGAAATACGAGGGCTGATATATAAAGGGTGATCCATCTATAGGTATTTTTTCAGAAAAAATTATACAAATATTATAAATTATAAAAAATTCAAATCAAGTGTGGAATCTTTATTGGTAATTTGAAAGGACATTTTATGGCATTTATTTTTTAAAAATAATTACCTTGAAATGTTGGCAACTGTATTATGGAAATGAGCGTTCGATGAGAAACGGAAAGATCTGCTGTTTTCGACCAAAATTTTGTTCAGTGATGATGCCCATTTCTGGCTCAACGGCAAAGTCAATACACAAAATTGCCGCATTTGGGCTGAAGAACAACAAGAAGAGGTTCAAGAGGTTTAATTTTACCCTGAGAAAACAACGGTTTGGTTCGGTTTATAAGCTGGTGGAATCATCGTTGCATATTTTTTCAAAAATGATGATGCCCGGAACGTAACCGTGAATGGTGCTCGCTATCGCACCATGATATCGATCTTTATGCTTCATGGAATTGAAGCCCGTAATCTTGACGACACTTGGTTTCAACTGGACGGTGCCACTTGCCATACAGCTGCTCAACCAAACGATCTATTGAGAGGTCATATCGAAAAGCAGCTAATTTCACGTTTTGGACAGGTGAGTTGGCCGCCTAGATCGAGTGATATCAAACCTTTAGACATATTTCGTTGGGTTACGTAAAGTCCAAAGTCTATGCTGCCATAACAGCTACGATTCAGGTTTTGGAAGCCAACATTACGCGTGTCATTAAAGCCATACCGGTCGATATGCTTGAACGAGTCATCCCAAATTGGACCCTCAGAATGGCAACCCTGAGGAGTAGTTGCGGCCAACATTTGAAGGAAATTATATTCAGAAAATAAATGCTATAAAATGTCCTTTCAAATTGCCAATAAAGATGCTATACTTGATTTGAATTTATATATATTTTTTTCTTCTGAAAAATACCTCTAGACGGATTAGAAGAAGATGGGAAATCTCTACAATTATTTTTTTTATTTAATGAAGTGCCAAAACGAAATGTGATATTTTTAATTTTACCTTCAAAGCTCGATATGTCTTGTTTATAAAGGAATTTACTAAGAAAAATAAATTCCCTAGAAGCCTTTTAAACAACTGTCAAGAAACAAATCGTATGATTTATTACTTGACAGTTTATTAAGTTTATTGAATTTTTATTCAGTAAATAAATTGTAGTATGACTAAAGTGTAGGTCTTTCATCAGGAATGTTATATTAATGAAAACAATTGTAATATTGATTAAAAAAATTGTAATGTTCTTAAAAAATATTTCCTCAAAAATCTGTTCCACCTGTGCCATTTGTGCATTTAAAAGACCTGAATGACATTAACATTCTAGATAAAATTATTAAGAGAACAAGTTAACAAATTGTTTATGCAATCTGTAGACCAGACAATTTGTCACATACTCGTATACACACATAAAATTATACATCTCATTCGTTGTGCCAAAAAGCCGTTGTGTCATAAAACTTTGCTATTAAAAATGTCTAAATTGTTTAATTTCATGACTTTTCCCCCTTACCTACCAAACTTTTCCCATAAACACATAATATCTGAACGTCAATGGATACCCATCTATCCAACCGTCTGTCTGTCCGTCCATCTAGTTTCCCCAGCCGCAGCCATAAAGCTTCGCAAAAGAACAAGCCTTGCCAAAAACTATCAACAATCATCTTATCATAATCACTATCATCACATCAGCATCTTAACGAAACAATTACTAAACATGGTTGGTGTCTCACTTTGGTTGGTTGGCACCATTTCATTTCCACTGCCACTTTAGTCAGATATCAGATATAATATAATAGACCCTTTTTGCCAGTGCTACGCCTTCTCTTCGAGTGTGTGTGTGTGTTTGTGTACATGTATATTTTATTTAACATAAACCATAAAAATTAATGATTTCTTCCTTTTTCATTTATTTGTTCGTTATAGTTTTTGAAAAGAAACCAAATGATGATGATATGATGGTGGTGGTGACGACAACGACGACGATGATGATGTTTATGACGATGATCCCTTTTTACTCACATAACATTTCATGAGTGAACATTCAAATGATTATCGCATGCGGCAGCAACACAACACCAACAGTGGCAACACCAGAACCTGCACCAGTAACAACAATAACATATACTCGTATATATAATGAACATTATTATAAACTATCAACTTGTTGCTTTCAGTTGTGTATCCAGAGTATGCCTCCACAGCCGAGCCACACATACACAGGAGTCAGAAGGATACGATTCATTTCATCATAACACAAAAACAAAAAAATAATAATCTCCTTGGAGAAGAATTTTGCTCAAATAAAAAAAGTAGGAAGGCCGAATGCACAAAAAGCTTATAAAGTTTCTGGCCACAATTGTAAAACTTTTAGTTCAGGACATATGTGGGGATACGATGAAAGGCCCACGTCCAAAAAAATCTACAGAATCTTAATAAAAGCCTCTGGAGGTCTGGTGCACAAGATGAAGGACCGTAAAATTTAGACCCAATCGCGACTAAAGACATTTTGAGGTTAACAACAGGCATTAAAGTAAGTAAGTAATTTAATTTAATCAATTATTTTAAAAAATCATTTTCAAAATATTTCCTTTTTCAAGTTGGCTGGACTCCCCATATGTAGAATGATCCATCTAGAGATATTTTTTCAGAACAAAAAAAAATATAAAAATTCAAATCAAATGTGGAATCTTTATTGGTAATTTGAAAGGACCTAATATGGCATTTGTTTTTGGAATAAAATTTCCTTCAAATGTTGGCCGAAACTACGCCTCAGGATTTCCATTCTGAGGGTCCAATTTTGGATGACTCATTCGAGCATTTCGACCGGTACGGCTTTAATGACACGCGTAATGTTGGCTTCCAAAACCTAAATCGGACCTGTTATAGCAGCATAGACTTTGGACTTTACTTAGCCCCAAAGAAAAATGTCTAAAGGTGTGATATCACTCGATCTAGGCGGCCAACTCACCTGTCCAAAACGTGAACTTAGCTGCTTTTCGATATGACCTCTCAATAGTTCCATTGTTTGAGCAGCTCTATGGCAAGTGGCACCGTCCTGTTGAAACCAGGTGTCAAGATTACGGGCTTAAATTTCAGGTAGCATAAAGATCGATATCAAGGCGCGATAGCGACCACCATTCACGGTTACGTTCAGGTCAACATCATTTTTGAAAAAATATGCACCGATGATTCCACCAGCTTATAAACCTTACTTAACCGTGGTTTTATCTGGGTCTAATGGCACCTCTTGAACCCCTTCTTGTTGATCTTCAGCCCAAAAGCGGCAAATTTTGTTTATTGACTTTGTTGTTGAGCCAGAAATGGGCGTCATCACTGAACAAAATTTTGGTCGAAAATAGCGGATCTTCCCGTTTCTCACCGAATGCTCATTTCCATAATACAGTTGCCAACATTTGAAGGTAATTAGTTTCAAAAAATAAATGCCATAAAATGTCCTTTTAAATTACCAATAAAGATTTCACACTTGATTTGAATTTTAATATTTTTTTGTTCTGAAAAAATACCTCTAGATGGATCACCCTTTACTAGAACTTGCTGAAGGAAGGCCGAATGCACAAAAAGCTATCGAGTACAAAGTTTCTGGCCACAACTGAAAATTTTTTGGTTTATAACATATGTGATGATACGAAGAAAGGACCAAGTCCAAAAAACCTATAGAATCTTAATAAAAGCCTCTGGAGGTCTCGTGCAGAAGATAAAGGCCCGTTAAGTTTATACCCAATCTCTGCTAAGGACATATTGAGGCTAACAACAGTTTTTAAAGTAAGTAAGTAATTTCATTTATTAATTTTTTTTTAAAAATCATTTTCAAAATATTTCCTTTTTCAAGTTGGTTGGACTACCCAAATATTGTAGTACTAAAGATCCATTTGTTGTTGGAAGCTTGGTAGGAGAGCCTTGGTTCAGGACAATTTCTTCGTTGTTCTGTTCTGCTGTTCTGCTCTGGAAAATCGATTGTGGCTCTGATGGATGAACCTTGACCAGCAAGACCTACGGAATCTTGCTATAACCCACTGGAGGTTTCGAGCAAATTTGAAACCTAGCACAATTTAAACCGGATAGCGTCTAGAGACATTTAATGATTTAGTGTTTAATAGCATTTTCTTAAAGAATGAGTTAAGCTTTCAAATTCCTTTTTTAGGCTGGTTGCGCTACAAAAATATAATCGTACAAAATATCCATTTGTTTCTAGAAGCTTCTAGGAAAGCATTAGTTTGGTGTAGGACAACTATGTCCTTGGTCAATTTCTGCTCTGGTCAGATCGACAGAGGCTTCGATGGAAACACTATTTCCATTGAGATCTTCGGAGTCCTGATATAAACCACGGAAGGTCAAGCGCAAATTCAAACCTATCAAGATTTTAAATCTATCACAAATTTAAGCCTGATAGAGTCTAAAGACATTTGAAGGTTAACCAAAGCCATTTATGTAAGTTTTTAATATAATTATTTAAAGAATAAGTCATGCTTTCAAATTTTTTCTTTTCAAAGTTCGTCGAGCCACCGCAATATTATTGTACAAAATATCCCGTTACTGCAATAACTTTCTAGGATAGACTTGGTTTAAAACAATTTTGTCCTTGGTCAATTTCTGCTCTGGACAGATCGACCAAGGCTCCAGTAAAAATAACCAAGTCCGGCATGACCTTCAGAACGTTGATATAACGTACTAGAAATCTCGTGCAGAAGATCGTAGAATTTGAATTGGATTGCGGCCAAGGACATTTTAAGGTTCAAAACACCCATTAAGGTAAGTGGCAATTTAAATTAATTACGTTTTTTTTAAATTAGACTTTTGCAACATGATTTGCAAAAAATTTCCTTTTTAAAGTTGACTTTTTAAATATTCATTTGCTGTTAGAAGCTGCTATGAGAGCTTTTGATTTGTGCCAAAAGACTAGAAATATTGGGAATTTCTTTAAACTTTAAGAAAAGGGAAAAACACATATTAAACCTTTATATAGGTAAAAACATTCATAAACGGAAACGTTTCTTTAAATCCTCAAAACCTTTATCAATTCGATAAAAACACTGGCTGACTTACATCATGTCCGCACAAAGGCATCTTATGTTGTCTCCCTCCGGGTAGCTTTAAAAAGCGAAGTTTATGTTACTTTTAAATTGTTAGGGAACATTATTGAATTATAAATATTGTTAAAGAGGCATTCACCGAAACTACATTCACCCCTGCTTGCAACTTAAAGTCTTTTCGACTGCCTTTGAAAAACTTTTTGATTTCAGGTTGAACATAATGTGATCTCAAATCTGATTATGAATGAATAACTTCTTTACCGTCACACTGCACAGTAAATCGATTTTGTAAGGATGGAAAATTTCGAACGTTAATGTCTGTTTTTTTGTTATCTTCTATTAAACACAAAATTTGTATTTGGATAGCTGGTATGTGCTATCTTTTTAAAGATCTGAAAAATGGCCAAATTTTTAAAAAATAGAAAAAATACAAATTGACTTTTTGGCAATTCGATAGGTTGGATTGCGTTCTAATTAGGGATGTTGAAATGCCATGTTTTTTCCTAACAAACCCCGGGTAATCCCAAAATAGTTAACATTGAATTTTTATATAAGTATGAGTGGTGTTTTAGGTTAAGCCTCAATAACCAAGACTAGAGAGCCAAACTTCAATAGTTAAGTAAATTTTTTTAGTGTCTAAGGACAAAATCCAAAATTTCCAGACAAAAAAATTCAAAATATGTTTTTTCTTTTAACAATGGCTGTGAAGCTTTCAGAAGAGGGCTGTCGTGGACCTGAAATCGCATTAACAGCAGTGTACAGTCACGAAAATCATTGCCACTTTGCCATTTTGTTAAAAACTAGTCTTCTATTTAAAAATATCGATACAAGAGGTCTTGAGCCGGTTAATCCCTGTTCAATGTGTTAAAGCAAAAGACTGAAATAAAACAAACGAGCTAAACAAATTCTTAAAACAAATCAACAAACAGCAAACATTCTATATCAGAAAATAAAGAAGATAGCGGTAAGGTTGAGAATTAGAGGTTATCTTAAGCATTAGCAAAAAAATGCACAACCTTATAGAAAAGTTCTAAAAAGTCAATAAACACTGCAATTGATATCAAATCTAAAAATTGAAAAAGAACGAAATTTGTTTGTTTTAGAAGGAGTTAGAGGTACCCTCTTGAACCCGGCATACAGCTGTTAGGTTACTTTTATACCGACAAGTGCTGATTGAGAGAGATGCTTTCTCCAGCGGCATATATTGGATTATTTTCAATAAGCTTAAAATTTAAATACTTTAATTTTCTTAATAACCTTTTTAAACCAATAATTTGATTAATCATAATATAGGAAAGAGGAACTATTTACTTTTGACAGAGACTTTTATTCTCTGATCCTAATCTATAAAAAGCCAGCTAGAGTCATTTGAGTTAGTAACACTTATTTCTTCTTTTGATTTTGTTACATTATTAAAAATGTAACATTTTATCTTTTGTTAACATTAAAATGACTGCAAGGATTCCTTTTTGTTTTCTACTTAGGTGTGAACAACGAAGTGATTCCCTTCAAAAAGTATTGATTCATGTATTTTTTTTAGAAACAAAAGAACAAATATTTGCAATTTAGAAAATTTTTAGATAAAAAATTCCCGAAACTTTGAAAATTTCCAATATCCTGAAAAAGCCTGGGATCTCAAAATCCGGGGAGCACGGGATCTCAGTTTTTAACATACCGAGACCTGGGAGTTCTACGTGTATCTTTGGTGTACCATCACTTTCATAAAACGCACATATATCTGGGAGGGAACACTTTTGGGCATGGGATCGGTCTCATTCGATGCTCAGATGTTGTCCACATCAAAAAAAAAGTGAAAAATAATTTTTTACCCTTAGGTCCCTTTCTCTATGCGCTGTCACATATAAGCATAGAGCTTCGAAGTAAACTTGTAAAAGAATAATTGGATTCCAAGCCACACACCTTCTGGTACCTTCCAAACAAATAACTTTGTTTTAGTGCCAATTAAATAACTTGACACTTATTGCATGGACTAAGCTCAAATAGTAAATATTTAGACAACAGCTTTGGACGAGTGTTTAAATTAAGTGAATGCCACGCCACATTATGTGTGCCTCCCACGCATATACACTATTTGTTTGCAAAAGGAAAAAGATTTTGCTTAAGCAGAGTAGTAAATTTTAATATTCAATTTATTTTGTCTATGAAGCTAGACAGAACTTTAGCGATGGTCCATGTGAAAGCTGGCAAAGCACTCTGTATTCTGTATTTCCAAAGTTTAACTAGCACTCCGTATTAAAACCGCCTAGGGCGGTAGACCCTTTGATAATACCGAATTTGTTGTGTTTGATTTGTCATCTATTGCCATTTAAATATAAACCGATACCACAAAATCATAATAGGTACAAGGGAAAACTTTCCTCAAATTCGTTAGCCGTACACTACATAATTTGTATACTTAACAACCGGGAACGGTTAGGTATTTTATAGAAACTTTTTTCCATGGCTTGAGATTAATCTCACGTTTTTAAAGTTGACGGCCTTTACGTGTTAGAGACCTGCCGCTGAAAATGAAACTGGCTTTACTATTACGAATAACTCACATTGGCTCTCCCTTTAAGGCTAAGCTAAATCTGTACACGCTTTAAAAACTGTCCGAAAACAAATCTCATACAATCAGCGCTTGCAAATTTAGTTTATTGCATTTAAAATCAGTAAACAAATTGTTGTATGACTTAAAATATTGTAGGTCTTTCAATAGAAATATTTTATTAATGAAAAAAATACCAGCTTTGTTTATAACAAATTTTAAGGTTGTTATAAAAAATATTTTCGCATCGCATCATTGGCATATAAAATTCCAATTGTAGTCAAGAGCTTGCGAGCACCTTCTATTTTCACAAAATTTTATGCAAATTTATAGATCTATTTTTTCTACCGCTACTGCAAAATCGCCAACCAAGCAACACACGTGCGTCTCACAAACAAACTACACTAAACACAGACAAACTCAACTATGAAAATGTGTTCGAGACAAGTGAGCTACTAAAAAAAATGGTAGTCGAATGCATTTAGCCCGAGAAATTTAAAAATTCACCTTTTCCTTTGAACACCCCTCTTATTTAACGAGAATGGACTAGCTCTAGAGTTTCTTTTACCTCACAAAGACATTACCATGAAAATCTCTTAATATGGTCTGACGAATAACAATTAATTACACTCTTACGACATGTTTACCCTTAGGTCCCATTTTAATCATTAGGTCCCTTTCTATTTGCGCTTAGAATCGTCGACTTCACTTTCATAAAACGCGCATATCTCTGAGAGGGAACACTTTTGGGGCATGGGATCGGTCTCATTCGATGCTCAGATGTTGTCCACATCAAAAAAATTAAAATTGATTTTTTTTACCCTTAGGTCCCTTTCTCTATGCGCTGTCACGTATGGATGATAAATATGATCATCGTATTATACACTACTTAATAATCGGTTATAAATGGTGCTTGTGGCAACCCATATCTTTGTGAAAAATTTGTTGTTATAACCATTTATTGGTGATGATAACTAAAATTTTATCATAACCAAAAACGGCTTGGTTATTTTTTTTTTAAATTAAATTGGCGTTATTAAAATAAAACAAAAAATTTACTTTAAGGCAATTGCTTAATCCATTATTTTTAAATTTTCCATCATCTTTTTCACTTTTTTTCGACACGACCTTCTCTATGTTTTATAACTCTGCAAGTTTCATTGCGGATGTGGATTCTTCGCTAAGATTTGTATGCTTCGTATGTTAGTAACACGTTTTTAACTTTCTTTGACCTGTACATCCGTAATCTGCTTATTGTAAACATTTAAATAAAAAATGTAACATTTCGTTAAGGAAGTAACTTTGAAATATTAATTGTAAATAAAATACAATACAAAATAGTATCTCGTATATTCCACCAATACTGCAGTTCCAATTACTGAAAATTACAGAGCACCAACTAACATTCGGTTCTACCGATGGAATGCCAGATGTGCATGCAACCTTAATCATTTGTGCATCAAAAATGATACCCCAGGAAGACAAAATTTGATGTAAATCGGCTGGTACGACTATGATTCGGTTGCTAATGAGGAATTTCAGTTGCAATCACCAAATTTTTATCATCGTAATGCATAATCGGTTCGAAATACCACACGATGATAAATCTTTGTGCTGTACTAACAACGTATTGATTGGTCATACCAGCGAAACGCGAAAAAGATAATTAGTTAACTGGTGGTTGTGGCAACCAATAGATTTGCAAACACTTTACTGCCGTAACTAATTATTTAATGGTTTATTTTTTTAAAAATAAAGTAATTCAAATATTACTGAATTTAAGTTAAGCGATTAACAAAAAGTTTTTCCAGAAAAACCAATCCATCATCTTTTCTCCTTTTTCCTCGCCATGCCAATCAGTACCTATGAGTACTTTAAGTACTTCAATTTTGTAATCATACAGTTTTTGCCTCTGACTAATGCAAATATTCTCTTCTGAAGATTCGGATACTTGGTATGTTGCACCAATACTACAGTTCCAATAACTGAAAATTACAGAACACCAACTAACTAACTAAGGTTGTTCCGATGGAACACTCGAGGTGCATGTAACCTCAATCATTTGGTTGGCAAACAAGTTTGGTTGTGGCAACAAATCTGTTCTCTGTGTGCTTCAAAAAGATAAACCATTCTAATAAGTTAAAAAATGTTTTTTGTGACTGCTATTTTTCGATTTTTTGAATTAGATAAAAACGTTTATTGGCTTCACACAAATATTATTAGACAGATATTAGGGTTTTTAAGAACTTGAACTATTTAGCTTGCTGTTTTTTCTGATTCCTCAAACAAATGTGCCGCTTATAGTTTGCTTTAGTTTTTATACGGACCAGGTTGGTCCATGGTTTTGCATAGCCTTTAAGCAAATCATTTACCTGTAAGTACAAAAGCAAATTATTTTATATTTTGAATCATACTACTCGTATATCGTATCAAAATCACCTGCTTGAATATTCCCAGTAGTGTACAGTAAGCCCCTCTTTCCACTTACGATTTATCCTAATCGTTTTATATTTCCCTTTCCTACCAAAAACTTCACATCTCATTCGCGACTCTATTATTAGCGATTTTCATATTTTGTCTGCCGGTAATCAAACCTTTCTGATTTACTCACACATTTGCCGCTGCAAACAATTTCTTAACAAAATTTTCATTACTTTAGGATTTTAATGCTTATTCAAGGCCAATACGATAAGACCCAGGAGCTTATGGCATTTACTAAGGGATTTTGTTCTTGTCACTCATACTATGACCTACGCTAATATGGCAAACAGATGGAATGGCAAACCAAAATAAAATTGATGACCTACACAAGAAGCTAGCAAAGGGAAATTCCCACGGTTACCCTTTGAAAGAGAAAACTGTTATACGTAGATAAAAAAGTATCTCAGATACATTAGGGTAGTTAAGATGGCTTTAAAGCAAAGCAAGTTCTCTTGAAATTTAAGCAAGGCCGAGAGGGATGAAAACTCCTTATAACGTGGAAAACGTTAAACGTAAATATCGTTAGAAAGAGAGGGAGAGAGAGAGAGCTGAAGCATAAAGACCGACGAGAGAGCAAGAGTGAGAGAGCGCGCCATAAAAAGCTTTTGATTTTATTACCGACTTTCAACTCAGCGCCATGAAAAACGACCAGCAAAAAAACGTAAATGGTGGCGTTAAAAACGAAGTTAACGTTTTTTTGGTAGTTGCATATTGTGGTTCTAATAGTACGCACGTCCCCTATTGTAATACAGTTTTATAACGCTCGTTTAATGTCCTTTTATTGTTATTGTATATTTTCTGTGTGCGCTTCTTGTAGTCGACGACAAAGGCGAAAGCCGTAGCGAAACGAGAAAAAGAAGAAAAATATTTGCATTTTTCCTAAATTGTGTGTGTGAGTGGGTTTTCGCGGTTATCTCAGTTTTCCTTAATACAGCAAAGTGAAGATTCAAGAAGCTTCAAAAAAAATAAGAAGAAAAAAATAAGAAGAAAGAAAAATATAGTGTGGCTGGCAGCAAAGCCATGAAATCTAATTGAAAAGTATGTGAAAAATGAGCAGAGAAAAGTCAAAATAAGATTTGCCTGCCGCACGCTTGGTGGTTTTGCGCGAAAACAAAAAAGTGATTAATTGAAAAAGTAAACAAAACGAAGCATTGCAAGGAACGAATGAATAAAAGTGGTTTATATAAGTGGCCGTTGTAAAGAGAAGCAAAGTGTAGGAAATACTTTAAGCAAATGAAGAAAATTTAAACAAAAATTGTATTTTTTTTTGTTAAAACAAGAGCATTGAGCATTTATTTAGGTTAACTCAAAACCCTTGGTGTGTGTTGCCCTTAAAGCCGGCAATTATATAATTAAAACTAATCTCCTAACAAGCCATTAACCAACAAAATGTGTCCTAAAAATTCATTGAATTGTAAAACGGAATTTCTGTTTTTAATAAAAAAAAATATATAATTAAAAAACCGAAAAAAGTGCTGTGGTTTGTTTCGTTTCTATTACAAACGATAATAATAATAATTATGATAATGATAATAATGATAATAACACTAACTATATCACTTTCATGTGGCATGAGTCTAACATTACATTTTGTTATGTCTGTAATTAAAGGACTCTAATGTGTGTGTGTGTGTTCGCTAGTACTGTGCTGTC
The DNA here is from genome assembly GCA_963513945.1 of Hydrotaea diabolus. Lineage (NCBI taxonomy): Eukaryota > Metazoa > Arthropoda > Insecta > Diptera > Muscidae > Hydrotaea > Hydrotaea diabolus. The sequence goes on from OY740717.1 coordinate 178,666,214, forward strand.
TGTGTGTGCGTGTGTTTGGCTTTTTCTATCCACTGTGGTATTGGTGTTCGTGCCTACTTCAATGTGAGTGTGAATGTTAAGTATCTCTCATGGTTAACATTTGCTTTAATTGCTTTTATATCTCGAAAAAAACGACATTGTAATCACATTTTAATAGACCTCATAACACACAAAATGAAATTTATAATCTCAGCAAAACTCATACACCAATAACAAAAACAGAAATTTAAATCACATGACTTAAGTAGGGGTGTGTGTCAAACGCTCGTAGTTGGGGTTTAACATTTCCCCTTAAATTTCTTGGAAGGTCCTACAAAACTTAGAATGCCAATGAAGCAAAATAAATTAATAGCTTTAATTTGTGATGTTAAATGTCAAGCTATGTCAAAATTGTAAAGGTCATTAAAAACATTAGTTTGCAATTTTTGTGTATAAACCCTTTTGAACATGAAAAACTATTAAAAAAAAACATAATCCTTCGAGGCCGACTTTATTATACCCTGCACTTCTTTATGTTCAGAAAGTAGTTTTTTGGACCACCTTGAACGGCCTTTTACATTTTAAGACAAATGTCATATTTGAATTTGTAAGAAAATATCATTTGTGCCAAATTTCGTCAAGATTCGGTTAATGACGTCTAGCTGCATAAAAAGTCGAAGCTGCATAAAAAGTCGAATGAACATATGTGTGGAAGCTACATCTTAATCTGCACTGATTTCTTTCATAACTTCGATGCTTGGCCCAATTTCTTTAAATTCTTTTACGTTCTTCCTTGAACCAAAATTTTATCAAGATTAGATGTAAGATGTGGCTGCTAGAGCTTAAGACATAAAATCGTTTGAACATATATGTGGAATATATATCTTTATCTGAACCGTTCTTCATCTATTTTAACAGGGTTCTTCCTTGGCACAAGGAATTTAATTGTGCCAAATTTCATTATGATTGGGTTAAATGTGTGGCTGCTAGAGCTTTAAATATAAAATCGGAGCTGTATCTAAAGCTATATCTAAATCTTTACTGATTTTCATAACTGTGGTGCTTATTCCAAACTCTTTAAGATTGGATTTAAGATGTCGCTTCCAGATTTAAAAACGTTTAGCATTCCGAACGGTTTTCTTCCATTCTTACTGCGTCCTTCCTTGCTTCAAAAAACTAACGTGTGCCAAATTTCATTAATATTGAACGGTTTCTGGGCCTAAGAACAATAAAACGAATGTAGTGGGAGCTGTATCTATCTCAGAACCGATTATCTTCAATTTTAATAACGTCCTTCCTTGGTCCAAAAAACAAATGTGTACCAAATTTCATCAATATGAAATATTGAATCTAAAAACATTAAATCGGACGAACATACATGTATGAGTGCTATATGTAAATCTGAGCCGATTTTGTTCAATTCGAAATACATCCTTCCTTGGCCCATAAAACTTACTCGCACCAAGTTTCATCAAGATTGGATATAAGATGTGGCTTCTAGAGCTAAAAGCAAAAAATCGGATGGACATACTACTTTTATAGGTGGAAGCTACGAGCTACAAGCTACTTATATAAGTGGAAGCTCGTATATCTAACTCTGAACCGATTTCTGTAAATTTTCACAACACCCTTCCATTGTCCGAATAACTAAGGTGTGCCAAATTTCGTCAATACAAGATGGGAAATTTGGCTTCGAGAGTTTAAGACATTAAACGGATATCTTAATCTAACCGATTTTCTTCAATTTTGATAACTTCCACCCATATATTTTGTTTGTGCCAAGTTTCATCAAGATTTGATGAAAGAAAGGATTATCAATCGGATCAAAACTTAGATAGTAGCTATATCGAAATCTGAACCGATTTTATTTAATTTGAACTTCGTCCGTCTCAGGTCTAAAATACTTCTGCCAAATTTATGAAAATCATAATTGTAGAACAATTGTAGTTTGATTACAAACTTTAGATATAAGGACTTTAGATAAAGGCATCCTCAATGCAATCAGCAGGTGATTATATGACGATCAGTATACTTAAAGATGGGTCTAGCTTATATATTTTTGGCAGTTACAAAAAAGTTACTATGAAACTAACTTATAATTCCCTGTTCCACAATGTGGTGCAGGGTACGAGTATAACAAATATCCTAAAATGGTTCAGTTAGAAAAAATGGCTTAATTCATTACTACTTAATAGAATTCTCGAACATTTTATTTTAAACACGTAATACTCGAACCTCAACTTTAATGAGGGCCAGCATCAAGGGTTTGCTAGCTTTAGCTTTAATATTTCGCTTAATAAGAATGTTGAGTCTGGAACATTTGACCGGAGTATGAGTATAATAATTATGCAAATTTCATTCGGTTGAACCGACTTTCAAATACCCTCACGTGTCACTCCACGCTAGACCAGACAACAAAAAAAATTCACATGGCCTCAAATTGTCTAAAAATCTCATGGAATATTGCTCTTTCAAAGAGATTTATTACGTGTCTTCGGAATCTAAAAATATTTTTTACAAAAACAAAGGCCTTCAATTTCTTCAAAACCGTCGAAAATTGCCAATCAATGTCATACTAGGATTATATTTTAAAGATTTAAAATCGGCTTTTTGACTATTACAAAAAAATCAAAAGTCGACTTTTAGGCTTTTGAGGATAAACAAGTGGGATAAAAGGTTAAAGTGGGATAAAAGGATAAAGTGTTCTTTTAAGAAATACAAATGCAGCATTTTGGAATAAAAAAGGTTTCTTTGTTTAAGAAACTTACTATTTAATAAAATAAGAGTGAATAAAACTTATAGACGCCCAGAGAACAGATTCGTTGCCACAAGCGAATGTGTTGCCAAACAAATTATTGATATGACATGCACTTCGAGTTTCCCATCAGTACAGCTGTTTCAGTTATTGGCACTGTAGTAAACATTCGAAGTATCGGAACTTTCAGAAGAGTTTTTTTTGCATTTAAAAATCCACACACCACACTTGTTCAAAGAAGAACATACAAATTTTAGTCAGAGACAAAAAACAATGTGGAGATGATAAATTATTTTTACTGGAATAAAACTTGGTGACCTATTGTCTTAAATTCAGTTATAATCAAATTATTTTTTTTTTTAACAAAAATACCATTAAACAACCCGTTTTCAGTTGTGATAAAGTTTAGTTACCATTACTATTAATAAGTTACAATAACAAAATGTTTTCAAAGTTATTGGTTGCCACAATCCCCAGTTAAGTCAACTAAATAACTAACTCGATGGTCACTGGTATGACCGATTTATAAGATGTAAGTATTGTACCAAGATCATATTTATCATATTGTGGTATTTCGAACCGAATGTCCGTGACAATTATAAACATTTGGTGATTGCAACCGAAATTCTTTCTCTTGTAAACCTAATCATTGTAGTTCCAGCAGATTTCCAACAAATTATTGTTCCGACTAATTTTTGTTCAGGTAATTCAAGTAGTTTGTAAATTATTCACGCTCAAGTTTTTAACAGATTCGTTGCCACAACCGAATTTGTTGCCAAACGAATTTTTGAGGTTACATACAGTTCGAGTTTTCCATCAGTACAATCGTTTCAGTTATTAGCACTGTAGTAAACATACCAAGTATCCGAACCTTCAGAGATTTTTGGATCTAAAAATCCACACACTACACTTGTGGATGATGGATTATTTTTACTGGGGAAAAACTAGGTGACCGATTGGCTTAAATTCTGTGATAATCAAATCATTCTATTTTTAACAAAATACCATTTAACAACCCGTTTTCAGTTTTGATTAAGTTACGTTACCATTACTAGTAATTGGTTACAATAACAAAATGTTTGCCACAACTATTCGAGTGTCACTGGTATGACCGATTTATAAGATGTGAGTACTGTACAATGATCATATTCATCACCTTGTGGTATGTTATTTGGTGATTGCAACCGAAATTCCTCTTTTGCAAACCGAATCATTGTAGTTCCAGCTGATTTCCAACTATTTTTTGTTCCAACTAATTCTTGTTTCTACTTGAATTAGTTTGTAAATTATTCACGTTCAAATTTTTTAAAAAACGTTTAAAACAGAGTTTATCTTTTTAAAGCATTCGATCTATATACCTCGAACTCCATGCCCGCATTCCTTGAACGCAACAATTCTATTTGAATTTTTTATAGAAATGGGGCTCCGAATTTGAGTAGCAATAATGTCTCACAAGGGACAGAAGTGGCGCAAAAATATTGGGTTTTTGCTACTTTTGCAATAAATGGGTACTAGCTTTCCATTGTTCTTCATATGTGACAGCGCATAGAGAAACGGACTTAAGGATAAAAAAATCAATTTTCACTTTTTTTTTTTGTTGATGTGGACAACATCTGAGCATCGAATGAGACCGATCCCATGCCTCAAGAGTGTGCCCTCCCAGAAATATGCGCGTTTTATGAAAGTGATGGTACACCAAAGATACACGTATTTAAATCTTTAAAATGGCTCTCCTGGACAAAACTGGTTTTTACCCTTAGGTCCCTTTCTATTTTGCGCGTCACATATTGGTGATTCTGAGATCATGGGTCAATTTCGACATCATTTTTGGCTTTCGATTTTTTGCAGAATTTAATATATAATTCAGGTAGATGTCTTAGTTCTAAGGCTAGTAATTTTTAAAAGGTACACATCAAAATTTTATTTTTTAACGAAATCATGCAACAATTTAAAAATATGACCTCCAGGGAAATCGATAGATTTAGATTTTACAGAGAAATACTGTGTATTTTCAGGGACAGAAAATAAACATCCATAAAAATATAAATTGAATAAAAAATTATAATCGTTAATAGCAACGAAATTAATTGAATATTATTTTTTACTATGGACTGGTTTTATTAAAAAAAAATTGGGGTTTTGCTACTTTTGCAATAAATGGACACTAGCTTTCCATTGTTCTTCATATGGGTGATTCTGAGATTATGGGCCAATCTCGACTTCATTTTTGGCATTAGATTTTTTCCAGAATTTAATATATAATTCAGGTAGATGTCTTAGTTCTAAGAAAGGCTAGTACTTTTTAAAAGGTACACATCAAAATTTTATTTTTTAACGGAATCATGCAACAATTTAAAAATATGACCTCCAGGGAAATCGATAGATTTAGATTTTACAGAGAAATACTGTGTATTTTCAGGGACAGAAAATAAACATCCATAAAAATATAAATTGAATAAAAAATTATAATCGTTAATAGCAACGAAATTAATTGAATATTATTTTTTACTATGGACTGGTTTTATTAAAAAAAAATTGGGGTTTTGCTACTTTTGCAATAAATGGACACTAGCTTTCCATTGTTCTTCATATGGGTGATTCTGAGATTATGGGCCAATCTCGACTTCATTTTTGGCATTAGATTTTTTCCAGAATTTAATATATAATTCAGGTAGATGTCTTAGTTCTAAGAAAGGCTAGTACTTTTTAAAAGGTACACATCAAAATTTTAATTTTTAACGGAATCATGCAACAATTTAAAAATATGAACTCCAGGGTAATCGATAGATTTAGATTTTACAGGGAAATACTGTGTATTTTCAGGGACAGAAAATAAACATCCATAAAAATATAAATTGAATAAAAAATTATAATCGTTAATAGCAACGAAATTAATTGAATATTATTTTCTAGTATGGACTGGTTTAATTAAATAAATAATTAATATTTTTGAAAAAAATTGAGAAAATTTCAATTGAAAGTAGTGCTAGGGACAACCAGGGTAATGATGTTTAAACACTTTGGTAGGTATTTTTTTGAAGAACAAATATTTTTTTTAAAACAATTTTAAAGACTGAAGATCGATCCTATAAAGATTTATTGTATAGTAAATAATAAAGTATAATATATTTTATTTTTCCCGCTTGAAACAACCAAGAACAATAGAGTGGCCCATAATCTCAGAATCAACCATATAAACATTGAATAAGGGCTTGTTAAACGACAAACAGGCGTTGCCTGCAGATAGTGCATCAATTGTTAAGGATAGTGCTTACAGTCTTGTCTAGGAACCCCCATGTACAATCCTCTTTGTGGGCTGTGGAACCAGTGTTGCCGCTGGATAATTTTTTACCGATCAAAATATTACCAAAACAGCCCGAAATCGATTGTTTCCGACCAAATCGTTAAAAAGTCATTGATGTATTGATAATAGTGGTGTTTTAGGTTAAGCCTCGACAAATAAGACTGGATTACAAAACCGAAATTGTGCAAAGTGAACACGTTTTATATTGTGTACTGGGGTATGTTGGATTCTCATTGCATTTTCAAGTGCAGCGGGAAGACGCTGTGTCTTTTATTATCCGTCGGCATTAAAATTCTATTTATGCTCGCACAATGTAATAAAACGTACAATCCAACGAACGATCGATGAAATGCACGCACAGGGCGATAACGGCCTGCCGTTTTAGTACTTAACATGAATAAGTAAGTAAAAGCATAGGGGTCTGTCTATCCATCTAAAAAAGCGCCAACTGATTTTTCTAAAATGATTTTTCCAGAATCGAGACATGCTGAAAATAGGCAGTTTTTGTTAACAACTGACTAAACCGATGCGGTTTTACTATTTATTTTTTTTTGTTAATCGACTTCACTGTTATATATTTAGTCTTATTTATCGAGTCTTTAAGCGGCAAAAATGCGAAAAAATCCGACGAAACTGCAATTTTTTTATTTTTTCCTACCACATTTGGTCAAACTGACCAAAACAACAACGCTGTTTGGAACCCACAATATTTTTGGGACGTCGGGTAAATGGGTATTCATAGCTATTCGTGAATTTCTGACTTCGGTGTTTAGCAGTTTGCCTTAAATAATAATAAAAATAAATCTGTTATATAGCTGAATATAATTTTAGTTATGCTAAAGGGTGGCCCAACTAAAACGCACGATGTATTTTGTAAAAAAAAATGTTCAGAGAACTATTTTATTATGTAAGAATGATCTATGACACTCATGTCTGAAACAAAATATCGGCTAAATGTTCGCCGCGGCTTTGGTGGTATACGTTCATCTGGTCCATATCTTTAATAACTATAACACATAATGGAGGTTCAATGTCGTTAATGTGCCGAATTATCTCATCCTTTAGCTCATCATCCTGAGTTGTTGATGGCTCATTGACGTATACTTTTGCTTTAATATATCTCCAAAGAATAAAGTCTAACGGTGTCAGATCGCATGATCATGGTGGCCTATTAAAATCGACGTAAGATAACTTGCAATTGAATTTCTCACGCAAAAGTGTCATTGTTTCGTTAAAAATGTGGCATGTGGCACCATCCTGTTGGAACCACATATCCTCCAGGTCCATATCCTTAATTTCTGGCCACAAGAAGTCTGTTATCATGCCGCGATAGCAAGGACCATTTACGTTTACCGTTTTTCCGAGCTCATTTTCGAAGAAGTGGATGCATCGGCTTTCAACAATCACTCGTGAAATCTCATTTGCCCATATGCGGCAATTCTGCTTGTTAGCGAATCCACTGTGAACACAGTTGGTCGATTATGCTGACCACAAAAATCGCGAAGTGCCTGACTCAAATGCATTTAAACTAAAACGCCCGTTTTTGTAAAAGGCTTCAACAATCTTGAGGCGCTGCTAAGTTAAGTACCTCTCCATGGTAAAAATGAAGCAAAAGAAATGTCAAAATAGGTTGTGCATTATAACGCGTAATCCATTTCGAGGTTCCCTACTTTTTTATAGAAAAAAGCACAGAAAATTCAAATTGAATGGGGAATGTTTATTATCACTTGAAACAAAATCTATGGCATTTTTTTTGAAGATTATGTCTATCAAATGTTGGCCGCGGCTACGTCTCAGATTATCCAACCGTTGAGTCCAATTTTCAATGACTCGTTCGAGCATTTCGACTGGTAACTGGCAAATGACACGCGTGATTTTTTGCTCCAAGGCCGGAAACGAAGTGGGTTTGTCCACATAAACTTTAGACTTTACATATCCCCACAGGAAAAAGTCTAGCGGTGTGATATCACAAGATCTTGATGGCCAATCGACCGGCCCAAAACGTGAAATTATCTGCTCACCGAAGTGGTTTCGCAATAAATCCATTGATTGATGCGATGTGTGGGAAGTAGTGCCGTCTTGTTGAAACCAAATGTCGCCGAGATCACGAGCTTCAATTTCAGGCATCAAATGGTCGGTTATCATGGTAAGATAATGGTCGCCATTGACGGTTATGTTCTCACCGTCATCATTTTTGAAGAAATGTGGACCGATGATTCCACCGGCCCACAAACCACACAAAACCGTTGTTTTTTCTATATGAAGTGGCAGCTCTTGAACCTGTTCTGGTTGCTCTTCGTCCCAAATGCGGCAATCTTGCTTGTTTACATACCCATTGAGCCAGAAATGGGCCTCATCGCTGAACAAAATTTGGCTCGAAAACGCACGAAACACATTCCTCACAGAACGTAAATTTTCGTAATAAAGTTGAACGATTTGTAAACGTTGTTCAGGCGTAAGTCTTTCCATGATGAAATGCCAAACAATACTGAACAAAAATAACATGATAGCATGACACGACTCTCACGTGATCTGTCAAAAAAAGGCTATTGAAAAAAGTATCTCTACTTGGATCACCCATCAATTGAAGTTAAGGTGTGACTTACAATTGCATTATGGTTGGACCACCCTTTACAAAGGGGAGTTGATAACTAACTCACTGTCATCTCAAATGACAATAACGGCGTTGTGATGACATTGTACCCATTGAGCCAGAAATGGGCCTCATCGCTGAACAAAATTTGGCTCGAAAATGCACGAAACACATTCCTCACAGAACGTAAATTTTCGTAATAAAGTTGAACGATTTGTAAACGTTGTTCAGGCGTAAGTCTTTCCATGATGAAATGCCAAACAATACTGAACAAAAATAACATGATAGCATGACACGACTCTCGCGTGATCTGTCAAAAAAAGGCTATTGAAAAAAGTATCTCTACTTGGATCACCCATCAATTGAAGTTAAGGTGTGACTTACAATTGCATTATGGTTGGACCACCCTTTACAAGGGGAGTTGATAACTAACTCACTGTCATCTTAAATGACAATAACGGCGTTGTGATGACATTGTCATCACAACTGGTACAGCCATCAAATATCAACCGTTTGATCTTCAACTTTATTTAATAGAGTTAAAATTCTGAAAAACATCCTTTTTCTCAACTCAAACGAAAAACTACATGGTGATGGCATTTCCATCACAACTGGCACATCCATTTAATATCATCCGTTGGATCTTCAACTTTATTTAATAGAGTTTAAATTCTGAAAAACATCTTTTTTCTAAACTTAAACGAAAGACATCAACAACCAAATATAACAGCAAAGTCCTAGACAATGGCATTAAAGATCTTCTTTCTTTGTGTACGCTCTTGAGTGTGTTGGTGTGGTTTAAATGGAGGGGAAAGGCAACAAAAGGAACTTTAAAACAGTCAAGTGAACACATGCCTGGTCATGGACATTCCGGAGGAAGGACATGATTACAATAACTTCAAATTATACGGAGGAAACATGGACATGTTCAACCACTTTAGGAAATCACTATAGCGCCCATTTGAGAATAGCACAGCAGAAATATTTGCAGGCAAACCAGCCACCTAGTACCATCTCGTTGTGGTGGGCATCCTGTGGCGGAGGGTCTATAAAAAAAATGAAATGGCTTTATTCCTAAATTACCATAATAAACATTATTTTAATGAGAAAAACTTACAGACAACAGGCCCAGTCCCGCCAAAGAAGCGACCAACTTTAAGCAAATTTTAAATTTCCCTGAAAAATTCTACGAAATTTATGCACAGTTGTGTGTGTATGTGTGGGTGTATGAAAGCGAGTGCGTGTGAAAGGACATCATCAATATTCATCATATAATCATTTGTAAATGGATGTGTGTGTGTGCGTGTGTGTCTGTATAAGTGTGTGTGTGTGTTTGAGTATGATTGTGTTAGCATAAATTTAAACTATGACACTTTTTGTTTAAAGACAATCTTTTTGCAATTTCCACCATTCAGCCGTCAGCAGCACTCATCCACATACAAAGTTAACATCGAACATGTTTTATCTTGAAGACATTTCTTTAACACACTTTCTCCCTTCTTCTAAAATGAACAGACGACAACCCTTTTCACGTGCTCCCCTCGATGGGGGCAGAAGGAGGTCCTTGGGCAACTGAGTGTATGTGACAAATTTGTTTTTTCTCTCCTTTTTTTTAGAATTGATGAAAAGTTAAATCTCCCATCTCTGGGCTTTGCGTTTTTTTTTCTTTTCGGGGAGGTGTCTTAGGTAGAAAAGGGTTACTTAAACTTTTTCTGGTTGTTTTCGTTATTCCTGTTGGCTAACATTTCATCAAAAACAAACAAAAAAAAAAGAAAATACCTCAGATACTTTCTTCTAACCGACAGCTACGTAAATACTTCCTAGTGAAAGGCAGGATTTATTTAACCCACACAAACAAATTTTCCATAAAATATTTATCACATTCTCGGCGTCCTCGTCCCCAGGGCACTTTAACGTGTTGCCAAAGGTACGCGACGCGGCTGACGGAGAATGTTTGTCGTATATTTCACCTTGTTTGTTTTTTTTCCCGTAAAAAATCAGCCTACCCTCAAGTAAGCGGCAAAAGGAATTAGAATAATTTTTGATTTGCAAAAGTCAGACCGACTTTCTGTCAGTCTGTGTGTCAGCCAGCCATTATCCCCTGAACAAGGACACATGGCACACACAAAAAAAGGGAAAAAGGTTGAGCCATGATTTCGATTTATATTTCGAGCAAATGTTTTGTGATAGAATGAAAAATTCGTACATTAAACAAATCGATGATTGTCTATTTGGCGTGAATGTGAATCCATTCAATTTTCTATCAACAGGTTTTATTGAAATTGATGAACCATAATGAGATTTATCAACTTAAATGTATTATTTTTTGCTGGCGTTAGGAGAACATCATTATTTGTGTGATAATGGCAAACGGGCTGGCAATGAGGGGCTACCTATCAGTGAGCAAGGATATAGCTTGTGCGTATCATTATTTCAAAAGTCCTTAAAGCTTTACTTTTTGTACAAAGGTTGAGCTACTTATCATTTGAAATGAAGGATATTTTCTACAGCATATTCTGCTTAGGCTGTCATTAAGATTTTATTTGTCAAATAGCTATTAGTTTATTGTTGTTGTTAATTGCGAAAAATGAAATGGAAATCTTAGGATCTTAAAAAATCTTTGAATTGGGATTTCCATTTTTAAATTGAAATAATAATAATGGCTGCTTGTAGAAAAACACATTCTGTCACTAAGGGATTATTTAGAAAATTATTATGTGTAGATTTTAGCAGACCCTTAAGGGATTTCCACCTACATATGGCCTGTTGGCCTCTATAAGACGATTTCTGTAGGAGGCAGTTTTTGTTAAAATAATTGTTTGGTGTTTACTGGTTTACAGCAACTAAGACCGTCACCTGAGAAGGGCAAAAACGACTGTCATTAAAATACAAAAATAACAAGAAAATTAAAATAAAAACGCCATCTATATTTTTTGGGATAACATCTTTACTTGTTTAAAGTCAGCGCCATCTATCGTCGTTTGAGAAGAGATCTTACGTTTTAAAACACAATTCGAACTAGAGTTGCATACACCAAAGGGGATACAATAGAGCATAGGATTAAATTGAAAGGGACCACTTTAAATTATCCTTAACCACTAGGAAATGAGTATGCAGAATGTGGCTTAAAAATCCAAAAACTACTTCCGCCTGATGTACTCTAATGTCTTATTCGCTCATGCAATTAAAATCCACATTTATCGGATTTCGTAAAGAAATCTTTTAAAATTTCTATGCAAATTGGCAGCCGGAAGCCAATGAAAATGTGATACTTTGAATTTCTTTTGTATATGAGAGTGCAGTAGTTTTTGGTACGCCCAACAGCTCGAGTATATTTTAAGAAAGTTTAATGAAGTATGCTTACGACTCCCAAAAATATTTAGGCCACCATGGCGTAAGCGTAGTGCGTGCTACTATCGCAAATGTAACCCATGTTTAAAGCTGTTTAAGAATAACTAATTTTTTTTAGAGATATCGATTTTTTATTTCGTTTGCAAAGTATTTGTGAAAAAATATTAATCTCTCAACCATGTACAATTGTTTCCATGAAAACTATTAGGCAAACTGATTCAAGCAGTGGACAGAGCACAGATTTAATAGAAGGTTCGGACCAAAATTTAATTGCCGGAAAAGTACTGTTTCCAAATTGGACACAAGTTGTCTATCATTAAAAACGTCTCAGATTTATGAAGTCAACTGAAGACTTCGTTGGCGTCTATTACTCTATTTACAAAGGTTTATTAATGACAGTTAGACTATTAGAGTGGTCTACGAGCTTGAAATCGAGTATGGTATCGACTATTTTAGGGGTTTATTAAATTCTACAAAAACTTATTGACATTTGCAGACATTTCATTAACTGTTGACCATAAAATTTGATGTGAAAATATGAGCTCTAAATAACTTATCAACGGGTGCCGCGTCTAAAATAATACACCAGTTGAAACTTATTAAACAATTTTCTTTCACCAGGAGCCTATTTAGCAAATACTGGGTTCCAGACGATGCTTACAATAGCAGCATTTATCAATTATGTTCGTTTAGCAAACTAACGTAGGATTTCATCAAATGTGTCAATTTTAATAAAACCATTCCGGCTTTTATGTCCAAACCTGACAGCGACTTCGAAAAAATAGCAAACATGTCTGTTTATCCGGTTTTTAGAAGTCAGGTTTTCGGTTTCTCTGTTTTTTGTTGATTTTTTAAGTAAAACAAAGAAAATTCATTACTTTTAAATAACTGTAAGTGTCTGTCCGTCACTTTTTCGGTCCGATGTCTATCTTAAGCTTGTTCTCAAACTTTAGATCGCAATTGTTGTCCAATCTCCATAATATTTGATAAAGTAAGTTTTTTGGACAAGGGCTTGATTTTTTATAAAATCGTCAAATCTTAGATATAGCTTCCACACATATGGTTATCTGATTCGATGTGTTTATCTGTGATAAAGTTTTGCACATATCATTATGATCTATCAGTAATAAGCTCAGATAAAAATGGTCCACGTTTTGATATAGCCCCAGTGCAAAGTTCTCTCCCGATGTAACATGCAACCGCTCTAGAAATCAATGGTATGGAATATTAGACTGACAAACAACCAAATTGGATGAGGCCAAAAAAATGCACATGGCTTTAAAATAACTTAAATTTTCTCACGGAACTAAAAATAAAATTATTTTTGCAGTTAAGCTTAAGTTGGCTAACGTACTATGTCCGAAAATCTGACCCATCTAATCACAGACAAAAGGGGACCAAAAACAATGAAATTTTCACATAAATTTAAATACAACCTTATTTTTAAGATCTATGTAAATTTTGAGCCCGTTAAAGGAAAAAATTGCTTTACTTCTGATTCACAAAAAATCCATTCTAAAGCAGAGGACTTAAACCGGAATATCGGTTAATGTTGGTTTTTACACAAAGACCCAGACGGTTGTTTTTTTCAAAACTCGGTGCAGTTTTTATGTTTTCACCATCTTTCATATCATACGAGTATATTTTTTTTCAACATCAGAATCCTTTTGCGTAAGGGTTATTAGCCGTAATTTCGACAGCAAGAGGTTAACTTATCCACAGAAAAGAAGATAACCCGTAAATTGATATGTGAATTTTATCGCACTCAATTGAAAATTTCGCAAATACGCTCATCTATTTATCAGATAATGCAATGATATTAAATATATGGAAACATAACAAAAATCATAAAATAAATGCCCTGTATCGTGTGTTTGGGTGTATGTGTTTCAGTACCCAGTACCAAAATTATGAACAATGTCTGAACTCTATCGAGAATTCTTACCGAAATCGTTACGAATTCTGTTCGATTTGTCCGAGGATTTTTTTTTGCAGAGAAGTAGTTCAGAATTTTTGTCAACCCTCTCATATGTTTTTCGTTACGAACTCGGTAAGAAATCGGAACATTTTGCCGATTGTCGTACAGAATTCTGACCGAATTCTGAAGGTTTGGTTTTCTGGGTATGTACGCAGTGCTAGTGATTTTTATTGTGTTCGGTGGACAACTCTACAGCCGACAGTTCTCGTTAAATGAGAAACTGCCTACTCTTAAGTGTATAGCCGCTCAATATAGTTACAGCCCATTCGTTATGATGGTGAAGTGGCGCCCACCGAAAACCCTCTCCGATTGCATTTTCAAAAATTTTACAACTTTTGTTTGTAAATATGTGATGGCTTACAACTATTTTTGTAAATATGTAAAGTTTAACAGGCGCGAAATTATTTCCTATAAATGGCTTAAAACTTTTTTTTGTCAATAGGTGAAGTTTAACATCGCCTGAAACAAAATTATTTTCGATTAACGGCTTACAACTTTTTTTGAAAACACATGGTTTTTCCTTAAAAAGATAACAATTTTATATATTAATAAAACATAGCATATTTTAGCTAATAGAGTTTAAATTTATTTAAGGTGTAGTGCAAATCTTACATTTTAAGAGTGAACCTCGATTTCGGACCACGAGCCCGTTACAGCGATCTATTCTTTGGACCCGATTTTCCACCACTCTTGTAGACATTTCGACCGGAACGTTGGCAATTTCGCGTTGGATGTTTTCCTTAGGCTCGTCTAAAGTTGTTGGCTTGTTAGCATAGACCAATGACTTGATGTGGCTCCATAAAAAAATCCAATGGCGTTAAATCGCATGAATGAGGTGGTCATTCGACCGGACTATTTCTCGAGATAACACGTTCACCGAATGTCTTTCAGTAAATCGATTACAGCGAGTGCTGTGTGGCTAGTGGCACCGTCTTGTTGAGGGATAACCAAGGGTTATCAAGGGATAACCATTTCTGGCTAAAAATAATTTTCTAACATGGCATGATAGCGCTCTCTATTGATGGTAACATGACGATAGTTTTTACCGACGAAAAAATGCGGCCCATTCACACCACCGGCATGAAAAGCACACTACACAGTAATTTTTTCTGGATGCAATTGTGTCTCTTGCAGCATATGTGGGTTTGTTGCTGTCCCATAACGCATATGTGACGCGCAAAATAGAAAGGGACCTTAGGTTAAAAACCAGTTTTGTTCAGGAGAGCCATTTTAAAGATTCGGTCCCTTTCTATTTGCGCTTAGAATCGTCGACGTCACTTTCATAAAACGCGCATATCTCTGGGAGGGAACACTTTTGGGGCATGGGATCGGTCTCATTCGATGCACAGATGTTGTCCACATCAAAAAAAAAACAAGTAAAAAATGTTAAGTTTGGCTGTGCCGAACTTTGAATTTCCTCCACCAGATTCCCAAATAAAACCAAATTTGGTGCGGAAGTGTGTTCAATAAAAATCTTTTTATGTGCAAAATTTCATCTCGATAGGTCAAGCTTGTGGTGAGTTATCGTCATATTATTTCTCAAAGCCGATGAGAACGTTTGTGTGGGAGGTACCAGTAGGACTTTTCCAATCTCAACAGAATTTGGCGCAGCAGTGTGTTCTATATAAAAATCTTTATGCCGAAAATTTCGTCTCCAGAGGTCAAGTGTGTGGTGAGTTATTGTCATATTATTTTTCAAGGCCCATGAGACCGTTAGTGTGGGAGGTACCAGCAGGTCAAGTTTGTGGTGAGTTATAGTCATATTATTTCTCAAGGCCCATTAAGCCGTTTGTATGGGAGGTACAAGAAATGGTAGCCCAATCTAAACCATTTTTACATAGATGATTGCGCCTATATAGAGATTATTATTTGCAAAATTTCAGTGATTTTGCTCAAGAAACTGGACGGATATTTCCAAACATAACACTAATTTTTATGAGGTAGTGTCGGTTGAGGGTCACCAACACCAACTTCCCGTAGAGCTATATAGCTCATTTTCAATACCAACCATGCTAGGTTAACTACACATGTTTGTGACAAATTTCACAGACGGACAGCCGGACAAAATGGCTAGATCGTCTTAGAATTTTACGAGGATCAATAATATATATACTTTGTTGGGTCTCCGATGATTATTTCAACAGAATGAGAAAACTAATATACCCTCTATTGTATGGTGGAGGGTATAAAAAGTGAAAAGTTGATGAAAAGTTTTGTTCTGGAGAGCCATTTTAAAGATTAGAACCCTTTCTATTTGCGCTTAGAATCGTCGACTTCACTTTCATAAAACGCGGAGGGAACACTTTTGGGGCATGGGATCGGTCTCATTCGATGCTCAGATGTTGTCCACATAAAAAAAAGAAAAAAAAATGAAAATTGATTTTTTTACCCTTAGGTCCCTTTCTCTATGCGCTGGCACATATTATGTTTTTGACAAAACCTCTCAGCCAGAAATGATCTTTATCGCTCATCCTGTACGGTGGGACGATTTTTACGGCCGACAATTTTAGAAGCGCTCTTAAAGTTGCTAGCAACGTATCAGAATTCCGGTAGTTGTTAATGAAATCCAAATGTTGCTCGTAAGTGAACTTTACCATGATGAAAATCTTGACTTCGACTAACGTGAAATATCATTAAAAATGTTTGAGAGCACGTTGAGATAAATATACGAATGGAAAACCGGTTATATAAATTTTTTCTTTACCTCATAACAAAAATATTTTCGATAAACGGCATAACATTTTTGTTGAATATATGTGAATTTTTTATGGTTTAAAATCGTTAATATTTTTGAGAAACTCAGGATTCCTTACCAATTTTTTTTTGATGGAATGAATATTTAAATTTTTTAATTGAACCGAAAAAAATTTTTTCTCTATATTGTTTGTTCAAATTTTTGGTATATGTTTAATTTCATTCAACTTTCCTATATGGCACACTTAATCATATTAAATCCATATTAGTCACTGACTTTTCTGGTAACATGCCTTAAATTGTGTGTTGGCAAGCACAAAATCTGCTAACAAACCAAGAAAACAGAGAATAATTTGCATCGATTAGTTAAATTGCGCCTTTTCAATACCAACTAATCTTTAAGCATTAAATCAAATATCACTTATATACATCACAAAGTCCATGCCAAACGCCCAAAATCCCAGCCATCAATGTTTATCCCGCATCATTAAGGCGATATTAATTTAACTACTCATCACCCTGAAGACCAGAAGTAACCAAAGCGCCAAAGCAAATCAAAAGCAACACAAAAAATGCCCCAAAAACCACAATTTCGAAGAAAACGTTTCCGATAAAATGCCATTAAAAGCCACATTACCAGCAAAGATACTCGTATAACACCAGGAAAAAACAACTCGACTTACAGCATCTCATCTCGAATAACATGAACGTCAGTCATAAAATAGCAATTAATTATAATTACATACATACTTACGTGCTAGTACTACTACTAAACAGTATACGATTGTTTTGGATATTTATGATATTTGATGAACTTGAAGAGAACACGCAAGATATCGCAAGAAGGCAACAACAGTTTTCCCTTCGCGGCTCGAGGGGGAGAAAACTCAATTTGATTTTGGGTAATATGAAAACCACTTTACATTAATTTCAAGTATGCTGCCAGTGTAGGACTACAAAACAATTACATGCTCACATACGTACGTATGCAAGATTTTGTATGATAATCATAATCGCGGAGCTGGTGAAAAATCCCTCTTAACGCAATTTCGAGAAAACGCCGGATATTGACTTTAAGTGTGAACACAACCACACACACACTCACATACACCGTTGAACAAATGTATCCTTTTTCTCGGGCAAATGGAAAATGGCAAAATATACTGTTACGCGCGCATTAGTTTGTTCCATAGTCTACACTTTGGCTTCTCATCACAGGGAAATTTTGGTGCCCCCCAACTGTGTAGTTTTTGTGATGTTGGCTTTGTGCAGTTTAACTTTCTGCCGAAAGGCATACAATTCGCACATACGACGGACGACTCATGAAGCAGTGAAAAATGCTTCAATGAGATTTGTTATTTTTCGGAATTTTGTAAACGCTGTGCATTCACTGAGCATTTTTAGACAATAAATTGTAAAGTGCAGAATTCATAGATTTGTTGATGCTGATACGTATCCAATCCAATTGATGGCGGCAGTTATTTATGGATTTTTTTGGAGACAAAGGGAAGGATTTGTTCCAAGATTGGGCCCTTGCGGGAGTTTTATATTATTTAAAACAACATGTTTAAACAAGTTTTGAGCTATTGATATTTTACCCTTAACATTGTTAAATGAACAGACTGAGAACTTCTTCAAATTGTTAGTCCCTAACTTGAGTACATTTTTTAATTCCGAACACGAGGGCTGCTATATATATTTTTGGACTAATAATGAAAATGAGAATAATTATCATCCAAAATGATTTTTATTGTTTTTTTTTTATTTTTTTTTTTTAATGTTTATTTGTATTCAATGTTAATGATTATAGACTAAAATAAACAATAGTTAATGGTATAGTATCAATCTACACAATGTCTCTTCATGAGCACTCTAGTATACGCTTATAAAACTAAAATTTTAACAATGTAATATAATATGTCCACAGACTAAGGATATATATACATATTTTTTTGTTATAATGAAAAAAAAGGAAAACATTACATTTATTTATTTTGATGCTTAAGATAAAAACAAATGGTCAAGGGGTAAGAAAATGTATAAGAAAAAGGCAGATTACTGTAAGGTATGCCACCAATATTTGTTGGTGTTTAATCTAGCAAGGTTGTTTGCATCTATTTGTGGTACGCTGGTTTCAAACCTTATGTCATAGGATTCGTTTATATTAATAGCTTTTATATTTGCCCGCCTATTATAATGATAAAATTTGTATGAATTTACGTCTATCAAGGTATAAGAAAGCTTCGGGTGGAACATAACCTTCCCGAATAGTGTTTTCTATATATTTTTCATTTGTATAATAGGGCGCTTTTATTAAATTTGATTCTAAACATTGTGTACATCTTGTTATATGATTTCGAATTAAATGTATTATATAGTTGTCGATTCGACTGATATTGGCTGAATTATAAAGCTTTGCATTTGACACAAACTTGGTGTAGTTACTTTGTGGTGACCTAAAAATGGATGTAGAAGATCTTAAACATTTTCTTTCGAATACTCGAATTTTTTCCATATATGAGGGAGAGATGTTGAACCATATCGGCCATAGGTCAGGATGGGCCTAATTAAAGATTGGATGATTTTTATTGTTTTTCAAAGTATTCTCCAGCATGATTTATACACTTTTGCATGCGCTCAAACCAATTGTCGACGCACTTTCTCCACTCCGTTTGACAAAACTCTAAAACGTGGGTTTTGAACGCTTCAACAGCGGCGACGAAAATCGTTGACACGCCCTTTTTCTGGATGTACGGGAATAAAAAGAAGTCATTGGGTACCAAGTCAGGGCAGTACGCCGGATGACCCATCAATTCGATGTTTTGGCCGGTCAAAAAGGCGCTGGTTTGAGCCGATATGTGAGAGCTCGCATTGTCATGGTGTAAAATGATTCGTCTTCTCTTGTTCGTTTTTCGAATTTCTCCGAAGACTTCAGGCAAACAAATTATGTTGTAACACTCAGAATGGACCGTCCTACGTTGCTCAAGCGAAACAGTCGTCACATGACTAGTTTTGCCGAAGAAACAGACTATTTGCTTCGAAGTGCTTCTTTCACGAATATCTTTCGTTGGATTTGGCTCGTCTTTAAAGACCCACACGGTCGATTGCTGTTTTGTTTCGGCCTCATACGCATAGATCCATGATTCTTCACCTGTGACAATCGTATAAACGTCTTTTGAAGCACCATAATAGTGTTTTTTTTTTAAATTTCTTTGCACCAATCGCACGAGACTTTTTTGAGCGATTGTCAAATAGAGCGGGATCCAACGAGAACAAACCTGTTTATACGGCCAGGTGTTCTTGCAATATCGAATGTATGCTGGTGGAAGAAATGTCCAAGGATGCCTCCATCTCACAGTATGTCACATGACGATGTTGCATTATCAATTCAAGCACGGCATCAATGTTCTCTGGCACAACGGCCGTTTCTGGACGACCTTCGTCTTTGAGCGAGCGTTTTCACAGTGCTATTGAATGGTGGTTCATCGCCATACAAAGATTCAAGTTCTTAGATGTACTGTTGTCGTGATAATCCAAGTCGAAAGTTGTGAAAAATGATCGCACGAAAATGTTCACGAGCTAAGTCCATTTTTTTTGCCAAATTGATTTTTTCAAGTCACTGTAAACAACACAAATGATGGTCGTACGTCAAAACGTTCTGAGTACATTTATGCTAAAAAATGGCAAACTTTCCAATGGAAATGTCACATAGCGCCAGACAATACAAAGTGTTGCCTAGGCCAGAAATATATATAGCAACCCTCGTACGAGTAAATACGAGTATGTTTAAATGGTTTGTCGAAATATGACGAAGTTAAGTAGCTATGAGACTTGCTGATTTAGCAACGATGGATACTCGCGTAATACATTTTTGGAAACCTTTAAAATAAATTAATATCAATTCTCTATAATAAAAATTGTTTTAAATTTGATGAACTGGTGGAGACTTTTGCAACGATAACGTGGGCAACAAATCGAACATTTGTCTTATATTATTTAATGAGAAATGCCCCTATATGTAAAATGTTTTTAATTATCTCGTTTGCAATTTTAACCCAGATACAAAATTGGGCAACAGGTAGATAAGGTAGATATTTTAACAGAATGTAGTTTTTGCTTAGGAAATTCAGTTTATTAAATAAATCTACATCCATATTAGGACTGGAAATACGTCTAACACTTACTTCATTTTGCTTCGATTGGGACTTCAATTCAGACACATGTGCTTGGTGCCCTAATATCGAATATATTAAATTCCCTTGACTTCATTCGGTAAAATCATCTGGCCCCCTCTTTTGTAAACCCGCGATACATGCCGCTTCCGACAAAGACAATTTGATAGCAAACTGAGAATGGATGAGTGTATGAGTGTGTGTTTGCGCGCGTGTGTGTCTGTATGAACGAATGATTTGAAACAAACGGCAATAATTAAACGGACTGCGTGCTAACATTTCCTGGAGTTATGTTTACAGTGATGAATTGATGTTGGCTAGAAGCGGGACTGACTAGCAGCAAGCGAATACAGACGCAACCGCACACACACTAAGCACACCAGTGCATACAAGGATGTAATGAAATAGACTAGCATGCCCTGCAAACATTTTTGATAGCGAAAGAATCTCTAGCGATTCGCCTGGACGATGTGTACAATAGCGGCGATCGTCCCCTGTGAATCGCCTGTTTTACCCATTCGAGCTGGGTTTGCGGGGTAGTATCGTCTAAGTTGCATGGTGGATAATCCAAAGCCAAACGCCAAGAAGATTCATTGGCATTTCTAGAAAATGATTCCTAATCGATTACGATATTTATTTACAAGATTTCTAAACTTTGTGATGAATCAGTGTGAGCCGCCGTTTTGTGATGGAAGTGTGCACGGCTATTATGCCAGTAAGCCCAGGTTCAATTCGGGGTAGGAGCATCTCAAAATTTTTCAGCGGCTGGTTTCTACCTCATAAATGCCGTCAAATTTACGAATAAATAATTTATCTCTAAGCTATGTAATAACTTCTCTACAAAATGCATTAGCCATTTGGAGAAGGCTTAAAACAGTAGTTCTCGGTCTGTGAGTGTCAGAATTAAATCTTGCACAGCTACTGATTTGAGTGAAGTTCCCTTAATGGGATGTTGTAAAGACCTAAGTAAGAATCAGTGGCGATTCGCTAGAAATTATACATGACAATAGAAGAACCTCACAAAATTTGTTCACTCACAAGAATATCATCTAAGTAAAACAAAGTAGAGGATGGTGCAATTGCATAACAATTTTGTTATAAAACTAACGCACGCAAAACCATTTTCATCCTCTGCTCTTTATATTTTGTTTCTTTGGAAAAAACATTTCTATTAAATTATTGCAAAAATTTATAAAATTTCCTAAAAACCAAAACCTTCATTAATAAAATGCCATTTTTGACAAGGTTTCTTTTTCTCAAATTGCGACTGGAACGCTTGGCTATTCTGTATGTGAGTCTCTCAGAATCTGAAAGCATTGCTTAGGCAATGGTAAAGCGTAGCATTGACTATATATGCGATGGCATAGGTAATGGCGATCATTGCGGTAATGGCGTAAATGGGTAATGGCGTAAATGGGTAATGGCGAGCATTGCGAACAGAGTGTCCGAAAAAACCGGGTTTTCGGAAAACCGGGTTTTCGAAAAACCGGTCTTTCGGGTTTTTTTTTTCAAATGCACGGGTTATTTTTTAAAGCAAAAAGCGGCAATAACCGTCTTTCTGGTTTTAGCTTTCTGTCTAAGAATGGAAACTATTTCCCAAATCAGATGTGGAGTTA
This sequence comes from Hydrotaea diabolus, assembly GCA_963513945.1. Lineage (NCBI taxonomy): Eukaryota > Metazoa > Arthropoda > Insecta > Diptera > Muscidae > Hydrotaea > Hydrotaea diabolus. Next base: position 178,688,656 of record OY740717.1, read on the forward strand.
TTGTCCCCACTATAAGACTCTAAGATTGCAATAAAATCACTTGCTGCGAGTATAAGACTATAAAAATGCAATAAAATCACTTGCTGCGAATATAGGTTTGTTTTTTAGTTACTGCTTGGGGAGTTGAGACAGGAATAGCCACAATTGTTTGACAATTGTAGCTATTGGCTTTAGTTCATTCAAATTTGTTTGGTTTTGTAGACTTCCTGTTTGCAATAATCCCACAAGAAAAAGTCAGGTGCAGTAAGGTCAGGCGACCTGGGCGGCCAACGGAATGTGGAGTTACTGTATCAGCTTATTGGGAAATTTTCGTCGCAATTCTGTCATAACAGGCCGGACTATGTGAGAAGTTGCACCATCTTTCTGAAACCACACAGAGTTGAAAGATTTTCATTCGGCGTAATAGTGGATAGAAAAACTCTCTCAATATGCTCAAGTAACGGTCTCCAGTAACCATAACGGTGTGACCATTTCTTCGCAGAAGTAGGGCCCTGCAAAACAGCGTGATGAAACTGCACACCACAGTGAAGTGACAGAAGTGGATGCAATTTCGTCTCATGGAGTATCTGTGGGTTGGAAGTAACCCATATTCGACAATTTTGTTGTTGTTGCTGTTGTTGTTGTGGTTGTTGTTGTTGTTGTAGCGACATATAGTGCCGGGGTGACAGTCTTTGGCCAAAGAATTCCTCCTTCGAGTCGATCCGGTCATAGAACCGACTGTCGTGGGATTTTGTTTATTTATGTTGCCGTTTAAATCGAAATGGTCCTCGTGTGACATGAAAAGACAGTTGAACATATTTCCGTACTCTTCCACCATTGAAAGCATCTTCTGGCAAAATTCCAAGCAAATCGGGAAGTCTGCTGCGTTCCGTTTATTGACAATTTGTAATTTATATGGGAATAATTCAAAATCTTTGTGCATAACTGGCTGCAATGACTGTCTGCTTATACCCGTTGGAGCAGATAAGCTTCTTGTCGAAACTCTTGGTTGGTTTTGTATGGCAGCAGCGATTGTATCCTTCGCCCAAACTGAGGGGTTTCGATGCTTAGGTCTTCAGTTGACTGTCCCATGCTTGCCAAAATTGTTAACAAGTCTCATTATGGTCCTTCTGCTCGAATGATTGCAGTCAAACGTGCGGACAATCCAAATTCTTGTTTCAGTGTCCCAGTTATCCATTTTTTGTTAAATCTAAAAATATGCAATCTGCAAAATAAAAAAAAAATAACCTGATTCATTAAATAGAAAAAAAGTTATTAAATTTTTTTATTTTTAGTAGCGGCTTTCATCGGCCACCCTGTAGATTGACAACAAGCTTTATATTGACAGCAGACGGCCGTACACGCAGAAAAAAAGTATGGTTGTGGTGACAATATTTGAAGAGGATAATACTGTTGTTGGGTGGTATATGGTTGTGGCATAACAATAATATGATCCTCACAACCATAGTATGACTCACACGCAACCATGTTATGATCCCTACAACCATAGTATTGTTACACACAATTATACTATGATCCCCAATATTATTTATTAGAGTTTGTTTAAGTTGTCGACAATAAATGTGAATTATGAAAATTATTCAAAAATATATTAAATTCAAAATAATAGGAGTGATTTATTTCACAGTAGAAAAAATAAGTTTAAATAAACGTCAGCGTTTTTATTAAAAATATTTCAGTTAAACAAAACCAAAGCAGCTCGTTGAAAAAATTTTAGTTTCGTTAAAAAAGTGTTATTATTGCATTGGATCCGTACCAATAACATTTGTTCTTAAAAGCATATTTAAATGAAGAAAAATTACAATCATACAGTATGATTGCCGTAATCACATTATTGTTAACATAAAACACACCAACCCTATTTTTTTTCGCACCAACCGTATTAATATTGTTGCTTTAACCATATTTTCATTTTTTAATTTGGCAATAACACAATTGGTACATTTCAACAATATTAATATTGCAGCAATTATACTATTGTCAAACTAAATTCAATGCTGTGGTGGCGACGAACATACTTTTATTGTGGATAACATTTTATTATTGCCGTGACCATGTAGTAACCATGTTTTTTCTCTGCGTGTAGGGACGAACAGACGTAAATCGTTAAATAACATCAACGTGTGACTCTGAGTCGATCGTCACCCTTAATGATGGGTTAGCTCAAATATAAATTACCTATTCTATACGTGAAATTCTAAATGTTTTTTGATTTTAGATTCAACAACTAAAAACATAAAGCCCGAAAAACCCGACAGCAAAAATCCGGATACACCAACATGTCGGGTTTCGGCTATTTTTAAGAAACCCACTTTCAGGTTTGGACATAAAAACCGGAATGTCGGTTTTCGGTTATAAGAAACCCTCTGTCAGGTTTGGACATAAAAACCGGAACGTCGGTTTTCGGTTTTGGACACTCTAATTTCGAAATCATTGCTTAAGAAGTGGCGATTCATCGTGAAATAAGCATCAGTTAGAATGGCGAAAGCATCGCGTTGACAACGACCATGCGATGCATAGGCTCATGATGGTCGGGGAGAATCTCTGTAACCTCGCTCGCGCGATTAATCTGCTCAGCTGTTTGCTGGACGATTTTGAGGCTTGCTTATCCATGGTTAAGCGAACCATCCTCTTAAGTTTGTCCATACGATTCACGGAATATTCTTAAAGATGATGCATCATCCAACAATCGCCAAATTTTTGGCAGGGTACAACATACAACACAGTTTAAAGTGTCTATCCAGCAAACCAAACGTTTAGAATTCGGTCAGAATTCTGTACGACAATCGGCAAAATGTTCCGATTTCGGATCAGAATTCTTATCGAGTTTGTTAAAAAAAAAATGCAATGCAAAAATGCAAAAAATATATGAGAGGATTGACAAATTTCCAAACTACTTTGCCGAAAAAAAAATCTTCAGACAAACCGAAGAGAATTCGTAACGATTTCGGTAAGAGTTATCGATAGAGTTCAGATATTGCTCAGAATTTTCTGATATCAAGCATTGTCGGCAAATTTGGTTTACTGGGTGCATGCAAGGATGTAGTTGTGTAGGTGTGTGATTGTATCTGTATTAAGAAATGTTGCCATTATTTGTATTACAAATATAAGAGCATGCCTTGTATATGAAAAGAGCCTCCATACAAAGGACTAAAACAACAGCATGACTGCTACTGCTGCGGATGATGATGCTTTGGCCATGGCCAATGCCACCGCTCTTAGCTTCCTACAGCTCTATATATTTACAGCTTCATTTCTGTATACGAGTATATGAAAGTGTGTGTGTGTGCTTGAGCAATGTGTGAGCGAGTCAACAGCTCAAGTAGCATTTGTTGTTACACTAGCCCACAGCCATGATGAGGATGATGATGACGGCGGCAACGACGACTACGCTGGCATTCCATCGTTCGTTCGTTCGTTCTCTTGTAGTGGTAATTAATCTTAGCCATAAATGTTGTAAAATTTATGAACCTCTAAATCAAGCTATAGACCAGAATGTTTAAAATGCCAACATGAAATACAAGATGATACACAAGTACGCGCCACGATGCCATCGAAGTGGCAGTTGCCATGGCCACGGCATTAACATCACCACCCACACAGCAAGCATTGTTGTTAGTGTATCGGGGGAATAACAACTTAAATATTTACACTGGTCCCCTTTTATAGTGATCACATAATCTTTTAAATGTTAGCAAACACCATGAATGCTTTCGCTCGCTCTCGCGCTTTTGGGCTTCAGGAAACCTCTAGCACCACTCACTAATAATGCGTAACCAACTGTCCGTGGTCTTTGGGCCCACCCACTTCTGCGAGCGCTAACCACTTTGGCAAAAACGAAACGAACAGCAGCAAAAAATTTGATTAATTAATGTTCAGATATAGGGTTTTTGGTTTTTGCTCGGCGTTTATAAACAATTTTTCTCTAGTTTGATTGGAGATAAATGTTCCAACGCGATATACTACGAGTACGTACGATACGTACGGCAAAAGATAATTTATTAATTCTCAACTCCAAAGTGAAAGTTTAAACCACCCATTTAATGTCCTTATTAAGAAAAAAGAGTTTTAATTATTCTCCACAGAGTCGGCGCCATGTGAAAATATGCGAGGAAAATCTAGCAAAATTAATAAATCGTGTGAACCAAAATCCAACAACCCAATACGAGTATTGCCTGTAACAGCAACAATATACAACAACAACTGTTCAAAGTGAACACGTTTTATATTGTGTGTTGGGGTATGTTGGATTACCAATGCATTTTCAAGTGCAGCGGGAAGACGCGTCGAATTGTGTCTTTTCTTATCCGTCGGCATTAAAATTCTATTTATGCTCGCACAATGTAATAAAACGTACAATGCAAAGAACGATCGATGAAATGCACGCACAGGGCGATAACGGCCTGCGATGCGTGCATTGATTTCTGCCTTAGAAATTGTAAGCCCAACGTGGTTCGACTGATAAGAATTTTTGTATATATAGTCCTAAGCGAACACATTTCAAATTAGTATGAATCCATTACTAGACCGAAGAAGGCCTTACAAATCTTCTTTAATCTTAAGTATAAATCATTACTCACCAGGAGAAGAAATTACAACTCTTCTCCAGAACTTGAGTCAGAATAAATCTACTCAACAGAACATTTATGTAAAAAACATTTTGTTTCATTTTACATAAAGTTGGTCCAATCGAACCGACAAAAATAAAATAAAACGAGTTTTCCCCCACCAGTGGTAAGAGACTCAGAGTATTAAATACTCACCACCAACACATATTCGAAACAAAAACAACAAGATTTTTTTCGCGCTATCGCATTCTCTACTAAAAAGATGGAGATAATGAAGCAGCAAGAACTTAGACTGCAGTCAGAGATGATGTTTGAATCGGACAGGATACTGATAAAAGTCGATTCAGGTGTTCCCAAGGCTGAAGCAGAATTTTTAAAGAAATGGATGGATCGCACATTGGAGTCACTTGGTGAATGTAAACGAAGAATGACAACCAAAAGTTCAGTAAGCGATCTAGAAGTAAAGATGAACTGCCTGAAAAGAACGTGGGCAATAATGGAGGGTGAAAATGACAAACTTGCTAAACGTTACCCCACAAAATATAGTGCAGATAAAACATTTCTTGATTTGGAGTACGCAGTTAATGTGATGCTACTGGATATGGCTGAAACGATAGAGACTAAATCGAAGACGAAGTGTGCCATACTCGAACCACAAAGACCGTCCATACCGAAATTCGATGGAGAAGGAAAAAGTTGGCAACATTTTATTGAAATGTTTAAGGAGATGGTCCATAATCGGGATGACTTCTCAGATACCATCAAGTTAAACTACCTGCGAATGAGCTTGGAAGGTGAAGCCAGAGCAGTGGTTTCCCACTTATTTTCCGGTGGACCGGGCAATTATCATGCAGCGTTTGAATTGCTTATTAAACGGTACGAAAATAAACGCAAAATTTTTAATGAGGCGCTAGACTTGCTGTTGGATCTTCCGACGTTTGTGGTAAATTCAGACACCGCTGTAAACAAGTTTATAGACAGCATAAATGAAGCAGTGCACATCATGAAAAACAAACTGGAAATTGTGGACGATTCGGAAATATCACCGATTTTCGCCCACATTATACTACGAAAATTTGAGAGGAAAGAGTTGCAGAAATACAACCTACAAATCAAAAAGGCTAAAGATATTCAACGGCTGTCAGATGTGCAAGAGTATTTGGAACAAGTGCAAAGTTCCATATGCTACAAAGAACAGAAGAGTTACGTCAAGAACTTCAATAAAGTAAAAACTCAAAGTAAAACCTGGTCAAGCAGGAAACCTAATAAAAATAAATGTGTATGCTGTGTAAATGAGAACCATGGCATATATAAATGTTCTACATTTAAGAAAATGGATATTTCGTCACGTTGGAATTTGGTGAAACAGAAGCAGCTCTGTACGAAATGTTTAAACCGCCATCAAAGTATAAACTGCTACAAAAATTGGACTTGCCAGCAATGTGGAAAAGGCCACAATAGTCTGCTGCATTATGGAGGGAAAGTACCTTCCAAACCACAACAGATATATGCTGCAACAACAACAATCGCTAAACCCAACAACATGGCTTTTCGTAATCAAAATCGTATTCGAAACATGAGTAGCGGTGGCAGCAACTATGAAAATCCCTTGGCCAAACACGGCAAGAGAGACAGCAACATGATGTCGCCCTGGGAGAACCGGAATCCCGGTGGTAAATGTGGTGGCGGCGATATGAATCAATGCGGTGGCTGCATTCTTAAGCAGAATACCGCTGATCGCGCGAAGAAACAGTTGACTAAAAATGCCACTAAAAAGAAGGATTTCTTATCTTACGATACTAAGGGTAAAGGGTCTTTCTATCTGAATGAAAGATTGAACGCATTCAACAAACAACCTACAGTCTGCGCCAAGCAGCCTGTTATGGACGACAATACATCTAGAACGAAGCATGATGATTTTAAGCACCATCGTCAAAAGCTCAACCGGATCCGCCAGGAATTTAAAATTATTGAAGAATTAAATTCAATTAAACTGCAATTACAGAAATTGCAGCCCAAGTATGCAGAGTGTAGCAAGGAATTTGGTACCCGAATTTATTACGACACTCAATTGTTGGCTGCCGATGTAGGCAGTCTCAAAAAATACCAAAGGCGGCAAATGAAAACGTCACCAGAAGAATTTAAGGATGTCCGACTACCCAACAAGAGAGGTGCTGGGATACACTGTGGAAATCAACACGGTGATTTGGAAAGCGACCAACTCTATTGAATTCAGTTCTATGAATCAGCTACAGTGGCCATTCGTCACTAATATTAATTACTCATACATAGTATTGTAATAGTAAATGTAGTTTTATAGCTATTAAACATTGTAAAATACAGCGGCCGCTGGTAGATAGTTTAAGTAAGATACAGTCCACTTATACGAAGAATAGTTAAGAATACTCTATGTACTTTTTTCGCCTGGCAGAATGTTCAAAGTGAACACGTTTTATATTGTGTGTTGGGGTATGTTGGATTACCAATGCATTTTCAAGTGCAGCGGGAAGACGCGTCGAATTGTGTCTTTTCTTATCCGTCGGCATTAAAATTCTATTTATGCTCGCACAATGTAATAAAACGTACAATGCAAAGAACGATCGATGAAATGCACGCACAGGGCGATAACGGCCTGCGATGCGTGCATTGATTTCTGCCTTAGAAATTGTAAGCCCAACGTGGTTCGACTGATAAGAATTTTTGTATATATAGTCCTAAGCGAACACATTTCAAATTAGTATGAATCCATTACTAGACCGAAGAAGGCCTTACAAATCTTCTTTAATCTTAAGTATAAATCATTACTCACCAGGAGAAGAAATTACAACTCTTCTCCAGAACTTGAGTCAGAATAAATCTACTCAACAGAACATTTATGTAAAAAACATTTTGTTTCATTTTACAACAACAACAGTGTTCTTTGTGCATTTATGATAAATTAACTCTACGATTTTTTTAAATGTTTTAACGACGGCAATTGTTTACAAAACAAAGCAGAAAAATAATAGAAACAAAAAAAAGAACCGCCTGCCTTAGCCCTTACATCATTAGCAGCAGTACGACCAGCAACAATCGAGGCATTTTAATCCACCAACAGTAATCATGAGTTTTGAACACCAGCAGCACCACCACCATCATCATCATCAGCAGCAACACCATCACCATCATCAGCAGTATTTCACACTGCCATTGCCAAGTCAACAGAGTTTTTGGTATATCATTCATTTGATACTCTTTCTGATAGGTAAGTGCTATTTGATAAGTCCATCATCGTTTTATATCAATAATTAATTTATGCTATTAATTTGAAAGTCTTGCTAATGCGAACGGCCAATTCGTCGCCCACAACTCGTTGAAAACGGAAACGATTTTATTATTATAAATCATATTTTAGCTAATTAAGAGACTGACTGATATTGAAACCGTAGCCATTGGCTGTCCTTGACAATATCATTTCGTTTCTTAATTATTTATAATGAATTTCTACATTTTAATCACAAACTTGAAGTTTGGACATGATTACCGAATTTTGTCGCAAAAGTTTTGGGTGTCCATTCGGTCTGGGGGTTGTGGTCTAACTTGAAACCAGTAATGAGTGGTGACACGTTGGCCTACACATTTTTATTTCTCTGGTAAGCCATCGGAAATGTGATAGGGATTTTCAATAAGTTCCCAATAATTTTGTGTTTGAAATCATAAATACAGAGTGGCGCACCAACTGTGCTAGAATAAGAAAATCAAAAAAAGATTTTTTTAATCAATGTGTTTCATTTATTTAATTTTATATGTCTAGTCGGGTTTGAAGAGGTAAATGACCTGAACTGAGCTGATCAAAAAGTTATTCAATGCGGCCTGAGGGGTTAAAGTTAGAAGCGCTTCAATTATTGATTTAATGGGCTGCTTCAATTTAGTCAAATTCCTTGGTTTCTTTTTGTAGACCTCTTGCTTGTTATAAACCCACAAAAATAAGCCTGTTGCCGTCAGATCCGGTGATATTGGGGGCCAGCGGAAAGTGGAAATTCTGGATATTAGTTTGTTTGGGAATTTTCGTTGAAGCTCTGTCTGGCTATATGTGCAGTTTAACATAAAACTAGCAAGTCGAGTATAAAAATGTCGGTTAAAGTCGACTTGTTTCTTTAGGGAAATGAAAATGCAATATTTTGGAATAAAAAACAAGTTTCCTTTGTATGTATACGAGGGTTTCTATTTATATTTCGGGTCCGGCAATAAAAACACAAGAATTTATCGTTAGAAATGGTTTTATTGTTTTTCAATATATTTTCTTTCCTTTAAGATCAATACACTTTTGCATGCGCACAAACCAATTTTCGAAGCACTTTTTCCACTTCGATTGAGACACCTCCAAAACCGATTTTTGAACGCTTCAACAGCTGCTTCGAGCGATAAAAAACCTTGACCAGGCATTTCTTTCTTGATGCTAGGGAGTAAGAAGAAGTCATTGTGTGCCAAATCTGGGCTGTACGGTGGATGGCCAATCAATTCGACATCTTGAGTGGTCAAATAGCTCATCGTTTCAGCTAATGTGTGAGAGCTCGCATTGTGGTGATGCAAAATGATCCGTCTTCTCTTATTATATTTACTCATTTCTGACGTTCCACTAAGGGCACTGTGGCAACATGGCGGTTAACCGAAAAATCATTTGCTTCGATGTACTTCTCCACGAACACCTTTTGTTGGATTTGCTCGTCTTGAAAGACCCATACGGTCAATTGCTGTTTTGTTTCGGGTTCATATGCATAGATCCATGATTCGTCACCTGTGACAACACTGCCTTTGAGCGACCGCAGTTATACTTTTTCAACATCTCTGCACCAATCCATTCGAGCCTTTTTATGAGCATTCGTCAAATTATGTGAACACGTTATTTCACAGCTAAATGAACATGCAATATCTTATTGATGCTTGTCATATTAATGCCCAAGGATGCCTCAATCTCACGGTATGTCGGTCTTGCTTCATCAGTTCACGCACAGCATCGATGGTTTCTGACAATGTGATCGAAGTTGGACGTCCTTCACGAAATTTTTCATGGAGCGAACGGCGTCCGAGCCTGAACTCTTGGTACCAGCTATTTACAGTGGTTGTTGATGGTGCTTCATAGTCAGCAGTTGCAACAAGTTGATTTAAACACTCTTGTCTCGATAACCCACGCCGAAAATCGTGGAAAAATTTGGGTCAGAGTTTTTAGTCTTTTTTTCGATAAACAGAAAGTCCTTTAATTGTATTGGAACGCCATTGCCGTCATTATGGCTTTATTCGCGCCTAGTGCACACTCTTGTCAAGGAACACCCATATGTTTTTCTCTTCGTTGGCATTGAAAACCACAATCTCTTCGGATACATCAACGTCAGGTAAATGAGTATCAATAGGTATACGAGAATTTCTGATCTCGCAGTTTATTAGTTCGCCTTTAAAAGCAATAAAAAAAAACTTGTTATACTGTTGAATATAACTTCAGTGTTAGTAAATATATAAGTACTTACCGACTTGTTAAGTTGCTTTAGATTAAATTAATTAAATTAATTATACTTTAATCGGCGAAAAAAAATAAAAGAGCATAATAAATATAAGCAATACTCATTGTTTCAATGAAAATTACAAATATTTTAAGTTAAAATAAAAAAGTTGACTTGTCGACATAATAAAGTCGAATTTTAGACTTTTTTAAAAACCAAAAGTCGACTTGCCGTCTCTGACTATTTTATACCCAAAAGTTGATTAATGGGTTATTAGAAAATCGACTTTTACTACCCTAGTACAGTTACTCCATCTTGCTGTGTAACCAAATGCTGTTGAATCAAATACGTTTTTGGCTTAGTTCTGGGTGAAAAAACTCCATCATCTTTAACTAACGATCCTCATTGACAGTCACAGTTACACCGTTTCCTTCAAAAAAGTATGGCCCCACAATGCAGCTAGATGAAACTGCGCACCACACAGTAATTCTTTCTGGGTGCAGTTATGCCTCATTGACTATTTGTGGATTAGATTCACTTCATATACGGCAATTGAGCTTGTTTATATTGCTGTTTAGATCAAAATGGGCCTCATCAGACATAAACATAAAAATGGGCCTCATCAGCAATTTATCAAGCTGTTGTCTTGTTCGGCTATTTATTTTTTTTGCAAAATTCCTTTCGGATAGGCTAGAGTGTTTAACTTGCTTGTAATTTGAACTTTGTACAGAAACAAGTTTGTCATTATAAATTACACAGTGGGACAGAGAAAAACTACCTGGGAAATGATATTATTTTTCTTGTAGACCTTGCTGAGTACAACAAGAAACCGGTTTTGAAATTTTCCAAACACCTCCAGAATCTGGAGTTACGGGTAAAAAAACCGGTTTTTCAGATCTTACGCACTTATTTGCCAGTAACTTGGTTGAACATCAACCGATTTTAAGTTTTTTGGCTGATTTGAAGAAACTGCGGCATTTCGAATGGCGTATACACTTTTAAAATCACACTGAAAAAAATCTGTGTTTTTTTCCTGTAAACTCATTTTTTTAAATTTATTTTAATTTTTTAACTTTGGATGCGTTTTTACACAGAATTTTTTTCAAAGGATGCGAACAATTTTTGAACTGAATTAGAAAGAAAGTGTTCTTGCGAATACAATTCGGTGTCATTTTTATCCGTTAGAAGCTGATTGAGTTATTCTACTTTTATTAACTTTAAAGCTGAACAAAATATATGGTGGAAGAAGAGTACCTTTCATCCAAGTCTACAACGGAGCGACAAGTTTGTCAAAACGACATGCTGAAATCCTTGGGTCGCGATTAAGGCAGTCGAATAATTCGTTACAACGAATGATTATTCGTTGTAACGTCCCGATAAGTTTCGAGTCGAAACGCTTGAATTTGCCTTATTTGACGATTCTAAAGCCGCGATTATGTCTTGAACCCGAACATAGGGATCTCTATGGTACTGTCTTCGTGCAATGATCTTCAAACATGTTTACCAGCCTCATAATTATCCATCTACTCAGGGGAATTCCGCCAAACTCCCGCCATAGTTTTTTTTAGACGGAAATGCAGGACTGTGAAGAATGGTACCGCCACACAGAAAAAATATTATTAGCACAATTCGTGCACCACCCCGTATATGATGATAAAATAATTATTTAGGGTAGAGAACGTGTGTATATTCACAACAACAAAAACGAATTAGGGACTGCTCTTAAGTCGCTAAGCTATGTTCGATTTCATTTTGGTATTTACTAATAGTTAACTGCTTTTTCAAGGTGAGTGCCTTTTCCGGACAACCCATTTTTCCAACTGATTAATCTCTTACCCATAATGTTGACGTTATCGAGAAGATAGAAAACCGGTCGCCAGAAGAGTTAGAAAGAGGCCCATATAGCTTTGAAGCCATATTTCTTATGTCGTGGCCATCGCACACATCAGAGATATTAAAAGAGTTCGCACACACAATGTCAAGTAGTTCATTAAAAATAGTATCCGAAATAGAGTGTCCAAAATCTCGGAAGTTTGCGCTTTTTTAAATTGTGTTTTAAGAAATCCGGCAGAAAATACCGGCAGTAACCGACATTTCGGTTGTAACCTTTTGCCTATAGAAAATGTTTTGCGAATCAGAAGCAAATTAATTATGCCCTGGGCCAAATTTACCCAGATTTTTAAAATAATGCTATTTTTGAATTACTGTGAAAATTTCTTGTTTTTGTTACCCATATGACCATATTTTAATGGGTCTGATTTTCAAACATAGAGTGGGTAACCCTAATTTAGCCTAACTCAAAACTAAATTTATTTTTTGCTTGGTAAGACAATTTCATAGTTGTTTTAAAGTACACATAGAATCCATCATCAATTCCCTTACATATAAAGGGGGCCCAATAGTAACGCACGATGTCAATTGAATAAAACAAAAAGTTTTCAGAGAATTATCTGATTTTTTCTTATCCTGGTTGCATACCTCTAACCGATGGTCCATATTTTAACTAATTCTGAGATATAATGGAGATTCAATGTCTTTACCTCATCCTTTGACTCTTGAATGTTTCTTGTCTAATTGACGTACACGTTTTCTTATATATATCGACAAAGATGTCGAACGGTCAAATCAAATCAAGATCTTGGCGGTCAAATTACATCGCCACGACGTGAGATACCACGGCCATTGAATTACTCGCGGAAAAGAGCCACAGAGTGGCACCATCCTGTTGAAACCACATAACGTCCATGTCCATATCCCCAATTTCTGGTCACAAGAAGTGCATTATTATCTCGCGATAGCGAAAGCTTTCACGATATATGCTTGGCCGACCTCATTTTCCAAGAAGTACGTTCCGCTGACACCGCCAGCCCATAAACCTTACCAAACAGTCACTCTTTATGCATTGGCTTTTCAACAACCACTCCTGGATTCTCATTGGCCAGAATTCAATAATTCTGGTTGTTAATGAATCCACTGTGAACACATTTGGTCGATTATGCTGATCAAAAAAATTACGAAGTGCACAAAAAGCATTTTGATTTGTACGCATATTTTCGTAAAAGGCTTCTATAAGCTTATCGCGCTGCTTAAGTGTGCATATAAATAAATAAAATAAATAAAAAAGCGTTGACGTTAAGGTGGGACTTACTAATTTACTTACAATTTACCTAGGGGTTTTTAAAAAATTGAGTTTGAGTCGTTTAAGTGTCTTGTGGTCAATGACCAAAATTATGCTAGCAACTATTAAGGTGGCCGCTAAATTAAGTCGGGGAGGTAATTTGTTTGAAATGGAAGGAATTCGTGTACCTCGGATCTTCCATTAACAAAATGAACTGTTCGGCCACTAACTCAGCACTCAAATAATACAAATGATTTGTTGGAAATTTGGTGCTATTTTGGTCTCGGCAAACAGCTTAGAACCAGTAAGGAAAGACATTAATCAGGCGAGACCGATTATATGATACCATTACCTAACGCCTTATATTTCGTCTTAAATTGTGGTTTTCCTGTTTACTTAATATGCAAAAAAATGGTTAAAATCCGATGAAATTTGACGCCGTAAGGCCGGTTTGACCAAAAACTGGTAAGAACATTTGTTTGGGGGTCGAATTTACATCAAGATCGGTTCAAATTTGCGACATACACTTTGATTAAAAGAATAAATGGACAGACCGACATGTCTAAACTATAATGTCTATATAATAATTATGAGATTCGATTTGGATTTGCGATGAAATTTCATTAATTTGTCTTTGTTTACAAGAATAACAAGCTTCCTGGCCCACAAACCCCTCGTAATTGGCTCCAATCTATAAAAAAAAAGATTTTCATATAATGTCATCTTTAGCTAAGTCTTTAAAACGTCTATATATTTTTGTCTCCTACGGTGTCATAGGCTTGAACACCAAATCAGATGTTTGGATTCTTCAATAATATTCTTAGCCTATAGGGTTCCCAATTCGAAAGATACCCTTTAGGCTATACATCATTGTATAAAAGTCCCTATTAAAGAATTTGTAAACTTTGTTTTTCGATGATATTTTTAATGATTTTTTTTTAACCCAGACGTCTATGTTAAAAAAGGGCTCAGCTTCTGCCTCATTGGTTTTAAGTAACTAAGAGTCCATTTTCAGGTTAAAAATTTGGTCAAAGCAGCAAGATTATATTTTGATATCCTATTTTTGAGTACACAAATGCCTATTGGTACTGGTTTTGGACAAGTGGATATAAAACCAAATGCATAACTAAATTCGTGGGGAAATTTTATTATTTTGGGTACCCAAACAATAAAGTTTAAATGGGTAATTTCGGAACCATGACCCGAAGCCTCAAACAGTTAATGTAATCTTGATATTTGTAACGTTTTTCGGTTTTTTTTGGCTTGTTAATTCAAATGAATGAAAAGATGGGCATTAACGAGTCAAAACAAATCAGGCAGCTATTTTCAGGCGATCGGTATAGCAAGCAAGGGGTTTGTCTGTTTTCTGTCAACAAAAAAATTGATACACGTAATAATTTTTGAGTTGGAGGAATAATATTCGTTTGTTCAAACTTTGTCCAACTTAAGCAAGTTTTATTAAATTTAAATAATTTCTAAAATATTCCAATTATTTTATAATTAAAGACGAAAATTGTTTTTTCTAAGGTGTCTAAATGTCCATGAATGCTGTTGAATGACACCTTTGAAAGAATTGTAGTGTGAGAAGCGCAGGAGACTTTTCGTAGTGTCAGACATTATGACCATGAACGGTTAGACATTCCACAGTTGACCAGGATAGTTTTATTTAAAACCCACTATTTCAAGAAACCCACTTTACTGCAACAATTGTTTGGCAGATAATAATAATTACCGCACTTGAAGTAGCGACCACCAACATTGAATTTAGGATTCATTTTATAATTATGAACTTAACTATTAATACAATTTAAACAATTTACAATTTTAAACCTAAACTTATATATATATATATAATGACAAAAGCTGCCTTTGTATTAAAAAACAAAATAACTACGTCCCTATTGAAACCCCCTTTATATAGCTGTATGGCCTAATAACTAACTAAAGTTTTGACTAACAAACTTTTTTGTTATTGATTCTCTTTGATAAGGTTAAGGTTAATGGGTTTCTTCTATACTTTATAAAGCAAACACTGGGACTTGCATGTAGTGTGTTGGAAGGTATATTGGTGTAATTATTTTTCAAAGTGGCAATGACATTCGTAGTTTGAGGGAAAGTATGTTATGTGTTGGCAGTGTATAAAATGAGTTGAGATGTATTATTGATTGGCAGAAATTTAATATTTTTAGTTTAGAGTATATTTCGACAAACTTTTGTTGCCCATTGTAATTAGTCCAACCACAGACATTTGCCATTTGAAGAGCACAAAATTACTCTGAATATTTTGGAGAATTAATTCAACAGTCATTATTTGGTGTGACTTTTACAGTGAGATTATCACTGGTTAATTTTCATTGAACATGAAGAAAACTGATTTTATATAGATGTATTTTAAAAATCAGTAATCAACTTATGGTCCACATAATCGGTATAACTAATGCTAGGTCCCGGTCATTGAGTAAAAGATTAGTATCGCACCGGTAACTGATTTAATAGTAATTCCTCAAAATAACTTAATAATATTCCGGCTTACTTTAAGCTGTAAACCCACCCTCTACAAATTCAGAGTCAAATCCAAATCTGCGCAGGCCGAAAATTGTAATATATACGTTCGTGGGCAGTTGTGTGAAGAAAACTTGAAAAGTAAGGTTTACAACAGTAGTTATCATTCGTTTGGGGAGAGCCTGGCCTTAAAGAGTTCGGTTTTACTTTCAACAATTGCAGCAAGGCTTTCTGAAGAGGGTTGTCACGGACCCGAAATCATGATAAAAGTAGTGTGCAGCCACGAAAATCAATGTCACTTTGCCATTTTTGTTAAAAACTTGTCTTCTATTTAAATATAGAAGCAAGAGGTTTGAGCCGGTTTAATCCCTGTTCAATGTGTAAAAGCAACATACCGAAATAAAACAAACGAGCTAAACATATATACGAGTATATTTATGACAAATGTATCAAATTTTCAGTTTTTTAAGTTCTAGACTTTCTCACATTTCGGAGGGCTAATAACCATGTCTATTAGACTGAAAAAGTTTACCACACTTATTTCGTGGAAATATCAATTTTCAAAAGCAATTATTCACTACACGATTTTTTATATCTGACAAAGAAAGGAATAATTATAATGAATTTTTTCTTTTTTCTCTGCAAAACTATTAAGCTTCTGATTTATTGGTCTTTACTTATAAGTATCATAATCACTGTCATGCCCATAAAAAAACGCCGAGTAAATTATGCCTGATGAATCACACATACATACATTCATTCATAAACATATGTCAGATTTCTAAGTTTTTTTTGTTTTGTTTCCGTTTTGACTAATTCCCAGAAATTATTAATAACCAACAAAAGGCATTGCTGCGAAGGACAATAACTCAGCATACCGAAATGTGCACAAGGCCAAGACTGACATTTGTCTGGAGTCAGTTTATATCACAGTAGAAACCCAGTTAGACTGACAAATAAATAATGATAATGATGATGTAACACACGTCTCGTACACTTGCTGATACATTGCATGCCATTGTCTTTACTTGAATCATTTAAAATGTCGACATTTCAGTTGCTATATTACTGGGGCGTTTTTGCTTTTCTCTCTTACTTTTTTGTCCGTTTTGCTTTTCCTCAAGGTTAAACTCATTTCATATGTCAGACCAAATGAACAGATCCGATGAGGAGAGTAGCAAAACAATGAACAGATTTTACTAAACTCAAGGAACGAACGACAGCGCAGAGGATAGGCGCACAAACAGACAGACACAGTCAGACAGATAATATCCATTTCAATTTCTTTCCCAGGGATTTGCAATTATTATAACACTTAATGACTTATTGAACATTATGTCTACGAATAATAAACAGTTTTATCATCTCAAATGAACGTTGAATATTGAACGTAAAGCGAACGTGAAGCGAACCGGCATTAAAAGACGTCAAAGGCCGGCCATAATTTAAGGTGGCACAGCTTAAATAGAACGAGAGGGCAGAAAAGACTGGAAAGATGAAAGTGAAACGATAAAATGCTATTAAATGGAATGTGTTATCAAAGGCATAACCAAACAACAACAGTAGCAGTAATAATAGCAACAGCAAATCTGTAAGAAAAGACAGACGCACGGAAGAGCAGCAGACATGGCAGACAGAAGTTGCAGTCGAGTACGTTTCGAGTTGAGCATAAGGCATGGTAAATAATAGAATAGAAAAGTCTATCACCATAGCCACGGAATTGATTGGAATAATGTTGTATTATGGAAATTGAGAAGAAGAATATAAGTACAAGAAATTTGCACATTACAGTTGATCAGAGGTAGCATAGATATCCTTTTGGGGTCGTCATTTTGAATGACTAATTTTTTTGGTGGTAAATTTTTTTAGCCAAGATTTGAGATGGAACAGGTATTTAGCAGTTCGAGACCTCTTCCATCTGCATTTAAATAGAAGACCGTTTTTCTACAAAAATGGCAAAGCGGCCTTGATTTTCGTGGCTTCACACCGCTTTTATCGCGATTTCGGGTTAGTGACGACCTTCATCAGAAACCTTCGCAGCAATTGTTGGAAGGAAAACTGAATTGTTGAAGACCAGGTTCTCACCAAACGTATGAGAATTACTGTTGTAAATCTCATTTTTCAAGGTTTTTTCCCACAATTGCCAAAATACAATTCACTCTTGCCACCTCTACAGAGTCTCCAAACTGAGAGTCATCAGTAGGCTTCTTTTACAACGTGTGTTGTGAAAAGAGTTTAGTTGGCTTAGCCAACTGTTTGATATTTGTCTGTTGTACCTGTAAAAGACTTTCAGATCTCAAACGAATTAAAAATGTCCTCTGAACTTTTTGAGCAGTTATCTGGAAAGGACTTTTTTAGATCTTAAATGAATTAAAAATGTCGTATGAACTTTTTTAAGCTGGCATCTGGAAATATACAAAAATCTAGACAGTCGGTCGGGTTTGGACTTACAACCTGACATGTCGGTTTACCCTTTTTTTGTTGTTGCTGGGTTTTCCGGATTTCAGGTTTTTAGTTGTTGAAAGTAAAAGTAAAGAAAACTTAAAATTATGAACTACGCAATACGTAACTACCAAAAATATTTCAGCTACCCCCACCATTAAGTGTACCGACTCAGAGCCAACAGTTGATTCGAGTTAACGATATTTTTCTGACCTTGTCTGATTTGTCGGGTTTTCTGCTTCTCGGTTTTTTGTTGTTTTATGTAAAACAAAGAAAATTCATAAATTTGAAGTAACTGTAGGTGTCTGTCCGTCCCTCCTTCCATCTGCTGTCTATTTAAAGCTCGTTTTCAAACTACAGGTCGCAATTGTTGTTCGATCTACATGTAGTTTAGCAGAAGTAAGAGATTTGGACAAAGGCTGTTGACTTTAAAGATATAAAATATAGCTTCCGCACATATGTTCGACCGATTTATTATCAATAGATGATATTTGGCACAGTTCATTACGATCAATCAGCTCAGATAAAAACATGTAATACCGGTCCATGGTTTTAAATATAGCTTCAGTGCAAAGATCTATCCCGATATAACATACAAACGCTCTAGAACTTCCATATTAATACCATTCCAATACAATTTTTATGATTAATCTGGACTGATTTAAGGCATATTTTTGATGAAGTCCCCGTGCAGATTGTCTAGGGATCCAAAAAAAGCTTATAACTTTAAAATAACTAACATTTTCACAAGAAAATGATTCCGAAAATAAAATTGTTATCAGTTTGGCTTGGCATGGTTGAAGGACCCTATGTCGGAAAATCTGACCCATTTTACATGGACATGCCGGCACCAAAAACAATGGAATTTTCACACAAATGCAAAAATTACCTTTTACAAGGGCGGCTCGGAAACTTCTTAGCCTAGCACAAAAAGCGCGGTATAAACAGAAAAAAGTTAAGTGTTTTGGAAACTTCCATCTCTGCTATGAACACATGTTAAATTTTGTTTCGATCTAGCAACTCCTTCATATAGAAACAGGTGTTCACAAAAGACGCATCCGCGATTTTTTTACAATGGAAAAATTAGAAATGCGTGGTGTCATTAAATATTTACATAAAAAAGGTTTATCGGGACAAGAAATTCATAATGATATGGTGAATGTGTTAGGTGAAAGTGCTCCTTCAATTGCAACAGTAAAAACTTGGGTTGCTGAATGTAAACGTGGTCGTACAAGCATTGAAGATGAACCACGTAGTGGACGTCCAAAAACAGCAACAACAACAGAAATTGTAGCCAAAGTGCATGATATGGTATTAAATGAGCGACGAATAAAAGTGCGTGAAATAGCTAATATCATGGGCATCTCAAATGATCGAGTCCATTTAATTTTGCATGAAGAACTACAGATGAAAAAGCTTTCTGCAAAATGGGTGCCGCACTTGTTAACAGTCGACCAAAAACGCATAAGAATGAACATTTCTCAAGCTTGTTTGGATCGTTTTCAGCGAAATAAAATGGATTTTAAGCGTCGTTTCATAACTGTTGATGAGACATGGATCCACCACTATACTCCAGAGACAAAAGAACAATCCAAACAATAGACTGAAGCTGGAAAAAGTGCCCCAAAGAAGGCAAAAACAATTCAATCTGCTGGTAAGGTTATGGCAACGGTTTTTTGGGACTTCAAAGGTATTTTATTGATTGACTATCTGCAAAAGGGTAAAACAATAAATTCAGAGTACTATTGCAACCTTTTAGATCAATTAAATGTACAAATTCGAGAAAAACGTCCTGGCTTACAACACAAAAAAATAATTTTTCATCAAGACAACGCACCAGCGCACAAGAGTGTTTTAACAATGGCTAAAATCAACGAATTAAAGTACGAGTTGCTTGACCACCCACCTTATTCTCCTGATTCAGCTCCCAGTGACTTTTACCTGTTTCCAAATCTAAAAAAATTCCTTGCTGGCAAGCGTTTTACCTCAAATGAAGATGCAATTACAGTTGTAAACCACTATTTTGAAGACCTTGAGGAAAGCTATTTTAATCAAGGGTTAGAAATGCTAGATAAGCGTTGGACTAAGTGTATTGAAGTTTCAGGAGATTATATTAAAAAAAAATATTTTTAAAAAACTAACTATTCTCTTTCATTGATAGGCTAAGAACTTTCCGAACCGCCCTCGTAATTAAGCTCGTTCGGTACCAACAACCTATGTGGTACACGTGGGACCATGTTTAAATGGACCGAATTTTTATATTCAAATTGATCTCTGTAGTTTCATGAAGGACATGCTTTACAAGGACGGCAGACGGATGGGCAGACGGACGTACAGACAAACAGTGTTAAGTCAAATCAGCACTCGATTCAAAGTCGATCAATACACTTGAAGTGTTGCCTTAAAGCTAACTTAATTAACAGCCTTTCCACAGAGTGGTAAATGGTAAAACAAGTCGTTGTAGTATCTCGGCTTAGGTCGAAAGTTGAAACGACGAATGTCAGCGGAGAATAAAGAATGGTCCAACTTAAACGCACGTTGTTAATTGAAGTATCTCAATATTTCTTATTAAGATAGAAGTATGGCAATTGTGTCTGAAGCAAAATATCGCCCAATTGTTCAACATTGGGCGATATCCGATGGTCCATATTTTCAGAGACTCTGAGAAATAATAGAGGTTCAGTGTCGTTATTGTGGCGAATTATCTCATATTTTAAATATCCACAAAGAAAAAAGTCCAACGTTATCAAATCACACGATCGTTAGAAAACTCATTTATTTCATTTCTCGCAAAAGAGCCATTGTTTCTTTGGCTGTCACACCATCCTGTTGAAACCACATATCGTCCAGGACTTTATCCTCAATTGCTGATCACAAGGAGTCGGTTCTCATCTCGCGAAAGCGAACACCATTCACGATGACTGTTTGCCCGACCTCAATTTCGAAGAAGTAAAAGTAGCCCATTTACCGTACCAAAAAGTAACTCTTCGTGGATGCATCGACTTTTCAATAATCACACGTGGATTTTTTAATTGCCTGAATGCGACAGTTCTGCTTGTAAACGAATCTATTGTGAACACATTTGGTCGATTATGCTGACCAAAAAATCTCGTAGTGCACGAAATGCATTTTGATTTCAATTTTTTTGTAAGAGGCTTCAACAATCTTTTCGCGCTAATAAATTGTGTACCTCTTCATGGTTGAAGTTGTCAATTACTAAAACAAAGTAGTGTCATCTAAGGTTGACAAAACTTTTTACGTTAAGGTGTGACTCACAATTAACATCTTTCATTAGGTTTGGACCACCCTTTACACGTTCGTGTTGAAAACTTTTCCAGTAGCTTCACTGTGAGATTCCCACTTTAGACGCTTTACCATGTGGATAGCTGACATCAACCTATAGAGTGATGTACAAATGTACTTTTACTACTGGGCGTATAATTCTCAATCGCTATGAAGACTACTTTCCTTAAATATTCACAATTGTTCGCGATGACCTGCAATTGAAATAGGTAACGTCATGATTTTATGAACGGCCGTGGTGCGATTGTTAGTGTGAACAAATAGCTTACAAGTAACCACCAAGTTTCTAATCGGGCATTTAAAAAGAAAATTTCGAGTTGAGTGTCAATTCATGAAATTGGTATGACCCACAAAGCAGCAGGGAGTAATAGGGACAAATAAACCCATTTAGAAGTTCTATCTGCTAGGAAATCTGTGGGAGCTATTGCCTTGTAACGATTGTTCATCGTTTCACATTTTGGCATAAAGCAAAGCGTCAATAATAATAAATTAAATAAATATTATTATGTCTGATTTGTGTGTCAAAAGAAGCACCCTACACAATTTTTGCTGGTCAATCTTTCGCCCCCAATGCCTTTAAGAGGTAGTGTTGGAAAAAATCTTGGTCATGGATAGAAGCATGGTAAGATTGCTGAATAGCACCTGGGGCTTCAAATTCCACGACAGCCGGTTCTATGTACAGGATTGAGCCGAGGCAGCAATCTTCGACCAAGGGCTGTCACCCAGGCACTGCGTGTGCTGCAACAACAATAATTTTAATTCTACGAGAAAATGTATACATAAAGCTTATTTTTAATTTATTGAGGAAGCTTGCTTACGTTTAAAAAAAAGCTTTTTCTCCCTTAGCTCGATATCTCCTATTTTTAATCTTAAAGAGCTCATGCCCATAAGCCATCCTTGCGCAAAATTTAGGATCATAGGTTAATTTGATTGACTGCTATCGCCTTTGCGCGGACGGACGGACATGTTTAGATCATCTTAATCAATAGTCAATCAATAGTAAATAAAGCTTAAGGGATCTCTAACCAACATTTCGGGGTGTACCAAAGGGAATTACATTTTCTTAATTTAAAAAAAATATACTAGAATTTAGCAAACGCTTGCGTACTTTATCTGCTCAGCCACTATAACAACCTTGTAGTTTTTGAGTGCGCAGACCACTGTGCATCACATTCCAAATACAATCTGAATAACTATGCAACGAAAGTAAGACACATAAAGAAAAAAACATTGAATATAAGAAAGTCAGGCATAAATAAAACATGCGTTAAGAAAATTTATGAAACACGTGGAGCAACTTGGCTCAAGCTTCAATGCCTCAATGCCCCGAACGATAGACCGGACAGAGAGGGCGGAAATTTGTGACTTGGCGCATTGGATGAGTTAAAAGGTGAACATTTCTTTATGAAAAGGCTCAACTTCAACACATACGAGTACCGTCAGATATGAATACATAGTATACATATACGAGCATAGTTGTCTATGTAGTTGGGAGTGTGTAAATCGCTATCGCCGGTGTCTGAGATGTTGGGTGATGTTCAATGGGCTGGTGGTTGCTGGTAGATGAATGTGTATATAAATGAAATTTACTGTTATTTATCTTCAAACATTAAACATTAATGACTTCAACGGGGAAAGTAAAAAACAAACATTTTTTATATGTGTGTACGAGTATATACCCCACACATATACACATATAGAGTAGTGTTCTACATGTGTGAGTGTTTTGTGCACACACACACATATGAATATTTGTTTTATGTTTGAATTTCCGTGTATATGTGCGTGAGTATGTGTGCATAACTTTAAGTCCCTTTATAACAAAATATAAATAATAAATTACTACGTAATTAAATTACTACAGTGTTTCTCCTCTTTGTTTGTGTATGCGTACTGCCTTTTCCTTTCTTTTTCTACTTTTCTCCACATCCCAAATATTCAAACAAAAACAGCAAAAAACCTAGAGTTGTGCAGAATAAAAAAGGCAGCAGAACATCAAGCTGACAAATGGTAAACATTGAGCAAAGAGTTACTTCTGGCTGAAGTGAAATCTAGCAAAACGCACACACACACCAACAAAACCGACCGAATCTTTCGAAACGCTCGTCGTCATAGTATATTTTTAAAGTGAATGTACAAAATTTGGTAGGCCACATTATTTATAATGTACTTTATAATGTAAAACATTATCTTAATTTCCTAGATTTTGAGATCTGTTACAACTTCAAAAAACAGACATTCTTAAAAAACCGGTTTTTATTTTTGAAATTAAAAAACAGCTAACTTGGTTTTAGTTATATCGAAAAAAAAGTGTGATGGCCGAGCAACAGTTTTATCGAATCGACCTACATGTTTTTCTATCCAGTTACAATTAAGAACTGATCTCGATGAACTAGTGCACATTATTTATTTCTAATCCGCACCGACACAGGGAAATTTGTATGGGATTTACCACAAGGTGTATAGCAATGCAAAAGGTTGTCACGGAACCGAAATTGCGGTAAAATCAATGTGCAGCCACGAAAATCAATGTCATTGACATTTTCTTAACATCTTGTCTTCTATTAAAGCCCTCTTCAATTCTAATTTTTTTTAATGTTGATATTCGACGAATTTTTTTTTTATTTTACCAAAATTGCGCATAAGTCTTAAAAATCCAAAGCAGTATTTAAGTTTTTGGGACCGTCATAATTACTGAGGTTATGGGCAAATCAACCGTTTACGTTTAGCTCTTTTGTTTTGTTTCCGTCTTTCGCTTTTACACATTGAACAGGGATTTTTATGTTTGTTAATAAAATAAAATTCAAGAGTTAGTGGTCGCCAATTGTTTTTTCTTTAGAATTTTCGCATTATTCTAAAAAATCGAAAAAATAATTAATTTTTAGGGGCCACAACACTTGTTGAAGTCATGTTCAAAAGACTAGTAAAGAAAGTTTTGTTTTAACCCTCGAACTGGCACATGGTTCTGGCCAGACATATTTCATTTTCATGCTTCAATTTAACATACTTCTATTTTAGGTACATGGCTGTAATTTCAGGTAATCTCCCAAAATATTGTTGGCTTTCGATGTATAAATTAAAAATTGAAAAAAAGTCCTTGGAACAGGACAAAAAGCCAGGACAAAAAGCCAATAATCCGCACATTGTGGCTCAATCAACAACTCGTATAGCATTTGAAGCGTACTTTGGGATACCTCTCAATATAGCAAACCTTAATGTGGCTTCACGCAGTGGTCCAGGCACATTAGCTGCCAAAAAAGATTGCAGAATTTGTCTGCAGCAAGGTGACAAAATTCGCCGTAAGACACGCTTTTTTTTTGCTGCAAATGCAACATTCCTGCTTGTCAGCAACATTCAAAAGTAGATTATTTATTTTTTTTTGGCTTCCGCAAAATTCTGAACAAGAAAATTCAATGTATTCTTCATAATAATTTTCTATTTTGTCATAAACATTTATTACTTTACCCATAATAAAGAGAAATATATATAGAACAAAAAAAAATTGTTGCCCTTTTCATTCCAAAGATTTTTTCAGGTCTATTTTTTCTTCCTCAGGTAGCTAATAACATAGTAAAAAGAAATAGAAACACAAAATATAACAAATATTTTCCTATCTTAGTAAAAAATTTAACGGCAAACAGCACTTATTTCCATACAAATGCATGTAAATGTATAGGAGTCTGGCCAGGCACCATGTGTCAGAACTAAGGGCTCAAAATATGTGCCTGACGAAGGGTTAAAAATGTTATTTTTTTTTTTAAAAAATTCAATTTTTTTTTCCAAATTTTCGCAGTCGTTGATTTCTCTAAAATATTAATAAAATCGCACTGAATTTAAAAAATCTAAAACAGTCTATACATTTTTGGGACCGCCGTAATTGTATTTATGTGCAAAGGATGTTTTGGCCATTATATTCGAATATTTTTTAACCACTCAACCCCCAAAAAAGGAGCCTTTCATTCGATTATAAAGAAGCGTTCTATAAACTTTTTAAGCAAAACAATTTTAAGGTTCGTATTGAATATTATGAACAAAATATATGTATGTGTGTGCACAAATATATCAAATTAGGGCTTATATAATTTCGTCACGAATAGGACATCTGCGATTTGACAAAATTTGTGGCTTTGACATATGGGTCTCATGTCCTTAAGGCGCCGAACAATAGCTCCTGTCGAACATCGACGTTGCCACATCAGTCTAATTATTCACAAAATTTTAAGAGGGTTTTTTATTTCCGGTCTGGATCTAGAGACACTTAGGCTACAAATATCGGTACCAAAAACAATGAAATTTTCTCACCAATCTGAAGACAAGATAGTCCACATGGCCCCCAAAAATTCGGTCCTGGACTTCCCAGCTACAACCATATTATCCTCCAGTACTGTCAATACCTTTCTGAAACACAGCCAATGCTGGAAAGTAAAGCAGCTTCGTTCTAGCGAACTTACGTATTGTCCATATTTATTTCACGAAAATGTTTTTCGAAATGTTCAAAATTAACGGATTGGTTTGGTATAAAATCTATAACTTTTTATACCCTGCACCACTCTGTAGATCTGGATATTATAAGTTATATTTATGACAAATGTTCTTAACGTCCAAAAATATTTGAGCTAGACCGACCTTTAAGTGTACCAATCTACTTAGAATCACTAGCTGATTCCTTTTAACGATATCTGTTTGTCGATCCGTCCATCTTAAGCTTGAATCACTTCAGGTCACATTTGTTGTCCGTTTGTCATGAAATTTTGCAGAAGTAAGTTTTTTGGACGAAGTGCGAACGCTATTGAAATAAAAGAAAATCGGTTTAGAGATGTTAGCTCCCGCAGCCACATCTTACATCCAATATTGATGAAACTTAGCAGTTTTTTTGACCAAGGAACACCGTTTTTGAAATTAAAGAAAATATCTTAAGATTAGATATAGCTCCCATACATGCATGTACTTAGCACGAGTAAGTTTTCTGGGCCAAGGAACACCGTTATTGAAATTAAAGAAAATCTATTCAGATTTAATTATAGCTACCACACAAGCATGTCTATCCGATTTTATACTTAAGCTCTCGAAGCCACATATTTCATCCAAATTTGATGAAATTTGACACACGTTTGTTTTTTGGGCTGACGGCTGGCGGACGATACTAAAATCGAAGAAGATCGGTTCAGATTTACCTACTCGAATAGCTCCCACATATATCGGGTGATCAATCTAGAGGTATTTTTCTCAAAGTAAAAAACAATACAGCAATTCAAATCAAGTTTGGAATCTTTATTGTTCATTTGAATGGACATTTTATGCCTTTTATATTTTTAACATAATTTCTTTCAAATGTTGGCCGCAACTTCGCCTCAGGGTATCCATTCTGTGGGTCAAATTTTGGATGACTAGTTCGAGCATTTCGACCGGTATGGCGTTAATGACACACGTAGTGTTGGCTTTTGAATCGTGGTTTGTCAGCATATATTTTGGACCTTACGTAGCCCCAAAGAAAAAATCTAAAGGTGTGATATCACACAATCTCGGCGACGAACTCAAAACGCTCTTGAAATGACCTCTCAATAGATCCATTGTTTGAGTAGATGTATAGCAAGTGCCACCGTCCTGTTGAAACCAAATGTTAAGACTACTGGCTTCAGTTTCATGGCGCGATAGCGAGCATTATTCACGGTTACGTTCCGGTCATAATCTTTTTAAAAAAAATAAGGACCGATGATTCCACCAGCCCATAAACCGCTCCAAACCGTGGTTTTCTCTGGGTATAATAGCACCTCTTGAACCTCTTCTGATTGCCCTTCAGGCCAAATGCGGCAATTTTGTTATTGATGTTGCCGTTGAGCCAGAAATGGACCTCATCACTGTACAAAATTTCGGTCGGAAACTGCGGATCTTCTTCGAGCTTTTGAAGAGTCCAAACACTGAAACGGTGACGTGCAGAGGAAGATCGTCCTTTCGTAAAATGCTTCAAGTGGTTCCATACGGTAAGCCAAGTTGTTGAGAACGGAGCCGAATCAATTCCTAAGGGGTTTTCACGTACACTCTCAGCTACTGCCGCTATGTTTTCAATAATTCGAGCAGGATGTGGTCTATTAGGTCGAGTATTATCCAATATTTAAAATTGGCTTTCAATGTTGGCGGTGGCAATCCGAATAGCGCGTTCGGCAGGCAGATTATGTCGACCAAAAAAAGGTCTAAGCGCCCTAAAAACGTTTCTCACCGAACGCTCATTTCCAAAATAAAGTTGTACAGTTTAGAGACGTTGTTCCGGTGTAAGTCTTTCCATTATGAAATGGCAAATAATATTGAAAAAAAAATAAAGTTTAACACAACCTGGCATAATTTTTTACTAAAGGGTGGTCTGATTCAAAACGAATGATGGTAATTTTCTTTTTATTATTTATTATAATAGAGCGATCTATATCAATTATGTGTGAAACAAAATGTCGGTCAAATGCTCGTCACGGCTTCGGTGGCATACCTCTAACCAATGGTCCATATTTTCATTAATTCTGAGATATAATGGAGGTTCAATGTATTTATCTCATCCTTTAGCCCTTGAATTGTTCTTGGCTTATTGACGGACACATTTTCTTTTTAATATACCCGAAGAAAGAAGTCTAACGGTGTCACGTGATCATGGCGGCTAATTAATGATGCCACGACATGAGATAACACGGCCATTGTTTCGTTGGCTGTGTGGCGAGTGGCTCCGTCCGTTGGATCCACATATCGGCCAGGTCCATATCCTTAATTTCGTGCCACAAAAAATTCGTTATCATGTCGCGATAGCAAACACCACTCACGAGTCGATGTTGACGGCTCTTCTGCCAAACTGTCGCGAACTACATCAATGTTTATCGCACTGTTTATCGAACTGGGCGAGCATGCACAGGTGTTTTCACATTTCCTGCAGTCCCGGTTTTATAAAATTAGGCCACAATTCTCGCGATTGTGGATGCATTTGGTCGATTATGCTGACCAAAAAAATCATTAATGAATTTTGACTTTACCGCTCAATTTTGTAAATCTTAACGCGCCGCTCAATTGTGTAGCTCTTCACGGTTGAATTTGTCAAACACTGAAACAAATAAATGTCAAATTAAATTGGGCAAACGGTAAGGTGTGACTCACAATTAGCATCGTTGATTATGGTTGGGCCACCCTATAGCTTTAAATTGATAAAACTATCACTGACATTAAGTGTTTAAAAATACTTCATTTAAATGTTTTCCGCGACTTCGCCGTTGTTGGATCATTGAATACGATCCGACTTTCATCCCTCTTTTCATCAATTTCCGCAATAACTCTCGAACTATGCGAGTAATGTAAGCTTTTTGAAGTATTCAACCCGTTCTATATGAGTTATGTGAAGACTTAAGGCTTTACATAAATCTAGAATAAAATCATGTTGGCCAGTCTGACTAAACAAAATCACAGAAATCACTCTTTCTTTATATTCCCTTTGAAACAAATACGTATACCCGTATTCGGTGCTGCTCTTCGCTTAATAAAAAGGAACACCATGGCCTAGCAGCTTAAAGGCGTAAACTTTGTCTTTTTAATATCGCTTCACTAGCGTCTCGGTTCCGTGTTTTTGTACAGCAAATAATTTAAATGCGTGCGTATGTACTCGTATGTGTGTGGTACGAGAGCAATTAGCAACCAACCAAACAGACGGTCGACACACATACTGTCAACCGCGCACCTACACCACCAACACCGCTACCGACACCGCCACCAGAGAGCTAAATACAGCTCATAATTAAGTAACAAATAACACAAATATTCAAATAAACAAAAAGCGACAAAAAAACGCAACAGCAGCGTCAAATATACGGGCGCACTTCTCACTATACGCAGCCTGCCACTTCAGCAACTCTCGACTGTTGTGTTTCCGTTGCTTCCACTGATATTTTCCTGTATTCTTGTCGTTCGCTCTTTCTGGTCGCTATCCGGCGTACGAAAATTCTATTATAATTTATATAACTCATACATCATCATGTGGGTCGTTTTTGCTGCGTGCGTTGAATAAGTACGACCTCGTTATTGGTGCTGTAACATGTGTGTCTAGTCATGTTTTAGAGAAGAGAAAAACAGCGAATAACGCAAACAAAAATAGGTGGGCCTAATTAGACGGAGATATATCAATTAGGAAAACAATGCCGGTAATTATTGTTGATATGTTTGATTGTAGATAATGGTATGGTGCATTGCGTTGCGGCTCGTTTCGGTGAAGTACAGGTTTTTGACAAATTTTGAAAATTTCAGGAGGCACGTAATAAATTGATGAGGCCGATAGCATTCATTGGTGGTCGCATTGGGTTTGCCAGCCTTAACATTTGATAAAATTTGGTTTTTTGGGGGAAAATATTGTAAAAATGCTTACTCATGATGATGAAAAATCACAGTTTATATGGATTTACTAAACCAACTGGTCATAAAGCTTAAATTTTATTATACTGTTTAGTAATGAAATTGTCCTTATGAAAGCAACCTCCTGAATCCGAATTAAAAAACAGTTTTAACTCAGTATATACAGTAAAGATACTTTTCCAAAGCATTTGCAGTAGATGAACTTAAATATGTTTAGAATATATCAAAAGCTTAGCATGTTTGAGCTAATTGGATGCACGTTTGACTTTACATTGGCTCACCAGCAGTTCTGAAGGGAATGAATTGCATACAGATTTGTCATACAGAAATAACATGCCTAGTCTCAAATCTAGTTTAACAGCTAGAAAACATTCTCTGATTTTTAGCAAAAACTCCAAAAATTTAGTTAGTTCTGGATGACTTTTCTCGATTATTTATACTCTCCACAGAATCATCGAGCGTATACTTAATTTGCCATTTCGAAATAGCAAATGGTCGGAGATCTTATTAACTAACGCGTGATCCATTTTGAGGTTCCCTACTTTTTTAAAGAAAAAAAAAACACACAAAACTCAAATTGAATGGGGAATGTTTATTATCATTTGAAAGAACCTTAATTGGCATTTATTTTTTTGATGATTATGTCTACCAAATGTTGGCCGTGGCTACATCTCAGATGGCCCATCCGTTGAGTCCAATTTTCGATGACTCGTTCGAGCATTTCAACTGGTAACTGACGATTTTTTTTTTATATATGCTTTATTTGAATTATTGAATCTGTTCCAAAGGAGCCTAACAATAAGTATGTATACGAATCTTAAGTATAACTCAATAAAAAATCCTAGTATGGATTTCTTGTAATGTGGATCTCTGCTAATTGGCAGGAATTTAAATTAATTTGGTCAAAATAGTATATAACTGGTATGGATCACATGTCTGAGAATTTTAAACCTGGTTTGGCTTAAGCCTCGTAATAAAGGGCCAGACCCAACAGATCATCAATGAAAATTAGAAATAAAGAGGGAGAAAGGACAGAGCCCTGTGGTACTCCTGCAGTAAGCCTATGTTTGTTGGAAGAGAACCCATCTACAACAACTCTTATAGTGCGATCTCTAAGAAAGCTCGATATAAAACGAGCGAAAGTATCACCGACACCAAAAGCCATCAGCTTTGATAAGAGTGCACCGTGCCAGACTCTATCAAAAGCCTTGGAGATATCCAGAGCCACAACCTTACTCTCACCAAACTGGTGGATACACCGACTCCAGCGCTCCGACAAGAAAGCCACCAGGTCTCCCGTAGAGCGATTCCTACGGAAGCCATACTGTCGATCACTAAGCAGGTCGTTGGACTCTAGATACCTCACAAGATGGTGGTTAACCATGCTCACCATTACTTTAGAGAGCGCACAGCAAATCGCGATTGGCCGATAATTTGCAGGATTATTGGCTTCAGCCTTTTTGGGGATTGGCTGGACGTTCGCAACCTTCCAACACGCTGGGAAGACTCCCGCACGATAAGCAAGGTTGAAAAGGTTGCGTAATGGACGGGCTAGCGTCGAGCAGCACTTACATAGACAAGTGTCGAAATACCACGCGGGCCTGGGGACTTATTTACGTCGAGCTTCGCAAGAACCCTTTTAAACCCACGTGTTCGAAAAAATATCTGAGGCATGGAACTAGATACGTTTTCGATCAGGGGGAGTGGTTGATTGCTTTCCGGCAAGGAAGAATTTCCTGCAAACATTTCAGCCAAGAGGTTAGCTTTATCAACCGGGTCAGTGAATGCCTGATCGTCTTTAAAAAAGTTGGGAGAGATGATGAACTATCCTTTACTCTTCTTTCAAACGACCAAAAGCTCTTACTTCCCCTGAGGGAAGCAATAACCTTTGTACGTAGTCGTTGTTCGTGTAGAAATTTTTCACGCCTAAGCACTCTGGCTCACGAAGTTCATGCCTGTTCAGTACTGGCGTTTTTGTTCAGGCGCCAAAATCTGAACGCCTGACAGATCTGACAGAATCCCTGCATGCCTGGTTAAACCAACTGTTTTTGGCTGGTTTAGCCGACATAACTTTATTTGAAATAAATGTCTTCATTCCATAAAAAATTATATTTTTGATCAATTCAGCCGCAGCATTTACGTCGTTGTCCAGAAAACAAAGTTTCCAATTAAAATGCTGGAAAAAGTGGTTGAGCTCAGCCCAACGTGCCTTTCCGTAGAAAATAAACTGTCCGCTTTGGGGCTGGTATCGAAGCGACACGAAGAGCGGAATACGAAAAGGATGCTGAAATAATGCAGTGATCAGAGTTACCAAGAGGTGCAAGGACATTACCATCGTACTTTTCAGGGTGCAAAGTTAAGTAAAGGTCAAGAATGTTATGTTGGTGCCCTTCTACACACGGAATATGTGTCGGTTCATTCACTAGTTGCGTCTAGTCATTTTGTGCGGCGAAGAGCTCGGCGTATTGGCCCTGCGTAGTTGTATGGCTCGAATGTGAAAGCCAGGCGGAATTGTGGACATTGAAATCTCCAGCAACGACAATTTCACTGTCCGGATACTTTTCCAAAACTTTCGATATTGAATCGGAAAGGGCGTCAATGCCGTTAAGGAAGCCCCCTTTCTGAGTTTGGACTCCTATAAATAAACCCAAAATGTAGTACGTGTGTTCCAATCCTGAACTTAACCCAAAGGGAGTGAAATTCTGGATCTTGTGAGCATAAGTGTTGCTGGCTCTGAAACACTATGTCATTACGTGTACATGTACCACAAGACCTCTGTGGGAAATAAAAAGAGATGGGGTGTGGTACCCAGGAACGTGAAAATCCTGTGGATCAGAATCCTCACGGACCTAAGTCTCACTTAGACTAGAACATCAGGCCTATGAAAATGAGTATGAGAAATCACAGCGAAAAAATTCGCACGCAGACCACGTATGTTGGCGAAATGAATGTTAAATTTACAGAGTGTTCGCGATATTATGTAGAGTGAAGAACTCTAGTTATGTATGTATAACGGATAACTCTAGAATAGCAGAGTGGACGACGTAATTTAGGTTTTGTAGGTTTTTCGGGTTGACTGTTTTGAGCATCACGTATAAGAGCATTTAAGCCACGTGACGTAGAATAAAGGATTCTACACAGTCTTTTTTGAGTGTTCGTCCGCGATTGATATTGACTGTTTTAAAGATCTCGTGTAAGAGCATTTAAGCCACGTGACGTAGAAAAAAGAATTCTACACAGTCTTTCGGGCGCGTGTGTTCGCGATTACTGTTACGGATGAAGCACAAGCGAAGATTAGAAAACACTGCGTTCGTTTCTCCAAAGTCTCAAAGAGCTTGGACAGCTCAATAATTGTCTAGCATGGATATTATCATGCCGTTCGAGCTTCTCTTTGGGCTTTATATTGATTTTTTGAATTGCCTCTTTAACGAGAGGTATTTTTAAGTCTCGGTGGATGCTGTCATTCCTCATATACCAAGGGGCACCGGTAATGAGCCGCAATGTCTTCGATTGGACTCTTTGGATTTTGTCGAGTTTGCTCGAGCTGGGCACCGTATAACCAGATAGGTTTGATTGCACTGTTGTATAGCAGGACCTTATATTCAAGGCTTAGTTTTGAGTTCGCGTTTAGGAGCCAGTGAAGTTGATGGACCTTAAGTTTCAGTTGAGTTTTCTTGCTTTCGATATGACTTCTCCAGGTGAGTCGGCGATCCAGGCTGATTCCAAGGTATGTAACATGATCAGATTGACATAAAGGAATATTGTTTAGTTCCAATGTCGGACAAGTGCTAAAATTCAGTGTGAAAATTACCTGTGTGCATTTCGCCTCATTGACTTTTATTCTCCAGTCAGAGAGCCAAGATTCTACTCGTCTGAGATGTACATCTAGCTTCATAGATACAATATTCTGCTTTTTATATGCGGCCATTATAGCGATATGGCGGCAAAAGTGGATGTTAGCACGTTTGGGCTGGTAGGGATATCTGCGATAAACAGAAGGTAAAGGATAGGCCCCATGACGCTTCTTGGGGCACACCTGCTAGTATTTCACGGTCATCGGTGACGTGTTGCCCACATTTGACTCTGAATCTGCGGTTTCCTAATTAAGACTCAAGAATTCGATGCGTATTTGCCGGCAAGTATTTGCAAATTTTGTAGGTCAAGCTAAAGTGCCAGACTTTGTCAAATGCTTGAGCAACATCCAGAAATACGGCGCAGCAATATGCTCGCCGTTCAAATGATTTTTCAATTGCTTGGGTCAGACGGTTTACTTGTGACGAATGACACGAGTGATGTTTTGCCCCAAGGCCTGAATCGAAGCGGGTTTGTCCGCATAAACTTTAGACTTTACATATTCCCACAGAAAAAAGTCTAACGGTGTGATATCACACGATCTTGTTGTCCAATCGACAGGCCCAAAACGTGAAAGTATCTGCTCAATGAAGTGTTCTCTCAATAAATCGATCGATTGATGCGATGTGTGGGAAGTGGCGCCGTCTTGTTGAAACCAAATGTCGCCGAGATCACGAGCTTCAATTTCAGGCATCATTTTTTAAAGAAATATGGACCGATGATTCCACCGGCCCACAAACCACACCAAAACCGTGGTTTTTTCTGGGTGAAGTGGCAGCTCTTGAACCTCTTCTGGTTGCTCTTCGTCCCAAATGTGGCAATTTTGCTTGTATATACCCATTGAGCCTGAAATGGGCCTTACCGCTGAACAAAATTTGGCTCGAAAACGTCGGATCGTCTTGGAACTTTTCAAGAGCCCATAGAGCGAAGCGATGTCGCTTGACAACGTCGGGCGGCTTCAGTTCTTGCACAAGCTGTATTTTGTACGCTCTCAATTTAAGACATCGACGTAAAATGCGCCAAGTCGTTCCATACGTAAGTCCGAGTTGCTGCGAACGGCGCCGAATCGACTCTACACGGTCTTGGTGCACACTCTCAGCTACGGCCGCTACATTTTCTTCACTGTGTGCTGGACGTGGTCTATTCGGTCGAATATTATCTAATAATGAATGCTGGGTCTCAAGATGGGCGATGATGTTGCGCACATCTATCAATTTTCAGAAGCGAATTTACACCTTTAACGCCGCGTCTCTATAAAATGCCGATCGGCATTTTATATGCCGATCGGGGCGCTAATGCATTTTATAGAGAAGTGGCTTAGAGCTAAAACTCTTACACGCAAAGTTGCCGACATAAACGAGGTGAAAACCCATCGCTTAAAAAGTGTTAGATGCTCTTATTCGGATTTGAAAGTGGGTTTACTAGGCATAATAGTCGTACACACTTCCACCATACCATGCCGGCCCACAGTCTTATTAAAACTATCCAAAAATATTTTAAATGTCACAATCATAAGTATAAGGCGAGGGGAGCAAATCTATACAAGACTTTGTGCAATGGCATACTAAAGGGTGGTTAAATTTCAAGGGCCGATGTTGATTTTGAATAAAATACAAATTAATTAGAAAATTATTATCATTTCTTTTTATTATTCAATTACGAGGGCGGTTCGGAAAGTTCTTAGCCTATCAATGAAAGAGAATAGTTAGTTTTTCAAAAATATTTTTATTTTTCAATATAATCTCCTGAAACTTCAATACACTTGGTCCAACGCTTATCTAGCAATTCTATCCCTTTATTAAAATAGTTTTCCTCAAGGTCTTCAAAATAGTGGTTTACAGCTGTAATTGCATCTTCATTTGAGGTAAAACGCTTGCCAGCAAGGAATTTTTTTAGATTTGGGAACAGGTAAAAGTCACTGGGAGCTAAATCAGGAGAATAAGGTGGGTGGTCAAGCAACTCGTACTTTAATTCGTTGATTTTAGGCATTGTTGAAATACTCATGTGCGCTTTTGCGTTGTCTTGATGAAAAATTATTTTTTTGTGTTGTAAGCCAGGACGTTTTTCTCGAATTTGTACATTTAATTGATCTAAAAGGTTGCAATAGTACTCTGAATTTATTGTTTTACCCTTTTGCAGATAGTCAATCAATAAAATACCTTTGAAGTCCCAAAAAACCGTTGCCATAACCTTACCAGCCGATTGAATTGTTTTTGCCTTCTTTGGGGCACTTCCTCCAGCTTCAGTCCATTGTTTGGATTGTTCTTTTGTCTAGTGGTGGATCCATGTCTCATCAACAGTTATGAAACGACGCTAAAAATCCATTTTATTTCGCTGAAAACGATCCAAACAAGCTTGAGAAATGTTCATTCTTATGCGTTTTTGGTCGACTGTTAACAAGTGCGGCACCCATCTTGCAGAAAGCTTTTTCATCTGTAGTTCTTCATGCAAAATTAAATGGACTCGATCATTTGAGATGCCCATGATATTAGCTATTTCACGCACTTTTATTCGTCGATCATTTAATACCATATCATGCACTTTGGCTACAATTTCTGTTGTTGTTGCTGTTTGGACGTCCACTACGTGGTTCATCTTCAATGCTTGTACGACCACGTTTAAATTCAGCAACCCAAATTTTTTCTGTTGCATATGAAGGAGCACTTTCACCTAACACATTCACCATATCATTATGAATTTCTTGTCCGGATAAACCTTTTTTATGTAAATATTTAATGACACCACGCATTTCTAATTTTTCCATTGTAAAAAAATCGCGGATGCGTCTTTTGTGAACACCTGTTTCTATATGAAGGAGTTGCCAGATCGAAACAAAATTTAACATGTGTTCATAGCAGAGACGGAAGTTTCCAAAACACTTAACTTTTTTCTTTTTATACCGCGCTTTTTGTGCTACTAAGTATACTATACGAGCGTAGGTTAAAATCCACATAATTTTAACCCTTACGCATGATTTATTTTATATATTTGCCACGCACATTCTAGTGCCTACCACAAAAACAACTTTTTACGAGATTACATTAAAATCGATACGCTTATTCATATGTGACAGCGCATAGAGAAAGGGACCTAAGGGTAAAAAAATAAATTTTCATTTTTTTGATGTGGACAACATCTGAGCATCGAATGAGACCGATCCCATGCCCTAAAAGTGTTTCCTCCCAGAGATATGCGCGTATTATGAAAGTGAAGTCGACGATTCTAAGCGCAAATAGAAAGGGACCTAATCTTTAAAATGGCTCTCCTGAACAAAATTGGTTTTTAACCTTAGGTCCCTTTCTATTTTTTTTTTTAATTTATATTTATTATTTCAAGAAATGTTTACAATGGTAAGTTGCCCCCGCGCCCTTAAGGTATTATAGATAGAGGCTAGTCGACAACAGTAGACAATAAAAAAATAATATCCAACAAATAAATAAATTCAAAGTTATAATGGTTATATATAAAAAAAATATTATAAAAACGTTATTTTAAATTAGTTATACGAAATTAATGTCAGATAAGAAGCATTTCAATATTTTGCAATAAATATTCCTTAAGTTTACTTTTAAAAATCGATATTGCATTTATTTCCTTTAAAATCTGTTGCAAGTTGTTATATTCGACGCTACCCATGTGTTCTATTCTCCGTTTGGTTGTCTTGACACAACTAAATTTTGATGATTTCTGGTGTTAAAATGATGTTGTATTCTGCTGAATCTTATACTGTGGTGACCGATGTAATGTATTATTTAAGAAACATACATTAACAGTTGCATCTAATGTAATCCATAAATAGGTAAAACATTCGTTGGTATATTTTTATACAAAGAAAACGTAGAGTATCTTCTAGGTAAATTATGTATTTGTTTTAGGGCCCGATTTTGCAAAATTTTTAAGGATTTCAAATCGGAATTCTTTTTATATCCATATATCATGGCCATGCAGTTAAGGTGGCTTTGTATCAACGATCGAAATATCAAATATTTACATTTCTCATTATGTTGGTATTTCATTTTGTATAAAATGCCAATAACAGGGGCAATCTTTTTTCGCAGCTTTTCAATATGAAGTATCCAGCATAAGTTTTGTTGCAAATGTATTCCTAAATACTTCACACTCGATACTTCTGAAATTTCTTTACCGTCTATTAAAAGTGAACAATTTTCTTCATTACGATGTGGTTTAAACTTTATAAATTTGGTTTTGTTTGCATTTATTATAAGTTTATTTAGCCTCGCATATTCAACTATTAATGCAGCATCTCTTTCAACGAATGTCTTCAAAACAATATTGTTTTTATAGGGATAAAGTATGCAAAAATCATCAGCATACATAAAAAGCTTTCCAGTTAGTTGAAGGTTATTAATGTCGTTTAAAAATATTTTAAAAAGCAATGGTCCCAAGACGCTTCCTTGCGGCACACCACATTGAACACTTAGAACTGAACTTTTGTTTTTATTTATATGGACATATTGGGTGCGGTTATCCAAATAGCTTCTGAATAGTTAGTTCAAGCTCATTATTCCGTATACCATAAAACGATAATTTTTGGCTCAATATTGAATGATCAACCAAACAAAATGCCTTGGAAAAGTCGTAAAAAATACCACATACACCAGAGAACCCTCTATCGAGCCCCTCGCATATATTGTTTACGACATTAACGACCGCTTCTTCTGTCCCGCAACCCATACGAAAACCATATTGATTTTCGAAAAGCAAATGTTCATCTTCTAAATATTTTGACAGTTGGGATGTTAATAACCTCTCAAAAATTTTATCAATAATTGGCAGCAGTGAAATTGGCCTAAACTTATCCAGTGAGACAGCAATTTTTTTCTTTAGGAACTGGTGTAATTTTATGCATTTTTAATATACTTGGGTACTCAGAGGTTGTAATAGCACAGCTAAATATATTAACCAAATATGGAGTTACTACTTCTGCACATTGAATAATAGCTGCCGTTGATATTCCATCACTTCCAGGACTCTTAGCTTCATCCATATTTGTAATAATTCCAAAAACTTCACTATTATTCGTAAATCTAAGCTTAAAAACATTTGTGTGGTAATTTAGAGTTCTTAACAAATTGCAGTGATCAGATTGACTATATTCAATTTGATTCCTCAAATCTTGCTCTGATTTAAAGAAGTAATCATTGAATCTCTGAGCTTTTAATTGGTCGCACACTGTACTATCTCCTTGGTCATCTAATAGTTTAATTTCGGACTTTGATGTTCTACCTAAGCTCTGATTTAAAAACCTTCAACATTTTCGTCGACATTTTCGTTTTGCGCGTCACATATATGGATGAGGGTATATTTAAATCGGATTAACTTTTTTGCCTTTTCTCCATTATACTTCCAAAATAATATTTGGTATTCTTTAAAGGAAATAATAAAAATCTATAGTTGGTAGCCGCCTACTCAAAAGTTGAGATACCTGTCAGGTGAACTGTCAAAGTTCAATCATAGCTGATGTAGTATCGCCTGTAGAATTCTATCGGAAACTTAGTTTTGATCACTAAAAGACACCCTTGACGCCTTTCAAAATTTACTTCATAGCCTCGGATTACATTTGAATACTTTAAGGTATAGTAGTAAGCTCTAATTAGAACATGCCTTTAGGGTGTATCACGGACACCCAATACGGAAACTTTAGTTTGTTGCAGAAAATCACTATTAAAAGCACTGAAGTTTTTAAATATATTTTCAGCAACAAAATTTACTGAACTACATTTCAGAGAACTATTGATTTACTGTGTTTTGGTAATAAATTGCGAACGACGCTATTTAGATTTAAGGCATTCAAATACAAACACGATACAAATAACATCGACAAGCCCACAAAAACAGAAAAACTAACAAGCCATAAATAAATAACGATTTACGCATTTTCAATATACGTACTAGAAGAACATCGTAAATACACTTGCCTTTGGCTAAATTTAGACTAAATCGTAATTAAAGTGTAATACAAAAATTATATTTAGTATCAATGAAACAACTTGTAAACAAATATAGAGTGTAATTGTAAAAATAATTACAGATGTCTACATTTATACTCGTTCAATTGTAAAAGAACAAAAACCTGAATGGTTAGAGAAAAACTTGTTCAAAAAATTGAAGATGTTGATAAGATATTTTCTAAATGAAGGCCTTCATAAACACTTCAAATGTTCGTATTTATAAATCAACCAAAAGTGTTCATTCTCGCCTTCCAGTTGTGACAGCGTCTAGCCATGTTAATCATAATAATAAATATCTTCAGAACGTACTCTCTTTACATGTGGACTCGCCTTTTCTATGTTAGCTTAATATCCTTTTTTGGGTTTAATTTTTTCTAAACAACTTCGTTTTGTTATCTTGTCCATATAATAACGATTATTCTCTTTTAAACATGTCGTTTAATATGACTACATGCAGGTTTCTTTAGCCGCTTCTTAAATACTTCAATTTATTGCTTTCAATAAACATTTGTTTAGTCACTTTAGTCAGCGCCTTAAGGTTTATTATTTTATTTCTTATACGAATTTGGGTCATGACAGTCGTATGCTTATCATTTGTCATGTCATCACATGTGCCACTTATCTTCAAATAACAGCGATTTTATAGCTTAAGCTCATCAAACTGTTGTTGAGCGAGTCATTGTGTCAAATTGTTTTCGAATAATCAATATCTCATAATAAACTTCAGATATATTGTCAAGTAGTTTCATTGTTAGTTATAAGCTACACTGAAAGAATTTACGCAACATTCTTCTTATTATGTTCTACGAACATTCTTCACACAATTGACGAAGTTTTTCGTACATTTTATGTTTTTTGTGAAGAAGTTTTTACGAATTTACAAACCGACTACTCAAAAAAGCTTCGTAATATTTCTTCATATGTCTTATAAAAAGTTTCTAATTTTTTTTAAAAGTAATGGTAAAAACTTTATTCGTTTTCATAAAAATTAAGTAATTTTCGTAGAAACTTTGAAATTTTTGTTTTATAAGTACAAACGTTCTTCATATAATTTTTCGTACATTTCGTGTATTTTGTGAAGAAGTTCTAACGAATTGAAGAACCGGCTACTTAAAAACCCTTCGTAATAATTTCTTCATATGTTTTATGAAAATTTTCCTATTTTGTATGAATAGTTATCGTATAAATTTTATTCGTTTTCGTAAAAATTTCGTAATTTTTGTAGAAACTTCGTAATTTTTGCTTTATATGGTTTACGAAAATATTCATATTTTCTATGAAATGGCTCGTGAAATTTAATGACTCGTCATTTTGAATGATTTGTCATTTTGAATGATTCGTCAATTTGAATGACTCATCAGTTTAAAGAAAATAACTTTGTGCTTGTGTATAAGTAAAAGGGTAATTCTCATTTATTTAAATGAGACTACAGTATAAGTTTTTTAATTTGTGCCCGTGACTGCTTAAGAAAATCCATATCCAATACATTTTACTATTTTTTTACGTTCAAGTTCAATGATCAAGTCATAATAATCCTAAAAGACAGAATATATGTTAACAAAACTCAAAAGGTTCATAAAAAAGTTTCATATACAGGGTGTACGCCGGGAAGACATACTACTTTGTTTGTTTATAATGTTTGATTTAATGAAAGAGAATAGATCTTATATGTGACCTAAGGGTAAAAAAAAATACAATTTTCATTTTTTTTTGATGTGGACAACATCAGAGCATCGAATGAGACCGATCCCATGCCCCAAAAGTGTTCCCTCCCAGAGATATGCGCGTTTTATGAAAGTGATGGTACACCAAAGATACACGTATTTAAATCCTTAAAATGGCTCTCCTGAACAAAACTGGTTTTTACCCTTAGGTCCCTTTCTATTTTGCGCGTCACATATTGATAAATGTTTTATTTAATGTCGGCAATTATGTAAGGAATACAATATTATTCCCGCCTCACAAATGCGAGTCTGTTTGATCACATTTTTCATTACATTCTCACACATTTCACGCGGTATTTCATTAATTTCATCACGAATATTTTGTTAGAGTTGCTCAAGCGTTTCAACATTTCTTGAAATAACTTGTTGTGGAAAGAGGTCTCGCAGTAATTCCATTGTAATCCTGGCGATATGCGATGTGGCACCGTCTAGTTTATACGTTAATCAAGAACAAAACATGCTGTTCTGGCATTAACCCGTTACTGCCTGTCCATAGATCGACTCGAACGATTTTTATGAAATTTGGAAATTTATGTCCAAAAGACCATAGAAGTTGAAATAAAAAAATATTAATTTAGCCCAACTATTTTCAAAAAACAAATGCCATAAAATGTCCTTTCAAATTACCAATAAAGACTCCTCACTTTATTTGAATTTTTATATTTTTTTTTTGTTCTAAAAAAAATCCCCTATACAAGCAAGGATTTGGGCCATAGGTCACACTAATATATAAAAAGTCTTTAATTTGCATTAAAATCAAAAGTGCCTTAAAATCCCATTAAGAAATATTCTAAGAAAACCAATTGACTTATATTTATTCTAATCTTCAAATAAAAACTTCGTCGCCAATATAGTTATTCCTCCCTTTCAGTCCCTTTCAGTTATTGAAGTTTTTTTTTCCTTTATTTCGTCACTTATTTCCATGATAAGAGTTTCCTTATTTCAATAACATCAATAGAACAATACATCGGCCTTGTCACATCTTGCCCCCTTAACCATCACCACAATAACAACTACAGCAGCCATCGAAAGAAAACAATCTGCAGGATAATCCTGATAGTCTCGAGTATTACATAGCATAAATACAAGAAAACAATAGACGAGTATAAGTATGACACATATGGCCATTCAAGATGATGTAGAATGTGTGCCGGAAACGGAGCCAACACAGAATTTGACAAAGAGCCCAATTTATGTTTGCAAAACGTTGGACGTCGCAAGCAACAACTAATGCCGATATATTCGCATTCGCCCACACATACACTCAAAGACACGCACACACAGATACTCCAATAAACGCAAGAGCCAACCAGCTGAATAAGTTTCATTGTTTTCCTATAAAAACCAAAAGGAAAATCGCATCAGTTTGAGCTGAAAAAGTACCCCAAAAAATATAACAAAAGTGAAGAGGAAAACTTTTATCAATTTATCTTAAGGGCAGCGTTTAATGTTACTGATTGATGAGCTAAAAATAAGAGCACACACACGCATACACATACAATATTCAAGGAATAAAAATAGACGTCATATGTTTTAAACGAAAAAACGACTAAGACTTTGCTGCACAGTGGTGTGAAACGGCATAGAAAGTAATAATAAATATGGAAATTTTTATCGAAACCTCAAAACATAGTGAAGTATAATGCTTAAAGGATTATTTTTATAAAGGGTGATCCATCTAGAGGTATTTTTTCAGAAAAAAATATATAAAAATTCAAATCAAGTGTTAAATCTTTATTGTTATTTTGAAAGGAGATTTTATGGCATTTATTTTTTGAAAATTATTACCTTCAAATGTTGGCAACTGTATTATGGAAATGAGCGTTCGAAGAGAAACGGCAAGATCCGCTGTTTAACCAAAATGTTGTTCAGTAATGAGGCCCATTTCTGGCTCAACGGCAAAGTCAATAAACAAAATTGCCGCATTTGGGCTGAAGAGCAACAAAAAGAGGTTCAAGATGTGCCATTATACCCAGAGAAAAGCACGGTTTGGTGTTTATGGGCAGGTGGAATCATTGGTCCATATTTTTTCAAAAATGATAATAACCGGAATGTAACCCTGCAATGGCGATCGCTATCGCGCCATGATATCGATCTTTATGCTACCTGAAATTGAAGCCCGTAATCATGACGACACTTGGTTTCAACAGGACGGTGCCACTTGCCATACAGCTGCTCATACAATGGATCTATTGAGAGGTGCAGCTAATTTCACGTTTTGGACAGGTGAGCTGGCCGCCTAAATCGAGTGATATCACACCTTTAGACATTTATCTTTGGGGTTACGAAAAGTCCAAAGTCTATACTGACAAACCACCTACGACTCAGGTTTTAGAAGCCAACAATACGCGTGTCATAAAAGCCATACCGGTCGAAATGCTCGAATGAGTCATCCAAAATTGGACCCTCAGAATCTAAACCCTGAGGCGTAGTTGCGGCCAACATTTGAAGGAAATTATATTTAAAAAATAAATGCCATAAAATGTCCTTTCAAATTACCAATAAAGATTCCACACTTGATTTGAATTTTTATATTTTTTTTGTTCTGAAAAAATACCTCCAGATGGATCGCCCTATTCTATTTGTAAAAGGATGAGTAAAATTTGTGTTTTGTTATATTTTCTGGGTCCTTTTAAAGTTTTATTCTGGATTTTTTAAATACTTCTTAGATCCGATTGGTTCCTAAAGTTGTTATGATCATTTGTGGTTTTTAAAAGAGTGAATTTATCCTCAAGCTTTGTCGAATTTATCATATCGGGAGTGAGTGCATCAGCGTCTGG
Source organism: Hydrotaea diabolus (assembly GCA_963513945.1). Lineage (NCBI taxonomy): Eukaryota > Metazoa > Arthropoda > Insecta > Diptera > Muscidae > Hydrotaea > Hydrotaea diabolus. The sequence continues at coordinate 178,732,767 of OY740717.1, forward strand.
TAGACGAAAGTTTTGCCGTTAGTTTGGGACGGCTCATCGGACCATATATTTATGCTGCCGACAATGTCTCTACTCATTTAACGGTATATACAGGGTGGAGCGCAATAATTTGATTATTTGGGAATGAAATAAAAAAAATTATGAACCTTTCAAAAATTTATTTTATATTTTAATTATATCGAACAGTAAGGGTATTTTTCAATTGCACGGTTTTAAATAGAGTATCTGGCAAATGTTGGCCTTTGCTATCCACACGCTGCTGGATACGTTTTCTGAAGGTTTCATGGACTCTTACAAGCATGTCGACTGGTATTCTGCCAATTTTAGCCTCAATATTGTTAATTAGGACTTACAAGGTGTTGGGACGATTGATATACACCTTCGGCTTCAGGTAATCCTAAAGGAAATAATCGCATGGGGCTAAGTGTGGTGAGCGTGTCAGCCAGTTCATATTACCCTCTAAAGAGATAAGCCGTCGAGGAAACATTTGCCTCAAGCAATTCATGGTAACGCTCGCTGAATGTGAAGTGGCACCATCCTGTTGGAACCATGTATCCTCTAATTGTATTGCCTCAAGAGCCAAGAGACTACAGTTCGGAGTTCACAGTTACGACAAGACGGTTAGCCTGGAAAAAGTAAGGGCCAATGATGCCTACTCGTAAAATGGCGCACCATAGAGTGACGCGGTCCAAATGCAGAGGTCTCTGGTGAAGTTCTCTGAGTTTTGTTTCACTCCAGTACCGCGTATTTTGTTTGTTTGCACATCCACTGAAGTGAAAATGTGACTCATCAGAAAAAAACACAATTGCGTCACGGGATATATTTGCAAGAATGTCTTCACAAGAGGTCCGCCGTGTCAAATAGTCATGTGCTGATAATTGTTGGACCACGCACATTTTATATGGGTGAAAATTCGGTTCACCATGAAGAAGCCGGTGGAGAGAACATCTGGAAATGCCAAGAGCAGGTGATTGATTCCGACCAGATCGTGTAGAAGATTGCAGTACTGCTGGTATAACTCTCTCGATGTTTTGTGGTGTTGTAAACCGTCTTCCAGGTCCCAATGACACATGTACTGCTGTCCTCAAAGAAGTTACCCGATTTACAATTGATTGCCTTCCTGGAAAACGTCCGCGTGGGGGAACAGCGAAAGCACGCTGCACTGCAATGATCGAATGCGCATTTGAAAAATACGCTTTAACACAAAATGACCTCTGCTTACGTGTCCTATAAATGGTGGCAACTGAATGGCAGACGAATACAAATCTCCTGTCAGCCACTATAAGCCACGTACACTCTCGACTCTCTTCGACGATTAGTGCCGCCACAGCCTGCAGTGCAAAAAAGCAAATAACCGCTCTTCACCATGTATAAAAAAATATTAACTAAACCATCTTTTGTTGCTTTTCCAACCAACCACTGTGCCTTGGTCATAGCGCAAAAAACAACTAGGGAGAACAGAAAAGGCGGCAAAAAAAGAAAAACGTGGCTGCTGTTAAAGGCCCTTCCCGCCTGAACTGAAACTTATATCTTTTGAAATGATGTGCTAATTTAGCAATTTGTTTATAGATTCCTATGAACATCATCTGACGCCATCCATCTGGCGATAGGAAATGACGATGACGACGACGACGTACAAGAAAAAGTGATCAATAAAAAACAAATCGAGGTTAAGAGGCAGTCGGTTGTTAAAAACATTAATATGGTTGTACCGGCTGGTGGCAGGGTGACTGGAACAAAACAGCGGCAGCAACGTTCCTCGCACATTATTCACAAAGGCAGCAGGACGGCTTGCACCGTTAGCACAATAAGGCACATGAGCAGTGCCTCCTGCTCCTGTTTTTCAGCTCAATATTTTGTAGCTCGTAATGATGACATTCAAAATCACTACTGCCGCCTATTCAGAGTTATCTTTGAAAAATGTTTATGTCTCTGTTAGGGATTTTGCCACACTTACACTTACACATGCAAGTGTATTTGTAGGGATATTCACGCTCGCTCCTGTGTGTTAGTTGAAGTAATTCACAGCGAAAGATTGTGATCTATTTTTGTTTTTTTTTTTTGGTTTTCGGCGTTCATACTGTGTTCAGAGAATAAAGAAACAATTTAAGTCGACATTTACTTTGTTTTATAATCTAATAAAGCACGTCAACATTGTTGGTAAACACATAAAAAACACATGAAAAGACATGTTAAGCATACTTAAGTCTATGTACGTGAACAAAGGACATATACACTCAAACACAGGCAGGCACAAATGCCCACACAAACACTCTCACATATACCAACATGTAGACCAATAAACTGTTAGATACGAAAATACTTAAATTCTCTCAAAAACACACACACACACACTCACAATATTTTGTCTTCTTGCAGCCTCCTTGAGTTTCACACACACTTACTATCTCAGGCAAATGTATGCATTGTATACGGATGTGTCTGTATGAGTGGAAGAGCCCTGCACTTTTGCGTTTATACACACGCACACACACAGACACACATTTGCACATATCTTTTGATTTAAATCTACAGTTGGGGCTAGAGAGGAATGTACAATAATGAAATTCCAAATCTGATTTGATTCTGCTGGCAAAACTGGGTCAAAATTAAGGAGACATCAAGTTTTCGCAAATAATGACACGTCTGGCCGAAGAGTGGTCTAAGGAATATGGGCTCAATGAAAACGAATGCAAGAGCGCATTTGGTGGCGTTCTAACATTTTTGAACTTAACGAAAGTCTGTACTATTTTCTGGTTTACATTGCGTTAAAGAATATTAAAAGATTTAATCCAATGAGACGTGAATAACTTAAAATATGCTCACTGTGCTTATCTCCACGGAAAGTCAGGATTATTAGAGTGAATATCAGCCATTAGGTACGAGGGTTGCTATATATATTTATGGCCTAGGCTAGACACTTAGTGTTGCCTGGCGCCATCTGCGTATCTCCACGGAAAGTTAGGAAATTAGAGTAAATACCAGAGATTAGGTACGAGGGTTGCTATATATACTTCTGGCCTAGGCCCGACACTTAGTGTTGCCTGGCGCCACTGCCTATCTCCACGGAAAGTCATGTAATTAGAGTGAATACCAGAGATTAGGTAAGAGGGTTGCTATATATATTTCTGGCCTAGACAAAACTAAGTGTTGCCTGTTGCCATCTGACATTTCCATTGGAAAGTTTGACAGTTTAACATAAACGTACTCAAACCGTTTTGACGTACGACTATCATTTGTACTGTTTACAGTGACTTGAAAAAATGAATTTGGCAAAAAAATGGAATTAACTCGTGAACATTTTCGTGCGATCATTTTTCACAACTTCACGACGTGGATTATCAAGACAAGAGTGCATCAATGAACTTTAATCTTTGTATGGCAATGAAGCACCATCCTATAGCACTGTGAAAAACTGGTTTAATGAACGAAAGCTCAATGACCAAGGTCGTGAAGGTCGTCCAAAAACGGCCGTTGTGCCACAGAAAATTGATGCCGTGCGTGAACTGATAAGCAAGATCGTCATGTGACATACCGTGAGATAGAGGCATTCTTGGGCATCTCTTCCACAAGCATACATTCGATATTGCATAAACACCTGGCCGTAAAAAACGTTTGTTCTCGTTGGATCGCTTGACAATAGCTTAAAAAAAGGCTCGTATCGACTGGTGCAAAGAAATTTTTAAAAAATACGATCGCGGTGCTCCAAAAGACGTTTATAAGATCGTCACAGGTGACGAATCATGGATCTATGCGAATAAGCCCGAAATAAAACAGCAATCTACCGTGTGGGTCTTCAAAGACGAGTCAGATCCAACGAAAGTTGTTCGTGGAAGAAGCACTTCGAAGCAAATGGTCGCCTGTTTCTTCGGCAAAACTGGTCATGTGGCGACTGTTCCGCTTGAGCAACGTAGGAGGTCAATTCTGAGTGGTACAGTACAATTTGTTTGCCTGAAGTCTTCGGAGAAATTCGAAAAACGAACAAGAAAAGACGAATCATTGTGCACCATGACAATGTGAGCTCTCACACATCGGCTCAAACCAGCGCCTTTTTGACCGGCCAAAACGTCGAATTAATGGGTCATCCGCCGTACAGCCCTGACTTGGCACCAATGACTTATTTTATTTCCCGCACATCAAGAAAAAAATGCGTGGTCAACGATTTTCGTCGCCAGAAGATGCTGTTTAAGCGTTCAAAAACCATGTTTTGGAGGTGCCTCAGTCGGAGTGGATAAAGTGCTTCGACAATTGGTTTGAGCGCATGCAAAAGTGTATAAATCATGCTGGAGAATACTTTGAAAAACAATAAAGCCATTTTTGATGATAAATATTCGCATTTTCATTATTAGGCCAGAGATATATAACGCAGGCTTCGTAGTGTTGCTAAAGTGTTGTATTGTAATAAGAACTTCAAATCTTAATGGCTAAGGCTGTTTCTACAGGGACGAGTGCGGCATTTTGCTTATTTGGGAATGCAATAAAAAAATTATGAACCTTAGAAAAATTTATTTTATATTTGGATTTTATTGAATTGTAAGGGAATTTTAAAATGACGTGGTTTTCAATAGTGTATATGGCAAATATCAACCTTCGCTGTCCACACACTGCTACATACGTTTTCTGAAGTTTTCATTAGCTCTAACAAGCATGTCGACTGGTATTCTGCCAATTTCAGACTCAATATTGTTAATTAGGTCTTCCAAGGTGTTGGAACGGTTGATAAACAACTTGAACTACAGGTAACCCCCAAGGAAAAAATCGCATGGGGCTAAGTCTGGCTCTGAGTCTAAGTCTGAGCGTCCGCGACCGCTAGGGTGAAAAGCGAATCGTAAACGAAAAGCTCACTGCACTGCAATGGTCGAGTGTGCATTTGAAAAATACGCTTCAATACAAAATGACCTCTCCTCACGTGTCTAATGCACAATGACATCTAAACGGCAGACGAATGCAAATCTACCGTCAGCCACTATAATCCACGCACAGTCTCCACCATCTTCGACCAACCGTGCCGCCACAGCCTGCAGTATAAAAAAGCAAATTTCCGCGCTTTACCTTGTAATTATACAACCTGAAATTGACCTCGGTCTATAGCGGAAATTGATTCCAAGTCTTTTGTAACTTATCAGAAGGCGGCCCTTTTAAAATTCAACAACTAGCAGGTCGTTTAGTTCGACAAGTTCAACTTCGAACGAGGTCTCTACTCATTTAACGATTTATCTATACGAAACATTGTTTGATTTTGCATATGCGAAGTCTTAAATTCGAAAAGCGAGGACATAGGCAACACACTGAAACAATTTCTCATACATGTTTTCAGAATGAGAACATTCACTTTCGTTCATACACACACGTCTATCGATGATTTGAAAGTTACTACTTATAGAAGAACTATGTTGCTGACACTACGAAGGCTATGAAGGCGGGCTTTTATTTTTCCATGGTGGTGGGATTTTCATAAGTGAATTACAATCTCCACGCCAAGCGATTTTACTCAAGAACCTTTTGTCAAGGAACATTCTATCACGAATGCCAAAACTTGACGGTATCTGAGGCGAAGAGACGCAAAACCAGTTAATAGAGACCACGTTTATATTTTGCAAACATCACAATTGATAGGAATGGGGCAAGCAAACTAACAACACTAACGTCCCCCCTAAACCCTATGTAGGCGTTTTTACAGCGTGTTATATGCCGGAGCATGTCATTTTAATCTAGGTACCGAGAGAACTTTTGTCACTGTCACGATTATATAACTTCCTTCGGTTTTAAATAGATTGGTTTCGGCCGCCCGGTAATCCTTCGGCTTTACGCCATGGATTAAAAATAGAACTTTTTGTGCGTACGCAAAAAAAAACTTATGATGAAGCATAAGCGTTTTTGCAAACAAAGTATTATCGTTACTTATCAATCACTTGTGTCTAAGACCTCTCTTGTTATTTTTATTATCACTTTGGTTTGCTACGAGTACTACGCACACACTTACACATACAGAGTATGCGCACACATATTTGCACAAACTTTGTGTTTTTGCTTTACCATTTTATTTTTTTTTCTGTAGCCTCTCTGCAAACATTTGCTGCCCTTTCCAACGAAAGCCGAGTGTTGTCTTCCTCCATACCCTTTACACTATTCTGCGTTGTATGTTTTTGTGTCCGGTCCTTTCTGTTGCAAATATGTATAGTGTCCTTAATGTTAATACTTGATGTTCTTAACACTAACACAATGTTGCAATAATACCAGTAACAATGGACGAAGTGTTCAGAATAGGGAAAGGACAAGAAAAGAAACTTGAAATCCATTTCAAGTTTGTAACAAGTACAAAACGAAACGTACTCTCTGCAGGCGTACTAATAGTTATTCAGTGGCGGAATTTTATTGGACAGCCTTCGTTCGAGCAGGTCATCTGAGAGGGCCTCGACATATTTCAGTAAATCATTTCATACAAAGACAAAAATTTTTTTTACTCGAATAATACTTGTTAACAAACAAAAATTCGAACGTTGTTTGTAAAAAATATTTCAAATTTCGCGATTAATATATTAACAAGAAATGTATGCTGTTGATCGAAAATGTTTAAGTTTTGAGGCGACGAAAAATTTTAGTATACAGAGTGGTAATTTAACGTTTTAAATTTGAATCGGCTGTAAAAAAAAAGTTTTGATAATTTTCAAAATTTTTGATTTTATTCGAAAGGTTGAACTTTGTTATTAAATCATGGAAAACCATCCGATGCGTTTTCCTTTCGACCAATGGGCTGAAGATTCTATGGCAGCAGATGAAGAATTTTACAGAAAAATCGTGTTTTCAGATGAAGCTTATTTTCATCTCACTTTCAAACGAAAAGCAAAAAAGACTCCTTTATTTTCTTTTTTATTACTTAGTTAAATACGGGCGGGCATGGCGAGCTTGCAAATTCAAAACGTCCAGTTACCTTCATTAATAAAAATGTTTCTGTAAATGTTCATCGGGCACGGATCAAAGCTAGTGTTTTAACCAGAACTTCTTCAACTCTGACGATAACAAAAATCTAGTTACCGGTTTGGATTTGTTAAACTTACACGCAAATTCTAAAAAAAAATCTGCGTCTATGAACCTTTAAAAATACAAATTTTTCAAAATATATATAAAATTAATTAAATATAAAAAATAATTTATAAATTAAAATTTGACTACATACTATAGGTGTAGTGTTCTCTTTCATATCACTCAAATTTCTGTGAATCCTTTAAGTAAAGCTCAAAAATGTTTTTTTGCCCATTTTAAATTTTAAATAAAATTTTAATCCCCCCCCAGAACAAAGAACAAATAAGTGGACAAATTTAGTTTGGTCGGGCCAAAGCTCATATACCTTCCACCATGAATTACTGTCTTATATGAATATATATGATAATAGGGCGTGGCACCGACGTATTATCTATCAGGGTTTGTTTGTTTCCATGCCAACTCCATACACATCAACTTATATCAGTATATCAGTATTAGTTCACGAATGTTCAAATCAAACGGTTTTTAATTTATAAAACCAATCAGATCTTGCACGCAAAGAAATTCCAGAACTGTTCGTAAGGTTTTGAAGTTATCGCATTAGCGACCACTTACTCGTTTAATAAGTGGGTGTGGAATCTTTATTGGTAATTTGAAAGGACATTTTATGGCATTTATTTTTTGAAAATAATTACCTTCAAATGTTGGCAACTGTATTATGGAAATGAGCGTTCGGTGAGAAACGGGAAGTTCCGCTGTTTTCGACCAAAATTTTGTTCAGTGATGAGGCCCATTTCTGGATCAACAGCAAAGTCAGCCGCATTTGGTCTGAAGAGCAACAATAAGAGGTTCAAGAGATGTCATTATACCACGGTTTGGTGCGGTTTATGGTCTGGTGGAATCATCGGTGCATATTTTTTCAAAATTGATGGTGGCCGGAACGTAACCGTGACTGGTGTTCGCTATTGCGACATTATATCGATCTTTATGCTACCTGAAATTGAAGCCCGTAATCTTGACGACACTTGGTTTCAACAGGACGGTGCCACTTGCCATACAGCTACTCAAACTATGGGTTATTTATTAAGAGGTCATTTCGAAAAGCAGCTAATATCACGTTTTGGACAGGTGCGTTGGCCGCCTAGATCGAGTGATATCACACTTTTAGACATTTTTCTTTGGGGTTACGTAAAGTCAAAAGTCTTTGCTGACAAACCAGCTACGATTCAGGCTTTGGAAGCCAACATTACGCGTGTCATTGAAGCCAAACCGGTCGAAATGGTCGAACGAGTCATCCAAAATTGGACCCTCAGAATGGAAACCCTTAGGCGTAGTGGCGGCCAACATTTGAAGGAAATTACGAGTATATTCAAAAAATAAATGCCATAAGATGTCCTTTTAAATTACCAATAAAGATTCCACACTTGATTTGAATTTTTATATATATTTTTGTTCTGAAAAAATACCTCTAGATGGATCACCCTATAAAAGACAAGTATCTACACTTTATAGAAAATCAAAAATTTCAGCTTAAACATTTGATGGATTTGATAACTTTTATCAAGTATATAAGTATATATTCAACATCTCTTGCAATTTATTTATTAATATGGCGAAAAGTGTTGGACTGCCTAAAAAAGGCCTTTTTTCTTTAACGGTAATTCTGGCAATCCGCCACTCTTTCCGCCATTGGACACAGTCACACGTACACGGTGGAGACAGACAGACGGACAGACATGTACGTTGGCAAAGGTTTAATGGTGTATTTAAATGTCACATTAGTGTAACAAAAGGCCATGAATGGCTGGCTAGAACTGCTCCGCCGTTGTCATGGTCGGACGAGCAAACACCCAATGGGTCCTAACACCACCACTTCTACTTCCACTACTCTAATTGTAAGCAGATTTGTTTGGCAATGTGATCTGGATTAAAAGTGTTGAAGTATGGGGATTTTTGTTCCATTTCATTCCATTTCGCTCGGTTTTAGTTTTGTTTTATTCTGCCGCTTACGTTGCTGGGCACTGTATGGCGATTGTCATTGTTTGCAGTGCATTTCAGCATGTCCTTATCGCAGTTCAGTTCGGTTAGGTGTAATTACAGTATTACATTGGAAAGCATGTATTTCAAGGTAGGCTGAGTGGGACATTGATTGATTATTTAGTGGGATTAAATGCTTAAAATCTTTGCTGTGCTTTAAAAACGACACAAAGTATACCACTCAGTGGGGGTCGTAATTTTTGAGAAGCTATGTGAATAGTATCACATAACGAATAGTTGGAGTAAATCGTAATTTCGCTATGGAGTTGACAAACAAAAAAAAAACAAAACAAAAAACTCACAATTAGTCAGGAGCAGAGATCGATTACTTATGCAAATTTGGGAGATTTTTCTTCTACTTTTTGTTAATCCTAAAGGTGTTACATTCATTTGTTTTAATCCAAATGTTATAGACTTTGAGTTTAGTGCCTTTATTGCCTCTACCAGTAAGTATATGTGACAGCGCATAGAGAAAGGGTAAAAAAATCAATTTTCACTTTTTTTTTGATGTGGACAACATCTGAGCATCGAATGAGACCGATCCCATGCCCCAAAAGTGTTCCCTGCCAAAGATATGCGCGTTTTATGAAAGTGAAGTCGACGATTCTAATCCAAAAGTTATAGACTATGAGTTTAGTGCCTTTATTGCCACTACCAGTAAGTATATGTGACAGCGCATAGAGAAAGGGACCTAAGGGTAAAAAAATCAATTTTCACTTTTTTTTTTTGATGTGGACAACATCTGAGCATCGAATAAGACCGATCTCATGCCCCAAAAGTGTTCCCTCCCAAAGATATGCGCGTTTTATGAAAGTGAAGTCGACGATTCTAAGCGCATATAGAAAGGGACCTAATGTTTAAAATGGCTCTCCTGAACAAAACTGTTTTTTACCCTTAGGCCCCTTTCTATTTTGCGCGTCACATATGTGTATCAATTAAAGACCTGCACATATGAATTTGGTTACGACTGCAGCTGACGATATAGTAATGATATTTCTAATACATTTAACAAAATAAATTCCTTCATAGGAGGGGATAACAATAATTCCGTGACTATAAGTATTTAAAACACAGTTTTTTTTTTGCAAAAAAAAATTATTTGTAATCTCTTTTTAGCTCAATACAGTTAGTCCAACGTTTCTCCAATTTTTGTATCCCTTCCAATAAAAAAGGATTTTTCGAGACCCTTAAAATAGGCACTTGTTTGATCAATTATATAATCGTTGGAGCTGAATCCGTTCCCACTGAGCCATTTCTTTAGGTTTGGAAATAGGAAATAGTCACTGGGGGCTAAATCCGGAAAATATGGCGGATGAGGTACCAATTCGTAACCCAATTCATGCAAATTTTGCCATTGAGGCTGCACACCTGTGCACCCGCGCATTATCTTGATGAAGCAGAACTTTTTTCTGGGCCATATGGGGTCTTTTTTTTAAATCCTCCTTAAATCGGTCTTAAGTTGCCATAATATTCGCGGTTCATGATTTCTCCCTTTTAAAGTAATCGATGTGGATTATCCCGCGTGCATCCCAAAAAACTGTTGCCATCACACATGATGAATCTTCGGATTCATCATGCCGTTTCATCCGGAGCTCTGGAGTGTTGAAATGGATCCATGCTTCATCCACAGTTACAAAACGCCGCAAACAATAATTCGAATTGCGGTTAAGCAACTCCAAACAATCCTTTGAAGTTTTCACACTATTACGCTTATGGTCAATTGAGAGCAAACGCGACTGACATCTTGCAGACAGCTTTCTTAAACCCAACTGATCATGTAAAATCAAAACCAAACTACCATCTAAAGTGCGTATGGCATTAGCAATCAAACGCACTTGTACTCTTCGATCGGTCAACGCCATATCGTGGATTTTGTGGACATTTTCGGGTGTATTGGCTTCAATTGGCCGTCCAGAATGTTCAGCTCCGTTTTTACTTCTGAAACCTCAATTAAAGCCTGTAAACCACTTTTTTACCATAGACATCGATGGTGCAGAGTCCCCATAGTACAGGGTGGAGCGCGATAATTTGCTTAATTTGCAGGCAGTGGCGGCACTGTTGGCTGAAGAGAGTGGAGAGTATGCGTGACTTATAGTGGCTGGCGGGAGATTTGTTTTCGTCTTTTCAGTCGCCATCATGCATTAGACAAGTGAGGAGAGGTCATTTTCTGTTTTTCAAATGCGCACTTAATCATTGCAGTGCAGCGTGCTTTTCGTCTACGATTCGCTGTTCCCCAAGCGGACGTGTTGCTGGACGGCAATCAATTGTAAATTGGGTAACTTCATTGAGATCAGCAGGGAATGTGTCATGTGTACGAATGAAACCTGAGAGAAGGATTACAACACCACAAACTATCGAGTTAGTTAGAGCAGCAGTACTGCAATCTCCGAAACGCTCTGCTTGGAAGCAATTACTTGCTCTTGGCAATTCCTGGATTTTTTCAGCCGGCTCTTGAGGCAATGCAATTAGCAACATGATGGTGCCACTGCACACACAGCGACGGTTACCATGAATTGTTTGAGGCAACTAATCTCTTTGAGAGGTGATGTAAACCCTCACCAAAGTTAGCCCCATGCGATTTTTGCCTTTGGGGTTACCTGAAGTCGAAGGTGTATATCAACCATCTCAACATCTTGGAAGACCTCACCAAAGTTAGCCCCATGCGATTTTTTCCTTTGGGGTTACCTGAAGTCGAAGGTGTATATCAACCGTCTCAACACCTTGGAAGACCTTATTTACAATATTGAGGCTGAAATTGTCAGAATACCAGTCGACATGCTTGTTAGAGTTCATGAAAACTTCAGAAAGCGTATGCAGCAATGTATGGATAGCGAAGAACGACATTTACCAGATACTCTATTTAAAACCATGTAGTTTAAAAAATCCCTTACTTTTCTATAGAATTTAGATATAAAATAAATCTTTCTAAGGTTAACAATTTTTTTTATTTTATTCCTAAATAGGCAAATTTCCGCGCTCCACCCTGTATTTATCAAGCTTTTCCTTGGTTTGGTTTTTTCCGCAAAAAATAATGTTTAATGAGCACTCGAAACTCACTTTTTTTCCATTTTTAACAAAATCCACTAACCCATACCCATACTTAATGATGAAACTCTCTCGAAATTAGTCTATTAACAGATGGTATTTGATGGTAGCAGCTTTGCATTTCGTATAACTTCGAGGGAAGTTGGAAAAGTCAAGGAAATACTTTTCTGCCCTCTTAGTTAATCTCCGTCACTATGTGCCACTAAAACAACAATTTGAGTCTCTAATGATGACCCCTTTCTCACATAATTTTTTGTTTGTTTATTTTTAGCCTATATGTATGGTATGTCCTTCTCAGGCCTTCCTAGCTTGCGGTGAAAATACTTTGCTAAACTCACTGTAAATTCTGGAAACCCTTTACGTTTTAACATGTTCTGCTATCTCTCTTAGCATGTCCACAAATCAGTTTCTGGATACTGCAGCCTTTCAGCAAATCACAAACAATCTTGGGTTTTTTAAGGGGGATAAAACAACAAACAACTTAAAGAAATCAAAATTATTTCAATGAACTGAACTGGTTCATGCTTTAGATGCCACTTCATTCGGATGGTTTAAGTAGTGCTTAGAATAGAGGGTGTAAATATTTTTTTTTCATTTTTAAAGAAGAAAGGCGAAGAAATCTTTTGTTTTGTTAACTTCCACCACAGAGAAGAGAAAAAAACAACAAGAACAAGAACTAAAATAAAATGAAATAAAATAACTTTAGCCGCAAACTTAAAACACTTTCTGGTATTTCTCACCAAATTTCAAGTGCAGATACCGACACTCATAGAAAAGAGCAAAGGCAGTAGCAGCCGAAACCGACACACACAAACCGAAAAAGAACATCTCAAAAATACTTTGGTATTTCCGGTTCCATATGAACAGTTTGCCATGTAACACACACAAACACACATTCTCAGCCACCAACACCCGCCATGATATATGCACTCACACTCATGCACATAAGTCGGTGAGAGTGTCGAATAAATTCTGTTTCTGTTGTTCTTACTCGTACTTCTTGTACTTTTGTCATTTCCTTGAACATTCTTCAAATTCTTTGAGAACCCATTTACTCACACACTCATACACCTACATATATTACACGCACTCGTTGTCGGCGGATATGTGCTAACATATATTTCGTGTTGCGCTTTCCTCTTTTGCCACGACCCCAATACAGAGGAAGCCATAAACTCCTTACGATGCGTAAGTGTGAGCATGTGAGATTCTTTCTTACGTTCTTCCTTGAGCCCCAGTGCAAAATAAATGAAGCGTTAGTATTATTTTCTCTTAACGGAATTAAGTGAAAACTGATTTCACACAAAATTCCTTTGAATTGAAAGCAACAAAACGCAGGCGAACGAAACGGACGCAAACGAAAAAATGGAAATTCAAACACCCAAATTCTTGGGAAATGAAAAAACAAAAGGATCAGCGCCAACCCGCATTACATTATGTATGCGAGGGCAGTCCTGGGAGTAGAGGATTAAGGTTAACAAATGACATTAATTTACATGGGGATGACTTAATAATGGCATCAATTGATTCTAGGCTGAAGGGTGTATTCTCCAAAGGCAGGAGAATAAAAATGCTGGCTGGTTGGCGGAATGAATTTATCTAAACGGAGTGGCGCGAATATGCTCGTATACCGGGAGGACCCTACAGTAGCTTCTTTTTAAATTTATTTACAGCTTCAAACCTTGGCAAAAAAGAACAAAATTATATCTCTGAGGAACGAGATGGTTTACCTTTCGCTGGAACTAGTAAAAATTCGTATCCAAAGTCAATGTTAAGTAGCTCAAACAGTATCCAAAATCAATGTTGAGTAGCCCAAACAGTGCTTTTTTTGAAATAAATAATGACCGAAATAATTCACTCAATGCAAGTTTCTACACAAGGTTATTAAGACTCTTAGGCGATATGGCCAACACTTCAGCATTCGACGTCGTACCGTGAGCTCTAAAGAGAATAAGACTGGCGTATCCGAGAGTGTGCCACTATGTTTTGAATCATTGACCCGACATTGATCTCAAAAGCTCAACAAATATTTACGCACTTGCCTGATGCAAAGTTTGGATAGGACTTCGCATTAATTGCCTCCAAGGTCCAATTAATTAAAAAATTAGATACACATGACCATCCGCTAAAGCTCGAATTGCAGAACGATTTTAGTAGAAAAATCATATTTCATATATGTGACGCGCAAAATAGAAAGGGACCTAAGGTTCAAAACAAGTTTTGTTCAGGAGATCCATTTTAAAGATTAGGTCACTTTCTATTTGCGCTTAGAATCGTCGACTTCACTTTCATAAACCGCGCATATCTCTGGCAGGGAACACTTTTGGGGCATGGGATCGGTCTCATTCGACGCTCAGATGTTGTCCACATCAAAAAGAAGTGAAAAGTTGATAAAAAGGTTTGTTCAGCAGAGCCATTTTAAAGATTAGGTCCCTTTCTATTTGCACTTAGAATCGTCGACTTCACTTTCATAAAACGCGCATATCTCTGGGAGGGGATTGGTCTCATTCGATGCTCAGATGTTGTCCACATCAAAAAAAAAAATGAAAATTGATTTTTTTTTACCCTTAGGTCACTTTCTCTATGCGCTGTCAGATATATTTTATTTTTATTTCGACGGCTATGTAGCGAAACAGTGCCATCCAACTGTTCCAATGCATCTTCAGAATGTTATACGAGGGCATATCAAAAATTCCTTTACTTTTCCAACTTCCCTCATAGTTTTATGAAATGCAACACTGCTCCCATCAAGTACTATCTGTTAATAGGCTACTGTCAAATTTTGAGAAAGTTCCGTCATTTAGTTTGTGTTTAACAGCTGTTCAAAAAAGGAAAAGGTGAATTTTGAGTGTTTGTCAAACCAAGGAAAAGCTTGATAAATACTATGCGGACTCTACACCATCGATTTCAATGGTAAAAAACTGGTTTACTGACTTTCATGATGGTTGCACAAGTAAAGGGTGATTCATCTACAGGTATTTTTTCCATAGGGTTTTCTTTAGAGTTTACGTGTGAGTTGTGTTAAACTTTATTTTTTTTTTCCTTTTCAGTATTGTTTGCCATTTTATCATAGAAAGACTAACACCGCAACAGCGTCTCCAAATTGTGCAACTGAATTATGGAAATGAGAAACGAGAAGATCCACTGTTTTCCAACAACGGTTTTTTCTGGCTCAACGGCAACAACAATCAATTAAATATCCGCATTTGGGCTGAAGAGCAACCAGAAGAGGTTCAAGAGCTGTCATTATACCCAGAGAAAACCATGGTTTGGTGCAGTTAATGGGCTGGTGGAATCATCGGTCTATATTTTTTCAAAAAATGATAATGGTCGGAACCGTGAATGGTGCTCGCTATCGCGCCTTGATATCAGACTTTTTTCTACCTGAAATTGAAGCCCTTAATCTTGACGACACTTGGTTTCAACAGAACGGTGTCACTTGCTATACCGCTGCTCAAACAATGGATCTGTTGAGAGGTCATTTCGAAAAACAGCTAAATTCACATTTTGGTCAGGTGAATTGGCCGCCTAGATCGAGTTATATCACGAGTTTAGACTTTTTTCTTTGGAGTCAGGTAAAGTCCAAAGTCTACGCTGACAAACCAGCTAAGATTTAGGTTTCGAAGCCAACATTACGCGTGGAATGAATGGCGGTCGAAATGCTCGAACGAGTCATCCAAAATTGGATCTTCCGAATGGACACGCTGAGACTTAGCCGCGGTTAACATTTGAAGAAAATTATTTTTTAAAAATTAATGGCATAAAATGTCCTTTCGAATGAACAACAAAGATTCCACACTTGATTTAAATTTTTGTTTTTTTTTTTGTTTTGAAAAATATACCTCTAGACTGATCACCCGTTACAAATTACGCTGAACGTTCTGGACGGCCAACTGAAGTCAATATACCCGAAAATGTCGAAAAAATCTTCGATATGGTGTTGGCCAATCGAAGAGTAAAAATGCGTGAGATTGTTAATGCCATCCGCATTTCTTATGGCAGTGTGGTTTCGATTTAACATGATCAGTTAGGTTTAAGAAAGCTGTCTACTAGAAGTCTGCCACGTTTGCTCTCAATTGACCACAAACGTAATCGTGTGACCCCTTCAAAGGATTGTTTGGAGTTTTTTAACCGCAATTCGAATGAGATTATGCGGTGTTTTGTAACTCTGGATGAAATATGGATCCATTAACACACTCCGGAGACTAAGAACCAGTCTAAACAATGGGTCTCTTTGGCTGAACCAGCTCCATAGAAGACCAAGGTGACTTTGTCGGCCAATAAGGTGATCATCACCTTATCATCACCAAAAACTCATTCGAATTGCGGTTAAAAAACTCCAAACAATCCTTTGAAGGTGTCACACGATTACGTTTGTTGTCAATTGAGAGCGGGATAATCCCAATCGATTACCTTCAAAAGGCAAAAACAATAAACGGCGAATATTAATCCAACTTATTGGATCCATTAAACGAGGATTTAAAAAAAACGACTCTAAATGGGCAAGAAAATTCATCAAGATAATGCACGGGTGCACACTTGTGAAGTCTCAGTGAAAAATTTGCATGAATCGGATTACTAATTGGTACCTCATCCGCCATATTTTCCGGATTTAGCCCACCAGTGACTTTTTACATTTTCCAAACCTAAGGAAATGGCTCGGTGGAAGAAGATTCAGCTCCGATGATGAAATTATTGTTCAAACAAATGTCTATTTTATGGACCTCAAAAAATTCCATTTTTTTGAAAGGATGCACAAATTGGAAAAACGTTGGACTAAGCGTATTGAGTTAAAAGGAGATGATTATGTTGAAAACTATTTTCTTTTTGCAAGAAAAAACTGTGTTTTATTCAAAAAGTCGCGGAATTATTGATATGCCCTCGTATTTCTCAATCGGCAAAAATAAATAAAAGCGCATCATGAATTTACGTAATACAAATTGTTGATATGATTAAAAATATCTGAAGTTAAAATGAAAAGACCAAACGACGACTTTTTAAGCTTTTATAAACAAATAACCGACTTTAACTTTTTTATACCCAATAGTTGGTTAAACGATAAGTCGAAATTGACTTATAGAACCCTACTTTTAAATGACAACTTTAAACCTTGCCGGCAGCACACATATATGGTTAAAAGGGCCCACGGCGAAACCTGGGTCTAACGGACGGCGATGTGTTGGCTTAAGCTTTGCTGACTTACTATTCCTTTCCGTATAACGACCAACAACAAAACTGATCTAACTGGCATGTAACTTTCAAAAACAAAAACTTTGAATCATTTTTATCATAATGGATTTTTTTTTAAAACTATCATTAAAACCTTTTCCCAGTACCCACGTTGCATTGTGTTTGCACAAATCTATCCATATGCGCACACTCTTATGTACGAGTGCGTCCATACGAGTATGTGAAAAACTTTGTGCTCGGTTATGTGCTTTAGAGCTGTAAATGGTCATTCCAACTTTTTGCCTGGTCAAGTGTAACGTTCATGCCACACTTTTCAAAGAAGTGTAACACACTTCAATGGCACACATCCATATGGAAACATGCCTCGTAACAAATCTTCCTACACACATACACACACACACAGACAGAGTCACATATCATGCGCTGTATGTATATGTACGGGGCAATGCATTCAGAGCTATCCTATGTTTGTTTGTTTGGTTATGCGTGTAGGTGTATTTGTGATACTCGCATGTATGTATTTGTTTCATTGTATGAGAGTGCGTGTGTGTGTTTGATTGGTAGGCACCATTTAAAGTTGAAAGGAGGATAGCCTTTCGCCGGAGGTCTTCGAACGTTTGTCAGTGTCTGCTCAATTTATATACGTTAAATTATTTAAAAGGATAATGTTATAAATGCCTTTCGAACGCAACATTGAATTTCAAAACAAAGTTTATTTATTTTTATCATTTTGTTATTTGCTTTTTCTACTACGTTCTCCTTTTCATTAGTTGCTGCTTCTTTGTCTTCTTCATGTGAATAGAGCGGCTGCACGGAACAAGAAAAAAAAATAAATAATAAAAAATAATCGGAAAAATACCCGATAAACTGATAAAAGGTTAAAAGGAGCTTTGTGCTGTTTACTTGCGGCCATCAATTATAATATTTTCGGAAAAATATGATTTCTTATGTTATTTGTCTGGAATTTATAATTATGTATATCGATTTTGACTGCGTAGAGCGGTGGGTGAAATATAGAAAATTCAAATGAACGATTAGGGCTTGACAAAAGTAGTTCAATGTTGAATTCCAAGAAAAACAGGGGGAATAAGTGGAAGACCTTTGAGGATAACAGGAGTTAATTGTAGAAATTTGTTTTCATTTAAGTTTTATTGAACAAAAAATCGATAGAATTAAGTGCAACCACCTTGAAATAGGAATCTCATGCGCTGTAATGTAAAAGGTGGTCCAACTATAATCACGATGTTACGAGGGTTGCTATTTATATTTCGGGTTCGGCAATAAAAGCACAATAATTTTTCATTGGAAATGGTTTTATTGTTTTCAAAAATATTCTCCTAAAAGATCAATACACTTTTGCATGCGCACAAAACAATTTTCGAAGCACTTTTTCCACTCCGATTGAGACACCTCCAAAACATGATTTTTGAACGCTTCAGTAGCTACTTCGGGCGATGAAAAACGTTGACCACGCATTTTTTTCTTGAAGCTAGGGAATAAGAAGAAGTCATTGGATAACAATTCGGGGCTGTACGGTGGATGGCCCATCAATTCGAAATCTTGAGTGGTCAGAAAGCTCATCGTTGCAGCTGATGTGTGAGAGCTCGTATTGTCGTGATGCAAAATGATTCGTCTTCTCTTGCTCGTTTTTCGAATTTTTCTGAAGACTTCAGGCAAATAATTTGTGGTGTGCCACTCAGAATTGACCGTCCTACGTTGCTCAAGTGGAACAGTCGCTACATGGCCAGTTTCGCCGACTTCTTTTTATTCCCGCACATCAATAAAAAAAATGCTTAGTCAACGATTTTCGTCGCCACCATGTTTTGGAGTGAAAAAAATGTGTTTGGACAATTGGTTTGAGCGCATGCAAAAGTGTATACATACTCGTAATGCTGGAGAATCCTTTGAAAAACAATAAAACTATTTTTAATGATAAATATCCGCATTTTCATTATTAGGCCAGAAATACATATAGTAGCCCTCGTATACCGATAAAAAGCAATCAATTGCTTCGATGTCTTTCTTCCACAAACATCTTTTGTTGGATTTGGCTCACCTTGAAAGACTCATTCGGTCGATTGCTGTTTTGTTTCATGTTCATATGCATAGATCCATGATTCGTCACCTATGACAATGTTATACACTGCCTTTGAGCTACCGCGGCGATACTTTTGCAATATCTCTTTGCACGAATCCATACGAGTCTTTTTTTGAGCACTCGTCAAATTATGTGGAGCGAGAACAAATATTTTTCACGGCCAAATAAAAATGTAATATCATATTGCTGCTTGCCATGCTAATGCCCAAGGATGCCTTAATCTCACGGTATGTCACATGTCGGTATTGCTTAATCAGTTCACGCACAGCATCGATGGTTTCTGGCAAAGTGACCGAAGTTGGACGTCTCTCACGAAATTCATCCGAGACTGAACTCTTGTTACCAGCGTTTAACAGTGGTTTTTGATGGTGCTTCATCGCCAGAAGTCGAAACAAGATTTAAACACTCTTGTCTCGATAACTCAATGTTCACGGGATAGTTCCATTTTTTGACTGAGATGATTTTCTTAATAAACTGTAAACAAAACAACTCGTCCTCAAATGAAAAAACGTTCTGAGTGAAGTTATGCTAAAAAAATGTCAAAGTTTCCAATGGAAGTTGCAGTTTGCTTCTGGGAACACTAGAACTGTCCGGACCCGTATTATAAATAGCAACCCTCGTATTTGTAAGTCAGAACTTAGCGTACATTTTTTGGCCAACTTAAATTGACATTTGTTTTAGTGCTTGACAAATTCAACCATTAAGAGAGGTACACAATTAAGCATCGTTCGTTGATCTTACATTCTAAAACGATCAGACCAATAGATTAGAAGTTTTATATATAATACAATTTTTTTAACGGTCAGGCCACTATTCGACAGATACAATCGTATTATAAATAGCAACCCTCGTATTTGTAAGTCAGAACTTAGCGTACATTTTTTGGCCAACTTAAATTGACATTTGTTTTAGTGCTTGACAAATTCAACCATTAAGAGAGGTACACAATTAAGCATCGTTCGTTGATCTTACATTCTAAAACGATCAGACCAATAGATTAGAAGTTTTATATATAATACAATTTTTTTAACGGTCAGGCCACTATTCGACAGATACAATCGTGATGATCTGGTCTGTTCATTGCAATTTGTATTCTACAAAATATTCAGAAAATATCAATGACATCTGATAAAATTTTAGACTGCTATGCCGGTAAGATCCCAAATCGGGAGGTACATTAGCAGAACATTGACGGAGCACGTAGAATTTGAGTAGCGACATTATTAGCTGCATACCAAATGATGTACATAGTTTCATCGATATCGGCTCAAATTTGCAAGCTACAAGAATAAAGAGACAAACGAACAGACAAGCTCAGAAATTAAGTTGATCGGAAAAGTTTTTAATGTGTCAATCAAACTTACTTTTGGGTGTTACAAACATCAGCATGAACTCATAATATCCCTCTGTCACAGTGTGGCTAGGATATAATTAAACGAAATTCAAATATTTACGACAAAGTAAGAAATATATAGGGTTGAATTATTATTGATTAAGTTAGGATTTTCAATATGTTTCTTATAATAATCTATGATCTTAGGCCTACATAGACAGTTGCCCTCTTCCCGTTCTATTTTTTCATTTGACAATTACGAGTATGTTCGTTACCCCAATTGCCGTATGAGTGATATTATTTACCTACAGAATATTAATCATACGCTACCCTGGCTTCTGCATTGTACCATTAGTCCCATTCACAATAGTCAGCTTTACATGCCGCAAGTCTCAGTTTGTAGGAGAGAGAGAGAGAGAGAGAGAGAGAGAGAGCAGGGGAAGTTTTTCCTTTACATTCCACAGAAAGAGTATCGAGATTTTTGTCTACTTAGGGTCAAATTAAAATGTTTTCAGAAACTGATTTCCACCTAGTGAATGCAGGTGACTTTGTTAGTAGGAGACTATTTTTGGGAGTCATGAAGAAATTTCTTTGGAAAAAACATTTGAGGTTGACAATCGACTTTAAAAACTTTATCATTCTCAATTAGTGTTCGAATTTTTTCCGCAAAGTTTAATGAAATGAAAAAATCCCTCTCCTGTGCCGTCCGCACTGTTGTGTCTTATTGTCAAAGTCTAAGATCTTACGACAGCCTTAAACATTTATATACTTTTAGACTGTATTTTTAAAGGGTGGTCCTACCATAATGCACGATGTTAATTTCAAGTAACGCCTAAATGTCAAGTTTTTTGCCCAACTTATTTCGACATTTCATTGACAAATTCAACCATGGAGAGGAACACAATTGAGCAGGGCATTCAAATTCTTGAAGCATTTTACGAAAATAGACGTTAAAATCAAAATGCATGTCGTGTTCTTCTTGGTTTTTTTGTCAGCATAATCGACTAAATGTGTCCACTGTGGATTCGTTAATAAGCAGAACAGCCACATTTAGACAAATAAGAATCCACGAGTGAATTGTGTTCGCTATCG
Source organism: Hydrotaea diabolus (assembly GCA_963513945.1). Taxonomy (NCBI): domain Eukaryota; kingdom Metazoa; phylum Arthropoda; class Insecta; order Diptera; family Muscidae; genus Hydrotaea; species Hydrotaea diabolus. Next base: position 178,754,546 of record OY740717.1, read on the forward strand.
CGAGATAATTGCGGACTTCTTGTGTTTGGAAACTGAGAATATTGACATGGACGATACGTAGTTCCAACAGTATTCTGCCACTTGCCACACAGACAACGAAACAATGACTCCTTTGTTCGAGCAATTCAATGGACAAGTTATCTCACTTCTGGCGATTTTACTGGCCGCCACGATCATGTGATTTGACACCGTTGGACTTTTTTCTTTGGGGATATTAAAAAGAAAATGTGAACGTCAATAAGTCAAGAAAAATTCAATAGCTAAAGGATTAGAGCATTTGAATTGTTACGTCAGTAAACCTCCATTATGTCTCAGTCATTGACAATATCGACTATCGGATAGAGGTATGCCACCGAAGCCATGGCGAGTGTTTAGTCGATATTTTCATACATAATTGTCAGAGACCCTTCTATCATAATAAAAAAATGATATGTTTTTATTTTATTTACAATAAACATCGTGCCACCATTTATAAAACATTTTGTCTGCTAAATGTTCATGTCCAAACATTTAAGTTGAGAAGGAACTTTTATGACATACGAATATAAGATTGTCCTAAACCGACATTTCGGTTTTTATGTCCAAACCCAACATGTAGGTTTACCCGGCTTATTGCAGTTTGGTTTTCTGGTTTTCAAAGAAAATTCATAGTTTTTAATTACGTAAAACGTTACTAGCAAAAAGGTAGACCCAACTTTAAGTGTAGCGCTCGACTCGTCGGTCACCAGTTGATGCAATTAAACGGTATATGTCTGCCCGTCCGTCCGTTTAAAAAACAAACTTTAGATAGACAGTTCGATATTCATAAAATTTGGCAGAAAAAAGTTTTTTGGGCAAAGGTTGTTGTCTTTTAAGAAAGCCGGTTATACCCGTAAATATGTTCAACCAATTTTACGAGTATGTCTTTAGCTCTGAAAACCACATAGTACGCATATTGCCAATACTAATGAAATTTGGCACTGTTCATTACGTGGCTCTTATGAAACTGGGTCATGGAAAATGGCAAAGATCTCTTCCGAAATAACACAATCGATCTAGCAAATTCATATTAATTTCTAATTCAACCAAATTTGGTATAACGATTCGGAAACATCAAAACAAGGACCGATTTGAGTCATATCGGCTTATTTTTGATTAGTCCCGTACAAATTGTCTGGGACTCCAATGGTTTCCCAAATACAAGGACATATGGCTTTAAAATATTTTCCCATAAAGCTAAAAACAAAACTGATCCTATGTCGGAAAATTTGACTCAGTAAAACCGGAATGTCGTTTAATTACCTCAAAAGAACAGACTGTTTTAAATCACGGTGGAAAAAAGAGAGAAATGTCAGTTTTCCGAAAACCCCAGTTTTTTTGGGCACTCTAATGACATATCAACACATCCTGTATATATTGAAAACACATTCCACAGCTATGCAGTAATACGCTGTCATGTCTTTAACCATGATTTCAATAATGAAAACCACCACGGCAAATATTCGAACTCATTTATAGATTACTTTATCTTTTTCTTCTCCTATTTCTTTTTATAACACAATAAAAACAAAACACAACAGAAATGAAATGAAAGACACACTCCTTTGTTCCGTGCATCGACAAAGCATTGCATAGTGGAACATATTTTGAGAAATATAGATTTGCATATATCAGAAATCGGATAATTTGTTCTAATATAAAATAATTTAGCCAAATATTTAGCATAAATAAATAAATAAATATAAAAATAAATTAAGAAAAGAATAAACTCATGAACAAATTCATAAATTCATAACTTTATAAATTCATAAATTCTTAAATTCATAAATTCATAAATTCATAAATTCAAAAATTCATAAATTCATAAATTCATAAATTCATAAATTCATAAATTCATAAATTCATAAATTAATAAATTCATAAATTCATAAATTCATAGATTCATAAATTCATAAATTCATAAATTCATAAATTCATAAATTCATAAATTCAAAAATTCATGAATTCATAAATTCATAAATTCATAAATTCATAAATTCATAAATTCATAAATTCATCAATTCATAACTTCATAAATTCATAAATTCATAAATTCATAAATTCATAAATTCATAAATTCATAAATTCATAAATTCATAAATTCATAAATTCATAAATTCATAAATTCATAAATTCATAAATTCATAAATTCATAAATTCATAAATTCATAAATTCATAAATTCATAAATTCATAAATTCATAAATTCATAAATTCATAAATTCATAAATTCATAAATTCATAAATTCATAAATTCATAAATACATAAATTTATAAATTCATAAATTCATAAATTCATAAATTCATAAATTTACAAATTCATAAATTCGTAAAGAAATAAGGTTATATTTTAAGACGTGTGGTTTTGAATCTAGCCACACTTTTTTCGGAGTTGGTCTTTTTGACAGCTGCCACTTGATTTTTGCTCAGACTGGTTTGCCATTTCATAATGAATAGACATCGTAACAACGTTTGGAAATCGTGGTAAATGGGCCCAAAACGAAATGGCCACCGATCCTGATTTTTACAAGCAAATTTTGTTCAGCGATGAAGCTCAATTTCGATTGAATATGTACGTCTATAACTAAAATTGATGCATTTGGAAAAATGAAAATCCGCAAGCAACTGTTGAGACGCCATTACATCCTCAAAAAGTCACTGCTGGGTGTGCTCTATGGGCAGAGGGAATCAAGTCATTGTTGAGAGCCGTTACATCCTGTAAAAGTCACAGTTTGGTGTGCACCATGGGCAGAGGGAATCATTGGTCCATACAGTCAATGGGAAAAGGTATAGAGCCATGATTATTGACTTTTTCGTGCCTGAATTGAAGGATGTTGATGTGGACGATCTTTGGTTCAAACAAGACGGCGAAACATGCCAAACAGCCAACGAATAAATCAATTTATTGAAGTTAACTTTTGGTGGGCGCATTATCTCGCGTCGTGGGCCTGTGTCGTTGCCTCCAAGATCGTACGATTTAACACTTTTTTTGTGGGGTAATGTCAAGTTGCTTTTCTACTCTGATAAGCCCGACATGATTGACGCCTTGGTTGAAAGTATTCGGCGCGTTATTGCTGACATACGGCCCCAACTGCTGCAAAGAGTAATCAAAATTGGGCCTTTCGGCTGGAGTTTATTCGAGCAGCCACTTGCCCGAAATAATTTTTATACATAATGACAAACACATATCATTATAATAAAGCTAAATTCTTGGCCATGACATTAAATTATATGAGTTTTGTTTCTTCTTGAAAACCACACGTCTGCAAAACACATCCTTTAAATTAAGAAATAAATAAAAATGGCCTTTTCAAATATGGGTCCCTAAAATGTTCTTACGAATCCAATTATGCTTCGATTCTTAAGATTTCACCAAATGTGCTGCCCTTCAAATAGTATTACCTTATTTTGCTCTGCTATGGGGTTTGGATACAAATTTTTTAATCAAAAATGGAATAAAATTTTGAATAGTTCGTATGAATTTTATGCACCACAGTGCACTGAACAAATACCTCTACCATCGGGTATACGGAGCACATCTACGTACATGTATCCACATCAACATACTCGCATTTTTTACTACACCCACGTGTGTATGTCTGTCTGTATGGGTAAATAGCGAAAAAACACATAGTGAAAAGAGAAGAACAATAAAATGCAATCAAAGAATTTGATTGATTGGAATCAATTTCCTGCCAAAGCCAAATGAATGTGTTTGCGTTAGAAAATGGCACAAATGTACAAACGACTACGAACATGATCGTCCCAGTATTTGTGTGGCAATGCCAGACCGAACAAATGAAAGCAAGAGAAACAAGCGTGGAACCAGAAAATAATATGAATACATACTGACAAAAACAAAATATGTCAATGAAAATGTGAAAATGAAAAATATTAACATACTCAACAAAATACCAGCGTCGTATCTACAAATACGAGCGTAAATTCACACAGTCCTCAAAGTTATTGATTTACATGTACAATGGCGAAAATCCCCTAGAAATGTCTACACCTGCATTCGGGGCACCAGCTGGAATTTTTTTCGTTACCCTTACCTGCTGTTTCTAGAGGCTTAGCCGGGCGCTTGAGTGTATATTTGACATGTGGCACTTACACATCAATTACTTCGAGGCAGACATGGTTGACCCCCACTGTTGGTGATTCCCCGACCTCCACCTAGACTACCACCTACACAGTGCAATGACAATTTCTTTAATAAAGGATAATTATATGAACGCGGCGCTATCGGTCTGGGTTGGTTATGATCAAATTCAATTTCCATTATTTTTCGATTAATGAAATTGCTCCTTGGTGGCAGTGGTGACGAGAAATTTGACTTTAGCAATATTTCCATAAGTCGTAGCAATGTGTTTAGCCTTTAAACAAAAACTATACAATTTTGCATTAAATAAGAATAGAAGAATCATAGTAGAACTTAAATTTAAAGCTGAATCTTAATAGCTTCCACTACAAAATGGAGCCCTCGGAAAGCTTAAAAAAAATATCCTCGGTTCTCAAAAAATGCGCTAAATGTTCTAAAATGTTGTCTTACGGACAAAAGTCCTCCAGCTCACATATTCCGACCTCAACCTGTGAATACAGTTCGCTATTGGGAGCAGATAACGGACTTCTAGTGACCAAAAATTGAGGACATGAACCTAGACAATATGTGGCTCCTCTTGCCCCACAGCCAACGAAACATTGGCACTTTTGCGCAAGAAACTCAGAGGCCGTTTTATCTCACGTCGTGGCGATGCTAATTGGCCGCTACGATCATGTGATTTTAGACCGTTGGACTTCTTTCTTAAGAGATATTTAAAAGAAAACATGTACGTCAATAAGTCAAGATCAATTTAAGAGCTTAATGATAAGATAATTCGGCACATTAACAATATGGAACCTCACTTATGTCTAAGAAACATTAAAAATATGGACCATCGGCCACCGAAGCCGTTGCGAGCTTTTGGCCGATATCTTATTTCACACATACTTATCATAGATCCTTTTATCAAAATATACAATATTAAGATAATTGTCTTAAAACCTTTCGTTTTATTTACAATTAACATTGTGCGTTTTAGTTGGACTTCCCTTAATATCGCATATCTTTAGATTTAATGCGCTTAAGCTTAAAAAGCGTTTTTAGGTCAATTAATTTTAATTCCTTTTAATAAATACCATAACTAATAATGAACAATTTTCTTTTTTTACTTTTAGGTAAGTTTTCAGAACTTCTTTCTAAACTAATTGATCAGAGTAAGTAAATTTCTGAAACAATTTCTAGATCTTAAAAACTTATAAAACTATTTTATAAAATATATAAATCTATTTGAAATAATAGTATTATACTACTGGTACTTAGAGGATTCTGCCTCTGTCCAGACTAAACATTTGACTTCTTCAGGGAAAGGGGACTATATAAAATCTTAGCTGATCTGGGTAATTATCACCAATGTTAGTTATACGGCACACTATGGCCTGTCGCGCGGCACGACCTTAAATCGAAAAGTAGCCTCGAGCAAGGGACATATAAAAACTCATTAAGATCTAACTTTGGTATAGGTGGTTGTAAGTCGCTTATAGCTTACTATGCTAAATGTGGGCAAGCTCAGATGCAGTAGGTGGTGTTCCTACTAGTTCCTAGATTATCTGACTTATGCAATGTCAACCAAAGATTGTAACCTGGGCTTTCGAGATTTGTACTACATTTGGCCACATTAAAGTCTAAAATTCGATGTTAACACTTTCCTCAAAAGCGATTTACATATTCGAGAAGAACCCTTTAAAAAATATTTGCCAGCAGCATAGAAAAGCTTTAACATTTTGAACTCCAGTAACTGGGTGAAGGGTATGCAGCACTCCACCTACTCTTCCACCTCGTATACACTAAACTTTACAAGGACTTCCTCTTAAAACAACACCCATACACACACTCATATATGCACAAACATGAATATATACACACATAAGTCATATCCGCCACTAACCACTCGTTCAACATGAACGTTCAACATGAATTTCGTACTTGACAAGAATACTTTACTTTCGTTCCATTTTTCGACTGTTCAACGGGGCGTATAAGCGGCGTTCGATTTGTTAATAACGAATAAATCCCACGCCAATTGAGTTGGCAAGACGAATTCCACTCACACGATTTTCTCCATGATTGAAACATCGTATATGTGTGTGTGTGTGAGTTTTATTGGTGTTTTTTTCAGTTGTTTCTCATGTGCGTGAAGAAACGCTTACGCGTGTCTATTGTTCCGAATAATTCAGAATTATTCGATGATTTCTATTAACGCACAGCGGGTACACTAGACGAGTCCTGCACGGGTTGCTTTCTATGGATTTCGTACTTTGTGTGTGTATTAGTAATAAGCCTTAGGGCGGGTAGCATCAGTCCATAAAATATTCACTCGTTTTTTGTTCATATTTTATTATAATTTATGTAATGCTTTATGCTTTCGAGTGGTGCAAAAGAGTGGGGTTCTATGGTGTCTATGAATAATGATTTAATCATTTTATTTTATGAAATTATGTAAGTGCGTATGTATTTCCTCCTGGCTAGCGAGTAATGAATAAATGTTTATATGAATACCTGCTGCGCACACGAGTGTCCCGAGTTCAATGTCATGAATTGTTTTGAATTTCGTTATGCAGCGATGTCATAATAAATGACATAATTCGGAAAAAGCAGAGGATATTTTTACTAGTGGTAAGGAAAATTTAATAACATTTGACAGTCTTCCAATTTATTAGCTACTGATGATTGTGGCCGTCGTGGTGTGATGTAAGATGTGCAGGACTTGCTTGTAAATGAACACAGGTTCAAATTGGGCTGAGAACGTGTACAAGTTTTCAGAGGCGGTTTTTTCCACTTTAAGAGATTGATACATGCCATGTAAAAGCCTCTCTATAAAATCAAGTAGCCGTTTAGAGAAGGTATTGAACTCTAGGATCCGGTCAGAGAGTATACAAATTACATTGAACACACTGTATTGATTTGATCAAAGTTCCCCGTTTGTTTCTTAATGGGAATTTAGTAAATCATCATCCACCACAACAGAGAAGAATGATCCGGAAATAAAATAATCCACACTTAGAACAAATACAAACGGAAATGGACTAATAATATTGCCCAAGAAGCGTAGGCAGCAGCTGAGACCCACCGTAGCAGAGACCTCTATCAGGCAACAAAGAAACTTATGAATACTAAAGGGTCTGGAACCACAAAACCACTACGAAATAACCAAGGAGAACTTGTACGAGGCTGCTATATATATTTCCGGCCTAATAATGAAAATGCGAATATTTCTCATCAAAAATGGTTTTAATTTTTTTTTTCAAAGTAATCTCCAGCATGATTTATACACTTTTGCATGCGCTCAAACCAATTGTCGAAGCACTGTCTCCACTCCGATCGAGACACCTCCAAAACATGGTCTTTGAACGCTTCAACAGCATCTTCTGGCGACAAAAAACGTTGACCACGCAATTTTTTTCTTTATGTGCGGGAATTTAAAGAAGTCATTGGGTGCGAAGTCAGGATGACCTATCAATTCGACGTTTTGGTGGTCAAAAATGCGCTGGTTTGAGCCCATGTGTTAGAGCTCGCATTGTCATGGTGCACAATGACAATGCGTTTTTCGAATTTCGTCGAAGACTTCAGGTAAACAAATTGCGTTGTATCACTCAGAATTGACCGTCCTACGTGGCTCAAGCGGAACAGTCGCCACATGACTAGTTTTGCCAAAGAAACAGACGACCATTTGCTTCGAAGTACTTCTTCCAAGAACAACTTTCGTTGGTTTTGATTCGTCTTTGAAGATGCACACGGTCGATTGCCAAATTCTGGGGAATCTAACGAGAACAAACCTTTTTTTACAGCCAGGTGATCATGCAATATTGAATGTATGCTGGTGGAAGAAATGCCCAAGGATGCCTCTATCTCACGGTATTTCACATGACGAGCATTATCAGTTCACGCACGGCATCAATGTTCTCTAGCACAACGGCCGTTTTTGGACGACCTTCGTCTTTGAGCGAGCGTCGGCCACGATTGAATTCATTAAATCAGTTTTTCGCAGTGCTATTGTATGGTGCTTCATCGTTATACAAAGATTTAAGATTTCTATTCACTCTATCGACCCGAAGGAGGAATTCTTCGGCCAAGGGCTGTCACCTCGGCACTATGTGCCGCTACAACAAAAACAACAGAAGCAGCGACACTGAACCTAAGCTGGAACGATTTAAAATACTGTGCATAAAATAGAGTAAATTGGTAATCAATTGGTACGGCCCTATGCTCCTTATAGGAGTAAAAGGAAAGATATATTACAGCAATAAAGCCAAAAGAGAAGAGGAAAACCGTCAGAGCTCTAAAAAAAACGAAGCGAACAATGTAGAAGAACGCAATTGTGGAATGTTAGAATTTTACATAGTATGGTCAGCATAAGATGATAGCGACAATAGTATTACGAATCGTACAGCCATTAAGTCGGTTATATTAACCGATTTCAGTAAACTATTATGACAACTAACCAATTTTGAGGAACATGTTGCTTTGGTACCAATATTTGGTGGCGCAAACAATTAAATTCTTTGTAGTCACCAAACCCCGTTCAGTTCACTGTTGTAACACTATGCAAGAAAAGATCGAACTTTCTCGGGGGGGGGGGGGGAGGGGGGGGGGGAGGTGAATCCTTCTAGAAATTAGTATATTGTTGAAGATATAATTGTTTTTATGGGCCAAGGAAATTTTCACTTTGCAACTCATTACTGTACGAAACAAACTAAAAAGTAGTAAGTAAAGTAGTAAAGTAAGTAAATTGGACGGAGTTTATTTTCTTAGAGCATTTTAACATCCTGTTTAAGTATATTGGACGGAGTTTATTTTCTTAGAGCATTTTAACATCCTATTTCTAAGATAAATTTCTCTCCCTAAAATTCCCAACTACCACTTCAATCGATTTTGATAGCACCCGTGCTTCGGGGATAACTAATTTTTGATTTTAAAGTAATCCATAGGTTTACTTTTCAGTTTTCGAAAGAAGGCTCGGTTCTAATACTCTTTGTTAAGCCCAAAATAGCGCATAGTTTTCAATACGATCAAAATCACCCTAGAACTTTCGAAAGAGGGCTCGGTTCTAATGTTCTTTCTTGAGCCCCAAATAGCGCATAGTTTTCAATACGATCCAAATCATCCTACTGCCCACCCACCAAAACTCCGATATAGCGACCAAGTGGAGAAAGATGCAAAACTCAATCATACTCGTATCATTTTCAATTAAATCACAAGATTAACTCTTGTATGACCATGAAGCATGGGAACGCCTTACCAGGCGTTTACTGTGGCTAGGCCAAGCTGGTCGAAAGGAAACGGTGTCTTGAGCCAGGAAGTCGAACCATAAATGCGTAGAGTATAGAAACTCCACTGGAGCTACCAAGTGGAGAAAGATGCAAGAATTACGGCTATAGAAGACTGGAATATGCGTGGCTCAGATCAAATTGATTTTCAACCCGTTTTTATCAGTTCAAGGCCAACAAAGGGTTATGCAGTGAACTTAAGTCAGTAAGTTCAACAATTGACCTGTATGGCATTGTGATTCAGTAAGACCATTAGTATTAAAGTTTTCAAAAAATGTCTGGCCTAAACAACAAACCCAAATCCCACATTTACTGACAATAGTTATGTTAGTTTAAATCCCTGCTGTCTAAAGGAATAATATAAAATCTGCATTTTTTGTTTTCGAGAACAATTCAAAGTATTAAAACCTTTTTAGTTTTCCATTAATTCCAGGAACTTTTTAAATATTCATTTAGTATCACAATATTTTACTCGGCTATTCATAATATGGCATACACGTTCATTAGTTGCTGGCAATGTCATGACAGTAACAGAGACGAAACTTTTCCACATGTGCATGTAGTTAAATTAGAATATGACACAGAACGACATAAAAAAGAAGTTTTAATTTCATACTATTTTGCAATTTATCATATTAGCAATGCGCTCACACATACAGCTGTATGAAAACGACATAGACACATACATACCACCCATAAGGCTGTGTGCAAAACACTGTGCCACATACTGTGCGATTGTATTGCAAGTAAAAACAAAAATCAGGGGATTTTGTGGCAACCAATAGTGGCAGCGTAACAGAGATTTTAGTAATTTCCAACTAACACATTTATAACAAATATACAATAATTGATATACTTGTATATGTTTGTATGCTGTGTGTGTGCGTGAAACACAACAAAAAAGCCAAAAATAAAAACTAAACTAAATTCAGAAATTTGACAAAAAAAAAAACCAACACTTCATTAAGTTACGAGTACGGAAATGACAGTAATGAAATTATACGACTTTTTGGCAACAAATCCGAGCGCTTGTGAGACTTGACAAAACTAAAACAATTAACCTTTGAAAATATGGCGGATGTAAAAAAGGTCAAATGGTACGGAGAATATGTAAATTTTTAATGAAAAACTAAAAACAAAAATAGTCGGATTAACCCTCGCATAGATAATGTATGGAAATTCGTAGTCAGTGAATTGTAAATGCCAGTAAAAGAAGTAAGAGAACCCAATATTGTTGGTATACCATCACCATCTATTATCACAGTGGGTAGGAGGTTATTTAGCATTTGCATAGTACAAATAGTGTAACTTATCGAAAAAGGCGTTACTGAACCAACATGTGTTTGAAAGATATCCATTTCAGGTTCGTTTTAAGTGGTTTGATCCTTGTCCGTCTGTGCCTCTGCTCATCTGGTTTCTATTTTAACTTACGTAAAGATTCAAATATTGCATGTCCGACACTGCTTGTCGGTTTGAAAATGGACCATATAACCACACCTACTCTGGCACCACCCACACAAAAATCATTTTATACATACTTTTGGTTTTCTAGTAATCTATTTAAAATGATTATGCTATAAATAGTATTTTATACTTTAAAGTAGAATCATTACTTAAATAAGCTGGAAGGGGATACTCGTACTGATACAAAATCACGCCCCTTCCTGTACCTAATTTTCATTCCCCACTGCAGATTAGACCTTTAACTACGCAACACTGATGCTTATGCAATGAAGTTGTTGTACATGCTACGAAGGTTGCTATATATATTTCCTGCCTAGGCAACACTAAGTGTTTGACATACGACCATTATTTGTGTTGTTTAGAGTGACTTGAAAAAATCAATTTGGCAAACAAATGGAATTAACTCGTGAACACTTTCGTGCGATCATTTTTCACAACTTTCGACATGGATTATTACGACAAGGGTACACCGATGAACTTTAATCCTTGTATTGCGATGAAAAACCATCCTATAGCACTGTGAAAAACTGGCTTAATTAATTTAATCGTAGGCGACGCTCGCTCAAAGACGAAGGTCTTGAAGATCGTCCAAAAACGGCCGTTGTGCAAGAGAACATAGATGCCGTGCGTGAACTGATAATGCACGATCGTCATGTAACATAACGTGCGATAGAGGCATCTTGGACATTTCTTCCACCAGCATACATTCGATGTTGCATGAGCACCTGGCCGTAAAAAAGGTTTGTTCTCGTTGGATCCTGCACAATTTGACAGTCGCTCAAAAAAGGCGCCTCGATTGGTGCAAAGAAATTTTGAAAAAATACGATCGCGGTGCTTTAAAAGACGTTTATAAGATCGTCACAGGTGACGAATCATAGATCTATGCATATGAGCCCGAAACAAAACAGCAATCGACCGTGTGGGTCTTCAAAGACGAGCCAAATCCAACGAAAGTTGTGCGTGGAAGAAGCACTTCGCAAATGGTCGCCTGTTTCTTCGACAAAACTGGTCATGTGGCGACTGTTCCGCTTGAGCAGCGTAAGACGGTCAATTCTAAGTGGTACACCACAATTTGTTTGTCTGAAGTGTGCGGAGAAATTTTAAAAACGAACAAGAGAAGACGAATCATTGTGCACCATGACAATGCGAGCTTTTGACCACCCAAAACGTCGAATTGATGGGTCATTCGCCGTACAGCCCTGACTTGGCAACCAATGACTTCTTTTTATTCCCGCACATGAAAAAAAATGCGTGGTCAACGATTTTCGTCGCCAAAAATGCTGTTGAAGCGTTCAAAAACCATGTTTTATAGGTGTCTCAATCAGAGTGGAAAAGGCGTTTCGACAATTGGTTTAAACGCATGCAAAAGTGTTTAAATCATGCTGGGGAATACTTTGAAAAACAATAAAACCATTATTCGCATTTTTAATATAAGGCCAGATATATATATATATAGCAGGCCCTCGTAATATACCAAATTTAATCGAAAATGGAATTATTATTTTTCATTGAATCATGCGAGATGTTTGCGCAGTAAATGCTGAATTGATGCTTTCTAGAACATATGACTACTGCAATGTGCCCAGACGCACACGGTGCGCAACATGTGCAGCGCAGTAATGCATTTCCGAAAATGCCAACTTTAGGTAAAAAGTTGGCATTTTGCCAATAAAATTTGCCAATATTGTGAACCAGTTACATTTTTTAATAGCTTTGAATGCGTTTATAAAAAAAGTGGCTACTACTTCATAGTTTTAAAATGTAGGGTACCAAAGTCAGCAGCGATAATAAAGAGTATTCCAACTAAAACTCACGATCTAATTGTAACTAAAACCAAAAGTTTATAATTATCTTTATATTTTTAAGTGTGATAGAAGGCAATAAAGTTGGAAACAAAATATCGGTCAAATGCTCGCCACAGCTGCGGTGGCATACCGTGTATCCGATGGTCCATATTTTCAATGACTCTGAGACATAATAGAGGTTCAATGTCGTTAATGTGCCGCATTATCCCGTCCTTTAGTTCCTGAATTGTTCTTGGCTAATTGACGTAGACTTTTTCCTTTAAATCTCCCCAAAGAAAGAAGTCCAACGGTGTCGAATCACAGTATCGCGAGTTCACATCGCAACGACGTGAGATAATACGGTCATTGCATTTCTCGCGCAGAAGAGTCATTATTTCGTTGGCTGTGTTGCAAGTAGCAACATCATGTTGGAACCACATATCGTCCAGGTCTATATTCTCAAGTTTTGGTCAAAAAAGCGCACGGTAATTTCCTGGCTGACCTTATTTGTGAACTGGGCGATCAACGCCAAGACTTCGTAAAAGACTTCAACAATCTTAACGCGCCGCTTAATTGTATATTTTTGGATGGTTAAATTTATCAAACGCTAATATAGAGAAATGTACAATTAAGTTAGAAACTTCAGGCCGGTCCATCCGTCCGTGTGTCTGTCGAAAGCAGCATAAGTGTCAAACTAGGGACCGGGGAGAAAACAAGTTTTCCATTAATAGACTACAGGTACCTCGATGAAAAGAACACTTTTTTGAGTATTTGCTTAGGAAATAATTTGTTTGTACATAGAACATGATTAAAATAAGTTTTGTTTAATAGGGCGCACTAAATTCCTTATAAAAGGAGCAAAGTTGCTGGACTTGTTGGGTCATGTAGCTCAAAAAACGTACTCCATAGTCAAAACAGGCTATTAATAGTCAATACTGGAATTAAAGCAAATTTTGACACGAATCCAAATATAGAGTAATTTTGAAGTTATGACTGAGATTAGAGACGGAAGCATTTTTAGATGTATATTTCAAAATAAAAAAATGCAAATCAAGTGTGGAATCTTAATTATATTATATTATTATTATTATTATCATTATTATTATTATTATTATTATTATTATTATTATTATTATTATTATTATTATTATTATTATTATTATTATTATTATTATTATTATTATTATTATTATTATTATTATTATTATTATTATTATTATTATTATTATTATTATTATTATTATTATTATTATTATTATTATTATTATTATTATTATTATTATTATTATTATTATTATTATTATTATTATTATTATTATTATTATTATTATTATTATTATTATTATTATTATTATTATTATTATTATTATTATTATTATTATTATTATTATTATTATTATTATTATTATTATTATTATTATTATTATTATTATTATTATTATTATTATTATTATTATTATTATTATTATTATTATTATTATTATTATTATTATTATTATTATTATTATTATTATTATTATTATTATTATTATTATTATTATTATTATTATTATTATTATTATTATTATTATTATTATTATTATTATTATTATTATTATTATTATTATTATTATTATTATTAATATTATTATTATTATTATTATTATTATTATTATTATTATTATTATTATTATTATTATTATTATTATTATTATTATTATTATTATTATTATTATTATTATTATTATTATTATTATTATTATTATTATTATTATTATTATTATTATTATTATTATTATTATTACTATTATTATTATTATTATTATTATTACTATTATTATTATTATTATTATTATTATTATTATTATTATTATTATTATTATTATTATTATTATTATTATTATTATTATTATTATTATTATTATTATTATTATTATTATTATTATTATTATTATTATTATTATTATTATTATTATTATTATTATTATTATTATTATTATTATTATTATTATTATTATTATTATTATTATTATTATTATTATTATTATTATTATTATTATTATTATTATTATTATTATTATTATTATTATTATTATTATTATTATTATTATTATTATTATTATTATTATTATTATTATTATTATTATTATTATTATTATTATTATTATTATTATTATTATTATTATTATTATTATTATTATTATTATTATTATTATTATTATTATTATTATTATTATTATTATTATTATTATTATTATTATTATTATTATTATTATTATTATTATTATTATTATTATTATTATTATTATTAATATTATTATTATTATTATTATTATATTATTTCATTCATATGTTGGCCGCAACTACGCGTCAGGGCGTCCATCCGGCGTCATCCAATTTTGGATGACTCGTTCCTGCATTTCGACCGGTAAGACGTAAATGACACGCGTAATGTTGTCTTCCAAAAACTGAATCGAAGCTGGTTTGTCAGCATAGACTTTGTACTTAACGTAGTCCCAAAGAAAAAAGTCTAAAGGTGTAACATTACACGATCTAGGCTGCCAACTCACCGGCCCAAAACGTGAAATTAGCTGCTCTTCGAAATGACCTCTCTATAGATCCATTGTTTGAACAGCTGTATGGCAAATGGCACCGTCCTTCTAACACCAAATGTCTTCAAGATAAGAGGATTCAATTTCAGGTAGAAAAAAGTCCGATATCATGGCGTGATAGCGGGCAACATTCACGGTTACGTTCCGGCCATTATCATTTTTGAAAAAATATGGACAGATAACCAGCCCACCAGATATGGACAGATAACCAGCCCACCAACCAGCCCATAAACCGCTTCAAACCGTGGTTTTCTCTTGGTATAATGGCACCTCTTGAACCTCTTCGGGTTGCTCTTCATCTCAAATGTGGAATTTTTTTTTATTGACGTTGCCGATGAGCCAGAAATGGGCCACATTACTGAACAAAACTTCTTCGATCTTACATTTGCACAATATGCAGACTTTGTTGCGGTTTAAGTCTTTCCGTGATGAAATCGCAAACAATTCTGAAAAGAAAAAAAATAAAGTTTAACACAGCTCACGCGTTATCTGTAAAAAAACCCTGTTGAAAAAAATACCTGAGAAAATTTGAACCGATGATTTAACCAGCCCATGAACCGCACCATGCCGTGGTTTTCGCGGTTAAGTGCGATGAAAGAAAAAAATAAAGTTTAAGAAAGCTCACGCATACTCTGCGAAAAAAACGCTACCAAAAAAAACCCTTTTAATTGATCACTCGTTAGATTTCCAATTCTGATATCAATAACTAATTATATCCCTTATTTATTAGCATACATAAATTGACATCTCCTTAAGGGATAACTGAGGAACTCTCCCAAGTAGTGAGCAGTGTTAGTATAATGTTTATATAAGTATTTATGGTTTTAAATAAGGCATTGTAACCTGTTTATTTAAAAAAAAACTTTTGCTTGGCTTTGGGATGAAGCTTGTGCTCAAAAATTTGCCTGCATTTGCGATGGAGAAACAAGCCATTGGTAGAATTGGGGTATTCGTATTTGGATTTTAACCGGGGTCTACAATTATTTTTGTTTTTTTATTCAATTACTCCGCAAAATAATAATTATTCTTGATTTATATTTTTTTCTCTTACGGTAACAGTTATTCATGACTTTTATTTATAAAAGTCGGCAATCAAATTCTTTCAGTGACTTTAATTAAAATCATACAGCGACATTTATTATTAAATCTATCTTTTATTTAATGAAGGAGTAAGAAAACAAATATATATAATAATTCTTATTTGCAGAGTAATTTAATAAAAATCAAATTTAATTGTTATATTCTGAGTTTTTAAAATAAAATTGAAAAAAACTGTTACTTGAAGAGAAATTCAATAAAAGTCAAAAAAAACACTGTCAAAGATTGAATTTATGATACAGATTCTAACTATTACAGTCCCTGGTTATAGCACATGAACCATTACACCATGGCAACCATTGAAATTATATATTAGAGAAATATCGGTGAAAGTGCCACATTTATTATATTTTTTTAATTTATTATTCCGCTCTTGTACCATCCATCTAGTTATTCAATTATGGTTTAGTTAATTCGCTTCGAAAGGCTTCTTCTGAAAAAGGTATCTTTCATAAAATAAAATTTTACGATTTTATGTAGCCCCTCTCGTACCATCCGCCTAGTATGCAAATAAATTTAAAGATTTCCATAAATCGCTCACAGAGCTTTCAAATAACCAAATAACGCAATATAGGCTATTAACAAACAATTTGACAATCAAAAAATGCTTTTATGAATAAAATATTAATAAAATCAAACATTCGCTGGTAACCAACAAAATATGTATCTCCACTTGTCAAATTTTTATTTCATTAATTATCCTTTTGTAGTTGTGCAATTGCGTTTGTTTGAAATTCCTCGAGGATGCTTGAATTATACCGAATGTAATGCATACGCAACACAAAAAAAGCCGTCCGTCCGTCCTTCCTCTTCAATTGTCAGAGGGAAAATTCAGCTCAGAGTTGCCCCCCCCCCTTATTTCTCACTAATTCGACAACACTTTATAGATGAAATCGTAAAAATCGGATAACAACTTTTGTTTTTTTTTCGTTCATCTCTCCCCCCACCCTAACACCATATCTGGACATTTTTGTGCATAAATAAAACTGAAATGTTTATGCAAATTATTATGATAATTTGTTTATTTGCTATAATGTAATAAAGTTTTCTTTTTTATGCGTTAAACATTCATTCGCGGACAGACTGCAATGCGCGACCGACCAACCGATCGACCGTAAACGGAAACGGAAACAAACTCACAACGCCTCATACTCACACTTGACTCACTCAAAAATCAAATACAATTTGCAAATCAATAAAATCAAAACGAAAATGAATGGAAAAATTGATGGACAGGGAGCAAAAAAAATGAAATCACAACATAAATTTCACAAATAATAAAGAAAGAAGGGAAAATCGGAACACGGCGAAAGCACAACAGCGGCAGCAACAACAAAAATCTATAATAACAAAAACATCATAAAATGGCAATAAAAAAATATCGCAAAAAATGACATTTCAGCTCGATGCGATGACAATTGCCATTGAATGATTGTATTTTGCAGGGCATTGTTGAGATCGACAAGGGAAAACGGAATGTCGACGCAGCCAAGAGCTGCTCGGGGTCGTGTTCATATTAAAACTAATAAATGGTGAAAAATTGTTAAGTCACAAATAAATATTTGTCGAACAGATGTTTGAATGTAGTCGTCGCTGTTTTTTCTCCGAAAGATTTTTACTCTTCCGTTTTTTGTTATGATTTGTTTTTATTTTATGTCAATCGGAGGGGAGTGGGAGCACTAAACATATTGAAAAACTGCCGGGTCGTAAACATTTTATCGACCTTAAATATTAATTTTTCGGGGGCTAGACACGTGACAATGTATATTTTATTACCTCAGCGCTTTTTTTTAACGGGCTATGTACTTCTAGAAAGACAATGGATGGACGTTTTAAAATATTCTGTTTAGATTTTCTTATTTACAATTTGATTGCTATTTGGGACACGAATTTTTTAAGGAGATAAAAGCGTAAAGGGTTATTCATTTTGAACTTAATTTAATTTCATATAAAACACTTTAAATGGAATTTGATGTCGGAAATCTTTTTATGGCCCGAAAGAACAATCTCTGCCATTGACTTTTTATATACCCTCCTTGGTAGGCATTCTCCTTGCTACAACTCGGAAGGTGGCGCATAACTAATTATCCAATTTTAATTTTAAATCACTTTTTTACCAAAACAAATTTTTTTTAATAATAAAACTCTTAATTTGAAATTTTTTCTATTAAGTGAGCTTATGATGACATCCTTCAAGTGGATGTCGTCGTATAAATCCTTAATGCTTTTCTACGCATCAATCTCAATTTGTGAGAGAATTTCGCCGAAGTCATCGTTTTGCATTAGGTTTTTTATATCTGGACCAACAAAAACACCTGTTTGTATGAAACCAATTTTAAGGATTTCAACAATAACAACGACTTGAAGAACACATACTTAGTAGGGACATAAATACTGTTACACACTGTTACATACTGTGTTGTTTTTGGACCACATATTTTTTAATATATTTAATGATGTATATGTGACAGCGCATAGAAAAAGAGACCTAAGGGTAAAAAAAATCAATTTTCACTTTTTTTTATGTGTGCAACATCTGAGCATCGAATGGGACCAATCCCATGCCACAAAAGTGTTCCCTCCCAGAGATATGCGCATTTTATGAAAGTGATGATACACCAAAGATACACGTATTTAAATCTTTAAAATGGCTCTCCTGGACAAAACTGGTTTTTACCCTTAGGTCCCTTTCTATTTTTCGCGTCACATATTGTATCCAAGAAGAATCTACTTATTCGAAATATCCTCCTTTTGTCTTTACACACGCCTTAAGTCGCACTGGCCAATCGTCAATAGCTGCAGAAACCTCGTCCATTGGAAAATTGGCCACAGCTCGAACCAAAGCAGACAAACCTTGTCCTCTTAAACCGTTCACAATTTGTAATCCAATGGGTTCAAATCGGAACTTCCTGAGGGCCATTCTTCAGAGGAACGCTGGCAAATTGTTTCGAAGCCAGGCCTGGGACGTTTTAGTCTTATGGGCCGGCGCAGAATCCCGTTGGAAAGTCCATGGCTGGTTTTGGAACAGGGAATTATTAAAAGGCTTTACAACAGCTTCCAAAACGTTTTCTTGGTAAACTTTGGCCGATGTTTTGACACCTTGTTCGCAGAAATGCAGGTCAGTGAACCCATCGTAAGAGACACCCCACCAAACCATGACTGAAGCTGGGTGATGACCCTTTTCCACCCTTGGGACCAGTTCAGATGCTTCCTTGGATGACTGCGCAAACACTCTATCATTTTGCTTGTTAAATTTTTCCTGAACGGTAAAAATTTTTTCATCGGTGAACAAAATTTTTCTGTGCAAGTTATCAGCGTGCTTCACCAAAAGACGCTTGCATTTTTCAATCCTATTTTTTTTAAAGCTGCAGTCAATAAATGTCCGGTACTTCATTTGAAAGCCCCAAGTCCCAAGTCTTTTTTAATGATTCGCCTCATTGACTTTTGCGTGATATTCATCTCACGGGCCATGATTTTCTGTTTTCAGAGCGGATTTCTGTGAATTCTTGATTTAACGGCTTTGATGACATGCGGTGTTCGAACAGAGCGCGGGCGGCTTGACCCCTGGCAGTCTTTTACATCTCCAGTCTCCTCAAATAGTTTTATGCATCGGTAGATGAATCCTAGATCCCTAGTGGCTAGAGCGTTTTGAAAATATCGCTTTTTTTCATTTCGCACTTGAAAAGTGCTATTACAGCGATACGGTTCTCATTATCTGACCACTCCATGATGAAAGTTGAAAAATTTTAAAAATCCCGTTACAGACTAACGCTATTCAGGTTAGCTTTCAAAACCCATATGACATTAACGGGGTCTGTTCAGTTCTACTATTGAAATGGATGTGTTCAATGTTGTAACAGTATTTATGTCCCTACTAAGTACATACCTCATTTAATATTTGCTTCGCTTAATTTTGGAAACATTGTTATCGGAAACTTCAATGCTGATCCAATTGTATCCAGACATTTTACAAAGTTTTTTACCGCACCAAGTTTGATATGCAAAGCGGGTTAAGAGAATTTTTTCTGTAGGTACCAATGCTTGATGAACGATATTGTGCTCTACTGATGTTTCCTAAGCTCTCAACTTCCATTTTTTTATATATTGGTCGCCGTTTCATCTGCTAATCCAAGTGCAAAAATAGCATCCGTACTTAACGTAACCGGCCTGCATACCTGAAAGGAATCTAACGACTTTTAAGTCGCAATAGATCCGCCACTTATGGTCTTCATATTTAACGGAGTCCAGTATTCATTTTATAACTAAAGAATCATAGCTTTCTTTAATGTTCATTCCATAAGAAATTGGAATAGGATTTTTGATATTATCGTAATACAAAAGTACAGCTTTTAGACTATTCTTCAGTCCTCGTGGTTGTACTCAAAATTCATTGCATTCATTATTCCTTCAATACCGTTGCAATATCCAAACGTGTTATCATCGTTTGCTGAGAAGAACGGCAGACAGCTATCTTAACGCTTGCAAAAGCTCCAGCCAGGTTTAAGTAGATGAAGACTTTTTAAGTCTGCGGCTAAAATTTCTTAACTGTTATTAGACAGATTCAGTCTCCGAGCCAGTGCATTTAAATGCTCTTGCGACATTAATATTGGTCTTGGGATAGCTTCAATTCCTATGTAATCACTACCTTAGCAGTCAAAAGATCCTGTTTCAGAGATTGTTCCATCAACATAATGACTAGGCCTTCGAAGTTGTAGCACAGGTACTGGGAGTTCGTCAGAATGCAAGACTGGGAGAATGTCTGATTGTAAAACTTGGTTTACAAAACTCTTTCGTCTAAATCTATTCAACTTTAATATAGCACTGTTTTGGCGAACGTAGCACGTAGTATCATTATATTCTCCCGGATCTAACCACCGCATAGGAATACCAAACTGCATTGAATTTCGTAGACCTTCAGCGAGAGTTTAAAAATGAAACTATAGTTTTAGAGCAGAAAACAAAAAAAGAATTACATTTGGACCACAAAATTAAGCCGTTGTAACAAATGCGACAGCAAAGTTTCAGCGTCCACAGTTCATTTGGAAAAACTTCTAGCTCAAAATAGCTTTTATAGATGCCTTCAACTTTACTATTGAAAATCGAAAAACTTTATATTCCAGTATAGTATGTTTACCGCAGATATAGCAAAACAAATCAATTTTTTCCAAACAATGGGACATTTTTGCCAAAACAAATATAACACGTAATGTTTAATTGTTTACTTAAATTTTTTGTTATTTTTTTTATTAAACCCTTAAATCACAGAACAAATTATGTACACAATATATGCACCGCAAGTTGACACGTTTTAAGGACAATAAGATAGATAGCATTTGATTTTTGTTTTGTTTTTGTTGTAATGTAACAGTTCTAGCCAGCCAAAGAACAGATAGTAAGAGGGTTTACAGGGTTAACATATTCTAAAAAATGAAATATGCTAGAAAAATGCCAAATTTTTAGGGTACTTTAAAATAAAATTCTTAATAAATGCCAATGCAAAAGTAATCTAAGCTCTATTTTGTTGTCTTATTTTTTCGTTTTGGTGTATTCAGGGACTTATAAAGGGTGATCCATCCAGAGGTATTTTTTCAAAATGAAAAAAATGCTAAAATTCAAATCAAGTGTGGAATTTTTTTTATTCATTCGAAGAAAATTTCATGCCATTTATTTTTTGAATATAATTTCCTTCAAATGTTGGCCGCAACTACGCCTCAGGGTGTCCATTCTGAGGGTGCAATTTTGGATGAATCATTCGAGCTTTTCGACCGGTATGGCGTGAATGACACGCTTAATGTTGGCTTCTAAGACCTGAATCATAGCTAATGTGTCAGCATACACTTTGGACTTTCTTTGGCCCCAAAGAAAAAAGTCTAAGGCTGTGATATCACACGATCTAGGCGGCCAATTCACCGGTCCAAAATGTGAATTTAGCTGCTCTTCGAAATTACCTCTCACTAGATCCATTGTTTGACCAGTGGCACCGCCCTGTTGAAACAAAATGACTTCAAGAATACGTGCTTCGATTTCAGGTAGTAAAAAGTCCGATATGATAAAGCAATAGCGAGCACCATTGAGAGTTAAGTTTCGAACATCATCATTATTAAAAAAAAATATGGACCGATAATTCCACCAGCCCATAAACCGCACCAAACCGTGATTTTCTCTGGAATGGCACCTCTTGAAACTCCTCTTCAGCTCAAATGCGGCAATTTTGTTAGACGAACAAAAAACACATATTGTTGAGGTGACTGCCCCTGGCCGAAGTGTTTGTTTCGGGTCAATCCGGTACATAGAACCGGCAGTCGCGGGATTGTTTATTGACGTTGCCCCAGAAATGGGCCTCATTACTGAACACAATTTTAGTAGAAAGCAGCGAATCTTTTTGTTTTTTGCCGAACGCTCATTTCCATATTACAGTTGCCAATATTTGAAGGAAAAAATGTCCTTTCGTATGAACAATAAAGATTCCACGCTTGATTTAAATTTAAGTATTTTTTTTATTTTGAAAAAAAAAATACCTGTAGATGGATCAACCTATATTTTAAAAATGATTTCGAGCAAGTGGCTGCCGCGGCTGGCTCGAACTGATAGGCCCAATTTTTTTTGAAGACTTTGCCCATATGACAAATGTTCATAGAATTTCAAAAATAAGCGACTTCGAGCATCAACATATGGTTACTCGGAATAGAGAAGTTATCTCATTTATCTCAATATGTGACGCGCAAAATAGAAAGTTGCCTAAGGGTAAAAACCAGTTTTGTTCATGAGGGCCATTTTAAAGAAAAGGTCCCTTTCTACTTGCGCTTAGAATCGTCGACTTCACTTTCATAAAACGCGCATATCTCTGGGAGGGAACACTTTTGGGGCATGGGATCGGTCTCATTCGATGCTCAGATGTTGTCCACATCAAAAAAAAAGTGAAAAGTTTTGTTAGGTCCCTTTCTATTTGCGCTTAGAATCGTCGACTTCACTTTCATAAACGCGCATATATCTGGGAGGAAACACTTATGGGTCATGGGATCGGTCTCATTCGATGCTCAGATGTTGTCCACATCAAAAAAAAGAAGAAGAAAAAATGAAAATTGATTTTTTTTACCCTTAGGTCCCTTTCTCTATGCGCTGTCACATATGCATTAACTTTTAAGATTTGTCTAAATTTAAGGTCCAAAGCTACGGGCTCCTTATGACCCCTTCGGCCCTCTTCAACAACCGACATCTGGGTTCTCGAAAAACATTGACATTTTATTCATGAATCTAAATAGGACAATGGTTCATCGGGCCTCAAAAATGTAGTTCTCTCAAACATGGACCAACCTCTAACGACTATATACCCAAATCTTCAACGCAATCCAGAGAACTTAAAAGTTCGAACTTTATGACATGTTTACTAGTTCTCTAATGAACTAGTTGGGATCCATAGTAGGTTCTTACTGCTTTAAAGATTTAGCCGACATCTCTATTGGCGAAATTTTTAGCTTTTCACGGTGCATTTGAAATTGGTTGTTAAGAAGAGATGCGTTTTTGCTTTATTTCAGCCCACATGATTCAACGAAAGTTCCACTATTTTTCTATAACGGAATACAATTTTGTGTCCTATGTGGAAGTCGTCCTAAAATAAATAAATTTTCTTATGGCAGCTGCTTTACATTTCACATTTCACTGCGAACATTTTTGCGGAATCCCTATTTTAATGGTGTTTTATGCTCTTTTTTAAAAGAAGGGCGAAAAAGACCCATACCTTGAGCAGTCAGAGGGTTAACATATTCCACAAAATTGTTCTCCTTTTTATACCCGCACCACATAGTGGTATGGGGTATAATGGCTTAGTGCTTGCGTTTGTAACACATCGAAGGAATCGAGTTAGAATACCGGGACCAGAGAGAAAGTTGCTCAGAATTAAATTTTGAGTCGATATAGCCATGTCTGTCTGGCTGGCTGGGCGGCTGGCTGGCTGGCTGGTCGGCTGGCTGGTCGGCTGGCTGGATGTAAAGATGTCCATCTATTCTTGTAATCAAAGTACAGGTCGCATTTATGCACCGATCTTGATGAAACTTGGCATGTGGTAATATATTGGGACAAGGACGGACGCTATTGAATTTGGTCCAAATCGGAGCACTTTCTGATAGACCCCCCATACAAAGGAACTCCCGGATTTGGTCCAAATCCAGTTGATGTCGCGTGTATTGGTCAACAAATTAAAAAAATATGCCATTCGATGTAGAACTGACCACAAAATTTAAAAAA
The DNA here is from genome assembly GCA_963513945.1 of Hydrotaea diabolus. Lineage (NCBI taxonomy): Eukaryota > Metazoa > Arthropoda > Insecta > Diptera > Muscidae > Hydrotaea > Hydrotaea diabolus. Next base: position 178,779,110 of record OY740717.1, read on the forward strand.
AATAGTTGGACCGGCCTCTCGGACCTATTGGGCCTTTAGAACTCAAAAAATGGACCCATGATTTTAAATATAAGTGTGACCCCTTAAATGAAATGAAATTATCTTACAATTTTAAATACAGAAAAAAATCGACCTGTTTGGGCCCCAGGGTCCATTAGGAGGGTCCAAAAGTTTCGGTTTACCCGGATTTTAGTGTGACCCCTCAAATGACAGGGAATTGACTCAGGACTTTAAATATGTCAAGCCAAATGATTTATCTCGTCCGTGGGAGGGCACAGGGTCCGAAAACAAGGTATGAAAATGTGGACCAACTATAATTGTTATACCCTCACCACATAGTGGTATGGGGTATAAAGGCTTAGTGCTTGCGTGATAGATACAGATATAAATAGCGACGAGTGCTTTCGATTAACAGGAGACTTAATCACATTTATAGTGGTGCGGGTATCAAAGAGTCGGCCACGCCCGACTATAGCACTTACTTACTTGTTTATTTTTCAGTTAGTGTTAGGCTTGAGGTCATAAGCAAAAAACAGATGGTGTTTTTATAATTTATTTAATTTTAAATAACCCATTATTTCGAACGGACTTCGTCGTTCATCATCAGGGGTAATCACTAAACCGAAACCGAGAACATAAAATTACAACAATGCACAATTTTCTATCACAAATAACATAATTTTTGTTAATAATTACATATAAATAATTGTTTTACTTCTGTCCTGTTGTACTTCTAATATTCAACTAATGTTTGTCTTTCCGTCGATACTTATTAGCAATATGTCTGTATGTATGTGCACATCTATCCGTGTCAGTTCTCCGTAACATTTTACATACATTTGCAGGTTACACCAATATTTTACACCTTACCTTTATTCGATTTTCTATGCCGATTGACTATACAAAATTTGCATTTTGGGGAAACTTTACCTCCCCCCAAACTTAAACCCAGATGTAAACTTTCAAAACGCCGATACAGGTGTCTTTTTTTTTGTCTCCTCTATCAAAATTTATAGGTCGGTCGGACCTTGCAATTTTTTTTTGTTTTGTAATCTTAGAAAAAATAAAAAAAAATAAGAAACGAAAAAGTTATTAAAGTTTTTAACCCCATAGTTACTTTTAGCCCACCATGTACTCGTAGTTATAATATTTATTGACCGGGATCTACTGTTTAATGAACGTTTTTAGAAGACTTTAAGATAAACCGGCATTTACAAGGTGGAAACAAGCCACCATACACTTGTATAGGTAATCATAACCGGAATTGACCCTGGGTTTACTTGTATTAATGTTGAGTTTATTAACCGTAACATCACGGCGGTTATCTATTGTGTAGGATTCATGTGAGTAGTAATAGGCGCCTATTATGGTTTTACTTACACTTGTAATTAATTTTTCGAGAATTTTCTTGTCACATGTCAGCATATCGATTGCAATGGTATTTCTACTTAAAGCGATGCCGTGCAATAATTGTAATTTCAAAAATGTTTGTAATCATTATTTTTACTAATACTCGTACTGTAGATCGATTCGTCTCTAGGTATTCTATAAAATTTCGTCTTCTCGAAAATATCAATACTAACAGCTGCCTCATCTGGTACTATTCCATCCTACTAACAATAAAAATGCAATGCAATTGTTGCATGGGCAATTATTTCAAAACATGTCCATTATAGCGAATTGTTTGGCTCGCCTTTATTCAGCGCTTGGTTAAGTAATTTTCGAGAAATAAGTCTCTTTATTTTTCACCGAGAAAAACACTAAACAACCCACCACATACCCGTTCTGCATAAATGACAAGCTTGGTTTGATAACAAAAAATAAACGAAATACATTTCTTGTGAAATGCTTCACAACAAATGCTTCACAAAATTTCACCACAATGATTACTGTGTGTCATTCACATGAACATGTTGCTGACAACATGATTTTGACGTCAATTCGCAGGTGCAATTTTTTCAGGCGAAACGTACATTGCTAGGGCGGATAAAAATACTATATATATGTACTTATATATAGTTAACCGTAATAGCAACAAGCAAAGGTCAAACTTAACATGTAAACAAAATGATAAAATTCCGGTAAACTTCCTTGTATTTTTTTGCAGCAAATATAATGAGTGATAGTGGTCTTTTGTGTTTACCTGGGCCTTCGTAAGTTCCAATGAAGGATTGTACGTAGCTTCTATTCATAAATTTATATATCCATCGTCAGTTTCTGACGAAATTGAGGAACAGATTAAATATATATTTAAAGACATGCATGGAGTAAAAATATCATAAAAAGTCAGCAATAGCTTTAAATAGATCCATTTTTATTTGATAATATTAAAACTGTAAGCAGTTTATTTATATAAATTTCCAATTCGCGGAGGTACATCAAAGGGTAGTTTGGATTATAATATACTTTGGTTTTCTATAGATTGCATAGGGTGATCCATCTAGAGGAATTGTTCAGAACAGAAAAAAGATATAGAAATTCAAATCAAGTGTGGAATCTTTATTGGTAATTTGAAAGGACATTTTATGGCATTTATTATTTGATAATAATTTCCTTCAAATGTTGGCAACTGTATTATGGAAATGAGCGTTCGGTGAGAAACAGGAAGATCCGCTGTTTTTGATCAAAATTTTTCCATTTCTGGCTCAACGACAAAGTCAATAAACAAAATTACATCATTTGGGCTGAAGAACAACAGAAAGAGGTTCAAGAAGTGTCATTATTCCCAGAGAAAACCACGGTTTGGTGCGGTTTATAAGCTGGTGGAATCATCGGTGCATATTTTTTCAAAAATGAAGATGGCCGGAACACGCAGAGAAAAGATATGGTTAGTATATGGTCACGGTAACAATAGTATGTTCTCTGCAATAAAAGTATGATCCTCGGAACCATAGTACTGTTTTTTTTTGAATTTCATTTTGACAGTTCCATGATTGCGGCAATATTAATGTTGTTGAAATGTAACAATTGTATTGTTGCCAAATTCAAAAATGAAAATATGGTTGTAGCAACAATATAAATATGGTTGGTGCGACAAAACTATTGTGTTTTTGGATTAATGTTAACAATAATATGATTACGATAATCATACTGACGATTTGACAATGTTATTGTTACGAATCTTACGCAATAATAGTACCTTTTATATTTAAATTAAATTTTTTCAAAACAAACTACTTTGGATTAGTAAAACTGAAATATTTGTATAAGTGATTTTTTTCTACTGTTAAATAAATCAATCCTTTTATAAAGAGTTTAATGTATTGTTACATAATTTACATTTAAGAAGAATCTCTATTGTTGAATAACAACTTAATTCAATCCTAACAAAGAATTTTGGGGATTATAGTATGGTTGTCTGTGAGTCTTACTATGGTTGTATGTTAAAAATATTTTGGTTGTATGTTAAACATACTATTGCTATGAGGATCATAATATGGTTGTGGGGATCATAGTATGGTTGAGTGTGAATAATAATGTTGTTGTGGGGATCATAGTATGGTTGTGTATGAATGATTCGATTGTTGTAATGACCATAATATTGTTGTTGGGATCATAGTATGGTTGTGTGTGAACCATACTATTGTTGTGATGATCATAATATTGTTGTGCCACAGCCATATAACCAACAATAGTATGATGTTCTTCGAATATTGTTATGCCAACCATACTTTTTTTCTGCGTGAGCGTAACCGTGAATGGTGCTCGCTATCGCGCCATGATATCGGTCTTTATGCTACCTGAAATTGAAGCCCGTAATCTTCACGACACTTGGTTTCAACGGGACGGTGCAACTTGCCATACAGCTGCTCGAAAAATGGATCTATTGAGAGGTCATTTCGAAAAGCAGCTAATTTCACGTTTTGGACAGGTGAGTTGGCCGCCTAGATCGAGTGATATCACACCTTTAGACATTTATCTTTTCGTAAAGTCCAAAGTCTATGCTGACAAACCAGCTACGATTCAGGTTTTGGAAGCCAACATTACGAGTGTCATTAAAGGCATACCGGTCGAAATGCTCGAATGAGTCTTCCAAAATTGGACCCTCAGAATGGAAACCCTGAGGCTAAGTTGCGGCAAACATTTGAAGAAAATAAAGATTCCACACTTAATTTGAATTTTTATATTTATTTTTGTTCTGAAAAAATACCTCTAGATGCATAACCCTATATACTCTAAATATTTTCATGGGTTTTAAAGATGTTACAGTATCTATGTTATGAATGGAAAGGGAGAGAACCACGCTCCATTGTAACATATTTTACTAGCCAAACTATATGAAACGAAAGTGAAAACCCTAACCACGTCACATATACAGGGTGGGCCAAAAGTTACTATGGGGTTAAAAACTTTAGTAACTTTTTCGTTTATTAATTTTTTTTCAGATTATATAAAAAACAAAATGGAAACTGTTTATACACTTAGTAACTAAAAACTAATGTCTCTTAAATGACCCCCGTTTTCAGCTTCGCAAAGATGGGCTCGTTTTAGAGCATTTTCCATAACATCTTTCAAAATTTGTATTGTAGCGTTCGAATTTCTGCAACAATGTTGGCCTTGAGCTGAAGGATTGTCTCGGGCTTTTTTACATATACTCCCTTCTTCAAATCACCCCAAAGAAAATAGGCGGGTGCTGACAAATCTGGCGATCGCGCTGTCCAAATAATGTCCGATTTTCTGGAAATTATTCACTCTCTAAATACCAGGAGGTAAAAAAATTCTATAATAAACCGATACCGCTCTTCAGTTATAGTTACAGCACCTCTATCTTCATTCTCGAAGAAGTACGACACAATGATATTTGCAGATGTGATCCCCCATCTAACTGCACACCTAAATAGGGTACAATTGGCGTCGATGAGTGGCTCTTGGATGTTCAGAACCCTAGAACTTACAGTTCAGCTTATCAGTAAAGCCATTCAAATGAAAATGAGCTTCATGACTCATACGTTAAAATAATTAATAGCTGATTTTATATAAAAGTATTCTATTATTCTGGTTCTTTGTTCAGTTGTGAATCTCTCCTGTATTTATTTTCCAAGTGTTATTTATATAATCTGAAGAAAAAAAATAAAAAATATATAAACGAAAAAGTTACTAAACTTTTACACCCCATGGTAACTTTTGGCCCACCCTGTATGTACGTTCTTACCTGAATTTTAGACGGCTTTTTTAAGTTATAGTTGTGCACATCACGCCACGCGGCCCAGAAATTTTAACTCTATAATGTTATAAAGTGAGCTGAAGAGAATTAGTTTGCCTTGGAAGTGGCTACGGCCCAGGGTCCCAAATATCAATAAAGTCATTCAAAAAACCTGAATGTTAATTGAAATATGGGTGCTAAGAAATAGTGACATGTCCTTGTTAATTCAAATAAGCAATTTTTTCAAAAAAAAATCGCATGGTTTGGAACTCGACCGGGCACGTAGACCCTAGGGACCCATTCAATTAGGATCAAACGGGTAATCAAAAGAAAGACATATTGTCATTAATCTAAATATGAGAAATATAATTGAGGTCGTGACCCATGGATGTATTTAGATTAATGAGGAAACATTATTGTTTCTGATAACCTATACTTTTGGCATTAAATCAAGCTAATTTTAGAAAAAGTTCGTAATTCGATTTTTAAGGATATTTAATTTAATTTGAGTGCCCATGTTTAAAATCATATATCTTTTAAACCTCTATGGCGAAGTATCCTTTTATTTATAAAATCTCTTTTTCAACAATATGCCAATGAGACAAAATAAGATACGACTTATCCTATGTAGGATTCTATAATTCCATACATTAATGCACTAAGTAGTACATATTTGTAGATATTTGTTAAATAAAAATTAATTGCAATGGAATTTCTTCAATTGGGTTAAATTTTATGTTGAGATAAATTTATTTTCAATTGTTCAAAAGAAAAAATATAAACGGTGTCAAACAATTGATCGCAACGATGTGAGAGATAACACGGGTATTGCATTTCTTATTAAGATTAAAATAGCCATTATTTCATTGACAGTGTGGCAAGTGACACCATCCTGTTGAAACCACATACCTTCCAGATCCATATCCTCATTTTCTGCCCTCAAGAAGTCCGTTATCATCCCGCGATAGCGAACACCATTCACGGTAACTGCTTGACCGACCTTATTTTCGCAGAAGGCCCGATGGCAGAACAAACTGGCAGAGCATGCGCAGCTGCATTCACATTTCCTACAGAAACGATTTTCTGAAATTTTCGAACAATTCTCCCGATTTTGAAAACATTTGGTCGATTATGCTGACCGAAAACATCACGAAGTGCACGAAATGCATTTTGATTTGCACGCCCATTTTTATAAAAGGCTTAAAGAATCTTAACGCGCTTCTTAATCTTAACGCGCTACTTACCTCTCAATGGTTGATTTTGTTAAACACTGAAACAAAGAAATGTCAAACAAATTAAGTTGCCCAAAAAACTTGACGTTAAAGAATGACTTGCAATTGACATCGTGCATTATGGTTGGACTACCTTTTACAATAAACATTTCATACAGTCCCAATTTTGGCAGTATTTTCAAGATTATGTTAAACTTGTGCGCGGATCCACAGGTCTTTGAGCCCTAGCTGTAAACATAGGCATAGTATGGGTACTCAAAAACATTGGAATTTAATCCTGGAAGCTGTTATGGTGTTTTTAATGAAATGAACCAAAAATTTGGTAATTTTATGCAAAAACATCCAACAAAAATCAGAACAGATATTTGGGACATCTAATACCACGGAGATAAACCATAAGTTTTAAACAACGATCGACCCAGTATTGCCTACGACGACTTAGCTCGGATTGTTGTCAATAAATTTACGTATTGTGTAGCTTCACAGTGAAAAACTGGGGGAGTCTTCAAAAAAAGAGAACATATTTGATGCCACAACCGCATTTTTTTGCCAACCGATTAATTGATGATCCACACCTCAAGTATGTCATCAGTACAACCGAGAAAATACGAAGGATTCGAACCTCCAAAAACGAATTTTTGGATCTAAAAGTCCACATGTCGCACTTGCTTAACGAAAAAATTATAAATTTTCAGTAGAGTTAAGAAACTGTTTCCTACTTGAAGTACTCTGAATCATAGGGTGAGCCATGTCAGGGAACAAGAGGAAAATGATTAAAGATTTATACTGAATAAATTAGATTAAACAATTTGCTTAAAGCAAGTAATAATAGGATTGTTTCGCTTTAGGCTATCATGAAAGTTTAGATATCATGTCCAATATTCGGTTACAACAGCAAAGTGTTGGCTAAACTATTGGTTGACACAACCCCCAATTACTTAAGGGTAAAAACCAGTTTTGTTGAGAAGAGCCATTTTAAAGAGTTAAATACGTGTATCTTTGGTGTACCATCACTTTCATAAAACGCGCATATCTCTGGGAGGGAACACTTTTGGGGCATGGGATCGGTCTCATTCGATGCTCAGATGTTGTCCACATCAAAAAAAAAGTGAAAATTGATTTTTTTTTACCCTTAGGTCCCTTTCTCTACGCGCTGTCACATATGCGTTTCATTGACCGATCAATTAGTTACGTCTACAATACGATGATCATATTTATCATCATGTGGTATGTCCAACCGAATATCATTTACAATTTTAAAGATTTGGTGATTGCAACCGAAGTGCTATTTTCGCAACGGAGTTTTAGTAGTTCCAACCGATTTCAAACTTATTTTGTCTCTGTATGTACGGACCACTGAATTGGTAATCAGCTACAATTCTCTTTTAGATTTTCGGCAACCCAAGCCTTCGAAGGCTCGAAAACAAAGAATTTGTAAAACGCAAAAAAAAAAAATTAAAATTAGAATTAGTTGTAGGAGTTTTAGTACCTACACTCACTACCGACTCACTCACTATCAAGTACATATAGCCTCTTTTTGGCTAAGTATAAAAACGGCTACAATAGGTTATTTTAATAAAACATTTTTTGGGGGTCCAAGTACTGCTGAACTTTGCCTGTTCTTATGAGCAAAATTTGCGCTTTTTGCTAACAAATTTATTTTCTATCGCATTTTTGCTATCGAGTCCTAGTCATGTGGTATGAGCTTCGACTGCACCTTAGGATTGTCTACATAAATTTATTTCGATTTTGTACCACTTTTCGGCCCACTGTGTTGAATAAATATATTTTGGTTGCCTACCACAAAAAAAAACACTGATCAATTATTAAAAGTTTTATATGAATTTAAATCTGTACAAATGAAACAGAAAAAAGACGAGTTTATATTTGCGATACAGTGATTATTTTAAATATTTATTCTCTTTTCTGGGGAGCCACGAACCCAGCAAATCTTTAATGGAAAGAAACAACTGCAGGCCGGAAAAAATCGAAATCGAAAAACTGCACATCAGTATTGTCAATGTCATTTAAAGTTGTTTTTTTTTGTATAAAATGTTATCTATAGACAACCCCTACATGCAGGCATAAATAAATTTGCGTATGTATGCAGAAGGAAGATACTCATACGCCTGCATGTGCTGGTGTATGTATGAGCTCTCGTAAAAAAAACATAAATTTTCACTTAATTTTGTTGTGTGTTTTTTTTGGTTGTTTAAAGCGATGATGTTTATTTAAGTGTGTGAGTGGGCATGTGGATATGTAAATGTGTGTGAACGTGTGCACATGTGTGTGTGATGAGCTTTAATACTGTGTCATCATTGGCATAATATGCATAATTTTTTTTGTCTGCCTGTGTGTGTGTGTTTTTTGTTTTTTGGTTTGCTGTTCATATCCGTTTCATTTCGTTGAAATCATTTTAAATGGTTTTTTAATTTGTCGTTCTTTTTTTTCCGTGCTGCCGCTGTAGTGCTGTGCTTTTTGTTAATAACGCTTGCATAAATATCTTTAACACTATTTTGCATAAACTCATTGTTTGTCCGGTCGACAGGGCACTTTATTAAAGTATGGTTTATATGCATGCCCAGCCAAAATCCATATTAATGGGGAGTCGTCATCAGTAATGTTGAGAATAATAGGCAATAAAGTGTTGTGGTTTTCAATCATCAGGAGGGTTCAGACTATGAAAAGAACGTGTTATGATTAAGCTTATTGTAAGATAATGCGTGATATCTGGTAGCACCATGTGATAGACATGTACAGGATTACTTTGTCATGGCTTTAAGCGACTTACGATGCCAAGTGGTACTGCGTATCAAAAATACGTACAGATATTAGATACATCTAAAAGCAGGGAGATAAACCTTATGTTTTAAATAGCGATCGACCCAGCATGGCTTAAAACGACTTATTGACTTGTTTTCAATAAATTTATCTATTGTGTAGTTTCACAGCAAAGAATTGGAGGCGTTTTCAAAAAAAGAGAGCAGATTCGATGACACAACCGAATGTTTTTGCCAAACGAATGACTGAGGTTGCATGTTTCTCGAGTATACCATCAGTACAACCGAATATTAGTTGGTGCTATGTAATTTTAGTAATTGGAACTGAAGTTTTGGAACAACATACAAAGTACCCGAACCTCTAGAAAATAATTTTGGGATCTAAAAATCCACATGACGCACTTGTTTAAAAAAAAAAAATTAAGTAAAAGGCGAAATATAGTTTTCTCTTGAAGTATACTCAAACATCGGGAGAGTCGTGTCGTGAAAAATCTATAAAAACGTTACTGAAACAAATGGATTTGCTTAAAGTTAATATTATACTTAGTAGGGACATAAATACTGTTACACACGTTTTATGCTGTAAAATAAAAAGTACTGAATTTTATTTGACCAAATACTTTTTAATATATTTATTGATGTATATTGTATCCAAAAAGAATCTACTTATTCGAAATGTCCGCCTTTTGCCTTTACACACGCCTTAAGTCGCACTGGCCAATCGTCAATAGCTGCACGAACCTCGTCCATTGGAAAATTGGCCACAGCTCGAACCACAGCAGTCTTAAGAGATCCAATGTTGGGATATCTTTTGTGACAAACTTTGTCCTCTAAAACCGTCCACAATTTGTACTCCAATGGGTTCACATCTGGACTGTCTGAGGGCCATTCTTCAGAGGAAATGAACGCTGGCAAATTGTTTCGAAGCCAGGCCTGGGACGTTTTAGCCTTATGGGCCGGCGCAGAATCCTGCTGGAAAGTCCACGGCTGGTTTTGAAATAGGGAATTGTAAAGAGGCTTCACAATAGCTTCCAAAACGGTTTCTTGGTAAACTTTGGCCGATGTCTTGACTTGTTCGCAGAAATGCAGGTTTGTGACTCCATCATAAGAGACACTCCACCAAACCATGACTGTTGCTGGGTGATGACCCTTTTCCACCCTTGGGATCACTTCAGATGCTTCCTTAGATGACCGCGCATACACTATTTCATTTCGTTTGTTAAGTTTTTCCTGAACGGTAAACAATTTTTCATCGGTGAACAAAATTTTTCTGTGCAAGTTATCAGCGTTCTTTACCAAAACACGTATGCATTTTCCAATCCTTTGTTTTTAAAGCTGCAGTCAATAAATGTCCGGTACGTCGTTTGAAAGCCCCAAGTCCCAAGTCTTTTTTAATGATTCGACTCATGGACTTTTGCGTGATATCCATCTCACAGGCCATGATTTTCTGTTTTCGGAGCGGATTTATGTGAATTCTTGATTTAACGGCTTTGATGACATGCGGTGTTCACACAGAGCGTGGGCGGCTCGACCGGTGGCGGTCTTTTACAACTCCAGTCTCCTCAAACAGTTTTATGCACCGGTAGACGAACATGCGTCTAACCTCTAGTGGCCGGAGCGTTTTGAAAATATCTTTTTTTTTTCATTTCACACTTCAATAACGCTATTACAGCGATACGGTTCTCATTATCTGACCACTCCATGATGACAGTTGAAACAATTTTAAAATCCCCTTACAGACTTACGCTATTGAGGTTAGCTTTCAAAACCCATATGACATTAACGGGGTGTGTTCAGTTCTACTATTGAAATGTGTTCAATGTTGTAACAGTATTTATGTCCCTACTAAGTAGTGAATATAATCGAATTATTTTTATATTCTCGTAATAACGTCAATTCAAACCAAATAAAATTACAAGTAAATAATCAGTTTTTGGTTATAACAAAATTAAGTTATCGTCACCAATAATTGATCACAACAACAATATGTTTGCTAAACTATTGATTGCCATAACCAGAAATTATGGTCATGAAATAAATTTTCTCCTTTTATTGGTACAACCATTCAGTTAGTTGTGTGTATAATAAGAATATCATATGTATCATCTTGAGGTACGTCGAACCGAATATGGATTACGTTTATAAAAATGTTTTAATTGCAACTTAAGACCTTTTTTTGAAACAGAGTTTTGATAGTTCCAGTCGATTTGCAACAAATATGTTCTCTTTTTGTGGTAAGCCTTAATGCCGGTGTTGATTTATTAAAAATATCAGTTTCAGTCCATTTGGAGCAAGGAATTCATAGGAGTCAAGCCATCTGACTTGTTAAATGCCTAGCAGTTGTAAGTTATATGTCAAGAAAGCGTTACACAATTTTGCTAGCATAGATGTTTTGGTAAGTGTACGATGTTCCATATTCCAATTCGTGATCCATGTTTTATGCTGAAGTCATCCGCCATAGATTTCTTCGTTCGTTTATTTGATTTTGTGGTGGTTTTGCTAATCCTTTTTGTTTAAGGACGGGCATGTGATTGGTCCACTTTATCGGATTCTGGTGCCAGGTCTGCTTGCTGAGCATCCAGACATACATTGTAGCGAAGTATTTGGCTTTAGCTGATGTTGGAGTTATAGAGTCCATGTCGGTCGACAAAACCTCGTTCGCAAGAACAAGGGGCACCAAGTCTGGTACGACATTGGATGAGGTTGTCTGTTGGAAAGGATTTGCTGTAGACTTCGCATCACTTATTGGTCGCCATAACCGAAATCTGAGCGACCAATGAGTTTCTGGTGAAAATGAACCATATAGCTCAATATTTTCTAAAAAAAAACTATGCAAAGGACAATGCAGGCATTTTGCCCAAATTCTACAAGTAGAGACCCCCTTCCACCAGATGATAAAGTTTCTGACGTAATTTCATTGTTTACAAACGCAAATATTGCAAAATATTACTAAAAAACCGTGAATCCAGACAAAGCACCTGGATACTTCCTCAGTACGAGTTCTCCCTTGGAACTTCCCTATATCGATGTTAACTCAATTTTGAGACATAGTCACTTTTTTAAATTGTGGAAAATTTCTCCGATTGGAATGATTTTAACGCCAGGAGAGGACAAATAAATATCTTCCTCATACTATTTGAAAAAATTATTTTTACCAAAATAAAATCTTTTCTCTTGTCAAATAACATTGGGTGATCCATCTAGAGGTATTTTCTTAGAACCAAAAAAAAAACATAAAAAGTCAAATCAAGTGTGGAATCTGTATTGGTAATTTGAAAGGACATTTTATGGCATTTATGGCAACTACGCCTCAGGGTTTTCATTCTGAGGTCCAACTTTGGATGACTCGTTCCAGCATTTCGACCGGTATGACTTTAATGCCACGCGTAATGTTGGCTTCAAAAACCTGAATCGTAGCTGGTTTGATTTGAATTTTTATATTTTTTTTAGATGGATCACCCTACCTGGTGTTAGACCACCAATTTAGATTCTGGGAAGGTCACATGAGCAAAGCAAAGTAAAGGAAATCGTCTGCGCCGTACTTTTGGATGTTGCTTAAGCATTTGACAAATTCTGGCACATTGGCTAGACCAGTAAAATTGTCAAAAACTTACCGGCAAATACGCATTGAATTCTTGAATCTTATTTAGAAATCCGCAGTTTCAGAGTCGAATGTCGGTAACACATCACCAAGAGCGGAGAAATACTAGCTGGTGTCCCCCAGGGTAGTGTCCCTTTACCTTCTGTTTACCGCAGATATCCTTACCAACCCGAACGTACTTACATCCATAACGATTAGAGTCGGCTTCGGGTTGAATGAACTTGAGCAGCACAAATCAACTTTTGAAACACTTTTACGGATTTCACATTTTTTTTTTGAGGTCAATCAGGTACTTTTCTGACAAACACCTTGGATACCCCAATACTCTTAACTGATTTTCTGAGGGCATATCGAACAATTGCCAATACAACGCAACGAAAATTGGTATTTTTTTTTTACTCAAATGAAGCACCGCACCGTAAATACAATACGCTCGTACAACATTTCCACCACAGCTGCGAAAAGCAGTCGAATTTCATAAAACAAAATTTCCACCAACTTGAGATGCCGAAAGAAACCACAAACCAGTGCGGAGAAAGACTGATGGAAAGAAAGGAAAAAAAATATGAGATGAATATAAAACTTCTTTCATCTAGAAACTCTGAAACGGGGGAAAAAAATGTCATAAAAATAAACAAGTGGAACAAATATTTCGCCCGTTCCTTCTCGGTATTTATTGTCTGTTCGTTCACATCCCACCAACGTCGAAGAACAATTGCAAAATAAAAGTTCAATAGCAGAACGCATCTGAGTTGTACAACAAATAAAGAAGAGGGGAGGGAGTGATGGAAAGACAAAAAATTAAAGAAAAGATTTCCCAGCAAATTATTCATTTGAGCGAGCGTCGTTCCAGGAAACATTTAAATGTGAATGCGTTCTTTATTAACAGATTAAAAGTACACGAGAACTTTACTTGAGATAAGTTTGGAGGAGCAGCATAAATGCCTTTTAAATTCATTTGCTTAACTGAACACTCGAAAGAGGAGATTTCCGCTGAAATAGGCTTTTATTTTCTTGGTATTACAAAAAGATTTACAAGATAAAAATAAATGATTCACAATATTTGAACAGATGACAGTAGATGGGTGGGGGGCTGGCATAATAATTTGGCATTGTGGGAGAAATAATTGAAAGGAAAAATTTGCATAAACCTACAAGAGATGATAAAGGTGGGTGGAAAAACAAGTCAGGAGTACTAACATGTTTTGAATAAGTTGGAGATTAACAAATGGAGTATTTGTCAAATGTACTTTTGAGTAGAAAATTGTTGGTAAATATCTAAGGGGGAAATGGATGTCTCCCAATATTTGTTGGAGCATAACACATACGTTACCCACCAACCATATCTACCGGTAAAACTGTTGGAGAAAACTTTAAAGCAACTGTTTGCTTTCCAACCTGGAAATACATAGAGACCGGCTCCAAAGTTTACAAGTAGATGCTAAAAACATTAGATGTTTCTACCCTGTTTTGTATCCGATTTAATTATTTTTATTCAGCAAACTCCATCAGGAACATAGGCTGTCTTAGCAATACCTGTTAGGGTGTTTTCGCAGCAGTCATCCTAACCACCATCTCTTGGACAGGATGCCTCCGCCTCAGGTAAGGACTTCATGATCTAGAGAGGGAGGCCCAGCGGTATAAAAGGTAACATTTAGATCATCGAAACTATCAGGCAGGTCTGAACAACATTCACGCCGATTAAGTCGCAGCAGCAGTATCCAGCTATCGTGTGAATGTAGTGCTAGGGGAGCATCCCCCGGAGATTTTACCTGAGGAGTAGATGCTACCTTGGCAGACGCGCGTGTTTCTGGCGCAGCTGAGATCTGGATGGTTCAGCCGCCTCAATTCTTACTGGGCACGAATTGATGCTAACGTTCCGGACATCTATCCCGCCTGTCATCAGGGACCACATGACGCGCTGCACTTCATCAATAGTCCGGTCAAGCCCACTCAGCTGACCCCCAGGTCTTTGTGGACGCATCCAGTTGAAATGGCGCATTTCCTCCACCTGGATATCGAGGCAGATCCCCCATAGACGAACAAGACTTCAAAATAAATATAATGTTGTTACAACAACCACAGGAACATAGGCTGTCTACGTAGAATCTCCATGTCGGTTGCAATATGCCTCAGTTCGTTGATCGATTTGCCAGTATCGTTTGTCCTTGGTCTACCTCGTTTTCTCGAGCCTTGGGAGTTCCACTCAAATATTTCGGTGTAGATTTGGTTATATGGATTTCATAAGGTGTTCCTGAACCATGTATACTTTCTTCTCTCTATCTGTTTCTTGAGGTTGTCTTCACCGGCGATTTAAAGTAGTTCCTCTTTCGTGATAACTCTAGGCCACCAGATTTTTAGAATTACTCGTATTCGCAGGCATCTGTTTGAAAATCTTCGTACCAGGCATCTGTTTGAAAATCTTTGTACTCATGATTTCGTTTCATATAATAGGATGCTTTTTAGTAGTTGTAAACGCAAAGTTTACGTGGATTATAAGAAGTAACGCACATTACTTATTACACCCCGACTATCCTTGAGCTTTAGTGTTCTTGAAACACTTTCTTTATTTTCCATACCTTCCTCGTTCCGATGCCTATGTGAAGTGAATTCCTTTGCCAAGCAACAACGAAATTCCACCATAATAAAAAAAAAGTTTTATTCCAAGAAAGTATTCTTGAAGAAATTTCTTTTTGGTAAAGCGAAAAAATTCGTGCTCTCAATTTATGCTCCTTAAACAACACCATGCAAGGTGAACGAAAATTTTGCTTCCGAAACAATGAAAACATTCCGGTGGCATGAGAACTTTTTTCACAACAAAAAAAAAAACAAATTTTCTCTTCTCTTAACAAAAAAATAACTTTAAATTGTGTTTTCCTTCAAAAAATATAAACAAGGAAAGCAAATTTTAAAGCTTAAACATAATTTAAGTTTACCCGAAATTAGAAAAATTGCAAATAACTAAAGTTTTAAAATAACCGTTGACATAAAATCTTTAAAAATTTTAATTAAAGTCTTTGGAATCAATTTTCCGCAACTTTTTTTTTTCGAGTGTCGTTAAGCACAAAAAACCGGCGGTATACTCGTATATCTCCTTTATGGCATTTACTATCGCATTATAATCTTGTTTGAGCGGAAGAGGAAGACCACCAAAACAATTACAAGTTACTTGGGGATACTCGTACACGTACATGTAGGTTACAGAGACGGCTTGACAGGTGGGAGTCTAAACAAGCCATCAAAGGAGAATACGTATATTAGACAGTAGTAATACTAAATTATCATGCATTTCCAAGAGCCCAATTGACGAAGCTGCTCCACGTAAAGTATAGGGTGATCCACCTAGAGTTATTTGTTTAGAACAAACAAAAAATAAAAATTCAAATCAAGTGCGGAAATTTATTGGTAATTTGAAAGGACATTTTATGGCATTTATTTTTTGAAAATAATTACCTTCAGATGTTGGCAACTGTATTATGGAAATGAGCGTTCGATGAGAAACGGGAAGATCCGCTGTTTTCGACCAAATTTTGTTCAGTAATTAGGCCCATTTCTGGCTCCACGGCAAAATCAATAAACAAAATTGCCGCATTTGGGCTGAAGAGCAACAAGAAGATGTTCAAGAGGTGCCATTATAAACAAAGTAAACCACGGTTTACAAGTGCGGTTTATAAGCTGGTGGAATCATCGGTGCATATATTATCAAAAATTATGATGGCAGAAACGTAGCCGTGAATGGTGCTCGCTATTGCGCCATGATATCGATCTTTATGCTACCTGAAATTAAAGCCCGTAATCTTGACGACACTTGGTTTTAACAGGACGGTGCCACTTGCCATACAGGTGCTCAACAATGGATTTTCGTTAAAATTCGGCTTCTCGTAGTGGTACACCCGGCTGAATTTGAGCCATTGTCTAACATAGCTTAGAAGCATAGAAAAAACTGACATGATCACGCTTGACCAATTCACATCATCTTCGTAAATGATTACCCTGATTACCCTACACTAAGTGTTCTATAGGCAACTCGAAGATTTCATAGTTGTTGGGTACCTAAGACATAACATTAGGGGGACGGATTTTGGGCCCAATGACCCCGACCATATATGAAAAGGATAAAGCATTCAGGCCTACCGCTTAGAAAGCAGAATAAAATCAATGACTAGAAAATTATTATAAACAATGTAATGGTTACATTGGGCAAAGGGGCGTGGCTCCCTCCAAAATTAGACCTACACGCAGAGAAAAAACATGGTTACTATATGGTCACGGCAATAATACTATGTTATACGCTATAAAAGTATGTTAGTCGCAACCATACTATTGTTTACTGAATTGTATTTTGACAATATTATGATTGCCACAATATTAATATTGTTGAAATGTAACAATAGTAATATCGCCAAATTTAATAATATTAAAAATATGGTAGGTAAGTAACAATATAAATATGGTTGGTGCGACGAAAGTATTGCAAGTTTTATGTTAACAATTGTAAGTTTTCCCCATTTAAAAATGCTTTTTATACCCTCCACCATACAATGGAGGGTATATTAGTTTTGTCATTCTGTCTGTATCACCTTTAAATAATCATCGGAGACCCAACAAGTATATATATTCTTGATCCTCGTAAAATTCTAAGACGATCTAGCCATGTTGTCCGGCTGTCCGTCTGTCCGTCTGTGGAAAACAAGATAGAGCCTGCATGAAAACAGCTAGGGAGCTGAAATTTGGCACAAACATGTGTAGGCACAAACATGTGGTTGGTATTCAAAATGGGCTATATAGCTCTACGGGAAGTTGGTGTTGGAAACCCTCAACCGAAACTACCTCATAAAAATTAGTTTTTTATTTGGAAATATCCCTCCAGTTTCTTGAGCAAAATCACTGAAGTTTTGCAAATAATAATCTCTATATGGGCGCAATCATCTATGTAAAAATGGTTTAGATTGGGCCACCATTTCTTGTACCTCCCTTACAAACGGCCTTATGGGCCTTGAGAAATAATATGACTATAACACACCACAAACTTGACCTATCGAAATGAAATTTTGCACATAAAGATTTCTATATAGAACACACTTCCGCACCAAATTTGGTTTATTTGGGAATCTGGTGGAGGGTATCCAAAGTTCGGCACAGCCAAACTTAACATTTTTTACTTGTTAGAACAATGTTATTGTTCTAATGCAATAATAGTACCTTTTATATGGAAATTAACAATTTTCAAACAAACTGCTTTTGCTTTGTTTAACTGAAATATTTTCAATAAAAACTGTTAAGTTTTTTAAACTTCATTTTTCTGCTGTTAAATAAATCATTTTCATTAATTAAATCTATTGTTGACATCTTAACCCAATTCTAATAAATAATATTGGGGATCATAGTACTTTCTTGTATGATCATACTATGGTTATGAGATCATAACATGGTTACGTGTATTTCATACTATGGTTGTGAGTATCATACTATGGTTGTATGTTGAACATACTATGGTTGTGAGGATCATAATATGGTTGTGGAGATCATAGTAAGGTTGAGTGTGTATCATACTATGGTAGTGGAGGATCACACTATGGTTGTATGTGAAACATTTTATTGTTGTGAGGATTAAAGTGTGGTTGCACCACAACCATACACCTAACAATAGTAATATCCTCTTCGAATATTGCCACCACAACCATACATTTTTCTGCGTGTAGGCAATTGACGTTAATACCCGTTGTTTGAAATAATTAAAATTGTTGAGATGAATGCTATTCAAGTACAACAGTTAGCGAGTTCAAGCGAGCTCAGCTATTGATCGCCTATAATAATATTTTTTTCATACAAATTATAAATTTTCAAATAAAATAAATAAATCAATCAGTTTTTGTATACAAAGAAATTTTGCTCGCACAGTTTTGAAGTTATAGTCTTAGCAATCACGTACTCGTTTAATAAGCGAGTAACAATAGAACACGTCTATTATCTTTGTGGATTAAGAGCTATCGTCCTGAAACCACATGTTCTTCACCTAGAATTAAGGTCGAACAAACTGGTTATAACTTTATGTTGATAGCTGGTACCCGAAGACCAGCTAACAAGATTAGTTTTTTTGTTGATAAATGAAGTGCTGCCATGTCAAAGCTAATGCACCCGCCATCATGGATTGAAGACCAATGTCTTCGATTGGACTCTTTGGATTTTGTCGAGATTGCTCGAGCTTGCTTTGCCCCTGGGCACCGTATATCCAGATAGGTTTGATTGCACTGTTGTATTGCAGGACCTTACATTCAAGGCTTAGTTTTGAGTTCGCGTTTAGGAGCCAGTGAAGTTGATGTACCTTAAGTTTCAGTTGAGTTTTCTTGGTTTCGATATGACTTCTCCAGTTGAGTCGGCGATCCAGATGGACTCCAAGGTATGTAACATGATCAGATTGACGATCAATTTATTACTCTGGCTTTAAATGCGGTTCTAGAAGGGACGTGGCACCGCCAAGTCTTCCTCTAGGGTGTGTTTCGATCCATGCCAACATCATTTGATCTCTTATAGTTCTTAAGATATTGCGTTTTAAAGTTCAGGTTTGTTGATTTTTCCAGCGGTTGATCCATTTCTTGTGAGAGCAATATGTGTACTTCTTCTGGCCCGACCTGGACCATTTTTAATAACTGCCGTTTCAATTCATCAACACATATTTCTGCCAAATCTCAGCCACCAAACGTTAGTTGTTGTTGTTGTAACAACAATATATTTATTTTGAGGTCTTGTTCGTCTATGGGGGATCTGCTTCGATATCCAGGTGAAGGAAACGCGCCATTTGAACTGGATGCGTCCACAGAGACCTGGGGGTCAGCTGAGTGGGCTTGGCCGGACAATTGAAGAGGTGCAGTACATCATGTGGTCCCTGATGGCAGGCGGGACAGATATCCGGAACGTTAGCATCAATTCGTGCCCAGTAAGAATTGAGGCGGCTGCACCATCCGGATCTCAGCTGCGCCAGAACCACGCGCGTCTGCCGAGGTAGTACCTTCTCCTCAGGTGAAATCTCCGGGGGATGTTCCCCTAGCACTGCATTCACACGGTAGCTGGATACTGCTGCTGTGACATCATCGGCGTGAATGTTGTTCAAACCTGCCTGATAGTTTCGATGATCTAAAGGTTCTCTCTTATACCGCTGGACCTCTCTCTCTAGATCATGAAGATCGTTCCTGATCTGCCTGGGTGGAGGCATCCTGTTCAAGAGATGGTGGTTAGGATGACTGCTGCGAAAACACCCTAGCAGGTATTGCTTAGACAACAGGAAATTGTGTCTGCGCACGGTAAGGACCTTCGTCTCCTCATGTAGATGGTCCTCAGAGGACATAAGAAGACACCCTGTTGATGTTCTAAGGGCGGCATTCTGGCATGTCTGAATTTTCTTCCACTGCGTCGTACTCACGTTCGCCGACCATACAGGTGCTGCGTAGTTTGCTACAGACCGACCTATCGCTTTGTAAGAGGTCAACAAGGTTTCTTTGTCGGCTCCCCAAGTACTGCCGGCAAGTGACTTGAGGACCTTGTTCCTACTTTTGAGTTTATCGCAGATAGCTGTAGCATGTGCAGAGGATCTAAAAAGGCTGTCCAATGTGACCCCAAGGATTTTGGGGTAGTTGGTGGTCGGGATGTTGACGTCATCGACTTTCACATTGAGTGACAACCGCACCTCTGCGGTCCAAGCAGTAAACAGTGTGGCTGATGATTTGGAGGCGGATATTTTCATATTCCTCGCAGTGAAGAAACGTGCTTAGTCAGTGAGGTAATAGTTGATTTTCTCGCAAATGTCATCCACTTTAGGTCCTGACGCCAGAATTGTGCAATCGTCAGCGTACGACACAATTTCAACGCCGTCTGGTGGTGCAGGAATTTTAGAGAGGTAGAGGTTAAACAGAGCCGGGGATAAAACTCCACCCTGGGGAACTCCTTGTTTAACTCTACGGGGCTTCGACTTTCTGTCTCTAAATTCTACATATGACTGGCGCCCACACATATAGTTTACGACCCAACGTTTCAAACTGGGCGGAAGGGACGTTTCTTCAATGTCCTCGAACAGAGTGGCATGATTGACCGTGTCGAAGGCTTTTGTGAGGTCAAGAGCCACGAGGACCGTCCTGTCGTTAGGCTTGTTCTGGTTAAGGCCGCGACTTATACGTGTGGTGATGGCGTGTAAAGCAGTTGTTGTGCTGTGCTGCTTGCGGAATCCATGCTGATGATCAGCACTAAGAAAGTGTTCGATCAGGCTGGGGAGGAGCAGTGCTTCAAGCGTCTTTGCTACTGGAGAAAGCAAGGAGATCGGCCTGTACGAATCTCCCTTACTTGCGTCTTTGCCTGGCTTCAGTAGCGGGACCACTCTGCCCATTTTCCAGGCATCGGGAACTTCGTGAGTGGCTAGCGACAGATTGAGCACTTTGGTCATGTACTCTACTCCCGGGGTATCCAAGTGCTTTAACATCAGCATTGAGATTCCGTCCGGACCCAGCGCCTTTGATGACTTTGCGCTGCGGATGACATGGGCAACTTCGCCAACGGTAAATTGTGGTGGTGCCTCTTCGACTCGGAGAGCGCGGATACGACGCAATACTCTCCTTTTCGCCTTATCACTCTCTGGGTGCTCAATAAAAAGCCGGTTAAAATAACACGCGCACCGCTTCGGATCTGTCACTGTTCTATCACCGAACGTGACAGCTGTCCGATCATCCTTCCTTACAGGGTTAGAGAGTGATTTGACCGTTGTCCACAACTTACCAATTCCGGAACTCAAGTTGCACTGCTTTAAGTGGTCTAGCCATTTGTTCCGCTTATATTCGTTGACCAACCTACTGATCTCGGAGTTGAGATCCCTAATTCTAGGGTCAGTAGGGTTGGAGCGACGAATGTCATCACGCTCGTCTGCGAGTCCCGCTGCCTCTGCTGGGAAGTTTGGTCGTACTTCGGGTATTCGACCAGCAGGGATATGGCGAGCGGCTGCCGCGTTGATGATGGCCCGGAACTTTTTCTCGGCTACCCGAACGTCCGACGGAATAGCTAGATTATTAAAGCTGCGGTTGGTGGCTTCTCTGAAGGCCTCCCAATCAGCCTTTTTTGATTGAGAAACGTACGGCGTTCAGAGGTTATGAAATCGGGTGGTCTATTAATGGAGAGAATTATGGGAAGGTGGTCCGATCCTAGTGAGATGACGGGTTGCCAGGTGACGTCGTTGATCAGGCCAGGCGATGCCAAAGTGATGTCTGGCGAGCTATGGCAATCGCCCATAATCCGCGTGGGGGCGTCCTCATTCACTGTGGAAGGATGATCTGCCAAAGCTATGCCCCTCTGGTCGTTGTCTAGGAGAGAATGCCACAGTTCGTGGTGAGCATTAAAGTCTCCAAGGACCAAGCGGTTATTGCCTTGTAGCAAATTGCTAATGTCTGGCAGATAACGCGGGGCACAGCTACCAACCGGCGGGATGTATACGTTGTACAGCTCTATTTCGGCAGTTCCAGACTTGACTGCTACCCCCATACATTCCATGTATGGGTCTCTAGAGTCAAGCTCAGGCGAAATAGGTCTGTACTGCACAGAATGGTGTAACAGGAAAGCAAGTCCCCCACCTCCACTTCTGGTGCGATCCTTACGTAGCACGTTGTATCCGTCACAACTGTGCAGGCTGCATTTGGCATTCAGCTTAGTTTCTTGGATCGCGGCGACCATGATGTTTCTCCGATTCATAAATTCTATGACCTCACTGATTTTGTTGCGTAGGCCATTACAATTAAATTGCAAGATTGATGCACTGTCAGGAGTGGCAACAGCAATCTGTGGTGTAAGATGCTGTATGTGTTGATGCTGTTGCGAGGGCGACTGCGGGGGAGTCTCGTAGTTAGATGATGATGATGACGACGACGACGAAAATGCAGACGACGATGATAACACCAAATCCAGAGACCCACTGCTAACTTCGTTGATACAGCATGAGGCAACAAAGTCTGCTTCGCTATACTCCCTGATGTGGTTCAGACCTGAACAGCTCCTGAAGTGCACCCACTCCATGCAACGATTACACCTTACAGACGTAGCACGATGGTGTATTCGGTTCTGACAAACCGAGCAGGTCCAAGGTCCGGGGTTTTGTTCGATCCCGGCTCGGACCAGTAGTATTCGGAGCAGGCATTCCGGGAAGTGCTGCTCCCACGACGAAAAAATGGACGAACAAAAAACATATATTGTTGAGGTGACTGCCCCTGGCCGAAGAGTTTCGGGTCAATCCGGTACATAGAACCGGCAGTCGCGGGATTGCCAAACGTTAGTAGTGCGACCTGCAGTTTGCTTTCCACAGACAGACGGAAGGACATGGTTAGTTAATCATAGAATTTTATGGAGATTCAGAATAAATATTCTTAAAAGAGTCTCTGACCAGTATTTGGAGGTGTTGCAAACGAAATGACAAAGTGATAATGGTATAAAACCCAACAAACTGGTTATGATTTTCATTTTTTATACCCTTCATCGTAGGATGGAATGTATACTTAATTGGTCATTCCGTATGCAACACCTCGAAATATTGACCAGTCAGGGTTGGCCATGAATGAGGATTGTAATGCCTAAAAAATGAGCATTGTTGTTACTTCTTTCCGCTCTTTTGGCCCAAACAAACGGCTTTAATATTCCTAGAGAATCACTTAAAAACAAACAAAGACATATTGGTAATTAAGTGCATTTTATTACAAAACCTGACTTAAATTCTTTCTCAAAGGTATAAACTGTAGGGTCCTAAAATAATGCGGGGTCTAAATAAGCGCTCGTAGGTTAATATGGACTATTAAAATTAAAACAATTTTTTTTATGACTACAAACATCAATTTATTTTATACTCGTAGATTTGTCTTAGATTAGAACCAGGTTCATGGACTGAACGGTCCTAAAAACTTGTCCTTACGATTAAAACATAGCACTGAAAAATATCAGCATTTGTGTATTTAAATTAAAGCGAATTGCAATACAAATCGAAATATCGCTTTATTTGGAAATTTATGCTGAGGCTAAGGCTCATGGATCAAAGGGTTCATTAAATCCCGGTATTGTCAAAACAACCGAGTTAGTTTTAATATAAATTTATATACAGATTTATTAAAAAAATATTTAGCAAGGATTTCGTATCGGACTCATGCAGCCAAGGGGCACAAAAATGTGCCATTTCAAATGGCAAATCTACGGTGAAGGGTAAATAAAATTCGGCCTGGTTACGACGTTTTTTTGTCCCCCAGTGAGAGGGCAAAGGTATTACACTGTTGTACTGGGTATACCAATGTGTTACAGGGTCTTGCAGTTAAGTGCTAATGTTTGAAACAAAACAAAAGAAGTTGTAATCCATGATTATGAAACTGGTCGACTCTGAATCACTATCTGATTCCATTAAGCAATTCATGCCCTTAAAAGTACTGGTCTGCAATGTTCACGTTTCGGTCAAGGACGAACTCTATTGAAATCAGACCATGTTTAATATCATACAAGGGAAGATCGTGATTTATAACCCTGCTGCTCTTGAAACCACATAAAATCTGCTCTAGAAGCCAAACATAAGATCGGATCTTGTTGGAATTTTGTATGCTTTTTCACTTTACTCTTTGAGTTACCCACTAATAAGTTTGATTAAAGTGGACCATGTACAGTTGTTAAAGCTCTCATGCAAAGGTCCTCACCGATTTGTGGTATTGTCACTCTAGAAGCTACATTTGACTCCCGATCTTGCTCAAATTTAGTAAAGTGCCCAATTGATGATCTTTAAGCGAGTCTAAAAAAATTATACATATTCGGGATTAATTTTGTTATCTGATTGCAACTGATCATTATTATTGGGACATCATTTTAATACTAGAAGAGCTAATTGTGTACAATAGTTGCACTAGAAAATAATCTTGCTTCACAACCAGTTAGTAGATAAAGTTGTCCTAAATATTATTTAAACACGGCATATTTCGCGATTTGTTTAAAAAAACGGTGCTACAGACATAGCTGTGATAATATTATGTAACAGGCTACCAACCAGGTTGTACTAATGGAACAAAGTGCGAATAATCGGTTGCCAAAAATGCCTGTGGCAACGACAAGTTTTGTATACAATTGTTTGTTGGTACCAACAATTGACAGTGCCAACGAACATCTAGTATTTTTAACACCAAAAATTTAAAAACAAATGATATTAAATAGGAGCAGAAGTTTTAATATCGAAAATACATTTGAAATATCGTCCTTTAATTGTCAAAAGGACACGAAAAAGTAGATCCAATGCTAAAATTTAACAACTTTATTTTTATCTTGATATGACCCTTAGGTAAAGTTAATTCTAAGAAAAGATAACTAATTTAATATCTGAACGCAGACAACAGATTTTTAGACACAACCAAAGTTTGGTGGTTGCCTGTACTGTCCATGTATTCCAAGTATTCAAAGTATCGGTTACCCAAACTAATTAGAATGATTATTGGAAGTGAATTTGCACGTGTATTGCTTGTTATTATAGATTATTGGCTATAAAAACTTTTTGAATGCAGTTGGTATAACCGACTTATTAGCTGTAACGATCATAATATAATTGTTGCTACAATCTTATGGTAAGTCGAGCCAAGTAACTGTCAATACCATGGAATGTTTGTAATTGCAACAGATTATTAGTGGTTGCACGTACTGTCCATGTATTCCAAGTATTCAAAGTAACCGATACTAACTAATTAGAATGATTATTGGAAGTGAATTTGCACATGTATTGCTTGTTATTATAGATTATTGGCTATAAGAACTTTTTGAATGCGGTTAGTATAACCGACTTATTGGCTGTAACAATCGTAATATTATCGTAGTATATTCATACCGAATATTTGTAGTTCGGACCGATTTTCAACCGATTCTTTCTCTGTGTGTTACATTGTGTGTACCGAAAATTAAAGAACACGAACCGATTGTGCTGATGGAAAATTTAAATAATCGTTCGGTTTGTATATTAAATTTTATTTTCCTATCATTTTTTTTTTCTGGTCTCCGGCATACCTCTACATTCGATAGGCCACACTAACACTCAAATATACCTTACATCGAATATTATAAGCAATAATCTGATAATATTAAGGTATTCACCAGAAAGAAAATCGATTCGTAAAACCGGATTCACAGAAAGTTAGCCAGACCGCAAAAACTTTGACACATGTCAAACTAAATAAAAGCAACCGATGGCCATTATTTACAGGAGAACAAATGTAAAAAAAACTAAACAAAGTGAAACAAAAATTTTTCTTTGAAATAACGATTACTCCAAAAATATTCCTCATTTCAAAATGACTTTTACAAAGTGAATTTTATTGGAGTTCATTGGGCCTTAAATCACACGACAACAACAGCACTCCCTTGTATCAATGTCAGCAGGTTGAGAACACTTTTACGTCTACACCGTCAGCAGCAAAAATCCTTCCAGTTAAAAGCTACCCAAAATCTCGTTTTGTTTTTTTTTTGTGTGTTGTTAAATTTTCTTGCAAATTGAAATCCTTTGAAAGACACTCTGCCTTTTTTATTGCTGGAAATCACTTTTAACCCACCACTGGTTTTAAAATTGAGCCAGAGACGCCAACAACGACAACAACAAAACAAACAACTGCCGAGCACACAAAATACCCACTAACAAAAAAATCCCTAAAAATCCATAAAGTATACATAAATATTTAATAAACCCGCAAAAGTGCGATTATATCAAAAAGTTGCGGTAAAACTGTAAGACGAATATAAAAACGGCAGAACACACACACAGCAACTACACGGCAGAATGGATCCAAACAGAACAGAACGGAACAGAAGATGAAACTCAGCCGATTGCCGTCGGCGGGAGATGAACGCATACAGAAGAAGGCCTGTAAGTCTGACATCTTTGCAGAAGAACGGAAAAAAAACAGAAACATAAAATTACACACATACACAAAGTAGGATTTTTCATGCGAACTGAACTGTACTGAGTAGTGGCAGTGGGTCCATTGTTTTTACCTGCCCTCTGTGTGTGTGTGTGTGTTTGTGAGTCTGTATGTATTTACACAAACTTAACATTTAACTTTGTCACTGTGAAGTAAAGCATGGCAGGCGGCCAGAGCCTTGAAACAGAACCAGCGAAATAATATGACAACAACTTTGTCAGAAAAAAAGGATTCCAAGAACATGCCATGTAACATGACTTGTTTTTTTCCTTGTCAGGCTTGATGGCAATGCAGGGGCCGAGCTATATTGGCAGTGGCGGAGCTATGTAGCTAGTGGCGGAGCTATGTAGACCTTCTTAAAATATGTTCCATTAATTTACATTTTCGTGCGATCATTTTGCACAACTTTCGACGTGGATTACACGGCAAGAGCGCATCGATGAACTTAAATCTTTGTATGAACTGATAATGCAAGACCGTCGTGTGATATACCGTGAGATAGAGGCATCGTTGAGCATTTCTTCCACCATCTTACATTCGATTTTGCATGAACACCTGGCCTTTAAAAATGGTTTGTTCTCGTCGGATCCCGCACAATTTAACAATCGCTCAAAAAAGGCTCGCGTCGATTGGTGCAAAGAAATTTTGAAAATAATACGATTGCGGTACTTCAAAAGACGTTTATAATATCGTCACAGGACATCACAGACGATCGACCGTGTTGTGGGTCTTCGAAGACGAGCCAAATCCAACGAAAGTTGTTTGTCGAAGAAGCACTTCGAAGCAAATGATCGCCTGTTTCTTCAACAAAACTGGTCATGTGGCGACTGTTCCGCTTGAGCAACGTAGAACGGTCAATTCGGAGTGGGACACCACAATTTGTTTGCCTGAAGTCTTCTGAGAAATTCGAAAAACGAACAAGAGAAGACAAATTATTGTCCACCATGACAATGCGAACTCTCACACATCGGCTCAAACCAGCGCCTTTTTGGCCGGCCAAAAAGTCGAATTGATGGGTCATTCGCCATACAGCCCTGACTTGGCACCCAATGACTTCTTTTTATTCCCGCATATTAAGAAAAAAATGCGTGGTCAACGATTTTCGTCGCCAAAAAATGCTATTGAAGCATTCAAAAACCATGTTTTGGAGGGGTCTCAATCGGAAAGAATGGAAAAATCGCATCGACAATTGGTTTGGACATATGCAAAAGTATATAAATCATGCTGGAGAACTTTGAAAAACAACAAAACCATTTTTGATGAGAAATATTCGCATTTTCATTATTAGGCCAGAAATATATATAGCAGCACTTGTACATTGTAAATCATCAAAATATTATAACTAAAATTTTTAGAAGATCTTTACTTTACCAATGACATTGGTCACATCTTCCTTCCAAAAGTAGCTGTGCTGCATGCTAGATAAAGAGTTGTCCTACTAGAACGCACGATGTAAAGTATAAATAAAGCAAAAAAGTGTCGGAGAAATATATTTAAATTTTAATTTATTATGATAGAAGTATCTATGACAATTATGCGTGAAATAAAATATCGGCCAAATGCTCGCCACGGCTTCGGTGGCATATTTCTATCCGATGGTCCATATTTTCAATGACTCTGAGGCATAATAAAGGTTCAATGTCGTTAATGTGCCTAATTAGCTCCTGATTTTTTTTGTTTGTTCATTTATTTCAATTATATATGCTAGTAACTTCAAATAGTTTAAGTATATAATTCTTAGGAATGTTCTTATATGAACTTACAAGTTATAAATTAAATATGTTTGGAAAATACATCGATATTAATCGTTACTAATATTCAATTGTAATGAAAAATTATAAAATAACATTGCTTTAGTATTACATTTTTGTTTAATAAAAAGAGTCACAAAAAAGTTAAAAAGACAGTAATTAGTTCAGCCACCAAAAACTTTGAAGGTTCGACCAATCAAGGCGGTCCTTTTCAGTTATACTTTTGTCGTATCTCATGTCGTCGTTATCTTTTATATTACTATTGAAAGCTTTAACATTAGCTTTAGATAATAGAATATCGGTCCACTCAGATTATTCTGAGTGTATCCCATTCTATACAAATACAAGAAGGCTTCAGGAGGACCATATCCCGTTTCTAAAGTTGTACAAATATACAAGTCATAAGCATAATAAGGTGCCATAATTAAATTATTTATATGACAGTTTGTGCTTTTTATAATATTAGCTCTTGAATTTTTCTTAGCTTATTGACTTACATATTTTCTTTTAATTATCTCAGGCGGCCATTTGACATCGCCCCGAGTTAAGATAACACGGCTATTGAATTTCTAGTGCAAAAGCACCATTATTTCTTTGGCTGTGTGGCAAGTGGCTCCATCCGGTTGGAACTACATATCTTCCAGACCCATACTCTCAATTTCTGCCCACAAGAAGTCCGTTATCATTAACAAGTCGCCGGTGACGGCTCTCTGCCACGCTATCACGAACAACATCAAGGTTTTCCGCAGAACAAACTGGGAGAACTTGCACAGGTTTTTTCATATTTCCTACAGACCCGGTTTGCTGAAATTTCCTCACAATTCTCCCGTTCGTGGACACATTTGGTCTCTTATGCTGACCAAACAAATTACGAAGTGCACGAAATGCATTTTGATTTGAACGCCCATTTCAACAACTCTTCAACAATCTTAAGGCGCTGGTTAATCTCTCTTTATGGTTGAATTTTCCAAATACTGAAACGAAGAAATGTCTCACATTTAACATCGTGCACTATGATTGGACCACCATTCATTCAATTTTCCTCATTAGCTTTACCTCAACTCAATACTAAGGCTTCACCTGAGAATTCCTTCTCGTTTCTTGTGGCATATTTAATACACATTTTTCTGTTGTTTCCCTAAGAAGCCAAGGTAAAGGCCAAAGGCATTGTCAGAGATCCAACTCATTTCCTATGTAGACGTTGGAAGCATCTCTCTTCTAGAAGATGGTATGGTGCGTGGCGTCTTAACTCAGCAACTGATAGTCGTAGATTTTATATAAATATTTTTCCTTTCAGAGTCTACACTTTTCCCCTCTCAAGTGATCCCTCCTTTATCTTGTGATTGATTTTAAACATTTTCTACGTTTCCATAAAAATGTAAAAATACTTTGTAAAAGATCAATCCAACTTATTTCTTAAATAGACAAGTCAGTAGACACTTTTCTTACAAGTCATTGAATACATATCGCTTTTATAAAAAGGTATGTCGCTCCGTAGTATTTCCAGGAAAATGTTAGGTTTTGTAAAGATTTTTCTCCAGCATTTATAGTTTTGCTTTTTTTTAGAACTCATGTCCAAACAAAATACTATTTTCTTCTGACAAATTAGGCACTTATTTTAAGTTCATTACTGAAGAAGGTCAGATAAGAGGCTCTGTAAGAGACCAAACTATTCCAACTCATTTGTTAAATTGACTACTCAGAAGACGTTATGACGTTGAATGACATTCAACATTTTGGTACATGATTCGCCTTTCCAGAATTTGTGTATACTTTTGCAGCACAGTGGGATATTGGTCTCAAAAACTAAATTTTTTCGTCACTTATTTAAAAAGTGAATGATTAAGTTTTGTAGAGAAATGTTTAAATACGAAAAGTATATTTATAGTTTTTTAGGAAAATTGTAAATTTGAATAAGCTGAAGTGAATATTTGTCGGCCAAACCAGCCAAAACCACTTGGTTCAACCAGGCATGCAGGGACGCTGTCAGATCTAAAGAGGAGGCGTTCAGAAATTGGCGTTTGAACAAAAACTACATTACTGAAATGCTGCGTAAACAGGCAAGAACCGAAAGGCAATCAACCACTCCCCGCCATCGAAAACGTATCTAGTTCCATGCCTCAGATATTTTTTCGAACATGTGGAGTTTAAAGGGTTCTTGCGATTTACGATGTTAATATATCCCTGGATCTGGATTGTTTTCGGCATTTGTTTTATGTGTGTGTTTTTCGATGCTAGCCCATCCATTACGCAGCCTTTTCAACCTTGCTTACCATGCAGGAGTCTTTCCTGCGTGTTGGAAGGTTGCGAACGTCCAGCCGATCCCCAAAAAGGGTGAAGCCAATAATTATGTGAACTATCGTTGAAATTCTGTTTGCTCAGCGCTCTCCAAGGTAATGGAGGCATAGTGAACCATCATCTTGTGAGGCCAGCGGCCTGCTAAGTGATCGCGTTCTTGTCGGTCTACCCAACAGTTGGATATTTCCAAGGCCTT
Source organism: Hydrotaea diabolus (assembly GCA_963513945.1). Classification (NCBI taxonomy): domain Eukaryota; kingdom Metazoa; phylum Arthropoda; class Insecta; order Diptera; family Muscidae; genus Hydrotaea; species Hydrotaea diabolus. The sequence goes on from OY740717.1 coordinate 178,810,060, forward strand.
TAATAGAGTCTCGCACGGTGCACTCATATCAAAGATGATGTCTTGTGGCGTCGATAATACCTTTGTCCGATTTATAAAGAAAACTTTCTCAGAGATCGCACTATACGTGTTATTATAGATGGGTTCTTATCCAAAGAACATAGGCAGGTGTACCACAGGGTTCTGTCCTTTCTCCCTCACTTTTTCATATTTTCATTGACGATCTTTTGGGTAAGACCACGAATCCAATCTACTCATTTGCAGATGACAGCAATCTCTGTCATATTCATTTGCCCGTAGACCGAGTCTTCTAGAAATTGAAGGTAAAAGTCGAATCATGGATGAGACACTTGGCCGGAATTAAGTGGCCATTTTTGAATGGGGTAGAGTGAATAGAGTAGATCTTAATGCTCGCGAACGCAATGCACCGCATGTATAAGGGGTATAGCCTGAGTGTTGGTTATAAAAAAAAATCTACAAAAGCCTCATAAAATTAACTTATTTTTGATTTCTAATCGGAAACCACATTCCCTCTAGCTGTTCTTTCAATAAAAATAAATGACAGGAACTGTAGCCTTAATTAGGATAACTGACCGGTGATGTAAGTCAGATACAACGGGATGTAAGAAAGCCTTTAGATCAGTTGCTCCATCCAGATTATGGGCGCATCCCTCCTGGAAGGAACGTGGTGGTTGACCTTGAGGAAAGTTACGGCCCATTTATCATGCTTTGAGCTGTTGATTGATTTGAAGTTGATCTATGTTGGGCATTCCAAACACGCGCTGGTTGTTGCATTATCATGTGCTCCCATAGAGCTATAAAAGGCGGAATCTAAAACACGTATAATATGTAGGCCTAGTTTAATGAGTACAGGAAAAACCTGCAAAGCTCACTGGCTTTAGAAAACTTATGGATAAGTTAAAAACCCTTAAAAAGATATTAAAGAACGATTTTTTTCCTACAGTCCCACGAGAATTACTTTCAACACAAGTAGGTCCGATTTGTAGGTGTCGTTCATTAAATTTTTAGATAAGACATACTATCGGGATCTTTTCAATCTGTACCTTAAAGAGATTTTGCTTTGCTGCAAGATATTTAGTCGTAGTGTCGTCCTAGAATGCCTGTTTTGAAAGCTTGAGAGTATAACCCATGCGTCTCTTAAAGGAATATCAATGGTCAATTTTGGGAGCTGGGTACTTTTTTTACCACATGGAGGTAGTCCTGTTCAATAAGTATAAAAATCATATCGCAGTTCACTAGTTTAAGCAAAAGTCCCCTTCTGTTACTTACAGGAACTTTAAACGACGACTATTCTCACAGTGGCCTTCTTCATAGCTGTTTTTCTAGATATACTTCGCCTTAATTCTATTACCAAAAAGCCTTTGATCTCATTTTAAAATCTCGTGCGCGTATACTTCTTTCCGCTGCTGTTTAAGTTACACACAGAGACCGCCGGACGGACACACGCCGAATGTTACTCAAAAGGCAAAAATATTCTACAAAAATTATTTTAAATTATGCAAATGTTGAGGGATTAAATTAAACGCGACATTGTGTACATTCCCCCTTTTTTCGTTTCGTTTCGGTTATCGTTTCGTTTGTTTGCTAAAAAGTCTTAATGCAGTCACTTTGAGTCACTTTTGTATCCTTGTGTAGACTTACGACTCAGTGGCTGTATGTGTGTGTTTGTGAATGCGGATAAGTGCCTGTATGTGTGTGTGTTAATGTTGGTTTGGGCAACCAGTAGTCAACTAACCAACCAAGCAGTCAGTCAGTCATTGAGTCAATCACCCATACACCGACATTCGCTGAAAACAAAGACGAAACATTGCGGCAACGAAAGAGGGTGAGACATACCAAGGTCTGCTGGCACAAAAAAAAATCAAAGATTTTTCGGTGAGGGTCTCAGGCTGTCTGTTTGTGTGTGTGTGTTTCTGGTTGTCTATGTCTTCTTATCTGTGTGAGAGTTTGTGATTGCCGTCTAATTCACTGTGTGGGTATTTCTGCAGAAGGAAAACAAGAACCCAGCAGGTAATAAATAGATAAAAAGGTGTGACTTTATTTAATTGAATTAATTCAAAATAATTTACAGTTTAATAACAACAACAAACAAACCCCAACGACAATTGCTTGTCGCCGTCTCAGTCTGGGTAGGTTGAGCCCGCTGCCTTCCCCACCCCTGCTATAAAGCGTCTACATACTTTTAATCCCCCATCTTTCCAAAACGTAGCGAATTTAAAGAGAGTGGAATTTATGTCGAAGTTATGCAAATGCCAGAATAATTTTTCACCCAAATTAAAGATATGAAATATGACTTTTCGCTTGTGTTGTCATGGCAATACATAATTAATTAATGTATGGCTCAATCATCGACAAATATTGGAGTAGCTTACTGTGCAATTGTTAAATTAGAAATATCTATTGTTCCCGATGTGAACAGGGGACTCTATGCACTATTGGATTAAAAGAAGGTAAACAAATCGATACGTATGAAAAATGTGTCGGGGTAGCTGTTAAATATTAAAAATTCTTCTGTAAAATATGAAAATGACATTAGGTCTAAACAGGACAAGTAAATACACGGTGAAAGCATCCAAAATTTTGAAGGGTGCTCTTTGTATAATTTCAAAATCAAATTAAAAAACTGATATTTTGTTTATATCCGGTTCTGGCTCAAAAGATTCTTTTCAGTATGTGTATGCCCAAGAAAATCCGGCCGTGGCCCTAAAAAGAATCATTTGTTATATACGGTGATTAATTTTGAGGTTCCCTACATTTTTTTACGAAAAAACACAGAAAATTCAAATAAAATGGGGAATGTTTATTATAATTTAAAAGAACATTCATTGGAATTTATATTTTGAAGAGTATGTCTATCAAATGTTGGCCGCGGCTACGTCACAGTTGGTCCATCCGTTGAGTCCAATTTTCGATGACTCGTTCGAGCATTTCGACTGGTGAATGACACGCGTGATATTTTGCTCCAAGTCCTTAATCGAAGCGGGGTTGTCCACATAAACATTAGACTTTACATATCCCCACAGGAAAAAGTCTAACGGTGTGATATCACACGATCTTGGTGACCAATCGACCGGCCCAAAACGTGAAATAATCTGCGATGCGATGTGTGGGAAGTGGCGGCGTCTTGTTGAAACCAAATGTCGCGAGATCACGAGCTTCAATTTCAGGCATCAAATAGTCGGTTATCATGGCACGACAACGGTCGCCAATGACGGTTACGTTCTCATATTTTTTGAAAAAATGTGGACCGATGATTCCCCCGTCCCACAAACTACACCAAACCGTTGTTTTTTCTGGATGAAGTGGCAGCTCTTGAACCTCTTCTGGTTGCACTTCGTCCCAAATGCGGCAATTTTACTTGTTTACATACCCATTAAGCCAGAAATGTTGGCCAATTATGTTGACCATAAGTTGAACGAAGTGCACGAAACACATTCCTCACAGAACGTGAATTTTCGAAATAAAGGCGTAAGTCTTTCCATGATAAATTCCAAACGATACTATACAAAAATAACATGACAGCATGACACGACTCACACGTGATCTATCAAAAAAGAGCTATTGAAAAAAGGATCTCTACTTGGATCACCCTATATTTCTGTGGTGCTTGGGTCTATAATACCCACAAGACTTTTGGCTAAAAGCTAGCCAGAGATATGTTACATGTGTGTGGGATTTAATGAAACCACCCAGGAATTGTTAACCCAAGTCTCATCTTTGTCTTGATGTATTAACCATGCACAACCATCGTATTGGGGCACTCTCTTCCAATCGTAGCGGTAAGTGTTTATTGCCAGCTATGGGGATCAAGATTGACGACAAAGTAACATCTTTGCTGATCTTTGAGTAGTACTGCATACGTAACTCTACACCGAGATTTGAATGTGAATTTTAATCAAAGCCACTACGATATTTTCTGAAGTGCCACTCCTACAAGTCAGGCAATAAAACTAGTTCTGAGTACTCCTGACTGCCCCGGTACCAGATTCTGATATTATATTGTAGCTAATCCCGATATTCATAACAAAAAGATAGACACCGGCTGACATCTAACTATCGATTTTTGATTCAAAAGACCTTTGAACAACGTCCATGGCTGCGGAACACAAACTTATTTTGACAAATCTGTCAAATAAACAATTTTAGTTTGTAAAATGTTGAAATATATTGTCGAGCCAAAAAAAAATCGAATTTAAAACACTGAATATGAAAAGAGCGATATTAGGAGGAGAGTCCATTCAGGACGTATGATAATAACGAACCAGGGTAATGAGCAACGGACCAATGCGTCGTAATTTGTTACGTTGGCTTATTCAATTTTTATAATACCCAGAATAAATATTAATGTCAGATTTTAAGCGACAGGAAGAAATAATTTTTGTAATTGTACAGCTTAATCAGATTTGTCTTGGGATTGAGAAAAAGCATGTTTACTTTTTGTTAGACATTAAAACGTTTTTTAATCAACTCAATACGAACAGTCATTCAAGTCCAAAAGTAAAACATTCTAGTTGTTTAACTCCTTAGACGGAGCGTAATCTAGTGAAAATACGGCTATAATAAATACAGTTTGCGATTCATAAAACCCGTGACAGCTCCCCCAAAAAATTAAGTTATCGGCTGTAAGAAAGCAAGGTTCTTAGGATATAAGCAAGGCTCTACTATCACCCAACAATGACTCCTAGAGTCTAGAGTAGCGCAATGAAATCTTAAGGAAATCCCATTTTTGCTTATCATCCGTTGCACCGAAAAACCTTCAGTCAGATTTCGTAGTCAATGATACTTTTATTAAAGTCACATGTGACCAGGAGTGGCACTTTTGCAGGATAACTTGATACATTGGAAAATCTTGACAAAAAAATGGAGAAATTCTAGCGTGACAACACGTTTGTTAAGAAAAGCTCGCTAACGTCACTGACTATTAGATGAAACTCTACCCATGGCATAAAGGTCCCGAGATTCTCATAATGCGGAAAATCGCGCCCAACATGCGGACAGGCCTCCTCTTCATGTCGGGCTATTGCTTAGCCATTTTTTATTCAAAAATCTCTTAATCCCCTTTGAACAGCAGGTTCCAGATTAAGAAAAAAGACAAAATTAGAATTAATTTCTACAAACCTAATTTCACGGATAAACTTGTATGATAACCGTCAAGTCTTGCTGAGGTCAAATTCAGAGTGCCATATAAATAAGACACAGAAAAGGCACAGAAAACTGCTCCATTATGAGGCTGCTAATAAAACGACCAGAAGTAAAGTCCTGAAGACAACCTTAAAAAACCTTCTTCCTAAAACTAAAATGAATGAACCAAAAGATCAAACTTTTTTTTTACTTTGTTGCGACCCGGGGGGTGTCGAGTCATTATCGATAATAGAAGTGCCGGCACCATCAGCATGTACGATTGGCCACCTTTAATAAATGTATTTTTTCTGTTCCAATGAATTTTTAACTTAAGCACATAGGCCAGCTGTCTGAGTTAAACACCTTCTTTACGTCGTGTGGCAATTGTTTAGTACATCTTCTTTCCGCTCTTCCCTATTTCGGCTGACCTAGCCTCGATCTCCTGTAGGCGTGCTGGTGCTCAGAGAGGTTCCCTTTTTCATCAACAATGGACATAGAATGCAATGGGCGGTACGACGTGGTTAAATTTCTAGGGCCGATGTTAATTTGTCGCTTAAAAGAGCCATTGTTTCGTTAGCTGTGTGGCAAATGGCGCCATCCTGTTGAAACCACATATTGTCCACATCCATATCTTCCAATTCGGGCCATAAAAAGTAACGATAGCGAATACCATTCAGAGTAACTGCCTGACCGGGGTCATTTTGGAAAAAATACGGCCCGATGATGCCGCCAGGCCATAAACCGCACCAAACAGTCACTCTTTGTGAGTGCATTGATTTTTCGACAATTACTCTTGGATTATCATTCGCCCAAATGTGGCAATCCTGCTTATTGGCGAATCATCTGAGGTAAAAATATGCCTCATCACTGAAGTTAATTTTTCGAAAATTGATTTTCATTTACATACTAAGCCTGAATAACTTTAACGAGTTGCTTGTGCTTCTTTCCATGGTTCAAATTGAGTTAGTCTGAAATTGAGAAATATCAAATGAAATGCAGAAAAAACTTAACGTTTAGGTGTGGTTCACACTCAACATCGGCCCTTAGTTGCACTCAGCAGCTTTTCCCAGGTGAGGTCTGCGATTTCGTCTCCCTCCAAGTTTCTACTATAGTCAGTGGCTGTATGTGGCATTGCGGACATAGAGTGAGTACAATGTTGAGCAACATTTCTGAGCATGTTATCTATGCATTTTAACTGCTCTTAAGCTTCTTCATGACCACCTTGGTACCCTATGGGTTAGTGTCAGTATTGTCACAAAGTGGCTTAAAGTTCTGTAATAACAATGACATGAACAGTTTTTTACCATTCTACATCCCACATCCCGACGACCCTTAAAGTAAACGTAATTATCAAGGCTAACCCTTTTGCTTGATATAGCCTTAAAAATATTTAGAAATATGTGAGATCTTGCGGCCCAACCAATTGTCATTTGTACTTGTCCCAAAGTCAGTGCTCTACTTTACAACTCATTATTTATGTAGGACCGTTAAATCGTCTGTTTATTTTAAACCAAACAAAAAAACTAAATTTATTCACCTTTAATATTTACTTTAACTAATTTGCATGTTCCAACCCTTCCTTGTACTTACGTATACACTACGATAAGGAAGAAGCGCAAATGGCAAACACCTTTACGACTTAACTTTTGGCGTTTATACCCCACACACACACTGACACACACATTCGCACGCATACATGCAACACAGTTGCACATAACAATAATCCCTACAAACTATTTGACGATGATCGGAAAATGGATCGTCTGCGCGAAAACTCCACGAATCCTATTGGCTTACTTTTAAGGACGACTTGCTTCATCATTAGCTGGGAGATGGATTGAAAAGTCACTGAATCGCTCAGCTGAATGATGCTTAGAAGATTACGCGTCCGAGCGATGTTACTGTCATTCTCCCTGACTGTAATACGAGGGTTGCTATATATTTCTGGCCTAGGCAACACAAAGTGTTGCCTGGCGCCATCTGATATTTCCATTTAAAAGTTTGACATCTTCTAGCATAAACGTACTCAGAACGTTTTGACGTACGACCATCATTTGTGTTGTTTGCAGTGAATTGAAAAAATCAATTTGGCAAAAAAATTGTATTAACTTGTGAACATTTTCGTGCAATCATTTTTCACAAACTTTCGACGTGTATTATCACGACAAGAGTGCATCGATGAACTTAAATATTTGTATGGCGACGAAGCACCATCCTATAGCACTGTGAAAATCTAGTTTAATGAATTCAATCGTGGCCGACGCTCGCTCAAAGACGAGGGTCGTGAAGGTCGTCCATGAACGGCCGTTGTGCCAGAAAACATTGATGCCGTTAGTGAAATGATAATTCAAGATCATCATGTGACATAACGTGAGGTAGAAATATCCTTGGGCATTTCTTCCACCAGCATACATTCGATATTGCATGAACACCTGGCCGTAAAAAAGGTTTGTTCTCGTTGGATCCCGAACAATTTGACAATCGCTCAAAAAAAAAAGGTTCGTGTCGATTGGTGCAAAGAAATTTTGAAAAATACGATCGCGGTGCTTCAAAAGACGTTTAAAAGATCGTCACAGGTGACGAATCATGGATCTATGCGTATGAACCCGAAAAAAACAGAAATCGACAGAGGTCTCTGGTGAAGTTCTCTGGGTTTTGTTTCACCAGAAACACGTCCGTGTGGGGGAACAGCGAATCGTAAAGTGCTCATTTGAAACATACGCTTCAACACAAAATGACCTCTCCTTACGTGTCCAATGCATGCGGACAACTGAAAGCCAAACGAATACAAATCTGCCGCCAGCCACTATAAGCCACGCGCACTCTGCACTCTCTTCGACCAACTGTGCCGCCACATCCTAAAGTGCAAAAAAGCAATTTTTCGCGCTCCAACCTGTATACACCCTTATACCCAGTAGGGTAAACGTCTTAGTTTTATGCAATCGAGCAGTCCTATAATTTATCTTACTTAAATAATATTTTTTCAAGTAAAATAATTCTATGCAATGCCCCTTTCCATCATCATTGATTTGTTTTAGCTAATCGCTTGACATTCGCCACTGAGATTGATTTAAGAATCTCGTAAAAAAATATCGTAATCGGTTAGGTTTCGATTTGAAGAGTTGCTAACGAATCTTCTTGCTTAATCGCTTTGGATTCAGCACACGATTCTTCCACGCAAATAGCTCGAAGGATAACCAAGCGACTCGCCTAAGATTCTCCATCAATCAAAAATGTTTGCTGGGTTGAATATTGTAATTAAATTAAGAAAGAAATTACCATAAAGAAAAAAACAAACAAACTAATACGACCGACCACCACTCATACTTGTAATAATGCACTCTCTCATACATACACGAGCACTTGAACGCAGACAACATACGTACAAAGGGCAAGGCAATACAAAAACAAAAAAGGAGAGCTGCACATACACACTCACACTCTGAGGCCGTTGTGCAGGCATGTACGCTTACACATACACTTGAGCGACGGAGAGAGAGAGTGAGAAAGTTACAAGTAGTGGTAGTAGGCTCACTTAAAATAATTAACTTTATTGCTAAAAACTTACCAACACTTAACTCTTTCATTTGTTGCCAAAGAGAATAAGCGCTAAAGTGAATCATGGAGACAACACAGTTTAAGGGCCATGACTACCAGACTGACTGCCTGCCTACCGCTCTGCCCGCCAGCCACTACTGTGTGTGCGTTGAAGATCGCCCTTGCCACAATCATCATCATAATCATCATCATCGTCGTCATGGTGATGACGATGATGATGATGATGGTTTACTACTTTACCAAAAAGTTATAATGGCTCTTATAACTGACATTTATAAGCTTTTAACATTGTACATACATTCCATTTACATACGAGGGCGGTTCGGAAACTTCTTAGCCTAGCACAAAAAGCGCGGTATAAACAGAAAAAAGTTAAGTGTTTTGGAAACTTCCATCTCTGCTATGAACACATGTTAAATTTTGTTTCGACCTGGCAACTCCTTCATATAGAAACAGGTGTTCACAAAAGACGCATCCGCGATTTTTTTACAATGGAAAAATTAGAAATGCGTGATGTCATTAAATATTTACATAAAAAAGGTTTATCGGGACAAGAAATTCATAATGATATGGTGAATGTGTTAGGTGAAAGTGTTCCTTCATATGCAACAGTAAAAAATTGGGTTGCTGAATTTAAACGTGGTCGTACAAGCATTGAAGATGAACCACGTAGTGGACGTCCAAAAACAGCAACAACAACAGAAATTGTAGCCAAAGTGCATGATTTGGTATTAAATGATCGACGAATAAAAGTGCGTGAAATAGCTAATATCATGGGCATCTCAAATGATCGAGTCCATTTAATTTTGCATAAAGAACTACAGATGAAAAAGCTTTCTGCAAGAGGGGTGCCGGACTTGTTAACAGTCGACCAAAAACGCATAAGAATGAACATTTCTCAAGCTTGTTTGGATCGTTTTCAACGAAATAAAATGGATTTTAAGCGTCGTTTCATAGCTGTTGATGAGACATGGATCCACCCCTATACTCCAGACACAAAAGAAGAATTCAAACAATGGACTGAAGCTGGAGGAAGTGCCCCAAAGAAGGCAAAAACAATTCAATCGGCTGGTAAGGTTATGGCAACGGTTTTTTGGGACTTCAAAGGTATTTTATTGATTGACTATCTGCAAAAGGGTAAAACAATAAATTCAGAGTACCATTGCAACCTTTTAGATCAATTGAATGTACAAATTCGAGAAAAACGTCCTGGCTTACAACACAAAAAAATAATTTTTCATCAAGACAACGCACCAGCGCACAAGCGTGTTTTAACAATGGCTAAAATCAACGAATTAAATTACAAGTTGCTTGACCACCCACCTTATTCTCCTGATTTAGCTCCCAGTGACTTTTACCTGTTCCCAAATGTAAAAAAATTCATTGCTGGCAAGCTTTTTACCTCAAATGAAGATGCAATTACAGTTGTAAACCACTATTTTGAAGACCTTGAGGAAAACTATTTTAATCAAGGGATAGAATTGCTAGATAAGCGTTGGACTAAGTGTATTGAAGTTTCAGGAGATTATATTGAAAAATAAAATTTTTTGAAAAACTAACTATTCTCTTTCATTGATAGGCTAAGAACTTTCCGAACCGCCCTCGTATGTACGTATGTTGTTTGGAGACCATCATATTTATGTACTCGTATGTGTGTGTGCATTTGTAAATTGAACAGGGAAATAAAGGATTATGAGGCCACAACAAAAACGGAATAGAATAATAAAATATAGCAAATGTAGACCAATAAATTTAGGCAGAAATTTTATTTTTTCAAGTTGCTTTAAATCTACTTTATATGTCGGCGTATACTGCATACCAGAGTGGTCCGAAACCTATCCGACCACTTAATGAAAACAATACAAATTGCGGAAAAAAATTGGTAAAACATCTCTTTATATCTTAACCAAAAATTTCACCACCTAACTCGTCTTATGTACCCGTTAACTAACAGGAAATCTCAACTGAACATACCGAATAAGAAGTTTATATTCAAAGCGATATTTCAATCGGTCCTATTCTACGGGGCACCTGCTTGGAGTACGGCAGCCGCTACTCATAGTAGGAAGCTGCAAATAGCCCAAAACAAAATTCTGAAGCTGATTTATAGCCTTCCATGGCATTATTCAACACGACGACTCCACGATTCCGCTGAAGTGGAACTGGTTTTGAACAGTTTGGAACGACTTACAACTAGCTTTATGATTAAATGTCAGTATTCGGATTACAACCATATAAGAGAGCTTCTCTGGATGTAATTTAGATTAAGATTAGAATTAGTTGATTGTTAGGTTTTACTACTTAGATTAAGATTTAAAATCGCTCAGTAAGGTTTTTGTAAATTGTTCCTTCTCTAGCTAAACCTATATGTATCCTTATACTATAGTTAACACTAAAATCATAAATAATGCTTAAGAAGAAAAGGTTAATTTGTACCTCAACTCTTTAATAAGTATGTTAATAACTAGACCAATCTACATGCTATTAAATAAACTGAATTGAATTGAAAAAAAAAATATCTTAACCAAGTCCAATCTTACCTCGCTACGCTTTTTGGAGCAATATTCCAGAACAACTCTATAGCCAAAATAACCATTAACCGCAGATCTCATTTCTTCTCATTTGCTTCTCACCGTGCATTTTCCGTTGAAATTCCAAGTTCATGCGACCCTTGTTGGTTTATGGGGCCCTAATATATGGTTTCATTGTTTGGGCTCCGTATTATGCAATTCATGGTAATCGTATTCGTATTTAGAGATTCCAAAAATGTTGTATAACATTTTTCTCACTTTTTGTGCCCTTTTCCAGCCCTCTTCCGTCGTATGAAGCCAAATGTAGGCTAATACCTATTGAAACATTAGTAAATCGTTGTTCAAAGTGTTTAATACTGCGATCAATAAAAAGTTTTTTTTTCAATATAAAATAAATGCAAAAATTTAAATCAAGTGTGGAACCTTTATTGTTGATTAGAAAGAACATTTGATGCCATTTATTTTTTGAATATAATTTCCCTCAAATGTTGGCTGTATTGTTAAAATGAGCTTTAGGTTAGAAACGGCAAGATCGGCTGCTTTCGACCAAAATGTTGTTCAGTGATGAGGCTTATTTTTGGCACAAGGCAACTTTAGTAAACAAAATTGTCATATTTGGGCTAAAGAGCAACCAGAAGAGGTTTAAGAGGTGCCATTATACCCAGAGAAAACCCCGGTTTGGTGCGGTAAATGGGCTGGTGGAATCGTCGGTTAGTTTTTTTTAAAAAATGATGATGGCCGCTACGTTAAATCAAATGGTGCTCGCTCTCGCTTCATGATATCGAAACTGTAGCCCGTAATTTTGACGATATTTGGTTCCAAAAAGACGGCTCTACATGCCGTGCAGCCAACGAAGCATTCAATTTATTTAAGAAACCTTTTGGTGAGCGTATTATGTCGCGTCATGAGCCTGTGGCGTGGCCTCCAAGATCGCGCGATTTAACACCGCTGGACTATTTTTCTGGGGTTATGTGAAATCGCTTGTCTACGCAAGTAAGCCCGACTCAATTGACGCACTGGAAGAGAATATTCGGAGCGCTATTGCTGATATACGGCCCCAAAGAATGCGTTTTATTCCTTCTTAAAACCACACGTCTAAAAAAACACCCTATACAAACTTATGTGTGGCCTTAATATAATTTTAATATACCTGTTAGGCGTTAAAGGCATAATGAATATTTTTATACGAGTATTCCTGTTCATAGAACAAATTATTCCTCACACGAGCCTCTTGTGAGAACTTTAAGAGAATTTCACAGAATAAATTAGTTATAATTTAGATTTTTTTATTCTTTGAATAAATTCAATGATATTTTAGATACAACATATTTTAAGATTTAGCTAGTCTGTAAGGATTGTAATTCCATAGACTTAACTAAATAAAAAAATAAATCTTCAAATCGTGGATACTATTGATCGCTCGTTGTGACCAAATGCGCCGCTTTTTGGGTCCAGCAATTATGCATTCTATTGAGGTATTGTGCACGTCTTAACTAACAGCCATGGTTTGCCCGATGTTACTCTTATTCTCCGAGGGATTTTTACACCCTCCAACTTAGGTACACTTAGTCCTCTAAACTTTTTCTCTTTGGAGCAATTTCGCCAATTTACAATCCGACATAGCTTTTTCTTTGTACAGCCAGTCGATTTAACATTTTAAATTTGAATCGGCTGTAAAGACAAAAAGAACTGATAACTTTTTAAAATTTCTGGTTTTATCGAAAAGGTTCGACTCTGTCATTTACGTAATAATGGAACACAATATCATTTATATGACTACCACAACTGGCTCGGCAGTACCTTACCCGATCAACTTAATTTTCCAGTATATTTTCGATTGACTCGGGTCGAGTCTCTTCAATGGCAACTCTGATTTCATGGATTCTTGCGTTACATTTATCCTTAATGGCTCCCCACAGAAAGTAATGCAAAGGGCTCAAATCATAACTCAGAGGCGCACAATTTACATCACAATTTCGGCTGATAATAAGACTTTCTAAAACAGTGCTTTAAATATTGATGGTTGCGTTGGCTGTGTGACTCGTGGCACAGTCTTGTTGAACTCAAATGTCGGCCATGTCATTCTTTTGAACTTTTGGAAACAAAAATTCGTTGAGCATGGCGCGGTTACGCTCACCATTGACGGTAAGGGTGGTTTCTTGCTCATTTTCGAAGAAAAATGGCCCAATGATGCCGCCAGCCTAAATCCACACAAAACAGTGACTCCTTGTGGATGCATTGGCTTCTCAATAAAAAAAATTCTTTATCACCTGCTAAACAATCTTCAACCCATTGGGCATCGGACGGTGTGACAAAGTTCAACCTTTCCAATAAAACCAGAAAATTTGAAAAAATAATCAGTACTTTTTTTTACAGCCGATTCAAATTTACCATTTTAATTGGCCAACCCTATATTTATACTCTGCACCGCTTCGTGGAAATGGATATTATACCTATAAGTTAGTTTTATGCCAAATGTTTGTAACTACCAAAAATATTTGAGCTGATTCGATTAAGCGATGTATGTCTCTCCCCCCAACGTTCGACCATCTAAAGCTTGTAATCCCACTGCATAACGCTATTGTTGTCCGATCTTCATAAATCTTTGCAGATGTAAGTTTTTTCGACCAGGGTCAGAGGCTATTAAATTGAAAAATCTGTTCAGACTTAGATATAGCTCCAACACATATGTTCTTTGGCACACTTAGAGTTTTATACCAAGAAAGGACGTTGTTGACATTTAGGAAATTAAGTTCAGATTTAGATATACTCCCACACATTATGTGACAGCGCATAGAGAAAGGGACCTAAGGGTAAAATAAATCAATTTTCATTTTTTTTTCGTTTTTGATGTGGACAACATCTGAGCACCGAATGAGACCGATCCCATGCCCCAAAAGTGTTCCCTCCCAGAGATATGCGCGTTTTATGAAAGTGAAGTCGACGATTCTAAGCGCAAATAGAAAGGAAGCTAATCTTTAAAATGGCTCTCCTGAACAAAACTTTTCATCAACTTTTCATTTTTTTTTTTGATGTGGACAACATCTGAGCATCGAATGAGACCGATCCCATGCCCCAAAAGTGTTCCCTCCCAGAGATATGCGCGTTTTATGAAAGTGAAGTCGACGATTCTAAGCGCAAATAGAAAGGGACCTAATCGGAACAAAATGGTTTATAACCTTAGGTCTCTTTATATTTTGCGCGTCACATGTGTTTATTCGATTTTATGTCTTTAGCTCAATTTAGCTTATATTACAGAAAATCTTGATAAAATTTTACACACGTTAATTTTTTGGACCAAGGAAGGCCCTAATAATATCAGAGAAATTCGGTTCAGATATATATATGTTCTTGCGATGTTTCTGCTTTTAGCTCTTGAAGAGATAAATTTCAATCAATCTAGATGAAATTTAGCACAAGTTAAGTAGTTTAGAACAAGAATAAAAATTATTGTAATCGAAAAAACGGTTCAAATTTAAAAATAGCTCCCACACACACGCAGAAAAAAAGTATGGTTGCGGGGACAATATTCGAAGAGGATCACACTATTGTTGGGTGTATGGTTATGCCTCAATAATATTATGATCCTCACAACAATAATATGATTCACACTCAACCATACTATGATCTCCACAACCATACTATGCTCCCCACAACAATAGTATGATTCACACTCAACCATACTACTGTCTTTTGTTGCACCAACCATGTTTATATGGTTGCTACAACCATATTGTCATTTCTAAATTTAGCAATAATACTATTGTAACATTTCAACAATAGTACTAATATTGTCGCAATCATACTGTTGTCAAAATGAAATTAAAAAAACAATACTATGGTTGAGACGAGCATGCTTTTATTGTAGAGAACGTATTATTGTTGCGGTGACCATAGTGTAACCATATTTTTCTCTGCGTACATATATGTTCATCTGATTTTATGTCTTTAGCACTAAAAGTCATATATTAACCCTATCTAAATAAATTTAGCACATATAAGTTCCTGGTATCAAGGACGGCTGCTGTTAATATTAGAAATAATCGGATATGATTAAGATTTAGCTCCCACATATATTATCAAACGATTTTATGTTAAACAATGAAATTTTTTCACAAATTTAAATATGGCATTTGTTTTAAAAATTGGGTAAATATACAGGGTGACTCATTCACCTTTCCAAGATTACGTAAACGAAGCCCAGAGGTCCTACCGTTCCAAAGTTATGACTATTTCATTTAAATGCAAAAATTATTTTTGTGCTAATTAAAAAAAAATAAATAAATGCCTTATGTTATTGCGATTAAAAAAAAGTCAAATAGACATGAAACTGTACGACCTTTGGACTAGTTCAGAACTTAGTAATTTTACCCTAGTACTCTCCGATCACCAATCCGAAAATGTTCAAACCGCTGCCATCTCGCCCATTTGCATTTTAGCGCATGGTCGTAGAAGCATTTTACTGAAATGAGCCAAAGAATACTCTGGTGAAATTTGTCCAGTCTTGAATGAATCACCCTACATAGCCCATCCAGGGTGTTTCAAAAACCTTTTTTTCTGTTGGCTTACATAACATCCATAAGTGCAGGGTATAATATAGTCTTTAGTCTTTTATAATATAGTTTTTACAAGTTTTGTATCGGTTTTATTTTTGACGTATACATTTATTAAATATATTTTACATTAGGCGCAATAAAAAATACGGTAGAAAAGTAACTTGATATAAATTAAGGTTTCGGGTTTTAGTTTGAAAAAAACGAATCCTAACATGTTATTGTTTATCAAATACTTTCTGACACTTCCTTCTATAACTCTGTATTATTGTTGCTCACTGCAACATAAAGTATAAAACAAAGTGTATCCCATTCTGGGTATCGTAAAATTACTGCCTTATTTCAACGAAAAAACTACTAATAAATGCTCATAAATTTAACTGGGTTGCTACAAAAACTCTCATATACTTAGTAGGGACATAACTACTTTTACAACATTGAACACACCCATTTCAATAGATGAATTGAACATGCCCCGTTAATGTCATATGGGTTTTGAAAGCTAACCTCAATAGCGTTAGTCTGTAAGGGGATTTTAAAATTGTTTCAACTTTCAGCATGGAGTGGTCAGATAATGAGAACCGTATCGCTGTATTAGCGCTTTTCAAGTGTGAAATGAAAAAAAGCTCGTCTACCGATGCATAAAACTGTTTGAGGAGACTGGAGATGTAAAAGACCGCCACCGGTCAGGCCGTCCATGCTCTGTTCGAACACCGCATGTCATAAAAGCCGTTAAATCATGAATTCACAGAAATCCGCTCCGAAAACAGAAAAACATGGCCCGTGAGATGAATATCACGCAAAAGTCCAGGAGTCGAATCATTAAAAAAGACTTGTTACCTGGGGCTTTCAAACGACGTAGCGGACATTTATTGACTGCAGCTTTAAGAAAAATGCAAACTTCTTTTGGTGAAGCACGCTGATAACATGCACAGAAAAACTTTGTTCACGGATGAAAAAGATTTTACTGTTCAGGAAAAATTTAACAAGCAAAATGATAGAGTGTATGCGCGGTCATCTAAGGAAGCATTTGAACTGATTCCAAGGGTGGAAAAGGGTCATCACCCAGCTTCAGTCTCTTACAATGGGGTAACTGACCTGCGAACAATAAGTCAAAACATCGGCCAAAGTTTACCAAGAAACCGTTTTGCAAGCTGTTGTGAAGCCTTTTAACAATTCCCTTTTCCAAAACCAGCCATGGTCTTACCAGCAGGATTCTGCGCCGGCCCATAAGGCTAAAACGTCCCAGGCCTGGCTTCGAAACAATTTGCCAGCATTCATTTCCTGAAGAAGAATGGCCCTCAGGCAGTCCAGATTTGAACCCATTGGATTACAAATTGTGGACGGTTTTAGAGGACAAGGTTTGTCACAAAAGATACCCCAACATTGGATCTCTTAAGACTGCTTTGGTTCGAGCTGTGGCCAATTTTCCAATGGACAAGGTTCGTGCAGCTATTAGCGATTGGCCAGTGCGACTTAAGGCGTGTGTAAAGGCAAAAGGCGGACATTTCGAATAAGTAGATTCTTTTTGGATACAATATACATCAATAAATATATTAAATAAAATTTGGTTCAAAAACATTCAGTACTTTTTATTTTACGGCATAAATCGTGTGTAAAAGTATATATGTCCCAACTAAGTACAGAGACATGCCTTTCAAATTGTTGATGTATATATATTAGAGTCGGACGATACATAGTAACAAATTAAGAGCAACTTAAAAAATGTAAGAAACATCACTGCCACAACAAATTGTTTTTTTTTTTAAATACTTTTGCCTCTTAAATCCTAAGTAAAAGCTTAATTCGTCTTTCTTTTGCCTTTGAATTAATCTTAACGAAATTTCGCTTAACGGATTTTCTTCGAGCCAATTAATTTAGTTTAGTTTAGGGAAAACTTTTTAAAATATATTGTTAATTTGGCTATACATCGGCTAGGCCACTTCAGTTGAACAAAAAAAAGATCAACCCACTCTAAGGTATAAGTACAAGTACATGTACGCGTGTTGTTGAGCCTCAGAAACAGGTAAAAATAAAGTTATTATGATGTTATGTCATATAAAATAGTTAGTTGTCATTTCTATTCCTAACGTTTTTGTCTGTCTGCTTTTCTAGTGCATCTGTATGAGTACGTACACAAACACGCATACACACACATATATTTTTTTGAATTTGTTTAAAAATAGTTGTTTCTGACGTTCTTTTTTGTTGATTCGAATAATAATAACAACGCCAACAACAAATACGAGTACGAGTGCGATTTGAACAAAAGTATGAGTTTGAGTACTTGTATGACAACTCTTTTTGTTGCTACTCCTGCTGCTCATATCGTTGCTGTTGTTGCCATTGCCAGTCGGTTGCTGGTGGTGTTGAAGTTATGCAACCTAGATGTTGTTCACTTCTTTTTTGTTCTTCTTGTAATACGTACTACTCGTGTTGTTATTGTTATTGTTGTCATTGTTGCTGTAGGTTTTTGTTACAAAAGTCTCGTGTAAATTGTGATAATGCTGTTGTTGCTGTTGCCGCTGTCTATGCTCATGTAAAGACTTCGAATTTTTTGCATCCTGGCGTTGTAACATGTTCATTCGGTTTTTGTGTGTTAGTCTTACAGTCAAACTGTAATTGTAGTTTATATATTTTAGACATGCTGAGTCCTTTTTTGTTTGTCCTGCTGTAAAGTTTGGGTTTTTCTCATTCACGCTCTCTCACCCCACCCTTGTCAGGCAAGTCTATTTTGCACAATAAATTCATCTGTGCGAAATGACAGCCCGAGGTTTAGTTTATTATTTGGTATAAGACACATAAAGTATATCTTGTGATGCCTTCAAAATGGATAGAAAAATGTGGGAGAAATTGGGGTCTGTTGCATGTGTTCAAAGTGAACACGTTTAAGATTGTGTGTTGGGTATGTTGGTTTCCTAATGCATTTTCAAGTGCAGCGGGAAGACGCGTCGAATTATCTTTTATTGTTATCAGCCGAAATCATAATTCTATTTATGCTCGCACAATGTAATAAAACGTACAATGCAAGAAACGATCGTTGAAATGCACGCACAGGGCGATAACGGCCTGCGATGCGTGCTTTGATTTCTGCCTTAGAAATTGTAAGCCCATCGTGGTTCGCCTGATAAGAATTTTTGTATATATAGTCCTATGCGAACACATTTCAAATTAGTATGAAACCATTACTAGACCGAAGAAGACCTTACAAATCTTCTTTAATCTTAAGTATAAAATCATCAATCAGGAGAAGAAATAACAACTCTTCTCCAAAAATTGAGTCAGAATAAATCTACTCAACAGAACATTTATGTAAAAAACACTTTGTTTCATTTTACAGCATGTAAGTAATGATGAGTTTCATATTGTAATGTGTACTAGTTAAGAATCTATAAATTAAAACAGTTAAAAAATAAAAGTTCTTAAAGATGCAAATAATTTAAAAAAAAAAATCAACACCAGATCAAATAACATAAATTTATGATACACATTTGAACCGAATATTGGGTCGGAATATACGAGGGCGATCGCACATTGTATGTTTTACTAGCAACTTTATTTTTTGTTTTTTAAAAGCAATCTTTTATAAGCTATCTGTCAAAATTTCCGAAATATTTAATGATTATTTTCTTTGTTACAGGTGATTGAAGTAAACAAGTTTTATAATTTTTGAAAAATGGAAAATAAAGAGTTTCGTGCGATAATTAAACACTTTTATATGAAAGGTTATACGCCACAATTAATCAAAGATGAATTGGATTCTGTTCATGGTGATAATGCACCATCATACTCCACCGTGAAATCCTGGGTTCATCAATTTAAAATGGGTCGTTCAAGTACGGAAAGTGAACAACGCTCTGGAAGACCGAAAACTGCTACTACTATTGAAAACATTAGAAAAATATTTAATGAAGTGACTAAAGATAGACGAACAAAGCTCAGAGAACTTGCTGATATTGTTAAAATACACGAAAAACAAGTTTGGAGTATTTTACATGATGAACTCCACATGAAAAAGCTATCCGCAAGAACGCTGCCGCGTTTGTTGACTGTGCCCCAAAAAATGGTCCGTTGGACCAATTCCGAGGAGCTTTTAGCGATTTATCAGCGTTATCCAATAGAGTTTTTGCGCCGATTCATAACTGTTGATGAAACATGGATCCATCACTACATCCTAGAATGCAAAGAACAGTCAAAACAATGGATAGAAGCTGGTAAAAGTGGACCCAAGAAGGCGAAAACTGTTAAGTCAGCAGGAAAAGTAATGGCCACAGTATTTTGGGATGCAAGGGGTATAATATTTATTGATTATCTTGAGAAAGGAAAAAACTATAAATAGTGAATATTATTGTGCATTTTATTGGATCGGTTGAGTGAAGAAATCAAGATAAAACGACCGCATTTAGAAAAAAAAGTCCTTTTTCATCAAGATAATGCTCCTTTACACACTGCATTTTTAACTCAACAAAAACTGGCCGAATTACGATTTGAAATTGCTCCGCATCCACCATATAGTCCAGATTTAGCCAGATTCTGATTATTTCTTGTTCCCAAATTTAAAAAAAATTCTCGGTGGCAAAAAATTTTCGTCCAATAGCGATGTTATTGCTGACACAGAGGCATATTTTGATCGTCTTGAAAAATCTTATTTTTCGGATGGAATTAAAAAACTTGAAAAACGTCTGATGAAGTGTATTGAGTTGGAAGGAGATTATGTTGAAAAATAAATAATAATAACTCCAAAAAATACGGTTCTTTTTATGTTAGACCAGTTACTTTTGCGGTCGCCCTCGTATACTACGCAACATTTTTTTTGTTCGATAAGTTTACTAAATGCTTCTTTGTTATCGCTATTTTATTTTTTTTTAATTTTTCTTAAATTCTTCACCATAGGATGGGAGTATAAAGAGTGGTCCCACTGAAACGCACGATGATAATTGTAAACAAAACAAAAAGTGTTCAGAGAATTATTATTATGATAGAAGGATCAATGACAAATATGTGCGAAATTAAATATCGTCTAAATGCTCGCCACGGTTTCCGTGGTGAACCTCTATCCGATTGTCCATATTTTCTATGGCTCTGAGGCTGTATGGAAATGCAATGTCGTTAATGTGCTGAATTCTAACATCTTTTAGCTCTTAAATTCTTCATCGCTTATTGACGTACACTTTTTCTTTAAATATCCACAAAGAAATAAGTCAAAAGGTGTCAAATCACATGATCGTTGCGGCCAATTAACATCGCCACGACAGTTAAATTCCTCTCGCCATGATTTCGTTGGCTGTGTGGCAAGTGGTACCATCCTGTTGGAACCACATATAATCCAGGATCATATCCTTAATTTCTGGCCACAAGAAGTCCGTTAATCCGTTATTGTTCTCGAGATAGCGAACACCATTCTCGAGTCGAGGCTGACGAGCTGCCACAGTATCGCAAACAACATCAATGTTTTTCCTAGAACGAACTGGGCAAGGATGTCCACGTGTTTTTACATTTCGTA
This sequence comes from Hydrotaea diabolus, assembly GCA_963513945.1. Lineage (NCBI taxonomy): Eukaryota > Metazoa > Arthropoda > Insecta > Diptera > Muscidae > Hydrotaea > Hydrotaea diabolus. The sequence continues at coordinate 178,831,326 of OY740717.1, forward strand.
CAGACCCGGTTTGCGATTTGCTCGCAATTCTCCCGATTGTGAACATATTTGGTCAATTATGGTGTCAAAAAAAGGAAGTGCACAAAATGTAATTTGATTAGAACGCCCATTTTCGTAAAAGGCTTCAACAATCTAAACGTGCTGCTCAATTGTGTACCCCTTCATGGTTAAATTTTTCAAACACTCAATTAATGAAATGTCAATTTAAGTTGGGAAAAAACTAGACGTTAAGGTGAGACTCACATCATGCATTATGGTTAGACCACCTTTTAGCTAATAATCTATATGTAGGAACAGTTGAAAAGTAATTTCTCAATGATTTAGCTATGATAACTATGTGTTAAAAAATGCAACGCGATATTTAGAAACTCATTTAGGTTCAACTTATGATTTACATTTGAACTTAATATTTTGTTAGATTATATAAAGCCCGACCAAACTTTTTTTTTGCTCTAAAAGTTTTAAAAATACTCGTACGAATATAATCCCGGCTGACTTACTTTCAATTATTATACGTCGTAAAATTGTAAGACGATCCAGGCATAACCGTCCCCCCGCATGTCTGTTGAAAGCATAATAGCGGTCAAACGATTTATCGTATGATCCTAAAATTTGCGTGATGATGGCATATGATCATAAGCTGTTTGAGATTGTTAATGGGCAAAATCAACCTAGTGGTGAAAAAGTTTCTCCTAAAAGAACTTAAAGGACCTAGGAACAAAGTTCTTGAGTATTTACTGTGCAAATCACAATTTTTTGTGAACGAGCAATGGATAAAATGTGTAATGTATTTGGTACGCACCTAATACCCCAACTAAGAGCATAGGAGCTGGACGTTTTGGCTGATGTGTTCCAAAAACCGGCTTGTATGGTCAACTTAGGTGATCAATAGTCCATATTGACATATACAGTAGATTGGAGTGAAAACATGCTTTTTTTTAATTTGAAAAAGTTAACCTCGGAAAGAGATGTAGTCTGGGGTCCTAAAGAGGGGAAAAATAAAGAAAAAAATTTAAAAAAAATTTTAGGGGTCGCGCCAAAATAAACAAATACACATGTTTGAAGGCGTGAATTTTCCTAACCCTTGAACCGATTCTAAAGTTTTATGTCAATAAATGTTTGCAATAGCGTAAACAATGAAATAAGGGCATGAAAAAATTTAAAAAATTTTTTCTCATTGTTCAAAAATTTCAAAAAGTAAAATAAGTCAAATCGTCCCTTCTTCAGAAAATTGACTGAACAATGAAATCGCCACCAAAGCTACAAATATTAGTCGATTATCCTCATATTTGCCTCAAATACTTTTGTTTGGGCACTGAACAAGCTCAAACTTTTAAATTTCGAATAAGTTAAGTCGTTAATTTTTAGGATTTTTCTAAAATCAACGCCAAAATAGCGATAATTTCCAAATTTCTAGGGAGTGGCGCGACCCCTAAAATTTTTTTTAAATTTTTTTCTTTATTTTACCCCTCTTTAGGACCCCAGACTACATCTCTTTCCGAGGTTAACTTTTTTTTTTTGAATTTCACTCCACCCTAATATACAGTGTGGGCCAATTGTTACCCTGCGGTTAAAAACTTTAATAACTTTTTCGTTTATTATTTTTTTTTTACTATTCTCAGTTTATACAATATACAAAATGGATTTTTTACACTAAGTATGAAAAATAATGTCACCTAAATGGGGGGGAGCTTCGCAATGATGGGATCATTCTAGAGTAATTTCCAAACCATCCTTCAAAATTTATGGCTGTAGCGTTAGAATTCCTGCAACAATGTTGGCCTTGAGTTGTAGGATTGTCTCGGGTTTGTTCAAATATACTCGCTCCTTCAAATAACCCCAAAGAAAATAGTCGTGTGCTGACAAATCTGGCGATCGTGCTGGCAAAATAATTTCCGAATTTCTGGACATTATTCGCTCTCCAAAAATTTGACATAGTCGAAACAGTGGACAGTGTTTCAGTTCTGCTGAAACCACATTTTAGGTCTGTTTTGAAGAGCATATGTTCTATCATAAACCGATTCTCGAAAAGTAAGGCCCAATGATATTTGCATATGTGATCACACACCATACTGTACACCCAATGGGGTGCAATTGACGTTGATGAATGGCTGTTGGATTTTCAGAACCCCAGAACTTACAGTTCTGCTTATTAACAAAGCCATTCAAATGAAAATTAGCTTCATCACTTTGCGTTAAAATAATTTATCGCTGATTTAAATAATAAAATTCTAATATTCTGGTTCTTTGTACAGTTGTGAATCTCTCCATTATTTATTCTCCAAGTGTTATTTATATAATCTGAAAAAATATATAAACAAAGAAGTTATTTTATTTTTAAATCCCATGGTAACTTTTGGCCACCCAGTATGTACTCAAATTAAATCAAATTTTGCTACGATTCCAAATATGAATTAATTATGCTGATTTTTGGCTGAGTTGACTATGCGTCCGAACCTAATCGCTGTCCTATCGTAGTGACAGTGAAGGGGTTAAACGGTTCGGCCTGGGCGAACTTAACGGCGTTTTTACTTTTTTTTTAAAAAAAAATAATGCAATTATTGCTGCGCTGTGCATGTAGTAATGCTGTTTTAACTAATTTTATCAAGTTTAACTGTGTGTCTGCTTAACCATGTAAACACGGGCGTATGAGTAACGTGATTTATAAAATATTAATCATACGTACCGAAGATAGGATTGTGTGTATAGGAAACTCTCATTCCAATACTACGAATATTAATTGGACACCCTATAAACTATATTAATTATTGATCGTCGTAAAGTAAAAAGATGATTCATCTATGTTCGTCTTTCCGCCTGTCTGTTTTTCTGTAGGAAAAAACATCCTGGAATTACCTGTTATTAATTTTGGGGTAATTTTCCAATACACATGTCGCTTATACGGGATAAGCCAGCGGTAGCGTGAAAAGAATTTTCACTGTTAGCTGACAAACATCGACATTTACTCAAAATAATATAAAACACAATTTCTTTATAACATAAATAACCATACAAATAGAAAACTGGAAGAAGCTTCCTGACTGTGTTCAAGGGCGAATCGTTCGAAAATGGTTTCTGTTAATACTCCAAAATCAGCTACTTGAAAGGATTTGCAATAAATTGCTTTTCATCTCATTTTTGGATCAATAAAAATGTCCCATACTATTTGAGCATCTCAGACGCAACGCTTAGGTATGAGAACGTCTAGATTTGCTCGTAAAGTCGAATGTCAAGGGTAACATTTATTTTCCCTGATACAACTTTTTTTGTTGAACTATTCAATTGTTCCCTTTTTCAAATTAGTCCCACCATACCAGACCGGGTTGTTTCTCTAACAACTCTTAGGTCTACAAAATACATGCATTTACCCTTTTTTAATACCTTCTGTCCCAGTCCAACATACTCGAACATAAGCAAATTCTGGTATTAGAAAAAATGATTCTTTCGCTTGTATTCATTACTATGAAATGGCATCTAACCATAACCATTTCAAATCTTCCATAATAGCACAAGCAGCAGAAGTAGTACCAAAAAAAAAAAACAATTTTGAAGCTTTTTTTAAGTCTTAGTCAAAATTGCCAAAAACAAAACAAACTAAAGAAGAAGAAAAAACGTCAAATTAGTACAAAATTTTATCTAATAAAATTATATGAAGCGCGTGGTAATGTTTTGTCATTTCAACTTTTCGGATTCGTTTCACTTTTCCTTTCCACCCACCACCCGCTACGCAGATTGTCTGCAAAAAGCTCCTTGACATTATTACACAACTGAATTTAAATGAATAGTAAATTTTGCTACTAGTATTACAGAATCCGAAACAAAAAAAGCGTACACCCACAATTACCCAAAATTTATTTGGAATGAATGAGTGAAGCAAGGAAGACGAAGAAAAATACACTTTGCCACGAGGACAAAGGAAGAGGAGCAAAAGTCAAAACTGTCTCTAACCCTATTGTGGGCTGGGTGGTGACTGTGCCTCCGTTTGGGGGAGTGTGGAACGATGGCTCTTTACTTCAGTGATTGGCTGTCATTGTCTTTTGACTCTTGACTTAGGTTCGCCCAGGGAACAAAGAGGAAACATGACGCTGGCAGAAGCTGTAGTTTGGGAACTGCACGCGAGTGGGCGACACAAATGGCTGGGTGTCCTTGTCTTAGTCAAGCGTTAACATTTTTAAGCCTTTACAAATTTTATTTTTCTAAATGACTGATATTAAAATGAACTTAATTTTTTCTTTGGCGGCTGGCTGTTCTTTTTTTCAAGTATCTCTTTTGTAAAGGAAAAAGGAACTTAATTATTGGGATGACAGAAAAAGGTAATGCTATGTTTTACCTAAAAAAGTTGTAATAATTTAGTAAAGGGTATCATTTTATATTATTGCACAATTAGTATTCGCCACATTTATTTAAGCTGTTTAAAACTTTTTTTACCATAAAAGACTCCAGATTTCGAAAAAAACATTAAATCGGATTTGCTTAGAACGTAGCTAGAATGTCCAAAACCAAAAACGGTAAGAGAAACCGACAATCAGGTTTGTGTGCAGACAACAAGACAGTCAGTTTCTCAATAATAGTTAAAAGCAGACATGTCGGATTACCCGATTTTTTACTGTTGGTTTAGTTGTTGAATTCGAAATCAAGGAAAGTTAACAATTTGACGTACGGAATACGTAACTTGTATTTGAGCTTGACCCAACTTTAAGGGCTCCGATCTACTCAGAATTATCACTAGTTAATGCGATTTAACGATGTATGTCTGTCCGTCCCGGACATCCTTTAATTTAGTATATGTAAGTTTTAATGACCAAGAACGGACGCTATTGAAATTGAAGAAAATCAATTTAGCTCTAGATACAGCTTTAGTTAGCATCCATGTTTAGCCGGTTTTAAGTTGTGCCAAATTTAATTAAGAATTTTTCCAATCTTGATGAGATTTGGCACACGTTGGTTTTTTGGGCCAAGAACGGGCGCTTTGAAAGTGGAGAAAAGTTAAATATCGGGTGATCAATCAAGAGTTTTTTCATTCTGAGGGTCTAATTTTGATGACTCGTTGAAGCATTTCGACCGTTCGTAAATGACACGCGTAATGTTGGCTTGAATCGTAGCTGGTATGTCAGCATAGACTTTAGACTCTACGTAGCTCCAAAGAAAAAAGTCTAAAAGTGTGATATTACACAATCTAGGCGGTCAGCATATCGGTCCAAAACGAAAAATTAGCTGCTCTTTGAAATTGTCTCTTAATAGATCCAGATTTGAAAGCAGCTGTATGGCAAGTGGCATCGTCCTGTAGAAGCCAAGTGTCGTCAAGATTACAGACTTCAATTTCAGGTAGCAAAAAGTCCGATATCGTGGCGCAAAAGTGAGTACCATTCACGCTCAAATGCTGCAATTTTGTTTATTGACGTTGCCATTGATTGAACAAAATTTTGGTCGAAAACAGCGGATCTTCTTCGAGATTTTGAAGAGCCCAAACAAACACTAAAACGGCAACGCTCGGGAAGAAGTGTACGTCTTTCATAATTAAATGAAAAGCAAAAAAAAAATAAAGTCTAACACAAATCACGCTTAAACTGTGAAAGACCCCATTGTTAGAAATACCTCTAGATTGATCGCCCGTTATAGGGTGGATGGTATAACGCACGATCTTAATTGTGATTCACACGTCAAGTTTCTTGCCCAACTTAATTTAACATTTCTTTCTGTCAGTGTTTGACAAATTCAACCATGGAGTGGTACACAATTGAGCACAGCGTTAAGATTGTTGAAGTCTTACGAAAATGGGCGTTTAAATCAAGAAGCATTTCGTGCACTTCCTAATTTTTTTGGTCAGCATAATCGACCAAATGTTCCACGAGTAATAGTTGAAGAGCCGAAGTATCCATAAGGAGTGATAGCTTGCTGCGGTCTATAGGCTGGCGGCGTCATCGGGCCTTATTTCTTCGAAAATTCGCTTCGAAAAAAGTAGTAACCGTGAATGGTGTTCGCTTTTACCAGATGATAACGAGCTTCTTTAGGATATTGACCGGGACGATATATGGTTCCAACAGGATGGTAACACTTGCCACACAGCCAACGAAACAATTGTTCCTTGTTCGAGAAATTCAATGGTCGTGACGATGTCAATGTGATTTAACACCGTTGGACTTCTTTCTTTAAGGATATTTATAATAAAAAGTGTACGTCAATAAGGCAAGAAGAAGTCAAGAGCTTCGGGATGATACAATTTTTCACATTAATGACATTGAATCTCATTTTTGTCTTCAAGTCATTGAAAGCCTCAATTCTTACTGGGCACGAATTGATGCTAACGTTCCGAACATCTGTCCCGCCTGCCAACAGGGACCACATGATGTGCTGCATCTCTTCAATTGTCCGGCCAAGCCCACTCAGCTGACCCCCAGGTCTCCGTGGACGCTTCCAGTTCAAATGGAGCGTTTCCTCCACCTGGATATCGATGCAGATCCCCCATAGACGAACAAGACTTCAAATTAAATATTTTGTTGTTACAGTAACAACCATCGGATTAAGATGTGCCACCGAAGCTGTGGCGAGAATTATTTGTTTCACAAATAATTTTCAGGATCTATGGCTCTAAGGATCTATCGTAAAAAAAAGATTAGGATAATTCTCTGAAAACTTTTTGTTGTATTTACAATTAACATTGAGCGTTATAGTTTTACCACCGTTTACAAGAAAAATCGTAATTTTATGTTTTGTTGTCTATTATATAAAATTATAACATAAGCTTGATTCCCCAAATTATATTTAAAATCATAAATATGTTTTCTAATTTCTCTGCAAATTTTTCGTTGGATATTTAAAGTGATGTTTTAAAAAAAAAATCAACTAAAAAAAAGAAAAGTTCGGAAACAGAAACACAATGTTAAACTGGCATTTTTCTTGGTCAAAATCCACATAAAATGCAGAATATGAAAAAGCAGATCTTTTTTCCAACATAGTAGTTAGTTAGATATTAGATAATGAGTTAGTTAGAGATGAGAATGATGAGTTTGCTTTAACTTCACTGACCAACTTTTCAAAGACAAACAACAAAAAACCCGATCTAACTAGCTTGTGGAGTAATTAACTTTTTTAAAAATAATAAAAGGAAATGATCATAGCGCAACAAGAAACCCAATGAAAGAAATAAATGCCTTTTTTACTTTTTTTTAAGTTAAGAGTATAAATATAACTGAGTTGAACTAATCGATTTTCTCTTTTTTCTTTTAGGTAAGACCAAATCATATATCGCCAACAAAAATATATTTATATCAGTAAGTAATGTTTGAAATATGTTGTCCTAATATTATTATTATCTTACAAATGGGTCCGAATATGTAATACGTTCCTTTAAATTTTTTCCCCCTTAAAAGTTAAGAAAACGCTTGTTTATGACCATGAAAATGGTTGCCCTCCTTTTTTTATAATTTTTTCGGCTCCGTGATGGTCCGTGATGACCAATCTCAGAGAGCTGCGTAGCAATTTTTGACAGCAAACTAAAAACGTTAAGACCAAGTTCACACCGAACGTATGAGAACTACTGTGGTAAATCTCCCTTTTCAAGTTTTCTTCACACTATTGTGCTAATTATATTTACCTTTAACACATCTGCAGAAACTCCACATTTGAAGCCATCGATAGGTTTTCTTTAAAAACGTGTATTGTAAAAAGAGTTAATTACGTTGGCATTGCCAAGTATTAATGCACGGTAGGGCACGGAAGGGCCATATGCTTATCTCGTTTTTATAAAGGGTGATCCATCTACGCCTCAGCGTTTCCATTCTGAGGGTCAAATTTTGGATAACTCGTTCGAGCATTTCGACCGGTATGGCTTTAATGACTCACGTAATGTTGGCTTCCAAAACCTGAATCGTAGCCGGATCGATATAATTTTTGAAAAAAATGCACCGATGATTCCACCAGCTTATAAACCGCACCAAACCGTGGTTTTCTCTGGGTATAATGGCACCTCTTCTTGTGGTTCTTCAGCCCAAATGCGGCAATTTTGTTTATTGACTTTGCCGTTGAGCCAGATATGGGCATCATCACTAAACAAACTTTTGGTCGAAAACATTGAATCTTCCCGTTTCTCACCGAACGCTCATTTTCATAATACACTTGCCAACATTTGAAGGAAATTATTTTCAAAAAATAAATGCCACAAAATGTCCTTTTAAATTACCAGTAAAGATTCCACACTTGATTTGAAGTTTTATATTTTTTTTTGTTCTGAAAAAATACCTCTAGATGGATCACCCTATATTTCGGTCTTTTTCTTTAACGCAATGAAAAACCGGTTCGAGACAGTAGTATAACGGTGTCAAATTACATGATCTTGGCGGCCAATTAAACGAACATCGCCATTGAAGTTCTCGAGCAAGAGAGCCATTGTGGAGTTAACTGTGTGGCAACTGGCACTATCCTGTTGAAACCACATATCGTTTAGTTCCATATCCTCAACTTCTACCCACAATTACACAATAACAATTCCAAACACAATAACGAACGCCATTCACGGTAACTGCTTGACCAACGTAATTTTCGAATAAGTACGGCCTGAAGACGCCAGCCCATAAACCGCACCAAACAGTCATTCACAAGTGTTTTCACATTTCCGACAAACCCAGTTTGTTGAAATTTTTGCACAATTCTCCCGATTGTGGACACATTTGGTCAATTATGCCGACTAAAAAAAGCACAAAGTGCACAAAAAGCATTTTGATTGGAACGGCAATTTTCTTAAAATGCTTCAATAGTCTTAACGTACTGTACCTCTCCATGGTTGTCAAATTTGTCAAACAATGAGACAAAAAAATGTCAAATTACGTTGTGCAAAAAACTTGAAAACGTTATAGGAATTTTCTTATCTAGCTTTGAAACGATTCAGACCATCCAGCTTAGAACACTTTGGGGTCCACATGCAACGGTCTTCCACTCCGAAAATCATATCATGCCACAGAAAAATGTGACACTTTCCAAAGCTGTTGTAATTTGTACATTTTTTCCACTCTCATCTTGAATGCGTTAAAGGATTTTTTTATGGTCTGTTCAGTTCTTTTTGCTGTTTTTGTCTATTTGAACCACCCTTCAGACGACCCAATTTTTTTTCCTTTTAAATTTAAAGTTGTCTAAATGTTTATAGTCGCCGATTTTTTAAATTTGTAGTAAAATTGCGAATAAGTCTACGAGGGTTGCTATATATAATTCTGGCCTTGGTAACACCAAGTGTTGCCTGGCGACATCTGACTTTTCCATTGGAAAGTTTGGCATTTTTTTAGCATAAACGTACTCAGAACGTTTTGACATACGACCATCATTTGTGTTGTTTACAGTGACTTGAAAAAATTAATTTGGCAAACAAAATGGAATTAACCCTTGAACATTTTCGTGCGATCATTTTTCACAACTTTCGACGTGGATTATCACTACAAGAGTGTATCGATGAACTTTAATATTTCTATGGCGATGAAACACCATCCTATAGCACTGTGAAAAACTGGTTTAATGAATACAATCGTGGCCGTCGCTCGCTGAAAGACGAAGGTCGTGTAGGTCGTCCAAAAACGGAAGTTGTGCCAGAGAACATTGATGCCGTGCGTGAACTGATAATGCAAGATCTTCATGTGACATACCGTACGATAGAAGCATCCTTGGGCATTTCTACAATCAGCATACATTCGATATTGCATGAACACCTGGCCATAAAAAAGGTTTGTTCTCGTTGGATCCCGCACAATTTGACAATCGCTCAAAAAAAAGGCTCGTGTCGATTGGTGCAAAGAAATTTTGAAAAAATACGATCGCGGCGCTTAAAAAGATGTTTATAAGATCATCTCAGGTGACGAATCATGGATCTATGAGCGTATGAGCCAGAAAAAAACAGCAATCAACCGTCTGTGGGTCTGCGAAGCCGAGTCAAATCCAACGATAGTTGTTCGTGGAAGAAGCACTTCGATGCAAATGGTCGCCAGTTTCTTCGGCAAAATTGGTCATGTGGCGACTGTTCCGGTTGAGCAACGCAGGATGGTCAATTCTGAGTGGTTCACCACAACTTGTTTGTCTGAAGTCTTCAGAGAAATTCGAAAAACGAACAAGAGAAGACGAATCACTGCTTACCATGACAATGCGAGCTCTCACACATCGGCTCAACCAGCGCTTTTTTGGCCGTTCAAAACGTCGAATTGATGGGTCATCCGCCGTACAGCCCTGACTTGGCACCCAATGACTTCTTTTTATTCTCGCACATCAAGAAAAAAATGTGCGGTCAACGATTTTCGTCGCCAGAAGATGCTGTTTAAGCGTTCAAAAACCATGTTTTGGAGGTGTCTTAATCGGAGTGGAAAAAGTGTATCGACAGTTGGTTTGAGCGCATGCAAAATTATATAAATCATGCTGGAGAATACTTTGAAAAACAATAAAGCCATTTTTGATGATAAATATTCGCAATTTCATTATTAGGCCAGAAATATATAAAGCAGCCCTCGTAACAAATTTAAAACAGTAATTTGATTTTGGGAACCCCCATTAAAGCACTTGCGTAGATCGGTAGCCGATGCACATGTCAATACTATTTTTTTAAAAAAAAAACGCTTAATTCCGCTGAAGCCCGCTTACAGCTTTTTCTTGACTTTTTTTTTCTAAAAAATCAAAATTTTCACAAAATGCGCCGTTTTCACATGAATGTACTTTTACTATTTAATTAAAACACCAGTATTATTGTATGAAACGTATCATCTCCAAAGATAGACTCAGACGTAAAAGTCGGTTTAACGTTCTAGAAAGAAATGCTTCAAAAACTTATTTATTTAAAACTGTAGGCTTTAAAGAAAGTCTTTGCTTTTCACGCATCGTTTCATCTTGTTTTCTTGCAAAGGTGTTTTATATGAAGTCATATTAAATTTAGTGCAAGCATAAATAAATGGTTTTGGAAAAGTGTAATTTTAAAATAAAAAATTGACATGGAAAAAACTTATTTTTGAATTAAAAAAATTGTGGGTAGTACAATATACGGGCACGTTATAGGAAATTTCTTATCTAGCTTTGAACCGATTAAGACCATCCAAGGGCTTTAAAGAAAGTCTTTGCTTTAAACGCATCGTGTCATCTTGTTTTCTTGCAATAGTGTTTCATATGAAGTCATATTAAATTTAGTGCAAGCATAAATAAATAGTTTTGGAAAAGTGTAATTTTAAAATAAAAAATTGACATGGAAAAAACTTATTTTTGAATTAAAAAAATTGTGGGTAGTACAATATACGGGCACGTTATAGGAAATTTCTTATCTAGCTTTGAACCGATTAAGACCATCCAAGCTTAGAACACCATCTTGGTCCACATGCAACGGTCTTTCATCTCAAAATCATATCATGCCACAAAGAAATGTGACACTTTCCAAAGCTGTTGTAATTTGTACATTTTTTTCCACTCTCATCTTGAATGCTTTAAAGGATTTTTTATGGTCTGCTCAGTTCTTTTTGCTGTTTTTGTCTATTTGCCCTTTTTTGCCATTGGCTGAGATGACGTTGGATCATTTCTTCGCTTTGGTTGTATGGGTGTGTGTGCGGTTGTCTATATATTTTTAAAGTACCGTTATAAAATAAAAGTGTACTTTAAGTGGTATTAAAATACCAAAACACTACGATGAATTCCAAGAACATTTTGTTTAGAGGATCTTCTTCAGACTATTCTGTTCTGTTCGGCTCTGTTCTATTCCTTTTTTTATGCTGTTTCTTGCTCTGCAGTTCCAAGCTATTCGCTGTGTTCTCTCTCTCTCTCTCTCTCTCTCTCTCTCTCTATACCAAAGCCAACACATTCCATTCCCGCACTCAATAGCCCCGTTTGTAAGGATGATTATGTCAGTTGGTTGATTGTGAAGCACTCGGTGGGTACAAGGATACTGCCGATACACACACATACATATGAATGTATGTGTGGGTGTGTGTTGTTTTTGTGCTCATTTCATTTGTTCTTGTAAGCTTTTATTTTATTATCCTCTGCTTTCTTTAGTGTTTTTTTTTTGTTGTCTTAGTTTATTTTTTGTTGTTGTTGTTGTTTTCCTCTCTAACATTCGCAGCACCAGCAGTAGCAGTGTCAGTAGCTGTAGCTATTAATTTTCTGTATGTGTATGTGTGTCTTTGTATGTTGGTGCTTCACGATTTCTAAAGTGCATGAAACGCTTAACAGAGAAAAGTGTTTATGACGATGATTGGGGGGGGGGTTATTAAAAGCTTTAAATAACAAAACAAATACTAGCGCACTCGCACTCACACACATACACACACCACAGCACATTCCATGACATTGCCCGTGCTGGTGGCAGCTCATGCTGCTGTATCGGTCGTTAATATCCTTTTTATTACAAGTCAAACGAATGGTGACTCAATGGGTGAGTCTTTCTATGTGCGGCATTTGAACCGCTTGAAAGAGTTAATTGATTGCAATTACATGTCCGGGCTTCCACATTCACATCCACAGAAGGCATGATGAAATTAAATCAAATAAATAAAAAAATAATCATTTTTTCGTGGGTTTATTTTTGTTGTCTTGCAGAGAACGCTTCAAAGGTTAATGGGGCAATGCCTTGCTGTGCTGTGCGTCCAATAAAATTTATCATAAAATTAATGATAGAAAAACATATCGAATTTTAAGACTTGGGCTGTGATTTATAAGAGATAGATTGAAAAGTACAATTTCTGAGGTATGGGTATGCAGAGGTGTGGATCTTTCTAAAAAACCAATGGCCCGTAGGGGCTATGGACAGCTGTAAAAATGAAATTTAAAAGTGTGAAGATAAACAAATTTCTATTTTGTTGAAAGGCCTTTTTATGACCGTCGAGGCTTCACTGATTGTTGCAGTTCGGTAAAGGATTCTGGCTCAATAATTAGGCTAAGTTAGATCGATGACACGGATTATGTTGAATTTGCGGGAAATGTCATTTTTGGTTTACGGCTAATATAGGGTAAGTGTGACGCAAAAGGCCTAAAATACAGTCTACAAGACTTGGCTAAGGATTTGATATAAGAAAAATATTCCTCTATATTTAGAACTTTGAGCCTCAATATTTACGGCTAATATAGCGTTAGTGTAACGCAAAAGGCCTACAATACAGGCTACAAGACTTGGCTAATGATTTGATATAAGAAAAATATTCCTCCATACCGGCCATATTTTGATACCGTGGACTATTTTCAAAAAAGGGGTAAAGAAAAATTTAAGCAGTTTTAACCGCTTCGCAAGGGGTTAACGGATCAATAAATAAGTACTGATTTGGATAGATGATATCCATTTTAGTGTTTTCTAATAGGAATTGAAAAAAAGTATACGATTGTTATTGTCGTGACCTAGGAAATTGGGGCTGATTTTCAATATGAAGAAGGTCCATGGTGATATTGTAAATGTGTTTTCGTTGTAAACAGATTTTGTAGCGGCCTGAAGCCATAATTTATCACAGGAAAAAATATTCTGATACTGGGATAATCTGTTGTTACAACCGTTTCTTGGTCTAAAGAAGATGTACCTCGTAATGAGTACAGTGATATTATCGAACCAACCATATTATGGTCTCTCCAACCATGTTGCCATCAACACCATGTAATGTTGGTGATTGCAACAAAAAAAAAGCTTATCCAACCGAATTTCTGAAGTTCGGACCGATTTAATACTCAGTTTTTCTCTGTGTGTAGATATCGGTCTTATGGTCCCGTGATTCCAAACATACAACCGTTATAGTCATAAAGCCCACAAATATTGGCCCGATCGAACTTAACGTGGCAAAGACGCATGTTTCTAAGGAGCAGAAAGCGGGGATTTTTAATAAAGACAAGGCACAACGTACGCACTTGTTTTTAAAATTTTACTACATCCTTACTATTTATTTTACCTTCTATACTACCAATGCCATTCTTTCATAATACTTTCGATACTTTCATTGCCAGTTAGGAACGCAATCCATGAAAAAGTGCACGAATGCTTAGGGCCGGTCGTACTTAAATCCACTTGAAAAATAGCTCATATAAAACTAACAACATAAGAAATACAAACAGTCAAGGTAATACGAGGGTTGCTATGTAGGCAACACTAAGTGTTGCTTGGCGCCATCTGACATTTCCATTGGAAAGTTTGAATTTTTTTTAGCATAAACGTTTTGACGTACGACCATCATTTGCGATGTTTACAGACATCAGTTTGGCAAACAAAATGAAATTAACTCGTGGACATTTTCGTGCGATAATTTTTCACAACCTTCGACGTGGATTATCACGACAAGAGTGCATCAATGAACTTAAATCTTTGTATGGCGATGAAGCACTGTGAAAAACTGGTTTACTGAATTCAATCGTGGCCGACGCTCACTCAAAGACGAAGGTCGTGAAGGTCGTCCAAAAACGGCCGTTGTGCCTGAGAAAATTAATGCCGTGCGTGAACTGACAATGCAAGATCGTCATGTGACATACTGTGAGATAGAGGCATCCTTGGACATTTCCTCCACCAGCATACATTCGATAAGGCATGAACACCTGGCCGTAAAAAAGGTGTGTTCTCGTTGGATCCCGCACAATTTTACAATCGCCCAAAAAAAGGCTCGTGTAGATTGGTGCAAAGAAATTTTGAAAATATACGATCGCGGTGCTTCAAAAGCCGTTTATAGAATCGTCATAGGTGACGAATCATGGATCTATGCGTATGAGCCCGAAACAAAACAGCAATCGACAGTGTGGGTCGTCGTAGACGAGCTAAATCCAACGAAAGTTGGTCGTGGAAAAAGCACTTCGGAGCAAACGGTCGCCTGTTTCTTCGGCAAAATTGGTCATGTGGCGACTGTTCCGCTTGAGCAACGTAGGACGGTAAATTCGGAGTGGGACACCACAATTTGATTGCCTAAAGTCTTCAGAGAAATTCGAAAAACGAAAAAGGGAGACGAATCATTGTGCAACATGACAATGCCAGCTCTGACACAAAGGCTTAAACTAGCGCCTTTTTGACCGGCCAAAACGTCGAATTGATTGGGACCCAAAGACTTCCTTTTACTCCCGAACATCAAGAAAAAAATGCGTGGTCAATTATTTTCGTAGCCAGAAGATGATGTTGAAGCGTTCAAAAACCATGTTTCTGAGGTGTCTTAATTGGAGTGGAAAAAGTGCTTTGACAATTGGTTTGAGCGCATGCAAAATTGTATAAATCTTCTGGAGAATACTTTGAAGAGCAGTATAACCATTTTTGAAGATAAATATTCGCAGTTTCATTATTAGGCCAGAAATGTATATAGCAGCCATCGTATACAGTCATTTCCTGCAGTTTTTTCCACCACTCCCATTCCATTGTACACACAAATAAAAGCACATCAAAATAACAAAAATTAAACCAAGAAATATTGTCATTAACATAAAAATATGTAACCCTAGGTATTACAAAACATGTCTGAGAAAGCCGCATTCATTATTTACCTGATTGATTCCAACTATGATCGGGCAATCCAAAATCTTTTAAAATAAAGGTGGGGTTCACAAGAAAAATGAGTACTGTTTTTTAAAGGACACAACAAGTTTCATTAGAGAATAAACGCTCAGTATTCCTAAAACCCATCATCTTAACATTTGGACCCAAAGTGCGTTTGCATGTTTCCTCTCGACCTTGACCAAGTATAAAAACGAGTACTTCCCACTCGTTACACAAATTCTTAGAACTTGCGAATATTCTACGCTTCGCAGAAGATTAGTCCGTGGGAATTTCAATCAAAGGTGTGTTTGTTAATCACGCACACACACATACACGGCACGGCACACAGAACAATATTCATTAGTACGCATACCCGCCAGTCAAATACTTGACAATTTTCTTGAAATCACTAAATTATTCAAAACCCTTTTCGCCTTTCTACGCTCTTCGGCGCTAATTGTCTGTATTTATAATTAGTAATTTACTTTGGAACTCATGTTAATTTCATTCCACTTCTTTACCCTTAGAAGAGTACTTTTTTTGCTGTTCTTGCTGTTGCATAAAATAATGTTTGCGTACTTTTTTTTCCAATTATATAGTTTCGTCCCACCCATCGCTTTTCTATCAAAAGAGTAATTTTAATTTGTAATTGTCTAAGAACATTTCTTATGTGTTTGTGAGTGAGTGAGTGCGTGAGCAAGCAAGCGTGTTTGTATAAGTGGACTTCTATGTGTATGTGCCATGGGCCACGGGCCAACCACCAGCACCTGCACCACAAAAGCATAACCTTAACCGGAAGTTGTCTTTTTTCCAGCATTCTTTTCAAGAAAAAAGGGCCAAGAAAAAATTTATTTAACCCTTTTTTTGCACACACACACTTACACACTCTAACCCAACTAAGCCCATTCGCAGAAGAAGGCGTTAAAAATAATATAATGAACACAAAAGACAAAACTGAGCTGGCGGAAAGAACGAGAAGAATTAACAGCAGGACGCAAAACACCAAACTAAACTAGCATGGAAGAAGCAAAAAAAAAACACCATTTTAATTTTCTCAACCGTTAATGGCACTGACATTTGACTTTGTCGCTTAATGTTTGTTAGCTTTTTGTTTCCATTTTGCTTGGCTTTTTGCTTTGCCATATTCTGAAGAAAACCGGGGTAAAAGAAAAACAAAAACGCAACGGCATGAAATAGAAAACCATCACATTGTTCACTTTACAAATTTTAGTAACTCAGGTTATTTTAAAGCTCTGGGGTGGTATGATGAGATATGAATCACGTTTGTCGTAAGTATCGGATGACAGCTGCCATTAAATAACTATGAGATATCAGATTTTTCCAAACGATTTCTACTTATCAGCTTTAACTTAGCAGTTACATTTTGATATGCTTTTAAAATACTTGCAAAATTCCATGAAAAGCTTTTGTTTGAGCATTTTGGTAACCATAACCATTTTGATAACCATTCGGGGGATGTGACTTTGTGAATTTGTTTAAAACATCAAACAGACCGTTGAAATTTTACTGACCCTGAAGATTTTGCTTAAGGAGAAATCAATGTTTATTTCGAGGTGTGATAAAGGAGGTTAGTACTTACGACTATCATAATATGTGATCCATCTAGAGGTATTTTTTCACAATAAAAAAATTTAAAAATTCAAATCAAGTTCATCCGAAAGGACATCTAACTTTTATTAATAGATCCATTGTTTGAGCAGCTGTAGGGTAAGTGCCACCTTTCAGTTGAAACCAAATGACGTCAAGAATATCGGCTTCAATTCCAGGTAGCAAAAAGTCTGGTAACATGGCGCGATAGCGAGTACCATTCATTGTTACGTTCCGGCCATCATCATTTTTAAAAATACATGGACCGATGATTTCACCAGCCCATAAACCGCACCAAACCGTGGTTTTCTCAGGGTATACGAGGGCACCTATATATATTTCTGGTCTAATACTGAAAATGCGAATATTTATCATCAAAAATGGTTCTGTTGTTTCAAAGTAATCTCCAGCATGATTTATTCACTTTTGCAGGCCCTCAAACTAATTCTCGAAAGCACTTTTTTCACTCCGATTGAGACACCTCCAAATCATGGTTTTTGAACTCATCAACAGCATCTTCTGGCGACGAAAATCGTTGACCACGCATTTTCTTTTTAATGTGCGGAAATAAATAGAAGTCATTGGGTGCCAAGTGAGGGCTGTACGGCGAATGACCCATCAATTCGACGTTTTGGCCGGTAAAAAATGCGCTGGTTTGAGCCCATATCTGAGAGCTCGCATTGCCATGGTGCACAATGATTCGTCCTCTTGTTCGTTTTTCGAATTTTTCCGAAGACCTCAGGCAAACAAATTGTGGTGTACCACTCAAAATTGACCGTTCAACGTTTCTCACGCGGAACAGCCGCCACATGACTAATTTTACCGAAGAAACAGGTGAGCATTTGCTTCGAAGTGCTTCTTCCACGAACAACTTTCGTTGGATTTGGCTCGTCTTCGAAGACTCACACGGTCGATTGCTGTTTTGTTTCGGGCTCATGCGCATAGATCCACGATTCGTCACCTGTGACGATCTTATAAACGTCTTTTGAAGCACCGCGATCGCATTTTTTCAAAATTTCTTTGCACCAATCGACACGAGCCTTTTTTTGAGCGATTGTCAAATTCTGCGGAATCTATCGAGAACAAACCTTTTTTACGGCCAGGTGTTCATGCAATATCGAATGGAAAAAATGCCCAAGGATGCCTCTATCTCACGGTATGTCACATGACGATCTTGCAATATCATTTCACGCACGGCATCAATGTTCTCTGGCACAACGGCTGTTTTTGGACGACCTTCACGACCTTTGTCATTGAGCGAGCGTCGGCCACGATTAATTTCATAAAACCAGTTTTTCACAGTGCTATAGGATGGTGGTTCATCGCCATACAAAAATTTAAGTTCATCGATGCACTCTTGTCGTGATAATCCACGTCGAAAGATGTGAAAAATGATCGCACTAAAATGTTCACGAGTTAATTCCATTTTTTTGCCTAATTGATTTTTTCAAGTCACTTTAAACAGCACAAATGATGGTCGTACGTCAAAACGTTCTGAGTACGTTTATGCTAAAAAATGCCAAACTTTCCAATGAAATGTCAGATGGCGCCAGAAGTATACATAGCAAACCTCGTATCCCACAGACAAATGCATCGTCTGTGTCGAGACAGACGCATTGGGACAATGTCTGGAGTAGTCCTAATAGTCAAGGATTTTCATCCATTTTTAAATTTTTGCAAAACAAAGATTCCTGCATGCGGTTGTCTTTTACCATGCTTTAATCACCTCGATGGCGGAAATATCTCTCGAACAGTTCGCTCGATTTACGCCTTCAGAGCCGGAATCGTAAATGGATGGTTCGCATATGATCGGTCCTCGATGGTACCCCACAAAAAATTTTAACTGCGTCGAATTGCAGCTTTCATGTATCCTACAGACAGCACCGAGACTGCTAAAAACACGATTGTCGTACTTAACGTGAAAACATATAGAATGTGGACAATGTAGCGTGGTGCGCCGTTCTTTTGAGGCCAATGATCATTCAAGTTTATGTCTTCAATATCCGGCCGCAAAAGTTGGTTACTCAACCAGAATTTTTGAAGCAGAATTTTATAAAAAATAATGGGCCTAACTGCGGAAAAAACTAACGCTTTCTGAGGATGCATAAGCTTCTCGAGATCTCGTACGGGGTTTACCATCCACAGATGCGTCAGTTTCGCCGAAATGGAAATGCGCTGTTTCAGATTAGACGATTTTTCGAGAAAAAAACATATTCCGTCTCGAGCGATTACAAAATAATGAGAATTACAGAGTACTACGAGGTCTTTTAGCGAAATTCCCATCAGTTTATTTATCTCGAGTAACTGATCTCATCATACCAGCCTCATACAATTATATAAACAAATGCGTGTTGAAAAGAAAAGCCATATAAATTTGCAAATGTATGTATGAAAGTGCAGGAGAGTTTGTTTGTCCAAATGCGTACCGGTTGAATTTATTCATAGAAAGTTTGCATACAATATTCAGCAAATAAACATCTAGTCCTTTTTGCTGAAAGCAAAATAAAAGGGCACAGACTCAACGGTATGAAAATCTAAATTTTCTCGAAAGAAAGAAATGGAAAAACAGACAAAACAGACACACATAAACACCCACTAACACCAGACTACCACTCTTGCGTATGGTACCTCTGCCAGGTTGGCATAAAGGTCTGAATGAAATATTAGAATATTCTATGTTTAAACTAAGAGTTCTTGGTGGCGTTGTAGCTGTTGTCTGAAGCTTTGCTTTGCTCGGGTAGAAACGAAATATGTTGAAAAGAAACTTTTGTTAACAAGCAGAGGAGAAGTAGAGGCGAGAAAAAAAACCAATGGCAACACAACAAACATATTCCTAAGGTTGTCAAATAAAAACAAACAGTGGACTTTGAAGATCATTTCCGGATAAAAATTCTATGGTGCATTAATCGAGAAAGTGTCCGAGAGAAAGAATGCAAGTGACATGTATGAGCAGAAAGTGCATTTACCTGATAATCCATGTGCAGTTATGACACCGTTGAATATGAATACTAAACAGATAGAAGAAGAAATCAAAGGAAAAGACACAATCAACCTCAGTTCAAGTCTGTAAAATATTTCAGTTACTCTGAGTGAAGAATGGAAAAAGTGAGCTTTATATTTTGTTATTATATTGACTCAAATAAAAAACTGAAATATTTATTGAAAATATACTACTTACATTGGGGAAACCATCTAGAGGTATTTTTTCAGAACAAAAACAAAATATAAAAATTCAAATTAAGTGTGGAATCTTTATTGGTGATTTGAAAGGACATTTTATGGCATTTAGTTTATGAAAATAATTTCCTTGAAATGTTTGCAACTGTATTATGAAAATGAGCGTTCGGCGAGAAACGGGAAGATCCGCTGTTTTCGACCAAAATTTTGTTCAGGCCCTTTTTTAGCAATAAAAGTCAATAAACAGAATTGCCGCATTTGGGCTGAAGAGCAACAAGAAGAGGTTCAAGAGGTGCCATTATACCCAGAGAAAACCACGGTTTGAGCGGTTTATAAGCTGGTGGAATCATCGGTGCCTATTTTTTTAAAAATAATGATGACCGGAACGTAACCGTGAATGGTGCTCGATATCGCGCCATGATATCGATCTTTATGCTACCTGAAATTGAAGCCTGTATTCTTGACGACACTCGGTTTCAGCAGGACGGTGCCACTTGTCATACAGCTGGTCCAACAATAGATCTATTGAGAGGTCATTTCGAAAAGCAGCTAATTTCACGTTTTGGACAGGTGAGTTGGCCGCCTAGATCGAGTGATATCACGTCTTTAGACATTTTTCTTTGGGGTTACGTAAAGTCCAAAGTCTTTGCTGACAAACCAGCTACGATTCAGGTTTTGGAAGCCAACATTACGCGTCTCATTAAAGCCATACCGGTCGAAATACTCGAACGAGACATCCAAAATTGGACCCTCAGAACGGAAACCCTGAGGCGTAGTTGCGGCCAACATTCGAAGGAAATTATATTCAAAAAATAAATGCCATAAAATGACCTTTAAAATTGCCAATAAAGATTTCACACTTGATTTGAATTTTTATATTTTTTTTGTTCTGAAAAAATACCTCTAGATGGATACCCTATATATATTCAAGATAGTGGCCCTAAAGCTATGTGATATGGACATTGGTAGATCCTTATGTGACAGCGCATAGAGAAAGGGACCTAAGGGTAAAAAAATCAATTTTCTTTTTTTTTCTTTTTTTTGATGTGGACAACATCTGAGCATCGAATGAGACCGATCCCATACCCCCAAAGTGTTCACTCCCAGAGATATGCGCATTTTATGAAGGTATAATCGACTATTCTAAGCGCAAATAGAAAGGGACCTAATCTTCAAAATGGCTCTTCTGAACAAAACTTTTCATCAACCTTTTTTTTGATGTGGACAACATCTGAGCATCGAATGAGACCGATCCCATGCCCCCAAAGTGTTCCCTCCCAGAGATATGCGCGTTTTATGAAAGTGAAATCGACTATTCTAAGCGTAAATAGAAAGGGACCTTATCTTCAAAATGGCTCTCCTGAACACAACTGGTTTTTAACCTTAGGTCCCTTTCTATTTTGCGCGTCACATATATCTACGCACCTGCATAGGTTGGAGTATTACTAATCCTTTTCGTAAATTAGAATTTCAAATAAATAAGACTTTTTTTACCATCCACCATGGAGTGTATAATACATATTTCATTCCGTTCACAACACCTCGAAACATTGATCGAAGCCCTTCTAGATCGCTCTCTAGATCATCATAAATTTTAAGACGATCTGGCCATGTCCGCCCTTTCGAGTGCCCCTTCGTCCATATTTCTATTGAAAGCGCGACATAGATCAAGCGAATTAATCTAGGAATCTGAAACATTGCATTATGATAGCTCAAGCAGTTTGGGAGGAAATGTTTTGCTTTAAGGGATTAAAGCTTACTCTAAAAGTTGTTGGAACATTTTTATGTGGACGAAATTATAATTTAATTTGGAAGTAAAATCGGTGCTGTCAGTTAAAACGCACTTTATTCCTGAAAAAAGGGCATAGTTAGTTGTTGGAGTTTTCAGCTCATGTGGGCTAAAAAAAACGTATAAAATTTTAATTACTTTTTGGAAACATTTCACATGAATATTTGCAATATTTCACATGTAAATATTTTTTTGTTACCTTTCTGCGATAGTTAATGTATATAAGTATACTCGTACTTGATTCAATTGTGGAATTTGCATAAGATTTACTTCATCCGATTTGTTTATTAACTTACTCTAGTTAAATACCTTAAAATCGATAAAACTAAAAAAACAATAATTTTGATTTAATTAATTTTGATTTTGATGAGAGAAATAAAACATACACGCAGAAAAAAAGTATGGTTGGGGTGACAATATTCGAAGAGGATCATACTATTGTTGGGTATATGGTTGTGGCACAACAATATTATAATCCTCACAACAATAGTATGGTTCACACATTACCATACTATGACAATAGTATGATTGGCACTCAACCATACTATGATCATCACAACAATAGTATGATTCACACTCAACCATACTATTATCGCCACAACCATATTATAATCCTCACAACTATAGTATGATTCACACGCAACCATGCTATTATCCGTGCAGCCATAGTGAGATTCAATCAACCATACTATGATCCCCAAAATTATTTATTAGGATTGGGTGTTGTTATCCAAAAAAAGAGATTTTTATCCAGCAAGTTATTATAAATTGCATTACAATTAGTTCATAGCGAGATTTGAGGCCATGTTTTTATTGAACATTCCATTCAAGAAACAAAAATATATATTCCAACGGCAGTCGAAAATACTTTTAGTTGCCAGCAGGGGTGAATGCTACTTCACCATCCGTAGACTATTTCGCCAAACAAAAAAAATACAATAAAAATCCCTCGAACTACCTTCCGATGTTGTTGGTTTTTAAAATGATCAACAACTATGCACTGCATTGTGTGTACGTGTTTTTTTGGTATACCAAAAAAAACATACGCACACACATACATGTATGATCTATAAAACCTGTTTTGTTATGTTCATAGTCGCAACCATACGGTATGATTGCCGTAATCATATTATTGTTAACGTAAATTTTAAACAACAATACTTTTGTTGCTTCAACCATGTTTATATGGTTGCTACAACCATATTTTCATTTCTAAATTTGGCAATAATACTATTGTTACATTTCAACAATATTAATATTGCGGCAATCATACTATTGTCAAAATTAAATTCAGAAAACAATACTATGGTTGCGACGAACATACTATTATTGTGGAGAACATAATATTGTTGCGGTGACCATAGTGTAACCATAGCTTTTCTCTGCGTGTATACAAAAAATTCAAAAGTTCTTCCAGCCAAAAAGATATTGGTCGTTACCTTATGGTGAATTTCTTTTTTTTTTTAAATAATGTTACCTTCTACTAGTGCACCTTTTTTAAAATGTTGACTCCACCTTGCCAAAATGTCACACTTTTACTGTCAACTATCGAACATATTTAAGTGCAACACTTACTGTAAAAAAATACATACTATTTGTTAACATAGCTCCAACCTAAAACGTAGTGTTTGCTCCTATTTTTAATGAACGCGTTTATTTTGGTTCTCGGGTTAAGTGTAACATGCAAAAAAAATGTAATATTTTTGTAAGTTTAATTAGAAAGAGAGTCTCTTTTTTAATAAAATTGCAGTCAAATGTTTTCACCGGTCGTGAATATTCCTAGTTTGAAATATGTTTTCATCAGTATAAACTAAAATCGGACCTTTAGTATAAATAACCGAGAGTCCAAACATATTTTTGTTTTTTAATATCGAACTAATTAAGTTAGAGTAGCGAAATTTTGGTACATAATGGCTTATAGGCGCAAAAAAGGTCCCATTTTAAGTACAAAATGTGCCTCGAGAAAAGAATATTTTTTAAATATTTGCTTACCGAATCATTATTTGTGGTTCACGAGTCGTGACCGAAATAAGGACTGTTTTTACGACACATTTACTATGTAAAAATGACGTTTTGGCATTTGCGGCCCACTAAATGATCCCTAAAGTATTTCTGAATATTTACTAATAATCATGGAAACGTAGTCATTCTATGTTATTTTTCCTTATAACTCGATGGATGCCTAAATTTTTTGAATCTGGCTAAAATATTTGCTCGGACGTGGACAAATAACTTAAAGTATATGCCCTCCATCATAGATTAAAGTCCAATATGTGACAGCGCATAAAAAAAAGAACCAAGGGTAAAAAAAAATCAATTTTCATTTTTTTTCTTTTTTTGATGTGGACAACATCTGAGCATCGAATGAGACCGATCCCAGGCCCCAAAAGTGTTCCCTCCCAGAGATATGCGCGTTTTATGAAATTGAAGTCGACGATTCTAAGCGCAAATAGAAAGGGACCTAATCTTTAAAATGGCTCTCCTCCTTTCTATTTTGCGCGTCACATAAGCAAATTTTTTCAAGGGAGAGTAGCACTGGCCACTTTTCTATTAGTGTGTGTTTTATTCCATACCAACTACAATGATATACTATATCGGTATAAGTTAACGAGATGTGGCCTTTCAAAGTTGTGCGTTGTATGGGCGGGACCACGCCCTTTTCTCAAATTTAATACAATATTATCTATAATAATATGCTCATCATTAATTTGTCTATGTTCACATTTTATAACGATCGGTCCTTTACTTTGGCTATCAATACGATTTTCAAAACGGGGCGTGACACCACCCACTTCTCTTTCAGGATGTGTTTCGGTCTATGCCATCATTATATGTTCCAAATACTATCGTCAAATTTCTAATTCTGCCCAAACCTTGTAAGGGGAAAAATGGTTGCTCTTGAACGCTCTGGTCCATTTTAAATATATCAATATGTTTCTTTAAAATGTTGCGGATGGACGGACATGACTAGATCAGCTAAGAGTTTTACGACGATTCAAAATATTCATAGCTTTTGGGTTTGGGTTCTCCCATCAGAGTTTTAAGGTGCTTCCTACGTACATGATGAGACGTTAATACAGTAAGACGGAATGGTTGTGTATCTTCATAAGTTCTTACGTAAGGCCACTTAATTAAGTTGTTCGTGCAGTTTCCTGCAATTGTTTTTAGTCCTTCGCAGGGGATTTTTTTCCGTTTTGCGTGATTTGGTCCACATTCAACTCCAAATGATCTACAACTAAAGGACATATATCTGATCAGTTAGAGGACTCTATCTCATTTTTTCGATAAAAATTAACTTCGACTTACAGGCAGACATGGCTAGATTGTCTAAGAAGCTTACGACGAACTCTAAAAGCAACAAATAAAACCAGATCGATCGAGCTCAATTTTCGAATGCTGCGTTTTAAACGACATATAACAATAGCGAGACTTGCTCACATCCATTGTCTAAGATTAAGAATAGATTCGACAATTGCGGCTCATGCGTCCGTCCCTAAACTCAGTTAGAACTTAAGAATGTCCCAATATTTGGCCAAAATTTGCTTTAATTTGCTAAACAAGTGCTATATAGAAACATGGCATGCGAGGTAGAAACATGGCAATTTTGGCACTTCGTAGATACTGTCGACAGATTGCAAATCTTGCTAGAACAATTAAAAGTTTTCTTAAGAAACCCAAATATGGTAAAACTTTTTTTTGCTTCTTTAATTTAAAATTGAAATTGTGAAAAGCAGGGGATTACAAGTCATAATTTACATACACATTTGCCTATAAACATACATAACGTTCGAGTTAGAACGGAATACATGCCAACATTGTTACTTTGTCCTTTTTAAGTGTTGGATCAATTATACTTAGTAGGGACATAAATACTGTTACACACGTTCTATGCTGTAAAATAAAAAGTACTGAATGTTTTTGGGCCAAATATTTTTTAATATATTAATTGATGTATATTGTATCCAAAAAAAGCTACTTATTCGAAATGTCCTTCTTTTGCCTTTACACACGCCTTAAGTCGCACCGGCCAAACGTCAACAGCTGCACGAACCTCGTCCATTGGAAAATTGGGCGCAGCTCAAACCAAAGCAGTCTTAAGAGATACAATGTTGGGGTATCTTTTGTGACAAACCTTGTCCTCTAAAACCGTCCACAATTTGTAATCCAATGGGTTCAATACTGGACTGCCTGAGGGCCATTCTTTAGAGAAAATGTACGCTGGCAAATTGTTTCGAAGCCAGGGCTGGGACGTTTTAGCCTTATGGGCCGGCGCAGAATCCTGCTGGAAAGTCCATGGGTGGTTTTGGAACGGGGAATTGTTAAGAGGCTTCACAATAGCTTCCGAAACGGTTTCTTGGTAAACTTTGGCCGATGTTTTGACTCCTTGTTCGCATAAATGCAGGTCAGTGACCCCATCGTAAGAGACACCCTCCAAACCATGACTGAAGCTGGGTGATGACCCTTTTTCACCCTTGGGATCAGTTCAGATGCTTCTTTAGATGACCGCGCATACACTCTATCATTTTGCTTGTTAAATTTTTCCTGATCGGTAAACATTTTTTCATCGGTGAACAAAATTTTTCTGTCCAAGTTATCAGCGTGCATCACCAAAAGACGTTTGCATTTTTCAATCCTATTTTTTTAAGCTGCAGTCAATAAATGTCCGGTACGTCGTTTGAAAGCCCCAAGTCCCAAATATTTTTTAATGATTCAACTCATGGTCTTTTGCGTGATATTCATCTCACGGGCCATGATTTTCTGTTTTCGGAGCGGATTTCTGTGAATTCTTGATTGAACGGCTTTGATGACATGCGGTGTTCGAACAGAGCGTAGGTGGCCAGTCCGGTGGCGGTCTTTTACATCTCCAGTCTCCTCAAACAGTTTTATGCATCGGTAGACGAACATGCGGCTGATCTCTAGTGGCCGTAGCGTTTTGAAAATATCGCTTTTTTTCATTTCACACTTGAAAAGCGCTATTACAGCGCTTACGATTCTCATTATCCGACCACTCCATGATGCAAGTTGAAACAATTTTAAAATCCCGTTAAAGACTAACGCTATTGAGGTTAGCTTTCAAAACCCATATGACATTAACGGGGTATGTTCAGTTCTACAATTGAAATGGGTGTGTTCAATGTTGTAACAGTATGTATGTCCCTAATAAGTTATGTGACGCGCAAAATAGAAAGGGACCTAAGAGTAAAAACCAGTTTTGTTCAGGAGAGCCATTTTAAAGATTTAAATACGTGTATCTTTGGTGTACCATCAATTTCATAAAACGCGCTTATCTCTGGGAGGGAACACTTTTGGGCATGGGATCGGTCTCATTCGATGCTCTGATGTTGTCCACATCAAAAAAAAAGTGAAAATTGATTTTTTTTCCCTAAGGTCCCTTTCTAT